>OY754331.1:5518897-6116303 GCA_963573305.1 Pyrrhosoma nymphula | reverse complement strand
CCATACCAGGGCAGTCTTGTCTTACCAGAACTCGCAACTCACCTATTTTTATTTTATTTTTTTTGCAGTCTAAATCCGATGCCATTCCTCTGTGATTTGGTTTTACAGTACCACAACAGAAATATTTTTAGTCTTTAGGTCATCAAAAAGAGCAAGGAAGGAGAAAAAGTTATCCATAGTTAAAGTTTATGGCAAATCCCTTCTACCCTTCTTGTCAATGCTCTCAGTATATCATGCATAGCTGACATGCATGCATGTCTTTTGTCGCAGTCAGTCTGTCTTTTCCTAAGTAAACCCTCATGTCATATGTATTACCAGTCTAATCACACACTTTGTTTGTTTTAACCTGAAGCAATTGTGCTTCTTTGGTATTGTGACGGGATGCGTGGGTGGGCGACTTTCTAATTCGCTACCTCGTGATGCCGGGCACTAGTTAGATTTCTCCGAGCCCTCCCCTTTTTTGTCCCTAGGTTAAGAACTTACGGCTGGGCTTCACCCTCCTCCCTGATCCCTCTTCCCCTACCCTGCTTCTGCTGCAGAAAGAATGCCTATCCCTCGTTCCTCACGTGGAGCAAAAAGTGTGCCACACAAAACCGCGGTCAAGCTACTCAGTGGGTAGACTTAATTGAATTACTTTACTCCAGGGGGGCCTTTGCAGTTCAGATGCTGTACCCTACAACCGTGATGGTGAACGGGTCTGAATTGAGATGGATGCGGTTCACTGGGCTCAGGGAGTTAAACGACTCGCACTTACGGAAAAAACGAACATTTATTTGACTTTGCACAAATACACACTCTTACTTGCTAATGAGGGATGAATGGGTGATTGACACAAATGAGGAGCAATAAACTGTACAAACTAAATCAGCTAGGACTAATGATTGGCGAATATGACATGAGCTATGCAACAGTACATGAAATGAAATGAAACTCTTTACACATGTTCTACATGTTCCTCATCCTTCTTCCTTTCTTTATCAAAGCAAGAACTGTTCATAGGATGAGTGATACAAGTAATTGAGTTGAACGAAGAGAAACCCCTTTTAATTTCAGAGTTCGTGTGCCTGAGTCGGTGGGGTAACTTTGGTAGTCGAATTTTAATCTTCACTCCACTTAACACTGGGTGAGATAAGCGAGAATGTGTTGTAGAAACACTTAACCATTTGTCGGTATTGCTAGGGAGGTGATTCGTGGTCAATACTTGGGTTGAGTTGAAATGGCCTTTGAGGTTTGCTCGAAGACACGCCCTGGGGTGAGAACGTGTGGCAGCGATCCTCGGTCCAGGCTTTCTTCTTTTGCCTTGGGGCCGACAGGGAAATTCATCCTGCATGACGGGGGTATCTGCTGCAAGGGATGGCTTCTCCACCCGAGCGGTCGTCTTCACGTGCAATCGCCTCTCGCACCTTCAAACCAGTCAACTGCATTCTAGTTCTGCCATGTTCACTGGTTCCCTTTTGCCTCAAGTTCTTTCTCCCTCGAGAGCTTATTCACTTCTCCCTCCTCGACACCTTATTCACTTCGACTTGCTTACCTTGCCATTCATGCGACCGAGGCTTAAACTACTACAAGCAATTGATGAGGGTAATACATAGGGCAGCAAAATTCAACCTCCGTGCAAGGCGTTTCCCTAATCCGTCGTCTATCCGCTAAGCTGTCCACTATCACGCGGATACACCTAAGTTGCGCATACTAAAGGAGTCACGCTCACACGAGTAGAATGTCACAGTATGTATTGCCAAAACATTACTCTGCCTTTGAAAAGCGCAATGATCTCATCTATGGCCAAGTGCTCAGTCAGATTGTAATACTTGGCATTGCTGTCATTTAGCTTATCAAAGACAGTTCTAATTTTCCACAGCCTGTCTTGATGATTTTTGTTGCTATTGTCACTGAAATGGAGAAATTGTAATACATATGTGCAAGAATCGATTGCATGTCATTGTCATGCTGTAAAATGAGTGTGAAACTGTTCTAGGGTTGACCAATAGTCCTTCAGTGTGTCTCTAAGGTCAGGTCTTATTAGTAGCCAGAAGCCAGAAAGATATACATTTCATCAAAAAATCTTGGGGCAGGCCTGGCAAAGGCCAAGGGACTGCGAAAGAGGGTCGTAATTCTCCCATAAACCCACTCCAAACCCTGCGAGGGTTTTCCCCTTGAAGCCCAGGTAACTGACCTTTTTGTTGCATCTGTATTTAGAACCCAAGAATATTTTTGTTTGCATAATGAAGTGTGTGAGAGTAGAGAGTAAGCAAGGGAGACTCGAATATCCTGCATTCCAAAATTTGGTTTCGAAGGTGTACCACTGCAGAAACTGGCTGAATAAGGGACACCTAGGCAAAGGAAGAAGTATGCCAAATTTCAAGCATTAGCTATAAAAATCACAGCAATAATGTGTGTCCAAATCTGGCATGCATATGAGGAGATATTCATGCACTCATCTCATTGTTTGCAATAATTGAGAAACCCTTGTGCCAGCAAAACGCATACAGTAGAAACTCGAAAATACGAACTTCGAAATTACGAAATTTTGATTTTATGAAGCAAAATCTTCGGTCCTGACCAAAAGGGTATCTTAGTATATGTAACATTACGCGATATTACGAAATAACGAAGTTTAAATATTACAAACCTCAGATCTTGGTCCCGACGTGAAAAAGTTACTCGTTTATACGAATAGTGATGGATCACAGTAACGTTTTCCGGCGCTCCTTGTCAGAGTTAAACATCTAATTAATCATTGTCGCCGAATACGTTATGCACTGAATGTATTAACTGAACGATATCTCATTTTTCAATGCTTCATTAGTAAAGATGTGGTTTCGCTGGGGCATCCCGCGGCCGCATGCGTCGTCCGCGTCCAGTGGCCGGGAGTCACTGCCGTACTCATCCAATCTATATCAAATGGGTTCGGTTTCACTGATACGTCTCGGCCGTCGAGTTCGATGGCTGATGCCCGACGTCTGCATCTCGACTGTTTTGAGAGCAGTCGAGACGCAGACGCCTTGTCGGGCAGTCCCAATTTTCAGTGATTTTTCTGCTCTCCTCTCTCCGCATTTTATATTACGCGTCCTTTCCAACTCTTTTTTGTAAAACTACTTGCAACGTTGGTCGTCCTTTTCTTCGTCTTCCAACAAAACTAAATCTTCACCATCCATTTCAGCTTCTAATCAACTCACTTTCAGGAAACACAAAGCGATAACAAATTCGTAATTAAACTGAATCCACATTCTCCCACATCGCCCAACTGCGGGAATGGGATGTAGTTGCCTGAACGAAACCACCCGGCCGTGTCATCCAGCCACGACGTCCAGATGCGGCGGTTGGACGTGGCTGCTAGACGCCCCAGTGAAACCAGACCGTAAGAATGACTTCGAATCATAGGCATCATAGCACATAAAATATGGAACCAATTGGACTAGAAATGCATTCGGCTTTGTTACCACGAGTCCACAGAGTTGCCAACGAGTAAAAAATGTAAATTAGTCGTGTACGGATATACTCGCCCGCGAGAGACTAATTGCTACAACCAGCATTTTCATCTCATAATCCCTGGCATTTTTTGCTACCTATTTTTGCAAGCATTAATCCATGATGAATATTCCTGGTACAGCATTTGCTGCGCGTGTGTGCTCAAAAACTATGATATGTGTCGGAAATGGTGCTGTATTGTTCAAGCGGTAGATTCAGTCGTAAATGTAACCCAAAGAAGCTTTTTTTCGCACTATTTCAGACTGATTACACCCAACCTTGCTCCAAGGTATAATTATTCCGGCTGGCAATAGCTATCATCGAAAGAATCAGGTTTAATTTCCCGCCCTAATTGAGCGTTTTGATTTAGACTTCGAGCAAGGCATTGCCCTTCCCTTCTTTCGTCGCCAACAGCGAAGAAAACCAGAAAAAAAAGAGTTCGCTTGGTTCGTACGACCAATTACTTTCACGCACATTAATTCTAAAGTATGACTAGCGCTGGGCGCATGCATAATCAAAGGAAAAAAACGCTCAAGCACCCATACATATTTGTATGGGAAAATGGTGTAGGTACCTTTCTCCCCATTCGCTTCAACCCAGTGATTGAAAAAATATTCTAAACGAGAGCTCAGCTGCGTTCCTGCAGATTGATTGAGAATTAAATAAGGGTTTTGTAGCTTAATCCTTATTAGAGATATAAACAAGAAGAGGATAAGTGGAACCATCCTATGAGATGCCGAAAGTCACGCTGTCGGAGAGGGATCATGAAACCTCATCAGCATCGTAGCCCAATTGGAAGCACTTGCATCTACATTACCCCCCCCCCTCGGGAGGACATCGGGGGTGGGAATTACCCACCAGTGCGGAAGCAGGACACCGAATTGGCCAGGCTCTTAGGGTAGGGGCGTTGAGGCATCACTTATCACAAGTTGGCAGTTTATTGGCTGTAACCCCCAGCAATTTAAATCGATAATTCACGATCTTGCAAAGAAACAAACTTGAGGCTTGTAACGGAAATGACCAAGTCCTGATTTCTCCTAATAACAATGAAATTTTTCTAACTCGGTATGCATTACATCGATTCCAAATTGCTAACGACGTCAACTCCCAGTTCAGTATGCATTTATCCAAATGAGAGGTCATGGTGGGAGCGACGATGGAGCGAAGCAAAGTGCAAAAATATATAATTTTTTTTTTGTTAATTGAGTGATTCTCTCGACAGAAGAGCTGAAGTATTTTTTATAATACATATTCATTCAATTGTCGTATTTCTTCTTCAATTCTTATTCACTGATTCACTTTTATAAGACTGCTCGAATGGACCGGAAATTAAGGAAATGCGAAATAGAAATACCCGCACATTCCCATATTGTTTTTCCCCCACCCGGCAATCCCCACCAGGAAAATTCACCCTGCTTTCCATCTCTGTTGCTCTAAAACGGCGGCTTACTCCTCTCCATCACCTTTTCCACTTCTGGCGAAACTATCAAACGCTTCCCTTCTCTCCCTTACTGGTCATGTTTCCCCTCAAGTCTCTGTGCCCCCCCCTCCCTGCTCTTCAAGGTTGGCACGAGCCATCACCTTCACACCGAAGCCCCCGTTCCGGCCCTCCAGGAGATCAGGCCCCTTCGAGTGGCCCCTCCCTCCCACCCCCTCAACACTAGGTCAGGATGCGATGTCCCACGCTGACTCTGCCGGCCCCCCATGCCAACTCTTGGACCCTTTAAGTAAAAGCCCCCCACTCTCCAAAAGCATCTCCTCCCTCTCCGCTGATGCAGCCGGTTGAGGTAACGGAAGAGGAAGATAAGATGTGACTATTCGGCGTAAAGCCGATGATTCATTCGATGTTTATTCCTCACACGCATCCCTTGGCCGTGACTCCCAGGTCGATCAACGTCTCATGTGACGCACGATACTCCTAGACCATGGGTCGCGAAGCTGTTTTTTGTGATAGGGTGAATGGAGTAACCCCCGCAATGACGGGGAAAGGAGCGGGAGACAGCTGAATCCGGCCTGGTGCGTGGCCCGACCTGGATCTGCAATGCTCGGACGAAAATCTCCTTGCTTGATCGAAAGCAGAGGGAAAACAATAACAAAAAATATCCCAAATTTTAGTTCAATATTGATTCCTTAAATGGATCCTGAGATTTAATGAATGAAGAGCAGGCGACCTAATCTGAATAGAGCCACAAATGAAGCTTTCGCATAGTAGAGTGGAAAACGAAAATTATTGATATGTAGTGATCGTTAGCACCATCGTTAGTAGCCGATGAAGTGTAAAAGGAGTTATATCGCCTTCACCGTTGAAGTGAGTGGCTTGTATGTACAATCTACTTTTGAAAGGAAGTACATATTTAGTTGGACTCCTCTATAAGCTCCATCGTATCGGAAATAACCACGCACAAATAAGATGAATCCAAGGGAGAATAACGGTTGTTATTTCATGAGATTAACGGGCATATTAGTACTTGTACAAAATACATAACATGCATCCATCGCATAGCATCCTCGAGAGAATCTTATTTTCACTATCTTCAATATCTAGTGCAAATGATCGCGCAAGTCGCTCACTTCCTTAGTGTATTTATAAATCAATATTATTGATGATTATACATCGCTAATGCTAAAGTTACGAGTTATCCAGTTAGGAAATAATATAGAAAAATGCACTAGGAAGCTTCATAGGCTTAGTCCAAACTGCACGAAAATTGTGCAAAGATGCTTCATTGCCTAATCATTCATTGGAAAAAAGAACGAAAAGTTGGTTGTCGTGATGTAAATTTCAGCGGGGCTTGGAAGGAGGTTGATTCTTCTGATTTTCGGGATTTCCACCGCGAAAAGCTGGAACGACGCGGTGGAAATCCCAAAAATAGGAAGAATCAAACTCCGACAAATAAGTTGTGTTCAACTGACAATGAGTGCACCCTGTGGGCATGGATACACATTTAAATATACTTTCATGAATTATAACTTCGTAAATCACGCAAGTGCAATCATGCAAGTACGTCGGGAGAGTACATCTTAATCTAAGGAAACAAAAAAAGAGCTTCATCGCAATGTTTTTGAAAGATACTCGTTCATACAAAATTTGATATTACGAAGTGGCAATTTTTCCGGTCCTGTCGACTTCGTAATTTCTAGTTTCTACTGTATCCTTAGCAAAACCCTCTACAGTGATCCATTGGGAAAGGTTCAAAAAAATATCCTTGAAAATATCACCATTCTGTGATCAAAACTACAGAAGTTGTAGGTGCCCAAGTGTAGCACCTGTTCGGGTATGCTGGGTGTTTAAATTTTAATGGTCTCAGTCTTCAATGACGTCACTTTGCCTTATATCTATGCACACTTAATTTAGTGGTGGGCTTTAAATTGGAGGCACTTAAGGAATCACTGACGACTTTATAGCACTTACTCTTGGGTTTTTTTTAAGAAGACTCTTTAATAAAGGTTTAAGAAAACTCTCATCAATTTTGGACTACCTATGCCATCTAGTGGTTTATTTAGGCACTGCGTGGTCATAAGTACGTCTTCCAAAAAGTCTGCAACCGTATCATTACTTCCAGCTGCTGTTCAATGATTGATAATACATGGACGTCCCGAGTATGTCCATCGCCCTTCTCAGAAAAAATTAGGACGTACCACTATGTCCATAGCTCCTTTATTTCTGATTTAACCTTGTTTTTGACATAGAAGTAAGTATGAACGTACAATCCAGAAGTAGTTTTCAGAACTCTGGATGTAAGTAATGGGCCACAAATTAAATTAATAGACTCAGCCATTACTCTCAGGAATTTCACAATGTTATCACGATTGAAAGAAATACTTGTTACTATCCCACGCTTGTTTTTGTTGATCTGATAAATTTTGATGTCTATTCCATCATTATAATAGTAATTTTGACATAACAGCTTTTCAAGTTCTTTAAATAGCATAGGTGGGGGGCTTAGGGAGGGAGAGGGGGGAAGGCTGTTGAAGGGGAATTTTACAGCTGTTATGAATGGAAAATTTACCTTGATAACTATGTTGTAGATGTAAAGTTTTATTGGATCAATAAAAACAAATGTGGAATTTTGGCAATTGCTTCTTTTTATCATGATTTGTTGACCAATATATATGTAGTAAAAGCTTCTGCTTATCTTTATTTTTTGTTCCATAATCAGGTGTTGTTGGATGCAAGCTGTGACAAGTCTGTTCTTCACTACCACTCGACCACCAATAAGTTCCACATAGTGTCCCAGTCGAATGCCATCATTACGCAGCCTGTCCTCCTGCTGGCCGTCCTGCAATCGTGGAGGGGATGGGAGAGGCACTCGCAGAGGAGTGCTAAAGCCTCGTTGTTGAGGGGTGGGCCTGGAGTGCCAGAAGATAATGATTGTGGGCTGGGGTTGTTCTTTGGTATATTGTTGACCCTGCTGCGAGATGATCACCCCCACAGGGAGTTCAATGCTGCCCAGCTGAATCGGGTTGGCATGGTGGAGGCAATGTTGCTGTTTTGTAAGGTAAGTAGGGAGTGGTTGGGTCGATCTAGCTCTATCGTGTGAAAATGCTAGATTAGCCCTAGCCATGCAGTATTGTATCTTATTACTTATGACAATTAATAAACCCCTTTACTGAGAAAAAAGGAAATCTGGGTCAGCATCATGTTTTATTCCTGGAGTAAATTGTAATTAATAATGCATGCATAGAATTTTCCATTCAAGTCAATTACCACCACCTTAATGCCTCTTGTTGTAAATTTCATGAGAAATCTTGTATCAAATGTGTTTGTAGAAGCTTACCATATGTACTTGGGTATAATTTGAGAAATTTATTCAATTTTTTGGTCGATGAAATCCTACCTTTGACTTATAGTTGAGTCACCAAAGATGGTGGCTTTCTTGGGGTCAATATACGAAGCCCCCACTCCTAAACCATAAACTTGGTCTCTTCATATCGCATGAACTATGTTGAACGTAGAAATTTCCATCAGTGCTTGTTATCTTTGGCCTCTCATTATACCTACCATCTCAGTACGTAGGCACTGTATGTGTATGTATGTACTACAGGGGGATCGTATTGGTGTGGTGGTCGGAGCACTGGCTTCCAATCCGGAGAGTAGAGGTTTGAATCCTGGCAGTGGTGAAGATTTTTCAGTGGAATCTCATTCCCACCCATTTTTCGTTCGTGAGCAAATTAAATGCACGAAACTGAAACTAATTCATTATGTACAATACATAGGCGGTTGATAATAATGTTTTACTTCATATATTTATGGTTATTAAAAAAATGGTCAAAGGCCAAAGGTGTGGTCCTATGATTAAAACTGTAGCTGGTGAATCTAATATCGACTACATCAACTCCTGATTTTGTTTGATTTTTATACTTAATTATTTTTAATATGCACATCCTGAGTTAACACTTAATCCAGTGATCATTTAACCCATTTACTTCTTGGAAGGGAATTTCTGCCCTTAAAACCCTATTTAATTTTCTGAAAATTTTCATTTGGAAATAATTTTTTATCTCAGATTATAGATTACTGTTCAAAATTAAATTTAGTAGGTTTGTTTATCATTGTATTTTCTTTGGATTTAAAATATTTTCTTGCACAATATAATATTAGTTTTTTTTATAAGCAATTTAACCGCTTCCCTGACGGGTTTTTTTACAAAACCGGTCAAAAAAAGTCATATTTTTTAATTTCAGATTCAGAAGCATAAAAGGGATGCAAATCTGAAAATGTTTTCCTTTATTTTTTATTCCAAATAACTAATGATTTATTCAATAATTTCTGAATGTTGCCCCTTAACTTAAATAATTAGGCCACCTGCATATCAGTATAACTTTCCTTCCCGTTAACCTTAGTTAGACATCTAATGATGAATACATTTAGTTTATATTGCAGCTGCATGTACTTTGCCGACAACGTTAATGTTAACTATTAATTTTAGTCCATAGTACATCAAGAAACAACGCACAAACATTCATAGAAGTTAGGCAACCCGCATGATGACGACTTTCGCTCTGAAAATGTTATAACAGAATTCATTCTATGACAAAACAAGAAACTTCATTTCTTTTCCTTGATTATCTTTGACGAGTGCTGAAATCCCTTTCCTCAGTGTTCCATACAAGTCAGTGGAGTGTGAAGTGAGCAAGTTGGCTAGATCTGGAGACGTATAAAAGTTATCCATCGTCAGGCAATATCATAGGCCAAATAATGGATTCATTAGAGTCGTCATCACTTTTGAGGTCATGGGTAAATGGGCAAAGTCTTTATCCAACACTGTCCCCTTTCCCGTGTAAATTGTCGTTGATCACACATATTCAGTTCTCGATTCACAAAGAAAAAATACTTGCCGAATGAAGCTCTTTTCATAGGCATGAACTGCCGCCACCCCAATCTTCCCTTGTTCAAGAGTAGGCTCTTTTCGATGGTAACGTCCGTCTCTGGGTATGGAGTGCCTTGAACTTTTCCTCCAGCCTCTGGCAAATCGGCCATATTTTATTTAGTTTGGCGTTGGGGTGTGTTTGGGGATCAAAATCATTATTATAGGCAAAATGTAAATATTGCCTTATTTTTACGAATCATCGGTAAGACATTGTGTCCAAAAAAAAAGAGAGGAAAGTATAGGTCTCGTTGACCAATAAAACTCAGTATCCGGCTTCCGCACTCTGCTCTGTAGCATTACAAGGGCAAAAAACACGAATTTCTGAGCTTGTCACAGCTCGCCACTGATTTACGCTAGCACTGCTCGGCCCCGCTTTTTCACGCAAAGTGTTACTGGCGCAGTTATTAGTTTCCCAAGTTATGAAGTCAACATTTTCATTGTTGAAAAAAGTGTTTTAGGGAACCTCATTCGGGAACCAGGTCGAAGTTTATCGAAGAATTACCTTCCAAAAAAAACCTAGGTGGTGACGGAGGAGGATTCGTTGAAAGCATTTCCTCCCATTCCGCTTCCCACGAATGTTCCGCTGCGCCTTCTGATTCGGAGCTTGTTTCTCCGGAGAGAGTCGACTAGGAGTCAGGAACTTCAATGTCCATAACCTCGGAATCACTGCTGGTCAACACTGATTCCTCTCCGGAATCCATATCTGATTGCCAAATGTGACCGCGCGAAAACAAAGAATTTGCCATAGAATTCACTCCTACTACACCGCTCGTATTAGAACGAAAATGTTCGAACTAAAAATGGAAAGTTAGTATCGGTGGAATTTCAGCAAAAAAGTGCATGCGCTCTGAAAATCAAGGATGCGTATGCTCTGTAACTCAACGAAAGAATGTCACCATCGTCCTTCAGACAAAGTACTCGTGGAAACAATCACGATATGCAAAGTACCTCGCCCCTATTGTGAAAAGCCCATCCCATGCTCATCATAAAATTTTTCTTTTCTGTTCCTAGCATTTCTTGGAAAATAAACACATGTGTGCGTACCGCAACAGCATGGATTTTACAACTAATGGTAAATTGATATCGAGAAAAGCCCATTAGTAAAGGGTTGGCTGGTGGGAAAGTAGCCCGGGGAGCAAAGGGTAGCAGATTAGCACGTCATAAAACCAGGCGCCAGGTTGCTTAGCGGGCCATCGGCTCTCGAGTGGGTGTTTTCTGACCTCAGGAAAGCGTCAAACATGAAAATAGAAGGCATTACACATGTTTGGGATTTATCTCTATCTCTCCTTTTTTCTTGTACTTATGTGGGCTAGGGTAGCACATACACAGGGCACTTGTGCTGGTTTCTATTGAGAACGTACGACCTTTAGACGTCGTATAGCTGTTTACGTAAATATGTTTTGCCACTTCCGCCAGTATTCCAAGTAGAAAAATGAAAGGGGCTGATGAAATAACATTCGCAACACATCTAAACATTTACGCTTAAATAAACAAGGTGAGCATTGTAGGGCTAAGGCTACAAGTGAATACTTACCTCTGAGGTCCATATATGCCTATGAAAAATACCGTGTAAATTATAAGAGAATATCGCAAGCGGCTTTGATAATGACCGAAAGTTCGAAGTTAGGCCAGCAAAACCTCGCAATAGGAGGGAAAAAAAGCCCCAGAATTTTTTCTTCAACTTCGACGCATAAATAGAGGGGTGCGCCTCTTACACGCGTTTATACGGTATACCATCGAAGAAGAAAGAATAGCATTAGACCATTGAATTCCCGCACGGAAGCAACAATAAATAGGTTTATAACGGGGCAGGCGAATCGCCGGCTTTTTACCTTAAGGCTAAGTAAGACAGACCGCCAGAACTTTATCCCAATGGGTTAAAAAATAATATGTATGAATATGTATCTTATTAGATATTGCAGTTAGCTGGCAACGCTGCCAGTTCTCTACTGGAGCTTCAATCGGTATCTTCTCACTTTATTGCTCTAATTTAAACAACTGATGAATTATCTGGCCTCCTTACCCCTAGCTAGGTCTATTGGCTCTGGCAATATTGGCTTACTCTCTCCGCACCACTCAAGCTTATTCTGTTGTCTTTCCCATTGCTTAACTTTTTAACAGATTTTTTCAAGCCCGGCACCTTTCCCTTTCAATGGAAAACCGCAAGTATTACACGAATTTTGTAAAATGTACCAAAGGAGAAAATTGAAAATTATCGCCCAATTTCAATTTTACCTGTTTTTCAATATTTTTTTTAAGAATCAAACCCAATCATATACTGCACCACACCCTTCCTTACATATCACCTTACCAGCACGGTTTTCTCATTGTCTCACAAATAAGCTATCATGCACAGTCAATTCACTTCTGCATTTGAGCTTAACTCACAACTTGATGTTAACTGCATGGACTTCTCTAAGGCCTTTGACTCAGTCGATCACAGTGTACTAGTCCACAAACTTAGTCGGAGATACAATTTTGATGGGACCCTACTACCTACTATCACGAACTTTCTCAGCTCTCGCTTTCAGTGCATCCTAATCGATGGCTCATCCTCATCCTGCCTACCCGTCACTTCTGGTGTACCACAGGGCAGCGTGCTCGGCCCCCTTTTGTTTGCCCTCTTGATGACTGTTGATTGTGCCACTACTACTGGCTGCAACATCCTGCTGTACGCTGATGATTACAAAATTTAAAAAAGTGTTAATGGCACATCACAGTTCCATGATCTTCAGGGTGCTTTAACTGGCATCAGTGATGGGTGCAGTAAATGGCAGTTGCGTGTCAACCCAAGTCTGCTTTGTTGTCATTTTCTTTAAAACAGAACACTTATCCATCCACATATGCCATCAATCAATAGCCCATCCACTCAGTCAAATCCCTCTCAGACTTAGGTGTGAATTTTGGCGACAGACTTGCTTTTTCACGACCACATAACCAAAATTTCCTGTAATGCAATGGCTGTTACTGGCCTTCTCTACTGGCTTACCGACATTAGTGACCCTCTTGCCCTCCAAACAATTCTCTTTGGATGTATCCTCCCCATTCTTGAATATTGTTTACTTCCATATGGTCCTCTCCCTGCCTGTCAACACTGAAACTCCTCAATTGTCCCATTAATTTCTTTCTTGCTGTTGTTCGTCGTCGTAATCCCTCACTGGGAAACTTATCCTGCCCACGATTTCTTTTCACCCTTGGAATTCAGGACTTGCACCTCTGTCACTGACATAAAAATTTTCAAAGGTAATTTTAAATGGGCTGTAATAGTGATCTGTTATCTTTCTTTCCTCCTTGTTCTTTTCGGAACATCAGCAACTAGAATTTAGGAACAATGCATTGTTCCTAAATTCTAATTTTCTATATCCCAGAGATCACTTTTCTTCAGAATTCTGATCATATTTAATTACATAGTAGCTAAGAATTCTTCTGTTGCGCTTTCTATGACTTCCTTCAACCACTGCGTGTGACATCCTATATTTGTTGTGACTCGTGTGTTTCTGTGTTTTTTAGAGACTGTTTGATTTTTGCTGTTAATACATATGTTTAATTTATTTTTCTATTATGCCCACCTATGTAAAGGGTCTTTGTGCTGTTTTTGGTGTTCAGCAAATACATAAATAAATATACTAGCCCATGCCAGCCCCTTCACAGTGGTGAAGTTAGTCCAAGGGCTGAGATTGTGACATCCCTTCCTTCCTGAGTTGGGGAAAAGTAATTCTGCAATCTTAATGTGGATTGGAGCATTGTGGATTGGATTTGCGTTCCCCAACCTGTCACAACAATTCTCTGAAACTGTGAATGGTTCCCTATTGATTGGGTGGGAGGTTGTGGTGCGTGAACGCCCTGATGTCTCTTTTGTCTCTCACAGGAGCGCTTCCTCCTGGACGACTCGCCATGCACCTTGGGCTCCCCATCAGTGTGCTGCTCACTGGTTGAGGTAATACGCTCCCTCATGGGGGCGCCACCAGAGTTCTCGCACATTGTGGCGCTAGCTGACTTCCTCATCCTGGTGCACAGGGCGAGTGCCACCTTTGTCTCTCACGCTCGCTCGTCGTTCTACTTCCTGGCTTCACCCAAGGCACCAGCAGCAGCCACCGGCAGTAGTGCTCCCCTCCTGCCTGCAGGTGGAGGAGGAACTACTCAGACGGCGACGGGCAATCTCTCTGCGGTGAATGCAGCAGGTTAGGACGTTGTGCACGGAGGGGAGAGTTTGTATTTGTGTTTGTGTGAGATAGTGACCGCTGCATGGTGCTATATGTCTAGAAGTCAGGAACATCTAAGAACACCTCAGTAGCTTAACTGATGAGGCACTCTGTGAAATATCAATCAATCAGGATAGTTCTCAGTTTATTTTCTTGTTTAATAACTATGTAAAAAATATTTTACAATTCACTTATTATTAACTATCAATTTTGTTTTTGTAGTTATGAGATTTCTTATTCTTGCTATTTTGCTTCACATAAGTATTCTTCAAATATAAAAAAAGGATTGAAAGATGGTAACTTGATAGAAATGCTGCAAGTGATATAAATAGAAAGGGAATATCCAAATGCTTTTTCCTAAATAGGTATATGGTAGGAGCTAAGAGTGAGATTTAAAGTATACACTTTAATTGGAATGTTTTGGCAATTACCAACATAAACAGGAAAACTGTTTCGGATATTGTTTCATTGATGAAGAAAGGCAAAAACTTTTAGAGATTCCTCTGGATTTTTTGTTAAAAAAATACTTACAGATTTCGTAAAAATATCTGTAATAAACGATGGCACCAACACTTTTCTAAAGCCTTCTGCTATGACGAATGCTGCTGGTAGGCTTGCCAGAGCACTAATGGAGTGACATGGATCCCAAGGTCAGCTAGGCAAGGTTTTGAGTGAAAGCCAGAAACAGGACTATCAAGGACAAGGCTGCCAGCCACCCTCCCTCTATTGAGGGCACTCAGCCCTTTCAACTATCATGCATGAAGAATAAAATTCCATTCAAAATCTTTCTGATAATGCACCCTCCACACCTAGATGAATTAAATGGCAGCCTTAAGATAGTTTTAATAATAATAATAAATAGCTTTATTGTCTGTTGGTCGTTGTTGACATAGAACGTATTCAGAAACATTTATACATAATAACCTTTCACAATAGATTTACAATATTGTCTGAAAAAAACTCATCAGTACTATAATAACATTTCCTAAGCAGTAGTTCTTTGATTTTTAATTTAAAAGAAGATACAGAGGACATACATTTAAAGTTTGTAGGTAACTTATTGTATAAAAGTGATGCCGAGTGAATAGGGCCATTCTTACATACAGCACGTGATTGTACTCGCAGGTGAACATTCTCCCTTCCACGAGCCAAGTGACTATGAACTATCAAGTTAGGAATGAACGTAGATGGATTCTTTTTTACAAATAAGCATTAGTGAAAAATACATATGCTGGGTAAAGTCATGATATTCAGTTGCCTAAACAAAGGCCTTCCAGGGGTCCTGATGGGTACACTCATCATGGCCTTTATAGACGTCCTCTTTTGCTTAGAAAATACCTTCCTTGCTGCACTCAAGTTACCCCATAAGACAACTCCATAGGTCAAGTGAGTGTGAACTTAAGCATATTATACTAGTTTCAAAATTTCCACGGAAGTAGTAGGGACTAGTTTCCTGATCATAAATGTCCCAGTGGCCATTTTTTTAATTATATCATTAATGTGAGGATACCAATCAAGGTTTTCAGTCCCAACAAGATATTCCCATGAATTTTTCGGAGCTAGACTTCTATAGGTATAGGTTTACTTGTATCCATTCTAAGAAGAGGGGTCAATACTGGTGGATTATTTTTATTGTGAAACTGTAGAAAATTGGTTTGTTCTCATTCATTTTCAAATTATTCAACCTACACCAATTAAACATTTTGATTTAAGTTTGATGAGCAGAATTACAAGCATCTGCAAAATTGTCACCTACACTTAGTGTAGATGTGTCATCGGATTACAAAATCACTTCACAATTGGGTAAGTGGGTGGGAAGGTCATTAATGAATATGACGAACAGAAGTGGGCCCACTATAGAACCTTGTGGGACTCCACAATTGGTCTCAAAAAGGGAGGAATCAGGCGAGATTTTGTGGAATATGAACATAATAAGAACTAAGATATTCCAATTTTCCACTGATAAAGTTTTAATCGACCCGGGTTTCGATGCACTGCATCATCATCAGGTGATGATGCAGTGCATCGAAACCCGAGTCGATTAAAACTTTATCGGTGGAAAATTGTAATATCTTAGTTCTTATTATCCACAATTGGTTTCAACCAAATTGGACTAAAATTTGTTAGTGCCCGATTTATGTTTAATGTTAATTTGAGCGATTTGCATACATTTTGATAGGTATGATTTAACCCAAGACAAGGCAACACCGTTAATTCCAAGACTATACAATTTAGTATAAAGTTGATCATAATCAACTTAATCAAAAGCTTTCGACAAATCAAAAAATCCAATTATGTCTTTCTGGTTGGAAAGTTTCCAAATAATTTTATTTATAAGCTGAAAGGCTGCAGTTGTGGTTGACTTTCCCATGATGAATCCATGTTGAGAATGGTGTAGAAGGTCAAAATGACATAAATAGTTAATGATTCGGTTATAAAGAAGTTTTTCAAAGATTTTGGAGAACTAAGAGAGTATTGAAATGGGTCTATAGTTTTCTGATTCTCTGTTTGACCCTCTTTTATGAGTAGGTACAATGAGAGAAGTTTTTAGCGCAGCAGGAAAATGACCCTTAGAAATTGACATGTTGAAAATATCACAAAGGGGCTGGGAGAATATCTTAGTTGCAAGTTTTATGATTGGCATTGGTACTCCATCACATCCAACTGACCAATTATTTTCGAAAGTCCAAATTGGTTTTTCAACTTCATTTGGGTCTGATGGCATGAGAAATATTGAGTAAGGACAGTTTAACCCATTAAAAATCGATGGAGTTGCATTAGTTTTAAATTGACAAAACTGATGGTTGAAACAATCTGCTATATCAGCTGGATTAGATACTGGAATATTATTGAAGTTCCCTAAATGGGGGATTTTTGTGATTGACGTCACTAATTGTTTGTTCATTTATAGCATTCCATGCTGCTTTGCTGACATTACTTGCTGTGCCAATGTGCTTGTTAAAATAATTTCTCTTAAATTCATTTATAGCATCTTTGTAGTTTTTAAGAAGTTTTTTATATCCTTCTCGGAGTGATGGATCAAAGTATTTGCATTACGAGTGGAGATGCCTCACTTTGGAGCCCATATTAACAAGTTCAGGGGGTAATTTGATAGTTCTGCGACACCATTGAAAGCAATAACTTTTGATGGAAAAGCCCAGTTCAAGACACTGATGAACTTATTAAGAAAACTATTAAATATAATATCAAAATCAGGCAGAGCCTCCTGTGCATTCCAAGTTTCTTCAGCCAGGTATACCAGAAATTCATCAATGTTAGCTGAGTTATAAAAACGTTTGGTGGTGTAAGAAGGTTTGTTAGTTTCTAGATCACTCAATTTCAATTCAACTTCATTAGCAAAATGATCAGAAAGTTGATGAGATATTGTAGCACACGTGATCATGCTAACTGGTAGGTCAGATGCTACCAATGTTACTTCCTCGCCAGTGACAACATCAGACACACACAATCAACCCGAATAGGGATCCTTCGCTGGGCTAATAGGACCCTGCTAAGGATGCCTGGGTTATGAACACAAACACACTCAACCCAAAGAGGGATTCTTTGCTGGGCTAATGGGACCCAACTAAGGATACCTGGGTTATGAACACAAACACACTCACAAGCACTCAAGAACTCACTCACACACTCAACGGGCCCAACTTCTGGGAGAATCTAGCTCAAAAGAGCGTAGTCAAAAAACGGCACAAAAACAAGATAAGACGAGGGTGTGCGTCGGATACGCGTATTTCGGTCACAAGGTGGCCCTCTTCAGCGAACTGAAGGGAGAAATCACTTGCAACGCAAGGTTGTAAGTCTTAGGGTTGATTGTGTGTGTCTGTTGTTGTCACTGGCAAGGAAGTATCATTCCCGTAAACCACCACAGGGGTTTTCTGGTCGAGAGGTTGTGGTTGGTCACTGGCGTGGATTTCCCCCCATTTTTTCCCGTAAACCAACACAGCAATTGTGGCGTTTTTTTTTTGACGAGTGGTGCCAATTTATTACGGCCAGTGGAGAATTTTATACCTTGTAACTTTAAGAGGCCGTATAGCTCACGTTCCCTAGTTTTAGGACACCTAAGCAAGTTCTTTTTGACCTAAAAATAACAGCAGCACACTCGTGGACCTTTTTGATATTATTTTTGAACTTGACAGGTGTAAAGGGTAACCCAGATTGACAGTATACCGCACCACACCCCCACCTCTATTGTCACTTCTACAGAAATGTGCACCACCAAGTTTCATTCCGTTAATTGCATAGCACTTAACTTCTTCACCAAGCAACCAGTGCAGGGTTAACAGGAGTACATAACATTTTTTTTCTTGAAGAAGTATTTCAAGATCCGTCACTTTGAATCCGTGATTGAATGTTTAGATATAAAAATCTGAGCAAGTGGCTCTTAGGGTAAACATCTAGTCACTTCCCCCATGTAACACAATGGAACAGCCCATGGATATGGGTGGTGTCATCCTACCAAGCATATTACTCAGTCATGTGGCCAGGATTCGATGGAGTCCTATCGAATCCATGGATTCGAGATTCGATCGAATCCTTTCAAAAAAGATACCGTCATAAGTGCTGATAATCTGCATGGAAATTCACTACGATGTATATTTAAAATAGAACTTTTTATTTGACATATTTCTGGTGGAATTCTACATCAGAACCTTTTTTTCTTCCTATGTCCTCCTATTTAAGACGTCCTATCCAACATGTTTTTGCTCACGCATAAGGGAACGTCTGTACTTTGTGAGAACGAACAAAGTTTTTTCTTTTCAAATATGAAGGAGTTCCATAAAGTCACGCCTCAAACCATTAGGGCTTTGAGAACTTGACTGAAGTTATTATAAGAGTAGTTTCGAAAACTGCATAGAAAGCTGTGTCATCTCTACTGAAACAAAATATAAATGAAAAATTAATGAAAATTCCAACGATATCGTTATCTCAACCACACAGTAAAAGTTTGAAAATATCAATTAATCAATGAGTTAATGAAAAATCATTTGTAAAAAACAGTTATTTTCTGCAGATGATTTTATTTAAATACAGACCAGTTTACATTCAAGTCAAAGAAAGACAATGACAATGGCTGTCGCTATACGTTTACAGATTTTAAAGTATCCGGCGAATGTTTGTGGTAATGTGTCACAGACTGCATTATTATGGTAATAAGTCCTTGATAATGGCAATGTTTGCCGAAGCATAGGTCGGTAGAATAAAAATTGGTGTGGAAATTTTTATAAAGTGTTTCTGTTATAATGCTATACGCGTAGCCACAAAAATACAAAAGTTGTTGAGCCAAATTAAAAAAATAAACTATCAATTAAGAGCCCCTGTGTAGATAAATATTTTACCACAAAGACGTTTAATTTCACATAAGCGAAAGCTGACAAAGTTTCAGCTGCGCCTGAAATAGTCGCTTACTGCACAGATCTTGAGGGTTTAATACAGTAGATCAAAGATAAGCATTCTTTGTCCGAGAACCACTTGGAGTTCGGAATTGGTGGTGGAGGATTAAAAAAAAATATGCTTATCGATTTACTTAATTGAATTGTGAAAACCAAAGTTTTTATCTGCCAGCATTCCGTTGTAAAATTGAATGATACAACAATAAACTTGTAGACGATAAAGTACTAGTACTATATATGTATCTCTTTATTTGTGATTGTACTATATACCATGATCGCAACTCAATGATGTTGATGCACGATTGTGGTCGCGGATCTGTGGTCAGAGTGTAGGATATAAAGGGTACTTCCAGTTTGCAGCTATAGCCTGCGATAGACGGCGATTGCCACGCCACGGTAGTTTCGATTTATCGCAATCGCCGTATTTCGCTGGCTGCCGGTGGCTCTCTGCTCCGGGGTGAGTCGGCGATCGACGGCATCTGCGTTCGATAGTCGGATATCGCAGTACTCAAGTGAAATGCACTGAAATAGACAGCTATATAACTTGATAGTGAAGAACAGACAGAAGAGTCAACAGCATCGATAGGGAAGTTGTGAAGGTGACAATTATTCTGTAAAATGTCACAACACAGCGAAATATGGTATTGGTTCTCGGTAAAAACATTCCGATGATAAATTCGTGATTTGTGATATTTGTGGCTGCGCTATATCCCGTGGTTGTGTTTTCAAAGCCACTGGAGCATTGTAGAAGCACATAAAGAAACATCCATTATCTGCCCGTGAAGCAGCGAAAGCCACAAATAAGCGCAAGAAGATAAACCGGAAGATGAAAAACCTGCATTTTATACCAAATGGGGAGATTAATTTACCAGCCGAACTTAGCAGTGCTGAGTGGACTTACTTGCAAAATGTTCAACATATTTAAAACCTTTCTATCAGGCTACTGTTAGATACTCAAACACCACAATATCATAAGTGATTCCTTTAATAAATAGGATATACAGTGAACTCCTGATTATCCGTACGCGGATTATCTGTGATGCGGATTATCCGTGCGTGATTTTTTACTCTTCGTCGATACCGTATTTACTCGTGTAAGCCGCGCACCTTTTTTCCGAAAATGCCGGTGAAAAAATGGGGGTGCGCGGCTTACACGAATCCTCTAGATTTTCATGTAAGCCGCGCACCATTTTACCTTAAATTCCTGTCGTTAGTTTCTCCAAAGTGAATACAGTAAGTCCTCGCCTTACGATCATCTGACTTCGAACATACATATCCAATCAAAAAATTCAAACGTGTGAAGTAATGTCAAATTTGACGCCACCGGATAAGTTTTTTTGCCGTTGCAGCTGGCGGTGTGGCGTGCAGCAACTCGCGGATTGGTACTACCCCTCTTTGCCGCGACGAATTTTAACAATATTATCTCGATATATCAATTTGCAATGTTAATTGTTTACTTGCGTCATAAATTTTTACGGATGATTCGGAAGTAAGACGAAAGCCGAAAAATGCCCTGCAAGTTGTGATATATTTGGAGATATTGCTACTCTTTACAATTCAATGGAAATCGAATTCCATAGTTCAAGCTGCCTTCGCATCAAATAGAGGCATGATTCCATTCACTCATTCGTTTAGTGATGACAAATAATTATGACCTGCAATACGAGGCTCTATTCAGGTTATCGTGACGAATGGTAAAATATCCTTCCCAGGGTTTGTGGAAATTGCCTTACAGGCAGTCCTTCCATCCAGCTATCCCTCTCAATCACTCAGCCGGAAACAGTACAGCTGTCAGATTTTAGGGTGGTACCTCAGTCAGATCTGAACAATTGGCGTGTCCAAACCGGTTTTTCCCAGAAGATCCCTCAAGAAAAAAGTTCTTCGTTCCTTATTTCTGGGCGCGACGACATTCATCTGCGAGGGACTCATTCAGCGAGAAAGAAAAGGGGGTAACCCGAGAGGATCACTCCTTCACCTTATCTGTTATTATCTACCCTCGCCCAGTTTCGCTTTTACCCAGGTGGCTTTCACTAGTGGGGGAGGGGTTGGACCTCTTTTCAGGGGCCTCGGCAGCCGACACTAGATTGATACGGCCGATGCTCGAACGAGGGAGCCGTTATTTCGGTCGATTCAAATTGTATGTACCCTTACCCCGGTGGTAGCTGAGAGGTTGACTTCGCACTCCTTCATGATTTTTCCACAACCTGAAATTATGTTGCGTAGCGCCCGAGTGAGCTTTGAAACGCATCGCCACATCAATGGGATAAATAACGTAGTGCATCGGCGAATGCAAAGAGAGAATCGGAACTCTAATCTGTTTTGACTTCCTTTTATAGGAAGCATCATTTACTTATGGAAGTGGATACCACGCCAGGAAATCCATTTTCAGACCGTTGACTTTTACATCGCCATGCTAATAGATGAAGAAATTCTGTTTTCACCGTTTGGCGCAGGAAGGATGTTGCTAGAACTTATTTCATAGGGCTTGATACATACTTGTGCGTACTTGATATCAACCACATCGGAGAAAAAAATTAGTTAACTTGCCTAAAATCGATCATTTCGCGGATATGCTACTCGGCTATGAGAAGTGATACGAAAATGAGCTTTGATATAAGTTCTAGCTGCATCGTTTATCTTTCAATGCGGATACTCCTCAAGTTAGTACGTAAGTTTAATACAATTACTATAGTCGTGTAAAGCAAAGAGGATGTCCAGCGCTTTTTTCCACAGGCCTTCACGCCGAGTGCTGGCGCTTCCGGCAGTCCAGCGAACGGCTACCTACGCGTCCTTGGCCCGCCTCTTTCTCCCCCATCCACCACTCTCTCTCCCCCACCTTCGCCTCGGGGCTCATAGTTAGGGGGTCGGAGTAAAGCGATATTTTTTCTCGAGTCAGCATCACATTTCATCAAAAGTATCACATTTCAAGCATCGCTTTCCCACGCTCAAACTTCGCAGATGGCTTCCAAAAGTAGGGGGGAAGGGGGGGGGGGCGTTGCCCGCTGGGAGTCACTTATCAGCTATGAAGACGAACCAAACGTATTACATTTCAGGCATCTATCAGTTACGGACGGTATTCTGCTTTTATTTGTTGATTCGCCGATGGATTTCCGTAATCGAATGATCATGGGTTGAAATTGTATATAATTCTGCAATTATTTTAGCTTGATATTTCATTTCGAACAGATGCCATTTTTAGAGCTGGATGATGTGATAGCATACAACTGTGATTATTGTGTGATGTTAGGAGAAAAATATGCACCATAAATCGGGCTGTGTATCGTGACGATATTAAAACGTAACGCATTAAATTCATGAGAAAGATGTACTTCAACACTTAACTTTGGCACAGAATTTCTATTAAAGAACGTGCAATCATGTTATGACAAAATGATGCAGGCTCGAGGGAAAAAAATTGATTTTTTGAAAAAAATATTTTTTTCCTCACGAGCCTGCCCGAAAATGGGGGTGCGCGGGATGCACGAGGGCGCGGCTTACACGAGTAAATACGGTATTTTCTACGGTCAATATAAAAAAATTCAATCAAAAAACACATTTGGATTTTAGCAATCTAATACAAGCAAGACTTACGTAAGGCCGTTTCTTGCCACTCAAATCCACCATATAAAATGTAATTGTTTTCCAAACTTACAATGATCATGTTATATTTACCTCGTTGTTCATCGTCAGTATCTTTCCAACTTTTGAGCCGTGAATACGCACTCTCCGGAGCTTTCTCGGTGGTATATTTACAATAATTAATGGTTTCATCCACAATAAACTTCATGAGATCCACTGAAAAAACAATTAACGGAAAAATCTAGTATTGTACAAACTTCGCTAGCTCTCGCCTTGCATCTAGAATCTTAGGAATCGCATCTATGAATTCCCAGATTCAGATCCGTAGAGTGCCATATGAATTCAGGGAATTTCTCCTTTGAATGCGGTGGTAAATCGTGAAGATACAGGTCTTCCGTGTTTTACTCCGCGTTGGTCCATCATCTTCGGACAACGGTTTCACCAGCGTTGCAGTCGTGAAGCGGTCGACTCTATGCCGACTTTCGACTTTGGCAGTCGTGAAGTGGTCGACTCAACGCCGAATTTCAACTGCAACGCCGGCAAAACATTTCGTCTGAAGAAGATGGACCAACGTGGTAAAACCCAATGGTAAAACCTTGAAGAACCTGTATCTTGTCATCCATCAACCCATGGAAGCCTACACAAGCCGGCAAATTGTCTTCATTTGAGCTATCTTCAGATTGCGAAGGTGAACTTGGAAATTATTTTTCTTTAGCAGAGGCTCCCGCCCGACATATATGGTTTAGCAGATTGAGCTCTAGAAGCATCTTCCTCTTCTTCTTCAGTGCGTAAAACTTGCAAGATTTCCCTCTCCTCTCGATCTGTTTCAAACAGAGCCATTGCTCAGAATTTTTTTATTATTTATTTAAATCGATGAGTTTTTATGGCAACGTGATCGGGAGGTTGGGGAAAGGAGGGATCTAGAGTAATGTTCGGAAAGGTTGTCTAAAAATTCATCCCTGCGCTCATTTTCTTCCAGAATTTCTTCAAAACCTTCCGTTGAAATGCTCTTCTTGAAAAATACGTACGTTCTTCATGTATTTTTGTGCGTAGAATCAGTGAATGTCTCAAAAGGGATGGTGGAGAATAAGCTAACGATAATCCAAGGGCAAAATAAAGCCTAAGTTACAAGGATGTCAAAAGACAGCCAAAATAAAGCACTGGTAAATGTAAAAATAATCAGTCCCAAAATGCCAAGGGAAAAGTCCAAGATGACGCGAAGGACAAAAAACGAACAAAAACTGTTGAGGTTGGCTTAGGTAATCCAAAGAACGTCCTGCTACCAATCAAACGCAGAGGCCAGTAAAAAGTCAAGAGATTAATGACCAAACTAAGCAGGGGTCAATACCAGAAGAGAAATCTAGGACAGTCCAGAGAGATTATCAATAAATGCACAGTGGACTTATTTCCGAAGACGAAGTCCAAACAGTATGTGATGGGTCAAAAAATGAGCAAGAGGAAACGCAGGAAGTCAAACTCAAAAGGCTAGCCCAGTAGAAGAAAATAATCGAGTAGAAGGATGCATTGAGAAAAAAATAACGGTAAATAATTGATGATAATTGAAATAATAAGATGATAATTTATTGAAATTTTGGAAGAAAATGGCAAAATTGGATGCGATTCACAGTGTGTCACAGGCCTGGTCCTGTTACACTAGTTCGTTCTTGGAGGAAACTTTTGTTTATATCTCAAAGGTGATTTTTGGGGATTTTCAGAAACTGAAGTGCACGACTCAGAGTTGGGGGGTTTAGTGAAAATCATGAAAGGATTTGAAAATGTTGATGCAGAGAACTTAGAAGAATGGCTAACGAGAGACGAAAGTGTCCCGGCCTTCCAGCAGGTGATAGCGATATTGTTTCCGCCGCGATCGGAAAAGGGGGAGAGGAAGGGAGTGGGGAGAGTTGAAGTAGTGGGGATGAAGACGAGGGGGGCAGCGAACGCCTAAATCAAAGCCAGGAGCTCAACTTCGTAGATGGTTTGCTGCAGTATACGGAGCAGTGGGAATACGACTACAATGGCATTATTGCTGCTAAAAAGATACGCGGTGGGGTGAAGGAAACTCACAATTAGTCCATGAAACAATCTAAAATAACGGACTATGCACGAAAAATGATATTGCATCATTTCTTGACGTATATTATGAAAATTATAAGAAATAAAAGTGAAAGTTTGGATTATCCGTGTTTTTTTTATTAGTGCATCCTCTCTCCATCATTAGCCTGGATAATCGAGAGTTCACTGTATATTTAAAAATTATGAGAAAACCAGGTAATGTAGTATCCGGATTGCAAGGGATGAAAAATGATATCATTAATGAGATGAATCCTAAATTTGCTGACTTAGAAAAGAACAGCTTTTATGCTGTTGCACCAATATTGGACCCTCATTTTAAAGACAAAATGCTTAAAAGCTAGAAATATTCTCAAGACGCTAAGAAACTCATAGTACAAGAACGGCAACTGTATTTTCAGAAAGAGCATTTAGTACTGCTGAAAATCTGGCCTACAAAAAAGGAACAGATTCGATCCCGAAAGGATAAGAATGGTGCATTTCTTGAGGAAAAATTCAGAACTTATGATTACATTGCAATTTGTTGAAGAACTAATAAAAATTAAGCAAAACTGTCACAGCTAATCAAATTTGTTTTTATATTTTAGCTAATGAATAAATATTGAACTCGAGGGAGCAGAAGTGTGGAACAACTTATTGGTTCAAAAAAGTACTGGAAAATATAAATGGATTTTAATTTGTTTTATAAATGCATTTGGCATTGAAAAGTAACTGGGGTTCATAGTTTTCTGAAATAAGGATTCAGATTTGAGATTCAATGTGTGGGATTCGATAAAAAAAGAGATTCAGATTCAGACCCATCTTAATTAATATTACAGTAAAACCCCCATACAACGAACACCCATACAGCGAAATTTTAAGGAAAACTCCCTATTTCGAAGTCATTGGCCCAGTCCCGGACCCTTCCAATGGACAATACACGCAAAAAAACCTCCCGTAACGAACCTCTCTAACTACGAAAACTCCGTACATCGAAGTCTGCGCTTGGGCCCAAAACATGAAAAGTGCCCCTCTAGAACGAATTATTGAGAAAAAAAACGTAGCATTCTTCATTTACAGGTAATTTTTCCATAGACATTTACGTAATGAGCAGGAAGTTGAACCGCAGCGGAGAGTACCGCGTCTTAACCCTTCCGCTCCGGGCTTCGAAAATGTTTACATCCGAGACCTACAGAGCAGAGAGCATGAAGGAAACTTGACGCTCTCGCTCGGTGAAGGCTCGTTTACACGTTTATTATGGTGGGAACCAGCAACTCTGATGGTTCCCACAATAAAAAACGTGTAAGGGAAGCCAAAGCTCCGCTCCGCGTTAGCTGAGCCGGGTGATAGTTGGGTGGATGAGTAATGAACCAAGAGGGGAGGGGGAATACCAGTCATACATTTTTTCATGCTTATTTTCTTTGTTTTTCCTTCGTGGAATTATATGTTAAAATTTAATCTTTACTTTTCTATTCAAAGTTTTTTTAATGAGTGGAAATATTTTTTTCGTGAATAGCAATGGGCTTATTTTTTTTCTTTCCCGCGAAGTCAACGTAATTTCTTTGTTTCCCCCTTCTTTCAGCACGCAAACTTCATTTGTTCCTTCATTTGCAAGACCTCCTGTTGATATTATATTTTATAAAATAGTCTAAATAATTGTTACATCATTATTTATAAGACCCACGATCAAAGATCCCCGTTTTCTTGTATTGTTGTGCTTTGAAAAAAGGAGGGGAAAATGTGATCGGCTTATCTACTAATTTCTGTAATCGAATCACCATTTCGCGATCTAAAGACGTACAAATAAATACATTGTAATAAGGCTCGTCGAGAAAGGCTCTTGTTTTAAATGGCGAGTGACCACTTGCAGATTATTTTCATTATTGTATAATTATGATATCAACAGGAGGTCTTGCAAATGAAGGAACAAATCAAGTTTGCGTGGTGAAAGAATGGGGAAACAAAGAAATTTTGCGGGAAAGAAAAAAAAATAAGTCCTATGTTATTCGCAAAAGAAAAATATTTCCACTCGTTAAAAAAAACTTTGAATAGAAAAGTAAAAATTAGATTTTAACAGAATTCCAGAAAGGAAAAACAAAGAAAGTAAGCATGAAAAATTTGTCGCCGACGGGAATCGAACATGGTCCCTCTGCACCGCAGCCCCGTACGCTAATCAATGGACCACACCCTTGATGCCGTAGGCTGATAAATAGGGATTTTATAACATCTATATATGTTTAAACGCCTTTTTTGTTAACTATTGGATTTATACGCCCATATGTGGAGTGATTCGTGAAAAGCATTCGGAGTTCTATATGCATACGAATTTTCATCGAGATCTGCGACCCGTTTATCGGACACTCCCCTCGTTAGGAGGGCGAAGTATTCAAAACTTCATTGGTTGGTGTTCAACCAATGAGAGCCAATTTTATCTACTCTGTCCCCATCCCAAAGGAAAATCTGGAGTAACCTCTCTTCTCTATCCAAATATTGCTATTGCCGTCTTAACCTTGATGGATGTGGTCTGTTAACCGGCAAGTTTGCTCGAGATCGCCCTAATATTTGCTCGATTGCTTGAGGATACCTTTTTCCCCAGAAATCGCAGCCGAAAATGAGGGTGCGCCTCTGACACGAATTTTTTATCTGCCAGCCTTCGATCCTCGGTCACGATATGAGCGGTGGGCTGCAGAGAAATAACGCGGCAGGGTGGTAGTGGCCACGAAACGAGCAGTGATTCGTCCTAAGATAAGTTCAGAATCTGAAATGGCAGTACATACTGTCAGAAGACAGAACGTTCTCGGCTGACATTTTACCACAGAATGAGAAGAACGGCACAAGAAATATTTAATATCTGGGATTGGTGGCGAGCGGCACCTATGCCACTCACGTCTATCATGGCTGGGTTCGAGTGTGGTCCATGTCAAACATTAGGAACATAAAACTCATCGTTGCCACTCTATCGCTTGCCTACCACCGCTCGTATCGTGCCCGAGGCAAGTCCCTCGAGAGCTGAGTGACCTTGGTGCTTAGCGTGAGTCATCAAGGGGAGGGTATCATTCGCTCGCTTGTTTACGGGGGATGCAGTTGCCTAATAACTTTAAAAACTTGTTGTTTGACAAGGCAAGCGTGTGGGGTGCAATTGGGGGACAGCGATTGGCCGCGCGACAAGTGCAAGCACTGGAATTTTCCACCCCCCTAACTTTCTCATTTTCTGTCACCAGACAACTTTGAGTGACTGTATGCACCTGCCTTAAGCTCAACTGAGATAATTCTGTGACTATTAACATTTGTGCATGCGTCAATATAGGTCAGTGTTGTTCCAAAATGAACAAGGGCAAAAAGTTGTGGTCTTTCACGGTAGTTGAAAAAATTAAAGCGCTTTAAGTCATCAAAGACGCTGAGGATGTAGGAAACCGCGCTGCCGGACTAAGGCATGATGTGCCGGAATCGTGCATTAGAAGATCGAGGAAGGATAAGGTTGCACTATTCATACCAATAGGGACAGAAGGTCTTTTCGGGGAAAATCTACGAGCTGTGACAGGACATGCGCGCGCGTGCCACCGTACTGCGACGCCCGTCTCACTAGTAAGTCAGCCGTTTTTATGTATGTACATACCTAAATCATGATTTTTTTTATTTTGTCATTCATTGAAGATTTTT
This sequence comes from Pyrrhosoma nymphula, assembly GCA_963573305.1. Taxonomy (NCBI): domain Eukaryota; kingdom Metazoa; phylum Arthropoda; class Insecta; order Odonata; family Coenagrionidae; genus Pyrrhosoma; species Pyrrhosoma nymphula. Next base: position 6,087,566 of record OY754331.1, on the reverse strand, counting down.
GTTGGACCATATTGAAATATTAACTGCTTTAAATTCCATAGACAGTTATAATTTCTTTCAAAGTTTGACTTTTTTCAAGTTTTGATGTCGTATCTACGCCTTATCGTTCGTTTTTTTACGCGGCTGACGCTGGGGTATTTTGAATTTAACGTGTTTGCATTCCCACTCGTCATCGTTTACAGCAAAATATAATTTGTAAAAGTTAACCACGTTTTAAAAGGCGACTTACAGCGACTATGACTTGTGCATTAGGAAAATGGTGGGGGGATTCGGATTTATAAATCAGAGCTCGGTGCGACTGTCCGCACTTACCAACTAAACACGAATTGTAGCGAGGTCGGATTTGTTTTGTTTTAATGAATATCAATTACTCCACACATTCCAAAAGACAATAAACAATGCAAGCATTGTAGGGCCTAGGCTACAAGTGAAAACTTGCCTCCGAGGTCCATACATGCCTATGGAAAATGCCGCGTAAATTATAAGAGAATATTGCTAGCGGCTTTGATAATGGCCGAAAATTCGAAGTTAGTCCCGCAACACCTCGCAATAGGAAAAAAAAGCCTCAAATGTTTTTCTTCAACTTCGACGCATAAAAAGAGGGGTGCGACTCTTACACGCGTTAACGGCATCGTCAATGCATTATCATCTGAGATTGCCATTGCTTAGTGCATTGCCGACTGCCTCGTTTTTACTCGTGGTAACTAACTCACCCCACCTATATTCCATCGTCATTTATCGATATCTAGTATATTCTGGTCACGAACATAGATATTTACCGGTATTTCAATGGGATTCCAACAGTGCGTTTTATTTCGGAAGTATAAATGGGAATATGTGCTCTTTCAAGCAAAATTGCTGCATAAAACTGCCATTTGATATTGACTTAAATTATTGCACTCTAAGAATAATATAGACTAGATACTCAGAAAAATTATGGAGCACTTTAAATATACCTAATCCTTAGGCATTAATTTTGGCGCTCCTTTACTTTCAGACCGTAACTAAAGAAAGCGATGAGGCGTAGAGCAGAATCGACGAAAAAAACAATAATCTCAATTAGAAATACGCAGATTGAAAATAACACGGTGATAGCCACGGTATTTGATGGTAAATAATAAAAATTGTTTATCATCACTCTAGGAAAGGTTTTAATGGTGAATAAAGCAAGATTGAGATATTTACTCGACTTGCATCGTAAAGCACGCGGAACACTTGGATGCCCCTTTGGAGACGCAACCCGCACACCACCTCCATGCATCGAAAACCCCCTACATCGAAGTAATTTTTCTGGTCCCAACTAATTCGTTGTATGGGGGTTTTACTGTACTTATCGGTGATTAGTTCAGGAATCGAGGATTCAATCGAATTCTATCAAAATCATGGATTCAGAAATTTTATGAATTCTTCCAAAAATTATTTGAACCCTGTTTGTGCTGGTGGCATATGTGCTATAGTGTCTGGTGGTATATATGTACTCTGTAAATTATGGTATAATCTCAGCTTGGAATTTTAGTGTATTGACGTCAATTTGTTACAAATGTTTTGATAATTTTGGTGAAAATTCACTATGTCATACATATGTACATAAGCAAAGATATTATGGTTATTAATAATGGAAAGTTTCATGCAAAATTTAGCACTTGGTGCATGAACATGCTGCCCTCATAGCCTCCCAATGTGTAATTATCAAAGCCGCTTGCTTGCACCACTCTTCATTATTACTGCTGTTCTTATTGTGTTCGATTGAATGGCTAAACATTTTTTTTGTCTTCGGAAAGCAATGTTTTAGCCGTTACAATTTCTCCACTTCCTCGGAGGATGTTTACCCTGGAATAAATATTAAGCCATGTCAAATATCCGGGTTGTACCGGTTACAGTAAAACCTTGCTTTTACACCCCCGCAATTTACGACATTTTCATCAAGTCCCGATGATTTATATATCTCCACAGTGTTATGTCTTCCCCGTATTTACACTTACAACATTTTAAATGGTTTGCCATTTGCGCTAGGCTGCCAAAAGGAACATGGTGGATAGCGTATCACAACCATATGAGGAACGAAATGGAAATCGGCGTAAAACGTTTTGGGACATTTGCAAGCGAAAGACCTTTGAATTACAATAAATTTTCTAATTCGTTCTACTTCTGGGTTCATCTCGTACTTTCGTAATAAACTCCTTTTAATTCTTCAAGAGGCAAATCAGGTAAAATTATAACAATTTACCGATTGTACTAGTTCCCCAAATGCCTTATATTACGTCACGAGTGGCAATTATGTGGTAAAATCATGAAGGATATGTATCTTCCATCGTAAAACTGTATTCCGGGAAGAAGTTGGCTGTAATAACATGAAATAAAATGATGATATGCACATCTCTTTAACAGTCATGCCTGCGAATAATTCTACCTAGTAATAATAGTGAATATAGACACTATATGTTTATATTTGTGGTTGTTTTCTGCGCACTTAGTTTTATTCTTCTCGTGCATTACGAAATTCTGCCATTAATTTTAAAGTCATTCTAATCGTAATCACTTTTTCCCTGCTTTTTCCGTGACAGCGTCAAGTAACACGAACAAAACAAAAAATGGCCCACAAACGAGAGAGGAAAACGTTGTCAATAGAAGACAAGATAAAAATTTTGGGAAGAGTTGACTCGCATGTAGGCTCACGTGTTTCCCCATCCAGAGAACTTGGGATTCCAATATCCACATTGAACACTGTTGTTAAAATACGCAAAACCATTGAAACCAGTGCAGTGGAATGCGGACCCAGTGCAAAGAGGCGAAAATACGTCAAGTATTCAAAATATGATGAACTGGAAGAAATTTTGAAGGAATGGTTTCAGTGCGCCAGAGCATCTAACATACCCATCAGTGGAGTTGTTCTTAAGGAAAAGGCACAACATGTGGCAATGAGGTTAGGAATTGAAGACTTCAAGGCTTCAAACGGATGGTTAAGCCGATTTAAAACTAGGTACAATGTTGTGTACAAATCAATTTGTGGTGAGTCAAACAGTGTTGATCCCTAGGCAGTTACACAGTGGAAGGAACATTCTTTAAGTCAGCATATTGGACGGTATGCACCAAAAGACATTTTCAATTTAGATGAGACTGGCCTTTTTTTCAATGTGCTTCCTCATAAGACTTTAGACTTTAAAGGTGAATCTTGCCATGGGGGAAAGCATAGTAAAGCTCGTCTGACAGTATTGTTAGGTGTTAATGCTAATGGTAGTGAAAAGTTAAGGCCATTTGTCATTGGAAAGTACAGGATTCTGGTGAGAAAAGCTATGAATCTTATAGACAGTGGGAGGGACCGCAAGAGCTTCAAAGTCACAGTTTTCGATGCACTACACTACATAGCTCGATCATGAAAAGAAGTTGATGAGGGAAAAATTTCAAATTGTTTTAAAAAAGCAGGATTTAGTTTTTCACAAGACTGCAACTTAGAACAGGACGAAGAACAGGATAGTGAAGAACCACTGGAAGAAGAAGGGGGAGGAGGTAATAGAGCTTTGGGAGACAATGATCAGTTGCCATTATTTGGAGCTGAAATAAGTTTTTCGGATTTTGTCGGAGTGGATGAGCAGTTATCAACACGTAACTCTCTTACAATTGATGAAGTTATTGATCAGTGCATATCAGTGAAGAGGTAGCAAGCGAGGAGGATGATGATGATATGGAAACACCAAAAGAAAGCACAATCAATGCTATTTCTGCTGTTAACGTACTACGACTATATTTATCAAGTGTTGCAGGAAGTGAGAAAAAGAGAGTGGAATCAATTAATACTAATAAAATGAGCAAGCAATCAAAGATAATGGAATATATTTCCAGAAGGAGCCTAGTTTAATGAGTACATTCATTTATTTATTTATGGTGTATTTTTTGTTGAAGCTTAATTCAGCCAAGAATGTTTTATTTCAATTCTGAGATAGTTCTTTGGCTTAAATTTTGAGAAGACTTTTTGAGAGTAAAGGTTGATACATATTTTTTTTTAGCTAAAGGTTTATATGAATTGTTAAGTCATATATTTTTGTTTAGTTTATCCAAAGATTTAAATATTTTTACTTTGAGAAGATATTTTTATTTTATGGAGTTTATGGAATATGTACTTCCGTTTAATTATTTATTTATCAGCTACCACCTCTAATGTAAAATGATCTCTTTCTGAAGACTGACATATTGTACAATCTACCTCACTACGAGCTTGGTATTAATAAGGAATTTTGTTGTTATAATTACATGTTTTATACTTACTATTCATTTAAGACATGATTCACTTGAAAAATAGAACATTTAGCAATACTTTAAGGGATTATTTCCATTAAATTGTGCCTACCCTCGATTTACACTTTCCCGCAATTTACACTTTTTTCCCTTATCCCCCTCAAAAGTGTAAAAGAGGGGTTTTACTGTATATAGCCATAGTGGATTCATAACATTGAAGTCAAGACCTAGAAAATAGTGCGGTTCAGGAGATAATGCAGTTCCATGAATTATTCAATACGTAATAGCTAAATGGTTAAGTTAATGGCATGTAATTTCATACAAGCACTTGCAAAGAATTATGCTAAAATCTGTATGCAGTAAATTCAGCCCGATATCCTGGTTTCTTTACAATGAAGCACTAAGCATGCTGCATTTGTTTAATAGCTCGAAAAAGGTGCCGTTATTCTGTTCTTAACTAAATAATGTCAACCAAAATCATCACTAAACATACATGTTTACTATCAATCAACACAGAATACAATAAGCATTAATTTGATATGCAAATGTCAGAAATAGCATTTTTAGTTTTTGAGATATCACACGTTAAACTCAGGCTACACAATTTCGAAACTTACCGAAGATTCAAGTTTTAATGATATCCTCCATAGTTGATGATATACTTTCTGTTATTTAATTGTATTTAATTTGCAAGAATTGACAGTACATCACGTTTATTTCACGATCTTCACTCATCCTAGAGGTCACGAACCCTACACATTGTCCATGTCATATGAGATATTGTTGGTCCATTACCTCATGTTATATTCATTAGTGCATATTATTAGTGCATCCATTTTGGCCTCTGGCTTTATCTGGAGGTTGCCACTGTTCAACTGTCATCTCCTTTGCATTGCAGGCCTCTTCCGCCTGAACCATGGGTTGAAGACAGAGTCTGCTGGTGGGACGTTGGTGAGAGAGGGCAGGAGTGACAAGGAGAGCCATTTGGCTCAACCAGTGGATCCGCAGAAGTTGAACAAGGCTCTTGCTAATCTCCAGGTACTTTTGTGTCTACAAATGTTACTAATGTCTTACAACAAATGTTAACCGAACTGAACAGTGTTTGGTGTAAAGTACAATTCTAAAAATTGGAGATTTGGAAATAATAGCTTTCCATGGACAGGATAGCCAGAAGTGATTCACCAAACAGTGCCCATCAAACGTGAGCCCTTTCCCCTATCATTGGAATGACCAAAAAAGAGGGCTGACAGAACTGTGGCTATCATGATTTTGGCCACTGTTAATAGTGAATAGAGACACTTCAGCCGATTTTTCCTGTGCAATCGTTAAGCGACAAGCCTATTGCAGATTAGGGGTTAAGAAACTAGGTGTGGTTCTGAACCTACATAATTATTAATAATACCTTGACATAATTTACCAATGGATTAAAGAAATAAAGTAAATGTGTTTCTGTCCCTTAAGCTCTAAAATTGCGTGCTAGAGACCAAGGAAACTTATGTAAATTACAGCAACACCACAAGAGGGAGCAAGGAATATGCATTTAGGAAAACTGAAACACCTATCCCTTGTTTCACCTAGACTAGCATTTTTAGAGATATAAGCGTTGGAAAAACACTATTATGAGGAATTTTTTTACAGTCTTCCATGCCATTTTGGGAGGTTTTGGAAAGAACCAGTGGGGGGATACTGACTGATTTGAGGTTTACTATATATGAGGTGAAATGTGAGTGTGTGCTTTCGTCCTGTCAGCTCGAAAATGTTTTAACCTACTCAGGACAGAGCAAAGCCATCATATTCCACAAACCAAGGTCTCTGTGGATGCTCACACTTGGTCGGTTTCAAACACACACAATCGACCTTCTTGCGAATCTCATTCAATTTGGAAAAGGCATATGAATATTCATATTCATATGCGGGCAAAGGTCCAGAATAAGGTCCAGATGTGGTGTAGTTTAATCTACTGATGGATTTTGGGAACCTTTGGGTAGTACCTCATTCTTTGGTTTTGCACTCCCATTCACCATCAATTCCATTAAAACCTAAGTTTTAAACTTCAGCTTCACTAAGGTTAGCCAGGAGTTTCTGTTATCCATGTGTGCTCTCTGAGAGCAATACAGCATCATCCACATAATATGGTACAGTTGAGCACCCCTAATTGCTTCGTATTTCCTGAAACTGTAACTCACTCTTAACAAAAATTCTCCCATTAAAGAGTATTGGAAGATTTTTTTTGCATACAATGTTGTCTATATTAATTATTGTGTGTAACGAAGGTCTTTATTCAGCAAATTGAAGATATATTGTGTCGTTGCCGAGACACTGGTGTGTGGCGTCTCGGAGATGGACAGTACCGGTCTTACATGGTGCGCGCATGTTTGCTTTATACTTACAATTAGTGGCAACTCGAAGTAAAAACTATCTGTCATCTGCATAGTTTTACCCGTAATTATGTCTAACATAAGCAGTTATAGCAGCAGCAGCAAGGGGGGAAGCGAAAGCATAGAACATTAACGACCGTGGAGTGGGGTGAGTTCAAATGCATTTTGGTGTATAATCATTGAATACTCATCAGTAGTTCAATCAATATACAGTAAAACGTTGTTAATTCAAAATTCAAGGGACCAAAAAAATTGGACTTCGAATTATCCAGGTTCAAACTAAACGTACTTTCTGAAAATTAATGGAAAAGGTGCCGTATTTTCCAAGATAATCACCGTAATGCTATATTTTTGATCAAAAAGCAATGAATATGCACTAAAATGAGGAGTTAATGGATGAAATTCTTCAAGTTTATCAGATCCAAGTTAAAGTTGGGGAAGTGTGCACTATCAGACGCGATCACGCGGAAAATAGAAACAAATTTAATGATTTCGGGCACTTGTCCAGTGATATCACATAAGGTGTATTTTCCAGGTCACCAAAATTTTTGCCGTGGACCTATAAATTTACCAGCCTGCTCTCAGCCCCTTTCCCCCAAGACTTTTCTAGAATGAAGAACTGTTGCATCATCCTTCTTTGCCCTCTGGAAGTCCCTTATCAGTTACGACCGCGAACCAAAAGTATCACATTTCACTCATCGCTTCCCCACGCCCTTCTCTTCTCATTGTCAGGTGGCTTTCAATAGGGGAGGGGCTTGGAAGAGGAGAGAGAAGGGTAGGGGTAGAGTATCACGTCAAGGTCGGCGACGACCCCAGAATCCCTTAGCCCTCCGAAAGAAGCTCAAGGGAACCCAAGAAAAAAATCGCTGATGCAATTTTGGACATACACCACACAGAAGTAGTCCCTATATAAATTTCAGGCTTGACCTCATAGAAGTTATAGATATCCATTTTGAATAAAAAAACTTTGTGTGTGAAAAAAAAACTCACAGTGTGGAAAAGTACCAAGTTCTTTATTTAAAATGGATAGTCCCAATATCTTCTGCCTTCCTTACCTCGTGATTCACACTCGATTTTGGGGAGATGGGACAAGAATAGATGGAAAAAGCGTAAGCAAAGGTGAGAACCATGACTCGTCAGCAATTCGGGGCAAACAAAAGAACCTGGGGAAGCATGCGAAATGAGATGGGAGGAGCGGCTACCAAACGATGAAAGTGCTAACACAGGGCAAATGGGTAAATGATATCACACCATCCAGAAAATACTACTCCAACTGCCCGGCGACCCTACAGTTATCACTCGAGGAGAAGAGGCTCAGAAGGAAGGGTGGGGAAAGCCCCGAAAAAAACCAAAGGACGGAGCGGCTGAGATGTGTGTCGAGGGATATTTGATTGGGGGTAAACAGCTACTGGCGCACGGCGCACCATAAGACTAAGCAAAAGTTCAAAATAACTTGGCAACACTTAAAAGTAACTTATGCTCAAGAAAGCGATGACAAAATGACAATGACTTTGAAATAAGCACTACTACTGTTGGCACAAAAAAGGTAGAACGCTGAACTTGATATGAGGCACTTGCAGCCAGGAGTTTCACCATTACCAACTGTGCAAAATGGTAAGTGTACATTGCCGTGAGGCGATTTCCTTCTTTGTGGTTTATTTTAAGTTAGTGGAATAATATCAACATTTCCTTTGATGAAAAGTTTTGCAATATTCTTTCCATAAAGCATACATAAATTCGATATTAATATACTTTTCTACATCTCGGAAGTTGAAAGGTAGAATTCGGTCATTTTAAAAATCAATGAATGGGTAAAATTTTATTTAAAAATAATATTTATTTTGCGGAGATGTCGTTCTCTTCATGAAAAAATAATGAAGTGCACGAATCAAATATTTGGGCCGTGACGAGATGAAGAAGACGACCGCTTCGCCGTTCTCCTAGTTTTTCGCTTGTTTTTCTTCACCCTTTCAACCGTAGAAGCTAAACGTTTACATTTAAATACTTTTCTATTAATTCATTTTGTAGTCAAATAAACAAGGAGTAAAACGATATATTACACGACTCTATGGAGCCCTGGTGGAATTTCACGCAAATGCTTAAACTTCAGCATTCTTCCTTTTTTTCGCTGATACATAGTAACTAACCATCGAAGTGCGCTGCCCCCGTGAATAGTTTCTAAATAAACGATATGTTGGGGTGTCACAGGACAAAATTCGACTTCGAGTTACATATTAAGCGTATTTTGAATTATCCGTACCATCACATACGCAATTTCCTATTCCGTTTGCTGGGGACTGTGCACAACTTCGAATTAATCGATATTTCGAATTGAGAGGGTTCGAACTAATGGGGGTTTACTGTATCTGTTATTCAAAATCAACAATCTCCAAACTCTATTTCATATTGTAAATAGAAAGAAAACCACGTAGAATAAATTGTTTATGCGAAAGTCACCGCTCGGCAGGGCGAGTACGAACATGCATTTCATTTTTCATACCCCGCAACTGAAGTTGCTCTTGAGAAGAGTTCTGAATTATGAATTGGATTAATAGGTTATACCGTTAATGCAGCAATCATCACAGAGACACTTGTTTTACTAGTGTCCTTTACGACTAACGGGTGTTTGACCCCCCTCTATACAATAACCCTAGACTTGTCAGGATTATTGCTAAAGTTAGTCTCGGCATAGTTAATTATATTATCAGGAGGAATGCCATTCAAAACAATCTCCAAGTTATTCTCCAAGTTATAGTCCTTGAGAACCTGCCTCGTCACTGCAGCCCGATTTAATGTTCTCCCCCAAACACACAGTAAGCTCCGTTCGTCCCGACATAAAACCACTCACCCAGTCAATGCCTGGACAATTGTCTTTGAACCTCTTTTCCCGTCAGCCAGTTCTATTTAAAAACTCCTGAACAACCAACTAGAGGTCAACTGCTTGCAAGGGAATCCCCCATTCGGCACATCTAAGAATCCCTTTCACCAGTTGGTCTTCTTCTTTCACGGACAGCACAGATTGCCCCCCTGATTTTCTTGGGTGTTTCTTTTTCAATTTGTCGAAGACAGTGGTCAACGGCATGGCAAACTTCTTGCATGTAGCCCGAAGAGTCATTCTTCGTAGTTCAGAGTTGAAAATGGCAATGTAACCCAGTGAAAGTGCAAGGAAAAACTATACCTGTGTGTTGGATAGTTATTGAGAAATAAGCGTTAGAAAATGGCCAATATTTAAGCAGGGTATTCGGAGGCCGCGCTTCGTGAGGCTACCATGGTAGCTTAAATTTATATACATGCATATAATATAATAAGCTTATATGCATATATATATAATTATTGGGGCTACAGAAGTAGCTTCGTGACAGTTACAGAATACGGGTGGGAGCCTAATAAGCTACCGGTAGCTTTCTGCTAGCTCTTTCTCCACCATGGCTTCCATGATAGAGAATACCGATGGAAGCAAGTATAAGGTAGCTTATTGAAGTATCTTTTCACCAGAAAGCTCCGTAGCTTCGAGTTAGAGAATAGGTCCCCTGGTACTTGCCCAAAATTTCACCTACACCAACCATGTTTCAAATCTAATTACATCTTGTCAAAAGGCGCATTCAATCTAGATGAGAAGATCGTATAGCCTTTGGAAATATAAATAGAACCTTATGGTTGGAAAATGTCAATAGTAGCTATTTCAAATTTTACTAAATTGACTAAAATACCAAAAGCATTCTGTGGAAATCTCAGGCCAATGATAACAGTTGAGGTATTTGTTGCTACTTCTCTCCAAACGTTTCATTTCTTCCCTCTTTTATTGACCAATGTGTATGGATTGTTTTAACATTTAGCCCAAACCAATATATTAATTCTGCAAGACAACGTTTATTTTATAATATTTTGCCGTTCGATGTAGGTATAACATATTAACATATGTCATTCCATCCTCATCTTCAAAGTACATGGCCTGTCATCTCTGCGAATTGGTTGAGTCCTCTCTTTAGAGAATTTCTCAAATTTCCTTTGGTTATTTTCGTTCATTGCATTACCTTCATTCAATTGATTCCCTACATTCCTATGATTCCCTACATTTCTATGGTTCCCTTCGTTCCTCTGAATCCTTTCCTTTATTTTATTCCTTTTGGTCCTTCGAATCCTTTCAGTCCATTCGTTCCTTTCAGTCCTTAGGAATGAGAATATATTTCCACAACCGGATTCTTTCCTTCTCGTTCCATCAGTGGATTTGTTCCAAAGGAGCAAATCGTTCCGAAATAGCTCATCACTATTAGTATGTACTTGTCCATTTATGTCTCCAGCAATTACAGTGGCATCATCCCTACGTGCATTTCTCTCATTTTTTTATCGGTCTTTCAATCCTTAGATTGGTGGACTGCAGCCCTCCCTCCATCTCCTTCCCTGTCTAATGCTATGTAGTTGCCTTTTCTTATATACTTTCCTATTAATTTGGCCTATGTATCCATCCCTTGGCCATCCTCTTGGGATCCTTCCCTCCATTTATCCTTCAATTATATTCCTAACATTTCTTAAAATGTGTGCGCCCAATTCATATGATGTTTCTTTTCTTTGTTCCATCCTATGTCCTTTCCTTTTTTAACTCTTCCGTATACTTCTTAATTTCTTATTTTATTTGTCCTCCGTTTGCTCTTAAGCATCTGCCTCCTACACCAAGTTACAAAAGCTCCTTATCTTCCTATTCTATATCTTTATCTTTTCTGGTCAACATTTTTTGGTCCCATTATGGCTCTTACCAGCTTTGCTCGCTAAACGATTCTTTGTATCAGTTCAGTTTTTTTCTCTCTAGCCATTCCAAAGCTTTCCCTCATGATATTTTGTTCCTTGTTTTATTTGAATGTGTATGGTTGGTATCATGAGTGATCTCCAAAGCAGGAATGTGGAACCTGTTTTACCTCTTATGCCCTTGAAGGTATTCTCAAGCATGGATTGTTTTATGATTCTCCTTGTGTGCTGTATGTATATACGACTGTTCTTCATTTCAGATCAAACAGATTGGAGAGGGTGGTGATGGCCCTATGAAGACACTTTCCCCGAATTCTAACCTAATCGTTGACAGCAACAAAGTGGCAGATGATGGATCCTCTGCAGTGTCACCCATCTCTGGGCACGACACTTTGATTGGTGCAAAGCTGGGAGAAGAAGATCGGGATATTCGAGAAGTCAAGTCCCTTACGGAAAACATTTCCGGCAGTCCTGATAAGGTGGCCTCTCAGGGAAACGCTGTCAACTTGCTCAAACGTTTGGTGGGTCACAGCAGCAGGATCATCTCTGAAACCGATGCTGGAGTGGGGCAGTATGAGGGAAAGGATTCACCGGAGATGTTGTCCCATAAGATGGGGTGGGAGGATGAGAAGCCAGTTGGGGTGAGTGTGGAGTCAAATTCTCGGAATCTTTACCTGCCCCTAAATCTACCCAACCCAGCCCAAAACTTATTTCTGCCCAAACCCTTGATCATCTTAGGGGAAAACAATTGACCTCACTGTGTCTATTTGTAAGCAACCAGTTTTAATGTTCTCACATCAGCATATGGGTTGTAACTAGTGATTTGGTCAGGATTTAAGGATTTGATAAACTCTTATCGAATCTTTGGATTTGAGATTCGATCGAATGCTTCCAAGAAAGATCCGAACCCCAGTTGTGTGGGTGGCATATGTGCTACATGGCTGTAAACTGTGTACGTTCAATATCTCTTCACTGTATTTTATCATCTCAACGTCATTTTACTCTAAAAGTTATGACAATTTGCATGAGAAATTATTGTCATAAATGTGTACATAAGTGGTGATTTTATGATTAATAATCGAGTAAGGTTTCATTTAAAACTCGATGGAAAGCACATATGCCCACACGACCCTCATAACCTCCCAAAGCGTCATTTTCAAAGCTGTCAACATACAGCCATTTGTCAAGAAGCTCATCGCACAAAATGTTTTTCACAGGATGAATGGCAATTGGGCATTCCACTAATAATATTTTGTTGCGAATGCTTTTCATTTCATTGTTATATTTACCACAAAATCCTTGGAACCCTTTTCATCATTGAATGATCCATCTTCAAACATAGCAGAGACGATCTGGTGAGAAAGCAAGCAAAATTACGGCTGGTGGAACAACGTTGAATTCTTTTATGAGTACATTTCGATTCTCACTCTATCGTAGTCTTTAACAAATTTCAATTATTTTTTATTAACATATAAAATACACGTTTCCACTTTTGTTCTTGATGGTCATTCTTAGCAACAATAATAATAATAATAATATTCTTTATTCACCTTTAGCATAAATACGTATGATAGGTGTCGTCAAGGTATGGTACATGTGAATAATTGCGTTTAAAATTAATTCAAAATTATAATTGAGTCAAATAAACATCTCATAATTGAGGAACATAACAAGGCAGATCATGTCAATACACTTAATGAAACAATAGACCTTAGAGTTTTAGGCTGGAGAAATCTAGGTTATAATATTCCTCTAGGGAATATAATGGGTTGGATGTAAGCCAATCTCGGAGAGCCTTACGGAAGTCCACACTAGAGGCTGACTTGGCAGAAGTTGGGAGCCTGTTGAAAAATTTGATCGGTAGGCCATCTACTTTGTATGTTTTATCGAGCCTACAGAGTGGTATATCCATGGAATTTTTGGCTCTGGTGTCATGACAGTGGACATCAGCCCTTGTTGAGTACATGCTCAGATTTTCTTTAATATGTACTAATGAATGGAATATAAACTGATTGTAAACTGTCATGATTTGAAGATTTTTGAAGAGAGGTTTGCAGTGTTCTAGGGAACATGCGTTGACTAAAATTCGTACAGCCTTTTTTTGTAGTATAAGTATGGATTTAGTGTCAGAAGCATGTCCCAACAGTCTTATACCATACGTAATATGGGAATGAAAAAAAGCATAATTGGCATTGAGTAAATAGTCCTTACTTACATATAGCTTCAACTTCCTGAGCAGGAATAAGGCTCGTGCCAGTTTCTTACTGATGTGTAGAACATGAGCATTCCAGGTTAATTTGGAATCTAAGTGAAATCCCAGCAATTTCACAGAGGTAGTTTCTTTGACAGCTGATTTTAGAGAGCATAGAAGAAACTGGGTTTTATCAGGATTCAAGAAAAGATTGTTGGCGGAAAACCATTCATTCGCCTTTTTGATGATGGCTGGAAGTCTGTTCATGGCATCAGAGTGATTAGAGGTGTTATGTAGGAATGTAGTATCATCAGCGTAGAGCACACAGTTAGTAGTCATATTTGGGCACAAGTCATTGATCATGACCAGGAACAGGAGGGGTCCAAGCACTGAGCCCTGGGGTACACCATATTTAACATTTAAAGGTTTTGACATTTTACCATTCACATATACTGACTGCCTACGATCGGATAAATAGGAGAGCATAAATTTTAGTTCGACATCTTTAAATCCATAGTATTTAAACTTATTCGCAAGAATGGTGTGATCAACACAGTTGAAAGCTGATGAGAGGTCACACAATGTAAGTGCCAGGCACTGTTTCTCTTCAAAAGCCTTAATTATGTACTTTATGACATAATCAACAGCTTGAGTAGTAGACTTATGAGGTCTTAATCCAAACTGTGTTGGTGTAAAAAGGTTTAAAGTTTCAAAGTGATCCAGAACCTGAGCATATACAATTGTTTCAATAATTTTGGCAAGTGGAGAAATAATAGAGATAGTTATTCGGTAGTTATTCGGAAGATTAATATCACCACGTTTGTGGATAGGAATAACTTTAGAATACTTTAGATGATCAGGAAAGTAACCAGACTGAAGGCAAGAGTTAACAACATTAGCGAGGGGGTATGCTACCCAGTTAATAACTGATTTGATTAAATTATTTGAGAGCCCATATACATCAGTACAGTTAGAGTTTTTAAATTTTCTGACAATTTTAACAATATCTACCTGAGAAACTTCTTTCCATTTGAATACAGAGTTGGTGGAGGGAGTATTTTGTAATAAATCACTGGCCGTGTTGGGTGGTGATTTATGAGCACTATTGATATCAGCTATAATGTTTTCTATTGAACAAATAAAGACATTATTAAAAGTTTCTGAGTCGATTGGTATGTCACTGGATTTACTACTTAATCCTATTTCATTTTGAATAAAAGACCAAGCTGCTTTACATTTGTTGGGGGTACTATTGATGTAATTATCATAAGCATAGCATTTGGCCAATCTTAACTCTGTATGGTATTGCTTCTTTTGAATGTTATAGACCTTTTTAAGCTCCTCGCAACCGCTTAACTTGAACTGTTTATGTAAACTTAGCAAATTCCTTCTCTCGTTGTCAAGATCTGTGTTGAACCATTTTTCCCGTTTGTGGGACTCAAGTTTCAGCTGAATTAGCTTCATTGGAAAAGCATGCTCAAACAATAGTAAGAAATGGCTAATAAAGGCTGCAAATTTTCCCTGGCCATCAGTATCAGGGAGCAAGGTATCCCAGTCAGAATTACTTAACAAGTTTATAAACTCATAAGTATGATGAAAATTCATTTGTCTAACATACATGGTTTTGGGAGTTTTTATATTATTACCGGGACCCAGCTTGGTGTGCCATGTAAAGGAAATCGCTAAATGATCGGAGAGCATTGGGTCAAAGACTCCAAGGGTATGGGCGGACTTGTCAATATTGGTTATTACATTGTCAAGACAGGCACTCAACCTGGTGGGTTCAGAGTTAGCACAGTATAGATCATAAGCCCTTAGAAGGATGCCTATTTGGGCATTATTCCTTGATGGAAAGCCCATATCAACATTTAAATCAGTACCTATCACAATGTTAGTGTGAAAATTCTGAAAATAAATTAAGACCTTCTCAAGTTGTTCACAGAACAGATCAAAATCTCCCTTAGGAGAACGATAGATAGATGCAACAATCAATCTAATACCCTTGAGGTGTATGGCAGCTACTTCAAAGTGCATATCAATGCAAAATTGATTTAAATCAAGGGGCTTACATACTAGGTTGTTTGATACAAATAGGCAAGCACCACCATTTTTTGTTGACTGTCTGCAGTAAATGGAACTAAGATTGAAACCTTGTAGTTGATAGAGGTCAGTTTCATCCTCGTGTAGCCAATGCTCTGTTAGACACAAGATATCATACTTTCTAGATTCAAGCAAATGCTCAATTTGACAGATTTTGTTCCTAATACACTGCACATTGAACACTAAAACATCAATGTTTTTGTTGCTAGAGCTATGGCTTATAGGTGCTAGTCAAAGGTGGCTAGTGCTTGTTAATTTAGACTTCTGAGCTCCAGTTTGTTGACGAGTTACCGGCTTAGTAGACATACCAGCGGTGGGAGCACTAGAAAACGAGGTAGCGTCCTCGACCAATGTAGCACTGACACTAGTGTCATTAGGTTTTTTAGGAGGGAAAAATCTACCCACATAAACGTCAGAAGGCCAATTGTCACTTTTTAAAAGTTCATCGCGAAGATTCCAAGGCGCATTAATCTTGAATGAACGATGGTGTTCACCAATGTTAATGTCCTCACACACGAAATCACCTTGTGGAAATTTCCCACGTAGGTATTTTGTTATTTCCTCGATCTCTGTATCCCGCTGAACACGTCCAACATACACTAAAGCACGACGTGGAACACCGGAGAAGTTAAAGTTGTCTGACTGCTTGCTACAGCCAAACACACCGTTTCTTTTAATTTTCTTTTCGCGACTCCTATTACGAACCGACTTGTAGCCATCATTATCCACATCAGCAATTTTTCCGTTCTCATAGGAAAGAGAACTTTCAAGGTTTACGACTTCATCAGGCGATGAAGTAACACTTTTCACGATTGCACGAGTACTTACTACTTGGACGTCAACAACGACAACATCGCTTAGAGAGAGAGGTGAAAACTGACCGAAGCAACAATATAAACAAAAAAATAATGCTGTCACATGTTTTCTGCTCACACATAATTAAATTATTCACAGTTCGCATACTAGACTACCTGCTATAGAGTCATCAAATGAGTTTAAAAATGTTGAAAATGGAAGAAATTCTGCGAGATTTGAAATGCTGTTCCAAGTTCAAATTGTATAGCAACCTCAACTTTTCGTTCTGGTAGCGTGAGAATTCCGGTTGCTTGAGTACCTACTGGTTAACTGAGAGTTTACTGTAGTTGGAGCTAATTTCGAAAATCTTTTCTTTGGCTCTTGTGTCTAGTGCTGCCATTCTTTTAGTTGATTTAGAAAATAAACTTACAAATCCATGCAGGGTGGTGAAAAATATTTTACTTTGCTTTATAACTTTAAGAGATTGAGATATACCAAATTCAGTTTATGAGCATAACAATGCAAACTTTTCTTGAGGGCTTTTTTCTCGTACTCTTTTATGAAAGCCGCTTAGTTCACCAGATATTACTGCTACCCCATCATACATCTGTGCAACTATTTTCACATTTAAAGTTCCATAAAAAATCACGAACATGTTGAGACAGAGAACCAGCTGGTTGGTCGTTCATCACTCTCTTAATGAGAAAAAAAATCTTTCCTCAATATTCCCACTATTCATAACGTAATGCAGTGTTGTGGATAATTGAGATTCAGTAGCGGTACCTGTTGTTTTGTCTAGAAAGATTGCTATGAAAGAGTCTTGACAAACTTCCTTTATTTTCATCAATAATTAGCTCTGAAATGGAAGAAAGAAGATCACTTTGAATATCACTCAACATTCCTGTAAAAAATGGTTGAATTATTTAGGTGATTTTTTTGTTCACAATATAAATCTCTTAAGCAATTCTATGTACCTAGTTTCCTATATTTTGACTGGGACTCATTGTTTCCTGGAAAAGAAAGTTCTTGCTTTCCCAAAACACATGCAACTCTAATCACTTGTCTATTTCTTCACATTCTTGTTGTATTAAGCAATTGAAAGTGGATATTGTTCACCCAAGCAATATCAATGCATATTTTTCCAAATTGCTTTAGTTGTTTCAGGCACTTAGTGTGGGTTAGTGATAGTTAGTCTTTTTTGTGCCTTATGAAAATTGTTCAAATCCACAAATCCAGTTTTTCTCCAGACTTTTTTTCCAGAGAAAACAAAAGGCAAGGCCAGCAGACTAATTTTTTCAAACTATAACATCCACACAACCATGGCACAGAATCATAAAGTTTTTCATGAAAATTAGGAGTGCAGATTTTATGTCCTTTTGTTTTTATGTCCAAATCTATTAATGCAGTTTTCGGCCTACCATTCTCGGTAATACTTAGTTTTTCTTGATACGAAAGTGAACTAACATTTTATTTAATAAGGTATTCAAAAATGTACTCACATCTCTGTTCTCCTTTCCCTTTTGTGGAAGCATTTGGAATGCCATGGCATGCAGTCTTCTCTTGGCATGGATGGATGCTCGCTGACGCACTGCTTCCCCTCAACATGCTGTTTCAGTGGAAAAGTAGCTCTGCATCCAAGCGAATCAGCCTTAAGCGAATTTGAACAACTACACTTCTAAAAGTATCATGTTCAGGTAGCCAAAACCCCTGCAGGCCGAATCACGATTAAAACCCACTGAGAATCACACACTTATGCACGTCCACACACTCGCAGATTACTGATTTTGTTTCAATCAAGGGATTCACCGGAAGCTGGTGCGTCCATAATTTAGACTTGCATTTAGTCTTACGATTGGACAGAATAACTCTATGCACGTATAGCAAGCCATCATGCAGTGTAGCCATTGTGGGATGAAAGGAAGGAAGTCATAGTACACAACAAACAGATGTTCTTTCTCCAGGTCTTGAATGTCTCGTCTTGAGCGAGGGGCCTGTCCATTTTTCCGTGGGCCCAAGGAAACTAATACAATGAAAAACTTTTTCCTGAATAAAATAATTCTTTCCTATGACCAATCGTGAGAACACTATGGGTTTACTTCACATTAAAAGTAAAGGGAAGCAGTGCTTCTATTGACGCTTTGCCACTGACATGGCGTCTCACATCTTGGAGCAGTGTGATATTGAAGTCATGCATGTGACGGGAGACGTTTGAGTGTGGTAGAGGGGTGGAATGGATGTCTCGCTTGGAGTGGATGCATGCTACCGGAGGGCAGCCTCTGCCAAGGCAGTCCCATCCTCTTGCCCCTCTTCTGTCCTCATGACGTTCATTCCCTCTCCTTTGTGCTGCAGGAAGGGGAAAGGGTCGACTTTGAATGGGAGCGACAAGACGACGAGGGCAGAGCAAGTGGGGAGGAGGATGCCGACTGTTCTCCTGGCAAACCCCTGGCAGCCAACTGCGTGGCTCAGCAGCCCATTGTCATCGAGGGCCTCCTGCTGCTCCTCAGGGACACCGTGCTCGTCTTGCCAGACTCGATGAGTCATCAGGTGCTCAACTATGTTGTGCGGGCGGAGGCTCTCCTCGTCATGGCCAACCATGCCGACTCAAGAGTGAGGACGGCCGTTGTCAAGGTATGCTTACTTTCGCTGAATTGTACTCTAATGTGGGCTGCCAACCATCATTTCCAAAGAAATGAGACCTTTTGAGGCTGCCTCTCCCTAAGGTAACATGGATCGTCTTAATGTTGCAATGTGTTTAAAATATCATATATCTAGGTCACCATTTTGTTGTATCATGCCGTCTAACCAAAGACTATAGAGCTTTTAAAGCGAGAACTTCAATTCTCACTGCTGCCTGCAATTTTTTTAAAACTACAAAGTAATTAGATTTTAATTTAATTTTAGTTTCTTACAAATTTAATTTGAGAAAACAAAATTCCCTAATGTTCCCTTTATGCTAGGGATGAGCAGGACCCCGAAACTTTGGGAATTCCTGAAGTTTTTAGTCTTCCCGAAGTTCGAGACGGGAAAGGTCTTTCCCGAAATTACAGTTTTGGGAAAAGTTTTTATTTTTTCCTTTTCTAACTTCCGTGAAATTGAAAGCAGTCACGCGTAGAGATGGGAACATGACCATAATTGTCATCTTGAGGTAAATTACGGTCATTTTCAAAAATTACCGTAATTTTCCAGTATTTTTCAGTTTTAAGCAGTTAACAGCAAATGTATTGTTAAATGAGAATTCCAATAGCAAAAATGAGAGGATACACAATGGTGAAACCATACCTAATGCAACGTTAATCTATTAGAAATTTTCAAAATTGTAAAAAGAAATATGGCGGCAACAAGCAATCTGGCTTTCTTTTGTCAAAGTGTGAGAAATTTTCAAGACGAATATTCTAATAATAATTACTCAATAATGTTATAATTTAAGTAAAATATGCCAAAAATGAGTTGAGCATTCCTCAATTTATAATTAAAAACATCAGAAATGTGGACTTAGCTTAAAAGAACATGTTGGGAATTTATCTGTATGAAAAACTATCTCAAACTTGGGTGAATTATTTAGAAAATTACGGTAATTTTCAAGGTGCACAGTATATTACGAAAAATTCCATGGTAATTAATGAAAATTACTATGGTAAATTAAGAGTGGCCCATCTCTAGTCGCGTTTTTAGCACATTTACGATAAGTACAAATGATACAAACATGAATCCATAATATTCCTCTTGAAATTTTAGAAGAGACAGCAATTTTTCCTCTGGATAAAAGTATTTGTCGTATAAATAAATGAACTTTCGTATCCCAAAGTACCTGTGCCAAGCTATCCTAAATTTTGCATAACTTCCAAAATTTCAGGGGCAAAGACGAAAGGAGAATGCACTCTTGTGCTGAAATGGTTATAACTTCCCTATTAACAATAATAATAATTCTGCAGAGATATGTAACAACAATATAAATCTAACGTGAACGTACGTAATGCATAAAAAAATGGATTGAAAAGGTGCAGAATTAATGGAGAAACGACGCTATGAATCACAATGATTTTTAAACATTAAAATTATACATTTTCTCAATACCGGCAGGATGAATTTTTTTTATTTTGCTGGTATTTTTTAACTCATTTCTCTCCATCACAAGGCACGTGGAATGATTGTGCCATCCTTAGATTCACGTGAGAAAATTGTTAAGAGAAATCCCTGCAGCAGCAGCGTGCAATTTGGTTAAAAATTAGCATTCCTCGTATATGAAAAATACTGATTTTACAATAAAAATATTTAAAAAAGATGTTAAAGCACTAAACGGTTGTACTGGAAATATTTTTCTAAATTAAAAAAAACGAAAAGAAAGGAAATAAAAAACTTAAAATATCAATTATTTTAAGGTTTAACAAGAAATATCTCAATAACCAGCAGATTGATTTTGTTAAAAATTCTTATACATAGCAACGAACTTTTATCAAGTGCCTTCTATCACAAAATGTATTTTAAACGGTAAATTTTCGTAGCCAAATGCATATGGGTCATTCCACGCCACTTCGGACAGGAGTTGACCCTTGACCTCTCAGATTTTGATGAAAATTGGTGAGATTGTTTGCCTCACCAAATAAGAAATATAATTTCAAGGGTTTTGCGAAAATCGAAAAAACAGATGAATAACGGACATTTTACAAAATGGCTGTTTTCGATGTCACGAAATCTTCGTTATCATATATCACGGGTAAGAATCTAGGTAAAAAAGGACTTGATGGCTCATTTCCAATTAAAATGCTTTGAAAAATCTCAAATTGCCATAAAAAAAGCGATAAAGTTATAATTTGTTTAAATAATTTAATGTTAAACAATTAAAAGTTTAAACTTTTGAAGTTGTTCAAATTTAATTTTTCTCATTTTTTCAAATATGGTACCTTGTAATATTATAAATGTTATATCAAAAATTTGGGAGGGTGTTCTTCCATTTAAGATAGAAAAATATTTTTTAATTTTCCCCTGCAACGAACATTTGATGTCAACTTACGAAGATAACTCCACATATGCCTAGTTTTTATCGCTTATCTATCAAATTCATAATTCCGAGAGACAGACCAATGGCTGATGAACTTAGATTTAAAAAATATATGGTGAAAATTTGTCACCAATAACTTCTGAAGGTATGTTTTTAACAAAAAATGGAACAATGTTGTCCTGTGAAAAACGATCTCGTAACCGATGATTTCAGGTCATACGGACTTCTCAGTTATTCTTTCCTGGAATTTCGTAAGCAGGCGTTCATTGGTTAAATTTTATTACATACTTATTATACACATTGTATGCGACGGATTTTAGGGATTAAAATATGTGAATACCAATTAAAAACAAAAATTGTAAACATTGTGTGGCGTGGGGCACCGGCTGTATGGGCGATTGCTTCCCACTACTATTCCTCCACCCAGTCTACCTTTTAGTCTTGAGTTTTGTTTATCTCTCTTTGGTCATGGTCCTTGCCCTTAAATCTGTGCTTTGATATATGGTGAAGCGTTATTACGAATTGCGTTGTATTTTGTGGCGTGAAATGGGACGCAATGGATGCTCAACAGGAAAAGTTTTAAAAACACCGTGTTCACTTTCCGTCGTTTTAAAAATAAAGAGGGAGTTTTCACGCCGGGTCTTGCACTTACTATGACTGAGAAATGGATTTAAAGTGAGTGCTTTGTGTCAATAACACAAAACAGAGAGGCTATTAAGATATCCTGGATCAGCTAACTAAATGCTCCGACCCTTTCACGATTCAGGAAGAATCTGTCTGACAACAGCTGAAAACTATTTCTTTCGAACTTTACGAGAAGTGTAAAATTATACGTATTCCTGGGATAAAACAGGGTGAAAACTGTGAATAGCATATAGGAAGGCTGTCTATAATAAAGTGAATACGAATGAGACTTTACCGAAAGAGCACGGCCCTGATGATGAAAACAAGAAAACATCCACTTCTTCCGCGCAACACAACGAGGCATCAGATAACTTAGGCCTTCAGGAGTGCACCATCAATCTGGTGGGATAGGATCCGAGGAAAGATCAACTGATCACGAGTGTAGTACAAAAGTGTAAAAGAAGGATCCCAGCATATTTTGAAACAAAAGAGATTAGTTTTAGGAAACCTGAAGGAGTCATTCACCCTATTCAAAGAGAGATTTCCAAGAGAAGATATTTCTTTTCCAAGTTTGCTCATTGAGACCTACGGAGTGTGTCCTTGCTGGAGCTTCAGGTATGCACAGTTTGCACGTGCCTTATTCATCAAAACACAAAACTCATGTTCGAAGGTGCTAAGCTTGGCCAACTCAAGGGCGAAAATGGAGAAACAGTTTTCAACTATTACATATATTGTGTATGTGAGATTCCTGGGGAGATACGCTACTTTGGTAGTTGCAGCAAATGCCCGCCCATAACGAAATTGAGAGGAGTGTTAGAGAGTGTGCTTGATTCAAATTTCATAGAAGACGTATCTTACCAGCAGTGGGTGCAAGTAGACTCATTCACAATGGAAGCGGTTAGCAAGATCTCAGATGAATTTAATGACTTTTTTGTGGAGATATCCTGAGTTTGGTGAGGCATGATCATGTGGCGAAACAGCAGGCTGAATGTTTTCAATACACCAGGGAAAACTTAGCAGTGGGGGAAGCGATAGTTGTTGCTGACTCTTCAGAAAATTATTCCATTGTACTTCAGGAGAGCATGCATGGAGTGAATTGGAACAATAGGCAATCTAGATTACACCCATTTGCCTGATACTATCACCTAGTCGAAGGAAAGGAAATAAGCCCTCTGAAGCTTGTTGTCATATCTGAATGCACTGCTCATGTTACTGCGACTGTGCATTGCTTCCAGCATTCACTAATTCATTTTCTGAGAGCAACTGTAGCAAATTTGAAAAAAAGTTATATACTTTTCTGATGGATCCACTGCACAATATAAAATAGATATAATCTCCTTTACCTAGTCCATCACGAAAAGTATTTTATAGTTGCAGCGGAGTGGAATTTCTTTGCCACCTCCCATGGGAAAGGCCCAAGTGACGGGTTGGGTGGAAAAATGAAACGGTTATCCGCGCGTACTAGTCTGCAACTAGGTACCACTTAACCTTCAAATACAGACGCCTTATCAGATGCATAAGTGGGCTGTGGAAAATATTAAGGACATGACTGTTGCATACGTTCCTAATGTAGAAGTGGACAATAAGAAAAAACATGCAACAAGAAGGTATCGACAACCTCCTGCTGTCAAAAAAATCAGTTCGTGCCACGCAGCAATACCACCAGGTGATGGATTCCTCTTTTCAAAGACACCATCATCAGGTTCCAATGAGCGTTTGATGCGAATGAGGGGAACAACTAAAACCCATCCCCGTAGAAGGTATGTCGAGGAACCAGTTAGAGTTCAGACGAGGTAGAGTTATATTAATAATGCCATAGAATCACGTGGAATAAACTTTCTTCTATTGGCTGAATGTCTTCCCTAATATTTCAGGCTACTTGTATGAGCCACGGGCAAAAATTAGAAGCGGTGTCCAAAACAAAGTAATAAATGTTTGCTCTTAAGGTAAAATTAATATGGAAAGATTTAAATTAAATGCAATCAACAAAGCTTAGGATATACGGCTTTTTATTCCTCATTTCTGACACGTAATTATGACAACGTAGACAATCATGTAAATTCAATTTGTTAAAGTCTGTATAACTTGAAGTCATCGGTTAAGAGATCTTTTTTCACAGGACAACATTGTTCCATTTTTTATTAAAAACATACCTTAATAAATTTTTGGTGTCAAATTTTCACCATATATTTTTTAAATCTAAGTTCATCAGCCATTGGTCTGTCTCGCGTAAGTATGAATTTGATAGATAAGCGATAAAAACTAGGCATATGTGGAGTTATCTTCGTAAGTTGACATCAAATGTTCGTTGCAGGGGAAAATTAAAAAATATTTTTCTCTCTTAACCCATTTAAACCCAAGCGGTCGAAAACGACCAGGGTGCCATTTTATCCCAAGTGGTCGAAAACGACCTTGGTGGAATTTCTTTGCTCCACACGCCGGCAATCACCCAATGTACCTATAATACAACTTACATGTAACTGTAGATATCTGGGAACGATGTGGGATTGAGATCCCGCAAATAAGTCAGTGTAGTAGAGATTTCTGACTCGTGAACTTTGGGAAGCATTTTCTTCATTGACATGTCAGGAAAAACGGCTCGGGAAGTATTGTTTTTTTCATTTGTGCAATATCAAATAACTTCTTTTTATAATAAAAATGGTCTGTTTCACTGTACAAGCTTGAATTGCGTATTTATCTATAGTCCTATCCAGCCTAGAGCTTAATTACTGCTAAGTGGTCGTTTTCGATCACTTGGGATAATACACGCTATACTTGCTCATTTATCGTAGCGAATCGCGAGGTGAAAGATTTGTCGGCCCATTGTTTTGGCCGTGGGTTTGAGACTACCCATCGCTCTGAAAGATTAAAATTCTCTAAACCCTTTGTTACATAGTTTGATTGCCGTACAGCCTGTAATTTTTATGTTCTTATTCTCATATACTTACCCACAACTATGCACGTGTTTTCTATGCTGTTTAGAGGGAAAGGTCTCACTATCACTCGAAACAATGATAAAACTTCGAAAATAGAGGAATGTGAACGCTTGAGTGACGATGATATTCCCGATTCCATTTATGCATTGCCTCCAGTCGAAACTTCAGCTGAGACTGATGAAGATTCTAGAGAGAAGGACGATTTCGATCCGTATAGATTGAATCGTAATCAGTTGATGGCTCCGGCGGAAGTGTCTTTTGGTGAACGTGATGATAAGTGTGAAGACATTCCTTATGTAGAAAGTGAAAAACTTCTTAAGAAGCTGAAAGTAAGTGAATGGGTCAAGGGAGATATCTGTGATGTGTATCCCATACCAGTACCTGGAGATCAATATTTCCTTCCTTCTCTAACAATTTTGGAATATTCCGAGACAATCGACTTCGTGAAATAATTTCTCAATCGAGAAGTATTCGAGGATTTGGTGTAATACACATCAATATATTCCTCTAAGAAACAATATCCTCCATGTGACTAGTGATGATATGTATGCGTTCAGAGGGATTTTACTTCTTTCGAGCTACAATTCATGCCCTCACCGAAGAGTGCATTGGGAAAATAGAGCTGACACCGAAAATATGCTTGTGAAATACACCATGAGACGGAATCAGTTTGATGAACTATTTAGCAATTTTCAAGCTTGCGATAATTTCAAATCAGACGTTTGTAAATTTTCATACGATTAGCTCCATTAGAGCGTTTAGCATCAATTGACGAATCCATAATGATAAAATATTTCGGAAAGCATTCGTGCAAGCAGTTTTTGAAGAAAAAGCCGGTACGTTTTGGTTGTAAAGCTTGGTTGTTAGCATTCAAATCAGGGTACTGTCTGACATTTATGTAATATCAGGGAAAAGAGTCTTCCAATGACAAGAATAAGAATGAATTTGGCTTTGGAGGTTGTGTTATTTTCAGTTTTGTAGATTTACTAAAGAAATCATACCCAGGATTTTAATTTTCCTTGTTTTTTGACAATTTTTTACCAGCTCTAAAGTAATACGACAACTCTCAGAAAGAAAAGTAGGTGCTACTGGTACTGTTCGTGAAAATCGAATACCCATATGCAAGTCTTTAATAAAAGCAGCAAAAAGTATATACATTTGAAATGAATACGGTTGAATGGAAATACAATGCACAATTTCCTAATTACTTGTGATTCATCTATATGTTAACCATGGTTATATAGTGTGAAACATCGCAAATTTTAATAACGTCAAAGACTCAGAAACGTATCATTTGCAGTAGATGAAATGTGGCTACATCTTAATCTACACCTATTAGGGCAGTCAATGAAGACCCCAAAACATCAAGCTGGGGAAATAATTAACGTAAAGCTGAATTTTACCCCAATGATAGACTACTGGCAGAGGAACATTTGTACTACAGTCCCCTTAAATCCCCCTGGAGCTCCCCCCCCCCCCCTGCCAGAGGAACATTTGTCTGCCTACTGCCAGAGGAACATTTGTACAAAAGTCCCCAAAAATCCCCCTGGAGCTCCCCCCCCTTCCCCCTAGCCCCCCTCGAAGGTTCAAAATACCAATACAGTAAAACCTCTACCTAGTGAACCTCTTTTTATCGTAAACCTCCGGTTATTGTATTATCTTCTAGGTCCCGCCAAATTTGTGTGCAACCATATAGGGAAACCTCTTCCTATTGTTCCTCTCTAATTTCGAAAAACCTCCGCTGTTCGTATTGAGACAAGACTCCCCTAACTGCGCAACTACCTCTACGGAATGAAATATTCAGTGGCAATTGTTGTCCTTACTCCCACACTTCTTCTCTCATATTCTTTGGAAAGGTTACAACTTACGAGCGTTGTAATACCAACTTCTTACACCTTTCAGACGAGTATCATTTATGTGAATTCATTCTCAACCACGTACAAGAGTAATTATCAGCCGCGAATGTAACTACATCGGAATACTTAAAATAGCTTAGCGTTCAGTTGATCATTTAAAGATTTTTTTTATGACTTCACTTTATTATTAATGGCCTAAAAATCATTGGCCAGTATTTAAAATGATTACCACGTAGTCGCATTTGCACCCTTTCACGTGCGCATTGCGGCATTCGTTTGTTTTATCTGAGTATTCATGCCACGAATTTTAACTCCCATGATCGAGACGACTAGTATCCACGATCGAGACGACCTCTTTGTAGCAATTCATACTATCAACCCACACGCAGCATTATTCGTCATTTGAGACGTAATTTAGTGGTTGATATGAAGTCGGACGATGAAATATCCCTATCGCGTTGCTAATCTAACTGTCTCACCGGTTTATCCCTTTGCTGATTCACCAAAGTTCGTGTGTTGCAGTTCGGAGCTCAATCTACGGTAATTATAATTTGAATAATTTCATTTTGATTAAACCATCTACGAACTATTTCTAATCGACGATTGATTGCCTTTCAATCACGTGAGTGCCATTTATTGTTCAATAACCTTATTATGAATGAGCTTACCTATTGTCTATTTCTGATATTTTTCTTTGCGTAAAAATATTGGCATTTCTCATTGGTTATTTCCAATCGCATTTTCAAATACTGAGATAATAAGAAAGAAAACAGGGTAAATGACCTGATTTATTTTAGGCCTAAAATGGACTTGACATATCCCAGAAAAAGGCGGCTGCTGAAGACAGAGAGTAAATTAGCAATATTCCAAGCAGTTGATGAAGGGAAGTGGAAGATAGACATAGCTGAAACCTTTGGAATACCACCATCCACCCTGACATTCATTTTAAAAAAACGTAAAGAAACTGAAGAAGCTGCACGTAGAGGCTGCATAGATAAAAAATCTCGAGCAGTGAAAAGTGAGCAATTAGATAAACACGTATTTGACTGGTTGATGGAAGCTAGGACAAGAAATATTCCCATTTCTGGACCTATTCTACAAATGAAGGGAAATAGCCTTTAAAATGGGAATAGAACATTTTCAGGCATCAAATGGATGGTTGCAGAAATTTAAAGTCCGGTGGTATCTAAAAACTTTGAAAATGTGTGGTGAAGAAGCGTCTGTATGTGACACAGTGGTAAAAGATTGGAAAAAAAAACTCTTGCAGACCATTTTAGTGGGGTATAAACAATGTGACATTTTCAATGCTGATGAGGCAGGTTTTTTTATAGCTTGCTTCCTGACAGAACTCTTTCAGTTAGAGGCCAACCTTGCCATGGAGGAATAAAAGCAAAGAAAGATTCACAGTGCTATTCTGTGCTAATCGTAATGGCTCTGAGAAATTGGAGCCACTTATCATTGGCAAGTATAAAAAGCCTAGATGCTTTAAAAATATTCAAAAACTTCCTTGCTTATACAGAAACTCCAAAAACTCATGGATGACATCACCTTTATTCTGTGAGTGGTTGAGCATGTTAGACTCGAAGATGGGGGTGAGCAACTGGAAAATAGTACTCCTCATTGACCAGTGTGCGTCACATAAAACTGAGGGGATTGGCATACGAAACATAAAAATTGTTTATTTTCCACCAAACACCACCAGCAGATGGCAATCCCTGGATCAAAGAATAATTTCCATTGTGAAAAGAAATTACAGACAGCAATTGGTGACATACATGTTGAGGATTGTCAATGATAAAAATGACAAAAAGAAGTGCTTGAGGAATATACTTCAAGCAATGCATAGGCTATGCCATTCATGGAATTGTTTGCAGTCTGAGGTGATTAAGAAATGTTTCACCAAGGCAGGATTTATGGGGGGCAGGAGTGAGGAAGACAGTGAACTTGAGGATGAGCCAGCAGAATGGCATGAAATAAATAAAATAATGAATGTGCAATTGCCATTTAATGACTTTGTGAATGCTGACGATGGTTTGCTTACATGTGCCCCAAATGTGGAGGAGATGGTGGGAGAGGTGGAGGCGGAAGGTGGAGGGGTGTCACCAATTATGTGGAAGAAGATGACGATGAGGAATTAGTTTCCGCTCCAACCAGAAAAGAGGTTCAGGAAGCTTTGGATGTCATGGAAAGATTTTTTTAAATATTGAGGACTGCATCAGTGAGAACACGACTTTATTAAATCAGATGAAAATCAATGAAAATAAGATTAAAATAATGAAACAAACACATCACTAATTTTGTTCAGCAAAAACTACTTAAGTTATTGTTCCTTTTTTGTTATTACACTCATAAAACTATCAGAGGTATGGATATTTAAAAATGTACAAATATAGTGATTAAAAATACAGTAGCAATTTCGTTGACTAAAAGGGCCATTAGGAAGAAAGTATGCTCATCCTGCTAAAACTTCTCTATAGTGAACCTCCAATTATCAAAATGTCACAAATGTTGGTCCCTTCCATTTCGATATAAAGAGGTTTTACTGTATTTACGGAACACCCATTATCTCTGTTACTAATGATAAGATCAAGTTCAACTCTTTTCTGTTTTGTTTGTTATTAAATGTTCTACAATATTAATACCTGACATATTTACATTAAACCTAATAGTTTTTGAGAAATTTAACTAGGGATGGGGAAATTTAACTATCGAGTCCAGTATTTATCGAAGCTGAATCCCGAATCCAAATCTCTTTTTTTTTTATCGAACCCCACACATCGAATCTCGAATACAAATCCTTATTTCAGAGAACTATGAACCCCAGTTACTTTTCCATGCCAATTGCATTTATAAAACAAATTCAAATCCATTTATATTTTCCAGTACTTTTTTGAACCAATAAGTTGTTCCACACATCTGCTCCCTCAAGTTCAATATTTTTTCAAAAGCTATAAAATAAAAACAAATTTGATTAGCTGTTTCAGTTTTACTTAATTTTTATTAGTTCTTCAACAAAGTGCAATGTAATCATAATGCCTGTTGCTCACGGTAAAATTTTCCATAAAACAGTTTTATAAAAATTTTTATTGAAAGTTTTATGAATCGTACGTAAAACGTACTAGCTTGCTCACGGTAAAACACAAGAACCTTATAAGAGGAAAATCGAAGCAGTACTAATATGAACCGCTATGCCGTAAATGGCGCTAGCATCGGGTATACCTTGAGGTTAAACCTTTCTCCATTCTCTAACACTCGTTGCGGGGCGAGTTTCAGTGGAAGGAGGGAAGAAACTGTGTAGGAGAGGTGTGTATATGCTAGAGAAGCAACTGCTCGATCGCTGCGCCACGTACAGTGGATAAGAGGAAACGGCATTATTTCACAAGATGGCGGAGAGGAAAAATCGCACTTCTCAGGTTTGAAAGTTTCCCATTTCTAAAGTAGTTGATGCATTGTTGTGTTAAAAATGTTAAACAAATTTGCAAAGTTTGCATAATAAGTGAGGTGAAATTGGTTCCGATATCTCTGTTTAAAGTGGGTGAAAATCACGAAAAAATGTGCGAGACGAAAGCTCACCTTCGCGATGAGCGGAACATCTCATTGGTTGTTGCATAAAACGGTTTTATGGAAATAGAACCTGTCCTATTCCGTAAAACGTTTTATAAAACCCGGTTTTATAAAACGGTTTTATCGTTAGCAAGCTAATTTTTATAAAATTAGTCGGTTTTATAAAACGTTTTACCGAAAATTTTACCGTGAGCAACAGGCATAAGTTATAAATTATTCCTCAAGAAATGCAATGTTCTTACTCTTTCCAAATCTAATCTGTTCCTTTTTTTATCAGCCAAATTTCTAGCAGTACTAAATGCTCTTTCTGAAAATACAGTTGCAGCTCTTGTACTATGAGTTTCTTAGCGTCTTGAGAATATTTCTAGCTTTTAAGCATTTTGTCTTTAAAATGAGGGTCCAATATTGTTGCAACAGCATAAAAGCTGTTATTTTCTAAGTCAGCAAATCTGAGATTCATCTCATTAATGATATCATTTTTCATCCCTTGCAATCCGGATCCTACATTACATGGTTCTTCCATAAATTTTATATTTTATGTACTATTTAGTAATGGAATCACTTCTGATATTGTGGTGCTTGAGTAACTATAGCCTGATAAAAAGGCTTCAAAATATATGGAAAATTTTGCAAGTAAGTCCACTCAGCACTGTTAAGTTCGGCTGGTAAATTAATCTCCCTATTAACCATAAATAGAGCTGATTTCTGTTCCAGAAGACGAGTATAACGATCAATTCTTGTGTATCAAAGTCGAAAACAAATTCATGCAGTTCCTTCAACTGTTACTAATAATTAATTACAAATGTTTTACCCGGGATCTGTATCACTTGGAAAATTTAAATCACTGTCTTGATTACTGGAACCGCTTGGTCGAGTATCAAAAGTATAAGATGCAGGATTTTCATCTTCCAATTTATCTTCTTGTGCTAAATTTGCGGGCTTTTGCTGCTTCACGGGCAGATAATGGATGTTTCATTATGTGCTTCTACAATGCACCAGTGGCTTTGGAAACACAACCACGGGATATAGCGCAGCCAAAATTATCGCAAATCCTGAATTTGTCATCGGAATTTTTTTACCGAGAAGTAATAAAATATTTCGCAAGGAAATTGGCTGTAGCAGGGTTTGCATTGTTGTGAAACTGCTACACATCAATTGGTTGATATTGATGACTTGTTTCCTTGTGTTACTTAAGTTAAAGCTCTGGTCTTGGTTGATGTTATCTTCCTCATTCCCAATTTCTATGGCTTCTTGAGCAATTCTGCCCCAATATCAATTCATGCAGCTGAGAAAATTAATACTTTGGAAAAATGTGCATATAATGCATGTAGGTGAAGCTATGGAGATTGACTGAAAAAACCTTATTCTCCTTTCATGATCCTTTATCATTTTTACTCTTTGATTGTGGAACACAAAACAAATCCTCTATTTCCCTTACATATGATGGTTTTCCATCCTCGACTTTTCCAATCATATGGCTTTTCAGGAACGTATCCCCCATGAATGACGAGGAGTGTAGGTATATTGGTGATAGGCTAATTATTTCATTTTAATTGCTTGGTGACACAAATTTTCTTGATATTCTCTTAATATGTGGATGTCATTGTCCTTGCAGGTGATCTCTGCCTATTTGCAGCGTGCTGGCGATGAGGAGGCTAACCGTTTTCTGCGAGCTCGGGGCTTCCACTTGCTGGCCAATCAGCTGGGTCAGTTTGAGGCTACCCCAGACCTCGTGGACGCATGCATCTCCCTGGTGACACGGTGCAGCTCGAGCCTCGAGGAGCAGGCGGAGCAGCAGCATTACTTGGCATCACTATCGACGGTGGCAAGGCCCGGGAGTGCAGGAGCAGCCGTCGGTGAGGGCCCTGCCCGGATGGCACTGGGGTGCCTGCAGCTGGCGGCGTTTCCACCACTCTTGGCACTCCTGCCCAAGGCAATCCGAGGTGATGCGCTACTTCCTCACAACCTCATGCTTTTCCTGCGAGAGACATTTGCCAAGGTGAGTGGGATCATCATATTGTTGCTGCATAAGACCTCTTCAGTGGACCCTTAGAAGTTGAGCACTTCCACTAGCTCCAGAAGCTATTTAAACTTTTGAGTCAAAATTATCCATATGTGAAACAATGTAAATTGAACACATCCTTTCTGATCCCCAAATATCACTCATCATACTACATAAAGGAAAGCAAAATGCTTTGTTAAAAAATACTACGAGCAATCATAAATGTTCCACAGCTGATGAAAGGACTAGAGGCTGGAGATCGCATAGACACTCAATTCCTTCTTCCCTTTGCACCATTCATTGACTAAAACAAAAATAGGGTGACACTAACATAAGACACATCATTAAGAAACAACTCCACTCTGTCCCCTCCCTCCACCTATTCCCTCCCCTATTCCATGGCTGGTGCCCTAGCACACCGAGCCAAGTACATGAAGTCATTTGGCTTGGGAAGGGGAACATGGAATGAGAGGGGAGGGAGGAAACATTGAGAGAGAAGGGAGAGGGTGACAACAATAGGAAGCAAAAAGCAGGAGGGGGGTTGTGTTGGTGCGATGGACATGTGCAGGAAAGGGAGGGTAGGGTTGCATAAAAGGTGATACAGTATAACCTCTATACAACGAACCCCCATACAGCAAAATTTGAAGGAAACCTCCGTATTTTGAAGCCATTGGCCCGGTCCCGGACCCTTCCAATGGGCAATGCACACAAAAATCCTCCCGTAACGAACCTCTCTAACTATGAAAACACCATACAACAAAGTCTGTGCTTGGGCCCAAAACATGAAAAGTGCCCCTCTGTAACAAATTATTGAGAAAAAAAACGTAGCATTCTGCATTTACAGGTAATTTTTCCATCGACATTTACGTAATAAGCAGGAAGTAGAACCGCAGCGGAGAGTACCGCATCTTAACCCTTCCGCTCCAGGCTTCGAAAACGTTCACATCCGAGACCTACAGAGCATAGGGAATGAAGGAATCTTGACGCTCTGGCTTGGTGAAGGCTCGTTTACACCTTTCTTATGGTGGGAACCGTCAACTCTGATGGTTCCCACAATAAGAAACGTGCAAGGGAAGCCAAAGCTCCGCTCCGCGTTAGCTGAGCCGGGTGATAGGTGGGTGGATGAGTAATTCACCAAGAGGGGAGGGGGGAATACCAGTCAGTGTCAGCCGGCCAGCCATAACCCAATACAGAAAGGTAATCTGAGAAGATTTCTGAGGGCCTATTCTCTAACTCGAAGCTTCAGAGCTCTCTGGCGGAAAGATGCTTCAAGAAGCTACTTGCTCCCATCAGTATTCTTTATCATGGAAGCTACCGGAGAAATTGCAAGCAGAAGCTACCGGTAGCTTATTAGGCTTCCACCCGTATTCTGTAAATGTCACGAAGCTACTTCCGTAGCCCCAATAAGCTCCCACAGTAGCCTCACGAAGCTCGGCCTCCGAATACCCTGCTTAAATATTGGTCATTTTAAAATGCTTATCTATCTATAATTATCCAACGCACTGGTATGTTTCTTACATTTATTAAATGCGGATTCCTTGCACTTTCACTGGGTTACTTTGTCATTTTGCCATTTGCAGGATTTTTCACAAAAAAGATATTATCTGGAGTGACGGAAAGCCATATTTACCTTCGGTAAGTAACGTGATTCCAGCCCATAATGGGATACTTATTGGGCCGTAGTAGGGTGTATCACCTTCGCATTTCTTTTGGAAGCTTCTTCTTCGTATATTATTTAAATGATTTGAAGCAACTAGTAATTGACGAAAGCAAATAGCACGAATAATATTGAATCATATCATCGACATGAACCCTAATTCCCGAATATATTTACGAACAATCTTATTTCAATTGATCAAAACAGCCAAGATGGATGTCGTACGTTCGTATTCACGAGATTGTTCACGAGATTATGTGAGCAAAAATAAAACATTTTAGAATTTTGCTCGCATGATTTTTAATGCGTGGAATTTTTTGCTAAACACGATGCACGAACATCTTCACCGTCTAAAACAGCCTTAAAACAGGTTTCACCAGTTTTATCCACGGAAAAACATTGAGACGAGCTTTCCCATTGGTTCTAAGAATGACGTCACCAGATTTGAAGTTTCCGCGGATTTGGTTTAAAAATGTTCTCATACCCGCCTTTTGCCAAACCTCTCTCCACTTCCTATTACGTTCTTGAATAAGCTCCCGCGAGTTAGAGAATACGGTTGGTAGCCAATTATGGTAGCTTATTCGAAGCTACCGCATCGGTAGCTTCGAGAAAGAGAATAGCCCCCCTGATCTGTTCTTCTCAGAGTATCTTTCTGAATTGGGTTATGGCTGGCCGGCTGGCAATGACTGGTATTCCCCCCTCCCCACTTGGTGCATTACTCACTCCACCCCACTCACTCATCCACCCCACCTCCTTTGCGAAGGTGCACGTGGTGAGGATGGAGCTCAATTTTCCCTTTTTAAATCCTATCAGATTACTTTTCCGTATTGGGTTACATTCCCGGGACCCTGTGAATGGGAGGTGCTCCATGTTTTCCTCTAAAATGGTTTCAAATTACCTTTCGGTATCTGATTTTATTTTGGGTGAGGCAGGTGGACAGGTATCGTAAGAATTAGGAGGGTGAAGTATTCTAAACTTCATTGGTTGGTGTTCAACCAATGAGCGCCAATTTTTGTCTACTCTGTCCCCTTCCCAAAGGAAAATCTGGAGTAACCTCTCTACTCTATCCAAATATTGCTATTGCCGTCTTAACCTTGATGGATGTGGTCTGTTAACCGGCAAGTGGTGCGTTTGCTCGAGATCGCCCTAATTTTTGCTCGATTGCTTGAGGATAATGCTTGCTTTTTCCCAGAAATCGCTGCCGAAAATGAGGGTGCGCCTCTTACACGAATTTTTTATCTGCCAGCCTTCGAGCCTCGGTCACGATATGAGCGGCGGGCGGCAGAGCAGTATCGTGGCAGGGCGGTAGTGGCCACGAAACGAGCAGTCATTCGACCTAAGATAAGTTCAGAATCAGAAATGGCAGTACATACTGTCATTAGACAAAACGTTTCCGACCGACATTTTGGCACAGAATGAGTAGAACAGTAGAGCGGCACAAGAAAAATTTAATATCTAGGATTGAAGGCTAGCGGCAGTAGAGCGGCACCTATGCCGCTCACGTCTATCATGGCTGGGTTCGAGTGTTTTCCATGTCAAACAGTAGGAACATAAAACTCAAGCGTTGCTGCTCTGTCGCTCGCCTACCGCTGCGCCGCTCGTATCGTGGCCGAGGCAAGTCCCTGGAGAGCTGAGTGACCTTGGTGCTTAGCGTGAGTCATCAAGGGGAGGGTATCATTCACTCGCTTGTTTACGGGGGACGCAGTTGCCTAATGACTTTAAAAACTTGTTGTATGACAAGGCAAGGGTGTGGGGTGCAATTGGGGGACAGCGATTGACCGCGCGACAAGTGCAAGCACCGGAATTTTCCACCCCCCTAACTTTTTCATTTTCTGTCACCGGACAACTTTGAGTGACTCAACTGTATGCACCGAGCTCGAATTTATAAATCAGAGCTCGGTGTGACTGTCCACACTTACCAACTAAACACGAATTGTAGCGAGGTCGGATTTGTTTTGTTTTAATGAATATCAATTACTCCACTCATTCCAAAGGGCAATAAACAATGGAAGCATTGTTGGGCTAAGGCTACAAGTGAATACTTGCCTCTGAGGTCCATACATGCTTATGAAAAATACCACGTAAATTATAAGAGAATATCGCAAGCGGCTTTGATAATGGCCAAAAATTCGAAGTTTTCGAAAAATTCGAAGGCCCGCAACACCTCGCAATAGGAGAAAAAAAAGCCCCAAATTTTTTTCTTCAACTTCGACGCATAAAAAGAGGGGTGCGCCTCTTACACGCGTTAACGGCATCGTCAATGCATTATCATCTGAGATTGGCATTGTGACCTCAGTGCATTGCCGACTGCCAAGTTTTTACTTGTGGTAACTAACTCGCCCCACCTACAGTCGCCACGGCGAAAGAAGTCCGATGACAGCTAGAGCGGCCGAGTAAGTGGGAGGGGGCAGTGTTGCCAGGTGAGAGGTGAGCGAGAGCGTCAAGTTCGCGCGAGGGAACGACGGGGTGGGGTGCCTTAAGGAATCCAACTTTAATTGCTAGATTAGTTAGCTAAAATTGGCAAATTAATCACAAAAAAATAAAAGGCCACATTAAAGCGTAGAGCGTTTCAACCTAGGAATTAACTTTGCTTATAAAAGTCTCATATTATCGCTATATATGGCTACAATTGTAAAGGAATAAATGTAAACAAAGAAGTGCTTCTGACTTAATTTGTATTATTTCAAGCTAGTTTACAAGTAAATGCAATAATAAAATATTTACATTATATTACAATATATTTTTCGTACATAGGAAAGCGAGGCTGGTGAAATTTGGAAAGAGCCAGTAGTTCCATCTTATTCATCCCCGGCTCCAATTCCTTCACATCCTTCCCTCGTAGCCAGTCGACGATGTCCTTCTTAAGCCATTTGCTGGTGGGACCCTTATTTATTCTAATGCTATGGTAAGGAGCGTTGTCCATAACAATTGTGCTATTCGCTTTGATATTAGGCAGAAGCTGGTTAACGAACCACTTTTTAAAAGTTTCATTCGTCATTTCTTGATGATAGTCCCCCGAGTTTTTATTGGCCTTGAATAAATGTGTGCAATTCTGGATAAAACCCTCTGATGTTCCGGCATGAAGAAGTATCAACCGGGATCCCTTTCCCACAGGGGCTGGCATGGTTCCTTTTGCCGTTTCATCAGTCCAGATTACACTTTTAGAATGGCCTGCATTTACCCACGTTTCATCCAGCCATACCACATCCTCAATGTTCACTTTCTTTATTTCTCTAAGAAATCTCCCCCGCCACGCCACTATATCACCCTTTTCCATCAAAATTTTCCTGTTCCCTGAAAATTGTTTCCACTTGAAACCCAGTCTCTTCAGCACAATCCTTAAGCTTGTTTGAGCACCTTCGAAGAGATCTGCTTCTTTCAAAGAATGCAATAACTTTTGGACTGTCGGATACTCCTTCTTCTCGTAATATCCATATATATGTCTCCTAATGGCTTCCTCGCTGAAATTATCCAGGCAGGTTTTCTGTCTTCTTCTCGGTCTCTTCTTCGAAGGTGTCCGCAGTACAGCACTCGTCTCCTTCTCGCTATTGTTGTCACCGTACTTCTCTTTCAGGATTCTCGACACTGATTTCGAGCTAACCCCGCAGGCTTGGGCAGCTCTTTCCATCACTCGTGCCGCAGGAAGGATTGGGCCACCATTAACCTTCTCTTTTTCAAAATATTCATAGATGCTCACAATCATCTGGCGAGTTTGCGAGTGCAATGTAGCACCACGACCGCGTTTATTTCCGCTCATTCTATTGAATAATATAGAATGAATAACTACTGCACAATCGATGGAGCGGAAAAGTATAGAAATATTACTATACTGCACTCTAAAAGCGCGAAAGTATAATAATCCGTACACTGCACACCCAAAAACTGAAGCACTAGTCACCGAAAACAAACTCACAAGCGAGGATTCATAAAGAGACTAAAAAGTGAAGGGCATGTGACAACGTCGTCAGGGTCGGCAGGGGGATGAGGTGGTGAAGGGGCTCTTCTATTGGCCCTAGGATCCGCGTGGCTCCGAAGGCACCTTTCACTTTTTGAGCTGTCATCGGACATCTTTCGCCGTGGCGACTGTAACTTCCATCGTCGTTTATCAAATTCTAGTATATTCTGGTCACGAACATTGATATTGACCGGTATTTCAATGGGATTCAAACAGTGCGTTTTATTTCGTAAGTCTAAATGGCAATATGTGCTCTTTCAAGCAATATTGCTGCATAAAACTGCCAATTGATATCTATTTAAATTATTGCACTCTTAAGAATAATATCTACTAGATAGTCGGAAAAATTATGGAGCACTTTGAAATACGTAATCCTTAAGCATTAATTTTGGTGCTCCTTTAATTTCAGACCGTAACTAAAGTAAGCGATGAGGCGTGGAGCAGAATCGACGAGAAAAACAATAATTTCAATTAGAAATACACAGACTGAAAATCACACGGTGATAGCCTCGGTTTTTTATGGTAAATAATAAAAATTGTTTATCATCACTCTGGGAAAGGTTTTAATGGTGAATAAAGCAAGATTAAGATATTTACTCGACTTGCATCGTAAAGCACACGGAATACTGGGATGCCCCTGTGGAGATGCTACCCACACACCAACTCCGTACATCGAAACCCCCTATAGCGAAGTCATGATTTTTCCGGTCCCAACAAATTCGTTGTGTGGAGGTTTTACTGTAACTGGATTCACGTGCATCATGATCAGTAAGAGAGGGGTGTTTGCGAGGATTAAGGAGGAAACAGCTTTCTGGGGGTCATGTGCTTGGATTACTCAGTGGTGATGGGTGGTGGCAAAAATTTGGTCATTTAGGAGGATCATATCTCGGTTAGAAGTGGCATTTACAAATTCAAATTGTTCGAGAAAATTTAATTTGGCTCCTTTCGCCAGGGAGCACTTGCAGGATGAAGTCACTTTGGTGTAAAATTAAGCTACCACTTTGCCCAAGTTATTTAGCACTGCAATTGGGAGTATTACACTTCAGTCAGTACTCACCTCTCAGTTAGGACAAATTAAAGGAACCTTTCGAGTTGAAAATTGTTTTTCTGACTTTTTTTATTATTAAAAGAAACATTAACTTATTCCTGGGGGATGCATTAACAATTTTGTACGACTGGTTTTATTTTTCAAGCACAGTGTAGCAAATTGTCAAGTAATTCAAATGTGTAACAATTACTGTTGGCTATCTCTTTGATGGTGCATAACTCTGAATTTAAGCTAGTGTTGGACCTTGGGATACATAAGAGTCAGTGAATCATGGAAGGGAATGATGGAAGCTTTGAGAGTTGGTTGGTGATAAGAGTCACGAGGACTAACTATGTTTATGTAAGTCAGTCTTAAAAAATTGAAAATTCTTGACGATCAATTTTATTGTCAATAGTTAGATCGAAAAAGTTAATCTTATTACTCTCAATTTGAGCAGTGAAGGCGATGGAGTCATGCAAGTTGTTTAAAGTCTAGTTGTTTGCCGTTACTATTAACTTTGGTGGTGTATCTTTCCTGCTTGTATCAGTTTTAGAGATACAGTAAACTCCTGATGATCTGTGCGCTCATAAACTGGGTTACGGATTATTGGTGCTTCCCCAATCAAGATTGTGCTTTGGAATATTGGTGATCAGCGTACAAACAGCTCATGTGAGTGTTAAAATGAATCCGCTTGTGTTCACTCACTGATTGTTCACATGAGACAGCCTGACCAGCTTCCTCCCTATTTGGTGGAGATGCAGACTTTGTTGTGGCACTCGCATGTCAGCCGGTGGAGGGGCTGTCAGGGAGGGCAGGGTGTATTCCTCTGTACTTGGAGAGTGGTGTGGAGAGTTTCCTTTTTTCGCAGGTGGATGGGATAGTCACGCAGATTCTACTGCGATAGGTGATCATGTTCTGGATGCATCACAAAGGGTGTGCTTCTTTTGGCTTCCATTCACTACGTACGAGTTGTGTCTTTAGCTATTTTGTCCTTGCTGTGCACAATGCCGCTAGGGTCCTCGTCATAGAGGGGCTGGTTGTTGGTGGCTTTCCTGGGAATAAGAACTTAGAAGATGCAATTTT
This sequence comes from Pyrrhosoma nymphula, assembly GCA_963573305.1. Lineage (NCBI taxonomy): Eukaryota > Metazoa > Arthropoda > Insecta > Odonata > Coenagrionidae > Pyrrhosoma > Pyrrhosoma nymphula. The sequence goes on along the minus strand of OY754331.1, from coordinate 6,047,423 downwards.
TCACTGATAAAAATATTTATTCGACCCAGGTTTCGATGAACTGCATCATCATCATCAGGTTGCATCTTGCAGTGCACCAAAACCCAGGTCGAGTACATTTTTATCTGTGCAAAATTGCATCTTCTAACAAGGGGAGACTACGTACCATGCTACGCTTCTGGGAATGTCATATTTTTTATGATGTTCGGAATGCCAAATGCTGCTAGGAATACGTCGTGGTTTGGTTGAATAGGCTTTAGTTTAGCCGTAATAAATTAATTTCAATTCATTATTTTTAGCGCGCTAAACATAACCTAAGGACACCACACCTTTATCAGCGAGCTCAGGTGGTCCGGTGGTTACGGTTGTCGACTCCTGAGTCAAGGGTCGTCGGTTCGAGTCCAAATGACGGAACCTTTTTTTTCTTCTCGATTTCATTCATTTTCAATTTTTCTATTATTTTGCATTGCAACTAGTCTCACCCGACGAAGGAACATTTTTCAACCGTCTCTTCGAAATAATGTATTGACGTCGTATTCCGAACGCTGAAGCATGACATAGAGTAGCAACCCTAGGGTGCGCTCACCAATTTAAGTGTCCATTGATTATAGTGATCAACTTCCTAATCGCCATGGAACACAACGATTTCATATGGGTCCATTCACATTAATGCTTGAGGCCTGAAGACACCAGCATGCGTAAATTAGATATAGAAGAACGCGTAAAGAATAATAATAATAATAATAATAATGTTTTATTTGTCCAGAGATCAAGTCGTTACAAAAGTTACACTGATATAGGACACGTCAGGTTAAAGAAATTAAATACACACAGTGGATACAGGACACATGTCAAACGTTGTTATAAAATTCATCAATGGAATAAAACATTTTTTATTTCAGATACCTTAGTAGATTAGTCTTAAATGCAGCTACACTTTTTTGAGCCTTAAGCTCAGCTGCCAGTTTATTGTAGAGTTGAAGGCCCATACAATTTGGACCAGCACCTGCATTCCGAGTTCGTACATATAAGACGTGCAGCTGATCAATCTGTCTCGTAGAATAATGGTGAATATCACAGTTCTTAACATACTGAGAAAGATTTCGTTTTGTATTTATAAGCACATGAAAAATATATACACATGGCACTGGTAATATATCCAATTTTTTGAACAGGGGACGGCATGGGGCATTGTGTTTAGAAAAAGTCATTAGCCGAATGGCTCTTTTCTGAATCCTGAAAATGACCAAGGCCTTAGAGGATGAACCCCAGAAAATGATGCTATAGGCTATATGAGAATAAAATTCTCCATAGTAGAGTCCTCGAAGAACATCGACAGAAACAGTGGGTCTAATGGATCTAATTAAATAGCAGGCTGAGCTTAACTTACAAGCTAAAGTATTTATGTGTTCATCCCAACAGATTTGAAAATGGATATTGAAGCCCAGAAATTTGGTATTTTGTACCTGTGGGATCACCTTCCCATCAGCTTCAATTGAAAGTACTTTGCTTGCTTTATTTTTATTTACAAAGTAAATTAGGTGAGACTTTCCTATATTTAAATCTAGAGAATTATGATGACACCAGGTAAGTAAAGCATGACTCACCTGTTTACATTTTTCTGTCAATCCTCCAAAAGTAGGTGCTGTGAGAACAATGTTGGTGTCATCAGCATATAACACGGGGGTAGCACCATTTATGTGTAGAAAACTATTTACAAGATCATTAATGTATGAAAGAAACAAGACAGGCCCAAGGACAGAGCCTTGAGGAACACCTCGAATTGGGATCTTACCCGGGGAAACAAAAGTTTTACCATTTACTGAGATAACAACGTGTTGAATTCTGTCTGACAGGTAGGACTCAATCCAAGCATTAGGTATGCCACGAACACCCATCCTGTTAAGTTTCTTGAGAAGCAATTGATGGTCCACACTGTCAAAAGCTTTTGAGAAATCAAAAAACATTGCAGCAACTTCCATTTTGTTATCTAGTGCATTCAAAGTCTGGTTTATTAATTGATAGGCTGCAGAAGATGTAGATTTCTGTTTCCTAAAGCCATGCTGAGATGGTGAAAGGACATTGGTAGCCTCCAGGTAAGAAATTAGCCTAACATAGAATGCCTTCTCAAATATTTTGCTGAATTGGTTCAGCAGAGAAATTGGGCGGTAGGAGTTAATGTCATGTCTATCACCCTTGTTTTTATAGAGTGGGATGACTTTGGAAACCTTTAGAGGGGATGGAAACACTCCTAATCTGAAAGATTCATTTATGAGAAAATGAAGAGGCTGTATAATGAAGTCAATAGATTGCTTAATAATGTGACTGATAATTACCTTATTATCAACCGCTCTCATATATATATATACCTGGAAAAGAAATAAAATAACTTGGTATGTAAGTACTAAAATAAAAGTGAAGGATAAATCTTATATGTCCTATCCACAAAAAATTATGTTATCACACGCAAGTGTCAGAAGGATTAAAAATTATATTTATTTGGGAATATTCCGGCGATGTTTTGTGTCATTTGAACATATTGAAAAGAAACAAAATTTAAAAATTTCCATCCCATGAATTAAGGATAAAGACGCTCTAGAGATAATAGAATCTGTACCTTCACCGAGGACTAAGTTCCGTTAGTCCCCAACTCCCGCGTCCGCCGCCCTCCGCTACTTTCCACCGTTCACCAAGCGACCAAAAGACCGCCGCCCGCTTTGTCCCAAGCTCAGGATGATGGGGTTTTCCAAGAGTTGGCTGTTTTAAAACCCTCCGCCGCCTCCGCTCTCTCCTAATCTCTGACACCCTGGAAGTTCATTCACTTTCCTCTCCCCTGCCAGCAAAGGTCGTTCGCTGACCATCTTTCTTCTCCTTCCTTCCCTTTCCCACCCCTACTCACCCCCTGCGCAAGCGTCAAGTGTATATCAGCGTCCTTTGTCGCCCGAAGGTTATTTACTTTTATTGTTATTTACACCAAGAAAAATGAAGTTAATTCTTCAAATCGTAGCATAGCGCAAATTTTGTCTCATTTTGGACACAACTTTTTTAGTTGTTTACTTTTAGTTGTTTACAGGAAGTTCGTGGGTACATGTGCTTGGGTGGTACTTATCATAAAAACAGCTAAAGCACATGATAATGGCGCACCAAGAGCACCTAATGAAACACTGCCCACCACACCTACAAATCGTTCTTGGCACTTCGTCTGGGAAACAGACCTGGCGAACATTTTGGAAAAAACTTCTGGTGTTTACTAGCTTTGACGCATACCATGCGTACTGTAGCATGCTAGTAAATTTGGGCGAAGACAGTTGGTCGTGCACTAGTGAATGAATTCGAATTTCGTCTTCCCTGGAACTTATTTCTCGGTTCTCTTGAAGTAGAAATGTGCAGTTTTGCAATCTTGATATGAACTGCTTCACTTGGCGGTAAAAATACACGTCGCAGTGTTGGCACATAGGGGTGCATTTTGGGGGAATAATTTTTAACTGGCATGTTGGCAGGTCATTTTCGTCCGTAAATATTTCGTCATATATGGAAGGGTTTGTTTGTCCTCCCCATGAATCTAACAAAAGAAGGAAACGATTTGTGGAAACGTATGGTTTCACTACATTCTTCAAAAAGAGTTTGAACAGGTCTGCTGTTAATTTTCCTGATTTGGAGGAGGTCACGACAACGTTCTTCCATCTATTCTCCAACTCTTCTACATTCCTCCTCACTCTCGGGCCGAATGCTCCTCCTATTTCCTGCATGCACAGGAAGACTTTCGGTAAAAGTTTACCAGATGCAGTGATAGCGTATTGCGCAGTGTATGAATGAGTAACTTTGTTCCTGTCTCCGGTACATAAGAGCACAGCTTTTTCACCCTGATGACTTAATGTTCTTTTAATGTCAACTCGGTATTCACACCCAGTTTGGTCCGTATTTATGATGTAATCTGGATCATAGTCTGTAATCACCTTACTCACTTGCTTTTGGAACACGTCGGCACTCATCAGTAGTTCCTCGAATGACGAAAAATCTCTATGAGAGACATAGTTTGTCACTTTTCGTTGCCTAATTTTATATTCCTTTTTGAATTTAATCAGCCAGGATCTCGAGGCAGAAAATGGGAATTCCGGAGATATATGCTGATAAGCCACGGTTAATGCCCACTGCTGAAGTGATCTTGAAGTAACATGTTCCTTTCTTTTTCTCGCTTCACAAAATCTTTCGTAAGTGCATTTCTTTATCATGTCATACTTATCTAAACGCGTTCCTCCATTTTCAATGTCTCTACTCCACATTTTCAATTGAAATTTGCGCCTCAATAAATGGGATCCTCGTTTCTGAAGGGTACCTAGCGACCAATTAGGATGTTCTTTTGCAAGATTAATCACACGAATTTTGGTATCCAGTGATACGAGAACGAATTTTGGAGATTTTGATGAAGGCTCGTAAGATTCACTAACACTTTGCGATGGGGGGGAACTGCTTTCTTCCGATTATTCTTCGCTCTCACAATCATGAGCAAAGTCTGCGTCTACATCTTCGTTTTCAAGGAATAATTCTTCCTCATCAACGAACATGTTCTCCTCTAGAATATCCAGGAACATGTCCACAGCTCTCTCTCCAATTAAACGAGCCTTTCTCGATACTTCGACATCTAAGGGGTCCTTAATAACATTCTTTTCCTTTAGAGTATCTGTGAGATATAAAATTTAATTTTTTTAGCAGAAATATGAGAAAACTATTCAACAAGTATGCCATTTTATCAATCTAGATGTACCTTGTTCAGCTAAAAAAAAACCTCGTGCAAAGTATTTACTGTCTTTGCAGGAATACGCAATGGAGGAATACGCAATGCAGGAATACGCAATATTTCTAGCACCAGCACATCAGATACTATATTCAATAGTATACATGTTATGATACATCGCTATACTATTGGCTTACCTTGTAAGTAAATCACCGCGCCGGTGGCGTCTTCTCTGGAACAATCAAGAAGGCATCCTGTATTCGCTTCTTCCTCCGATGGAATTATTTCCCTGGATGTGCTTGCTTTATCCATTGGTCACGAATTAAGGTACACTTCACTGTTGATTACCTCGGATGACAAAAAATTATCTCCAGGTCGAGGTTCGTTATTGAAAGTTACTCGGGCACCTTTTCACTCACGAAAAAAACACAATGCTCACCAGAAAAAGAAAACTACTCGTTTACGAACGTTGCCACCAAAATAGAAACAGTGTTCACTGGAGCACATGCGTAGCCAAAGTGAGTCCATTTAAACCGTGCCAACGGAGGAAAAAGAACGAAATTTCAGGGTGTCAGGGATTAGGAAAGAGCGGAGTAGGCGGAGGGTTTTAAATGGCCAACTTTTGGAAAACCCCACCATCCTGAGCTTGGGACAAAGTGGGCGGCAGGCCTTTGGTCCCTTCGTGAAAACTAACGGAACTTAGTCCTCGGTGAAGGTACAGATTCTATTATCTCTAGAGCGTCTTTATCCTTAATTCATGGGATGGAAATTTTTAAATTTTGTTTCTTTTCAATATGTTCAAATGACACACAACATCGCCGGAATATTCCCAAATAAATGTAATTTTTAATCCTTCTGACACTTGCGTGTAATAACATAATTTTTTGTGGATAGGACATATAAGATTTATCCTTCACTTTTATTTTAGTACTTACATACCAAGTTATTTTATTTCTTTTCCAGGTATATATTAATGAGAGCGGTTGACAATAAGGTAATTATTATTCTTTACGCGTTCTTCTACGCGTTCTTCTATGCTTCAGCGTTCGGAATACGACGTCAATACATATTTCGAAGAGACGGTTGAAAAATGTTCCTTCGTCGGGTGAGACTAGTTGCAATGCAAAATAATAGAAAAATTGAAAATGAATGAAATCGAGAAGAAAAAAAAGGTTCCGTCAATTGGACTCGAACTGACGACCCTTGACTCAAGTGTCGACAACCGTAACCACTGGACCACCTGAGCTCGCTTATGAAGGTGTGGTGTCCTTAGGTTATGTTTAGAGCGCTAAAAATAATGAATTGAAATTAATTTATTACGGCTAAACTAAAGCCTATTCAACCAAACCACGACGTATTCCTAGCAGCATTTGGCATTCCGAACATCATAAAAAATATGACATTCCCAGAAGCGTAGCATGGTACGTAGTCTCCCCTTGTAAGTTCATATTATGTTCATATTCCGCAACATCTCGCCTGATACCTCCCTTTATGGGCTTTCCTGGTTCATTATTTGGAACCAGTTGTGCCGTGTGTGTGAGGTGGTTAGCCCCACACCCAGGCGTCCAACATAAGGTGGCAAAAGCCATTACCAGGCATGCCACGTGGGAGACTGGTGGTCCAGCTTTCGTACCCTTATTATTATTTTTTATCGTGGAAAACACTAAATGCATTTTTCAGTTACTGAAAACAGCAATCCATCGGATAGCAGGCATACTCACAGTGAAAAAACTGATGCCTTGCCTCTTAGTGCTTCCTCGATGTGTTCCTTAAGGGTTTCTGTTCGGAAACCACAGATTTGAACAATTTTGTCTTGTACTCTTGGTGACTGAAGGAGTAGTGCTCCAAATCCTTTTCAGTGAATAACTTTGTGAATGCATGGTGGTCTGCCAAAGAATGCTTTTTATACTCTTGACAAGGGCTTTGAAAAAATTATTTTTGCCATTTTTTCTGTGGTTAGCACAAATTTTAAGATGACTATGAATTTTGGCATTTTCTCACAATTATTATGATTTTTTTCCCCTACTTTTAGATCAATAGTAGTGTATGAATTAGGGAACACTAAAGAATCATCGCAAAAATTTACCAAAAAAATCAGTGTACAGTAAAGCTTTTAGCATATTAAAATAAGTTTAAGTATATCAAAATAAAAAAATAAATTTTATCATGCATGTATTATTTTTTCTGAGGCCAAACATGCCTCCTTTCATGTGAATGCACACTTGACACTTTCTCGTTTCTTCCTGACTGCCAACTAATGTATCTGTGGACACTCAAACTGCTCGAGCCGCAGACGTAGGCATTCGCCTGTTCAAGTCACAAGATCCGGTACTTATCATAAACCACCGCTGTGGACATGATGAGCGGCACAAATGTGCCTAGCCACAGCACCTGGATGCTGCGTTTGAACACATTTTATGTGAGGCACACCGGTGAATTCCCACAGAGAGGTTTGAGAGGAGGTTTAAGAGAGGAGGGGTGGTACATTGTAGTTAGTCAGCATTTTGAACGACAGATAATGAGGTGGGGTAGTGGATGGGGGAGAAAGGTAATCATTTGTCCTCCACCAACCGGGGTGGCACCGCTGTGTGTGCAAATCAGAAGGAATTTGAGACTGTGTGAGATTAGTCAAGTGAGTTACTGGACTATTACAGACTGATGTCAGTGTAATCAGTCTTTTGATGTTTGTGTAGAAATATGGGTTGATCAAAGACTTATTCCCTAGAAATGATTTCCAAATTTGGGGTTGTATGCTCTTGATGCATCTACAATTATGTACATGCACTGTCAAAAGAAAGTGCTGTGGGAAAAAAAGTCACCGCCAACGAGCATTTCAGGGTGGCTCAGCACCAAGAAAGTACTTGTAAGTGTTAAGGATCGACCAAGATTGAAGCAACAATCCATTCAAGGCCTTGGTTGTGCTCATAGAAAAGAAACATCAGACGGATCATCTCGCAAGAAGAACAGTTGAGGCATTTGCCAAAGCTAATAGGTGTACCACTGACAAATTAGAGAATCCAGACCTTCAAAACTGGCTGAAGGAGTTCATCCCTGGGAAAGTAGACCTCCCTTGAGTCAAGTTGCTTTGAGAGAAATATACTACTGCAGCGTGTCCGGCGACCTGGAAAACCTTGAAAACTCAGGGAAATATTTTGTCCTGGAAAACTCAGGGAATTTTTTGTATTTATCCAAAAATCCCTGGAAAATGCACGGCAGCCGATTTCCATTAAGGCAGAGAGAGAGTTTCAATGCATGCCTTTGCTTGCATTATGCTCGTTTCAACGTAGCCTTGCGCTCGCTGTTCATTTCATACTCTTTTCGTAGCTGTGTGCCAGCTCGCAGCTTGTGCTTTGTCACCCCACCCACCTCTCCATTTGTGCAGTCCAGGGGGCCAATTGCATAACAAGGCAAATTCCACGCGGAATAATTCCCATGTAAAATGGCCGCTACGAATGGAATCAGAATTGTTGCCGAAATGTGATTGTATATCACCATCAGCAGAAACAGAATTCTGCACGGATATCTTGATTCCGTTCGAAGAGCCATAGGGTTGGAATTCTTGTTGCCAAATTTACGAGAAGTCTAAATGTGTGCGCATGTGCGGTGGCATTTCCTGCAATTATGTATACCAAAACCATTCGGCCGGCAACCTAAATGAATAATTGGGCATTGTTATATACATAATTGATAACCCTCTTCCAATAATCTCAACCCTCCTCGTTTTAATGTTTGCAGAAATGTTTTTGAAGGAACGGAAATACATTTTGCGGTCCCTGCATGTTGAAATCACGGCCCTCGGGTTCGAAGCTGACAGGGCCACTGTACAGGGGCAACCCCAGCTAATCATAATTCGTGTATTGTCCAACAAATACAATTCTGTTCTAATTGAACTCTTCCACAAAATTTTGGCTAATTGGAAAATGACTTTCCTGATTGCTTCCAACAATGGCGAAATGAGTTATGAATGTTGCTTGCGAAATTACCTAGAAGAGATGAAAGAATTATTTCAGTGAGTTCGTTGGAGATATTTGAAAATGACAAATAATGTGAATGGTGGTTGCGTTGGAAAGACGACTAAACTTGCGGGGCACAATTGTGTATCCCCTTCTTCCTCCCTCCTTTAATGAATTTCAGAATAGCGCTGGACATCAAGGCGCCCTGATATCAGAGGACACGCTGCGCTATGATATCGGAACGGACTCTTCTGAGTCAGTGTAGCAGTGTTACGTCAGTGTTTTTAGGCGAAAGTGCCGCCAAAGATATATTATCAGCATTTGAAGCAGGTGTATCCCAGTCCAAAGTAAAGCTGAGTGGGCAAGTTTTTAAGGTCTCCTTGGATGGCCCTAAAGTAAATAAGGCATTCTTAAAGAATCTAATAAGTCAGCTGAAAGTCAAGTGTGACCCAGGGGATCCTGTGTTGGACTTTGGGACATGTGGCTTACATATCTTTCAAGACAGGTTGTATTAGCGCTGGCTGGAACCTAGTCCAATATCTGAGAGCTGTATGTAATCTATCAAAAAATGTTACTTCTCGGCGAGCTGATTTCACCAACAATGCGGGTACCTCCGTTTTCCCAGTGAAGTTTTGTGCCATTCGGTGGGTCGAAAATAAAATGGTGGCAGCCAGGGCTCAACAAATCTTACCAGCGGTTGAAGCATAGGTGGAGGAAGTGGAAAGGGTAAAGAAGGAACAAAGGGAGGTAAAACCAAAACCAAAGCTTACCATTGGAATTCCTGATAGTAACAGCTTCCAGGTAGTGCGTGAGTATTTGAGGTACAAGATTCTGAGAGCTTGTCTTGCCTTCTATGAGACTGTGGCTGCTGTAGTTGAGCCGTTTCTAATGAAATTTCAGTCAGATGCCCCATTAGTTCCTTTTCTTTATACTTCCCTCCAATCTCTTATCAGAGATTTGATGAGTAAATTTGTAGTACCTGAAGTCATGAAAAGTCAGACCATCTTCCAAATAGATTTGACTGCTGATGGTAATCTGCTACTACCTCAGAAAGTTGATATTGGTTACGGAACCAAGAAAGTTCTGGGTCAATATAAGGTGTCCAAGAAGGATAGCTTAGGGTTCCGGTATGAATGTCAGACATTTTTGAAGAGCATGGTGTCACAAAGTCTTAATAAAATGCCCCTGGCTTATTCCTTCACAAAGTCTAATGCATGTTTGGATCCGAAAGTGGCAATGGACACTTAAGTTGCCAAGAGACTTTTAGACTCAGCATTGCTTTATCTTACAGAATTGAACAGCATTGGTGGCTATGAGGCTGATGCTATTGATAAAGAATTCAAGAATCTTTTGGAGATTAGGTCAGTGAAGCACATGCTCAAAGAGTTTGATGGAGATCATGATTGTCTTGACCAATTCTGGATGTCAAACTCTATTGGATATGTAAGTGGGTATGACAATTTAAAGAGATTTATCAGGCTTGTTTTAATTCTATTCCGTCATAATGTCAGCCTTGAGAGAGGTTTCTCCGATAACTCCTTTCTTTTAGTTGAAAATTTAACTGAAATATCTCTGGTTCCCTTGGTACCATTCACGATGCAATCAGGGTGGCAGGGGCTGATAGATCTGTACCTATCACAAAGCTATTAATTCACAATTTCGGAAATGCTCATGCAAAGTACAGTGAAGCCTTAGCAGAGAAAAGGAATGGTACCTAAAGAGAAAATGTGTATGAAAGAGGTACTGCAAAAGATTCCAGACCTGCAAACAAAAACATTTAATTTCTTGAAAAGCGGAGAAATTTGTTGCTGAAGTTGAATTGGAAATGCATTCATTGAAATACATTTCACACCAGTGTCTTCTTTTGTTTGTAAGGTCTTTATCAAACTATGTAGTCTGATTCTAAATGATATAAGATTTTCCCAGTGAATTTGATTTATAAATTTTGAATGTGTATTCCACCAGATTATAGGCATCATATTTGCCATATAGTCTGATTCTAGTTTATTGTGTTCAAATTGCACCTGACTCAAAATTTTGTTGTCAGTCAATCATTTTTGTTTATTTGTTGATTGAAATAAAACCTGTAATATTCCACATTCCTTTTATACTCTGTTAAACTAAAATCCTACTTTGAGTAGAACCAAAATTTCTTGTATTTAATCTTGGCAAAATATGTCAATTTTATTAGAAATTCATTAAAAATATGTTAGAAACGAGGTGCAACAAGACCCTGGAAAATGCAAAAATTTGCCTGGAAAACCTGTAAAACTCAGGGAAAAAAGAAATTGAGGTTCACCGGACACCCTGTACTGGCAAGTGGGCATCACATGGACTATTTAGTCTCAATCTCAGCCCAATGAAGATTGTTTATACATAACTTTTTTAATCGTAGGCATTGAAAGTTTTCCCTTGTAATTCCCTTCCTTATTTATCTTTACCTCCTTCACATCACAATACGATTTTTCACCTGACAGAGAGAAACAAGTGAAAATCTGTGCGTATATAAATTGGTCGACCACCTGTCATGTGCATGGCGTTAAAAGGGGGGATGATGGACGTACACAATGACATACTGACTTTATTACATACTGATTACTGGTAGAATATCTTTTTTTACATTGTTAAGACGTGTGCTCATTTAATATTCTGTCTATTATCAAAGGTTCCCCATGCGTCACGGCCGCTGTTGGAAAGTGGTTTGCTCGAGGCATTATCCAAGACTTTGGTTGCCATTGCCCACCTGTGTGCACGCTGTGAGGATGCTCCGGAGAAGATGGCTTCCCACCCACACCTCGAACTCCTAGTCACTGATGTTCATTTGTTCCTGGTCACTGTTGTCTCGCACTCTATCTCCAGCCCAGGGGCGCATCACATGCAGGTTAGCTATCCACCCTCATCCCTTCTCAACGTTGATGAACATGTATGTAGCATGGATTTCGAGGAGGATACCAGGAATAGCCACCCGTACCTTACCTTTACCTAGTCCCCCGTAAATGCATGTAAGTTCGAAACTCCACGGATCTGCTCCATTTCATATGCAGATAGTATTCATCACTTGTGTTCACTTAGGACCTGCATTAAAGAAATAATAAGTTTTATTATGAAGCTGGATTTACTACTCAATTTTATTTTTCTATTTTCAAGCTACATAATTACCGAATTACACTTGAGTTTGAGATAAAACTTAGAATAATATATAGGTCCATATCATTGTAAGAAAATGTGGAGATTGATTTGTGTTGTTATTTTGTTGTGGGATTATAAGGATGTGAGCAGATACACACAGGACGATTAAATATAAACTTTTATTAAGAAACACGTCTTTACTTTTTACACGGAAGATATATATCAACAACCAACAATAGATAAGAAGAAGTAAAACGCAACAGGAATAAACAAAGAAAAGAACACTGATTACATCAGATTTAAACTGTGGAGAATATGAGAAATTGCTCAGTTCAACACTCCTCCTAAATTTCCCATTACAAGTCATTACATACAAGTTTGTTTAATACGTACAATTTCCTTTTAATATATAGGTTGGTCATGGATCACACTTTAATTATTACATTTATTTTTCTTGTAGACCTAGTTCAGATCTATGCTTAGCAAATGCTGCGAGAGGCAAACCTTTAGTAAAGATATCTGCTGTTTGACAATCTGTTGGAATATATACAACTTTGAAAACACTATGTAGAACAAGGTCTCTTACAAAATTATATTTAATGTCAACATGTTTTAGTCTTCTCTGATCCCATTTAATGAATGAGTAAATACATGATTGATTATCTTCATATATAATAATAGCGGTTACTACTTCAATTTTCAATTCATTTAACAGCTGTTGCAGCCACAACAATTCAGCAGTTGCTGAAACTAAAGATAAATACTCAGACTCTGTAGATGAGAGAGCAACAGTTCGTTGTTTCCTAGAAGCCCTCACAACAGAATCACCAAAAACTTGGAAGACATAACCAGAAACAGATTTCCTGTCTTCATGGTTTGCATAATCAGCAACTGCATACCCAACTATGGCTGTATCATTTTAACCTCTAAATACCAAACATAATGATTTAGTACCTTTGAGATAGCAAAGAACCCGCTTCAAACCAGCCCACAATGCCTTGGTTGGTTTTGTTTGAAATTGGCTATAAAAACTGATGGAAGCTGCGATGTCTGGTCTGGTTGCGACACAAGCATACATCAGCCCACCAATTAAAGATCTGTACATTGTCTGTTCAATGGGTTCGGATGGAATATCACAAAATTTTGCAGTAGTCAAAGGGGTATCTCTAATATTGGCTGTATTCAATTTGAATCTATCTACTAATTTCTCTATGTATGCCTCTTGGCTGAGATACATACTATTGCCCTGTCTTTGAATTTTAATGCCCAGAAAATTATAAAAACTCTCCAAGATCTCTCATTTCAAATTCTTGCATAAAAATATTTTTCAAACTCTTAAGGGACAATTCAACTTTGCTGGGGGGGGGGGGGGTAATTCAACATTGCTGGGGGGCTGCATAATACAGCAAATGAGTGCAGTATTAACCAATTTAAATTAAACTCCAGTAAAACTCAGCTGGTGCTATTTAATAAGATCCAAAACAATCGTAAACTGAGTTTAACTTTGCATGACATTCAGCTGAACGAAACTCACTGTGCAAAAACATTGGGATTAGTTCTTCAAGACACGGGGAAATGGGATGCTCATGTGTCAGATTGAGTTCCTAAGCTGTTCTCGGCACTGTACTGTATTCGCTTTTTCAAATGTTCTATTTCTACCAATGTTCTACTGATGCTTTACTACAGCTACTTTTACAGCAGAGCGACATATTGCATTATACTTTGGGGGTCTTCCCCATAACTTTTGAAAAAAAATCTTTGTTCTGGAAAAGACAGTTGTTGGACCAATGCTTAATTTAAGTCCTAGAGCACCCTGTAAAACCGACTTTAAAAAGTTAAATATGCTCACCATCCCGTGTGTTTAAATTTACAGTGTGATTGTTTTTATGAAACAAAACATGGACCAAGTGGTAAAATATCAGGATATTCATGTACATGACACTAGAAAAAAACAGGACATACATGTTGATCACCACTCGCGCTCACTTACATTGAATGGTCCTTGGGCATTGGGCACACGGCTCTCTACAATCGTCTACCTAAGAAAATTAAGGATGCAGAAAACACAAATACTTTTAGCTTGAGACTGAAGACCCACTTACTGGATTTGTCATGTTATACTGTGAATGAATTATTTGAAAGTTAAAAAGATAGATATATAATTATTAGTGAATTATGTTACACTGTACATGATGTGCATATATATCCATTGTCAGCCTTCACCTTACTTTTGTTCTGACATTGGGTGTATTTTTTAATGGGTGTATATCCATTTATTTTCTTGTCTGATGAATCCTATATCATTGAAATTTATTTAACACATGATCTTTGAATAAAAAAGGTATTATTATATTAATAATTGTAATCCACCCCAACAATATTTTTGGGTAATTTACCCAACTCTGGGCAGGGCTAACGGGAATGCTTGCATAGCAACATTACCCATGGAAAATATCAGTACAACATTAACAGGAACATTAAACATATTGTTTCAATGGCATATATTGCTTGATAAAATCTGCTACATATACTAGCCAAGGTACCTTGTCTGTGATGGAAATTTAAGGCAATATTTTTTTTCTGATATTTTTTAAGCCTATCAAAATGTACACTCTTATGTAGTTGAACCCTTACTTCTGTTGTCCATAAACTGTGAAAACTGGTACTACAAATGAGTATATAAAGTTTATTCCAACAACGAGTGGGTAAGACATGTGGGACCTGTTCCTTTAAGGAACTACATGTGTTGTTATTTCTTTCGAGCTTTTAAGGTTGTTAACATTAAGGGCCTCAGTGGTCAGACTGATAGTTTGCATTCTGCCTTCTCTTTCTTTTTGGCTGACAGGTTATGAATGATATCCAGCATCTTCTGAACTTTGTGGAGTCTTTAGAGAAGGCATCGTGTGGTCCAAGGTCGTTGTGCGTGCAGGTTGTGCGTGAAGCACACCTTGCTGTGCTGAATGGAGCGATTGATGCAATTCAGGTTCGGATGACCTCTTCGCAGGGGGGGGCTTCACAGCAGCACCACATTTTGCACCTGATGGCCCCGAGGAGCACCTCATCTGCCCTGTCTTCAGGTATATCTTCTTTTGCCCCCCCCTCTCCTATTCCTCCTCGACACATGTTGTCCACTGAATCTGAAATTAGCGCTTGCTTCCCAAAGAGGATTAGGGGCAGAATGTGGTGGGGAAGGGAAGGCCCCATCATGCTGAGGAAGATGGAATACTATTGTTTCTCCTCAGATTTTGTTTGAGTAATTCGTGGTCATCGTCGTGGCCGAGATGAATAACATGCCATCAGAAAGGAATGGCAGATTTTCCACCAGAGTGATGCATAGTGGCGGCGTTCCATTTGTTGGGAAACTTTGATTCCCCCTCTAGTACATGCATTAAGGTGTGGTGTTCCTATTCCTGCGCCTTCTTCAATATACGCACTCCACAAAGAATGGATATATTCTCCTGGATAGATGAAATTTTTGGCTGGGAAAACCTGTAAAAGACATGGAATTTCATAATCTCTGGTCATTAGCAACCCTGTAATACCTAAATAAATTAAAATACATACCAATCAATTTCTTATTCAAATATCAAATCTAAAAGAGCCAGGATGGCAATATTGCTGTCGCTGCTCAAAATGCTGTCTTTAGTATTGGGAATTGGTGCTCCAAGAACTGGGTTATATTCACAAAACCAAATCTTCAAATGTTTTCTTCCATCCTCCACAAAAAACATAAAGAGTACAATATATATATTACATTTGACGATTGCGGCTTAAGACAAGCAACAGACACAAAAGATTTTCCCGGCGAATCTGATGCGTAAATGTTTCATGGGTATTCCACCAGGTAGTTGGCTTCATATCAGGCTTCTTCAGGCAGGCTTCATATCTGCCTACGTTTCGATGAACGACTTGTTTGTGATCATCAGGGCTTCTGAATGCCGCACGAGTCGGAAGTACAACAGAAGTCAGCGGTAGCGTAACATAGCATCAACGAAGACCATGCCATACAATGGGAAGGTGCAAAGATACTTAGCCGCATGCATGGATATTGGAACCGTTTAATCAAAGAGGCCATGGAGATCCGCCTTGAAATAAGAAATTTTAATCAAGGCCCTGGTTTTCAATTAAGTAGTGCCTGGGAGAACCAATCAGGAGAGTCACCTGATCCGGATTGTTAGCTATAAATAACGGCCAAATTAGACTCGTGCGGCATTCAGAAACCCTGATGGTGACAAACAAGTCGTTTGTCAAAATATCTGCAGATGTGAAGCCTGTTACCGATTGGTGCGGAATACCCGTGAAATATTTACACGTACGAGAGTGAGGTGAAAAGTTCTTACACAGAAATGGCGAAAGTACCAGTGAAATTTTGGTTTTGTTATATTTGTACACGTTTCTCCAACAATGTAATTCAAATTTCAAGTTGAGCTGCCGCATTGTATTGTTGACATGGCTTTTTGAAGTAGACGTGTTGTGTGTGTTTTGTTCACATGGATAAACTGGAGTATCGTGCTGTCATAAAACTATCTGTTTTGTACGGTTAATGGCCAACTGAAATTCATCCAAAGTTGGTGAAGGTTTATAAGGACTCTGCTCCTTTATTATCGACAGTTTAGAAATGGGTGGCAGAATTTAAACGTGGCCGAAATTCTCTTGAAGATAACCATGTAAAGGACGTCCCAAAACTGTAACAACAAATGAAAACATCGAGAAAGTGCACAATATGATTTTGGGCGATCGGCGATTGAAGGTGTATGAAATAGCTGATGACATAGGCATATCAGAGGAAAGAGTACGATAAATTTTTCATGAAAAATTAAATATGAAAAAGCTTTGTGCATGTTGAGTGCCGCATTTGTTAAATGCTGACCGAAAGCAAGTGCGTAAACAAATTTCTCAGCAATGTTTGGACCGTTTTCAAAATAATCGAACTGATTTTGTGCACTGATTTGTTACTGTCGATGAGACGTAGGTCCACCACTACACGCCAGAAACTAAATAGCCATCGAAGCAGTGGGTGGAAGCCAGCGGGCCTGCCCCAAAAAAGGCGAAATTGATTTTATCGGCCGGAAAGGTGATGGCCAGTGTTTTCTGGGATGCAAAAGGGATTCTTCTGATTGATTACCTTGCAAATGGTAAAACAATAAATGGTGAATACTACGAAAGTCTTCTGGACCAACTGGATGAGAAAATACGTGAGAAAGGTTGGAAAGCCTGGTTGCAAAAGAAGAAAATCATCATTCACCAGGACAATGCCTCTGCCCACAAAGCTGCTTTGACACTGGGAAAACTGAGGGATTTGAACTACGAATAATTGGAAAATTCATCCTATTCACCAGATTTGGCACCATTTGACTACCGCCTATTCCCACATTTAAGAAAATTTGTGCATGGAAAATGTTTTGAGTCCAATTAAGATGTTATGGCAGCCGCAGATGGTTATTTTGCAGATCTACAAGAATCGCACTTCCGTCATGGAATCTAGTCATTTGAAAAACGTTGGACAAAGTGAATAGACATAAAGGGGGATGATGTGGAAAAATAAATGCATTTTTGACATAAAAATGACAGTATTTCATTGCCAGGCCGAGAACTTTTCACCTTGCCCTCGTAGGAGTCTTGATTTTACGTAACACCATGGGACCCCAAATGCCAGTGTTATGTAAAATCAAGATAGAAGCAAATTTTGATAAATGAGCTAATATTTTGCAACATATGAGAATACAATGACTTTGAAACTATTTCCACAACAAAGAGATCATTATTGCATATATTCTGTCATAGAAAATAGAACTATTTTAATTGCGGTGGAGAGATAATTATATTTTTAACCAAAACGCACCTCAGAATTTAAGAGCATAATCATAGCTTTCTGGATGCTCAGACAAAAGCATAGGTATGGCATTTTAACATGTGGCTAAATCAAGTATAGTAGAGCGCTGATTGTCTGACGATCAGTCCCTCAACAACCCCATCCCCTACTCATCCTTTCCATCCTCTCCCCTCCTTCCCTCCTCACCTACTACCGCTTGTGTTCACACTCACAACCAGAGACTGTATACAAGTCTACAAAATTGCTACATTTTTCCCTCATGAAAGATCGAAAAGAAAAAACTTTGTTCGTTCCACATAAAATAATTTTAATGCCAACGTAGGTTACGTCGCTGAGCGACATCATCAGGTGTTGTTCAGGTGTCGACGTGTCATCAGGTGTCGCAATGATGTTGTTCAGCGACGAAACCTAGGTCGGCATTAAAATTATTTTATTTGGAACGAACAAAGTTTTTTCTTTTCAATCATGAAGGAGTTCCATAAAGTTACGCCTCAAACCATTAACTCCCTCATGAAAGGTTTTCCTGCAGCAGGCTATTCTATTATGCACATGACAGTGCTGCATTAAAATGATTTCCCTGAGTCACTGTTTGCGAAACCCAGGCGAGCAAGCTGATATCGCTTCCGCAGACGTTATATTTGCTAAGTTTCCTTCAGGAAAATAACTGACTCAAAATGTCTAATCCTTTGGGAAAAAGGAAGCACATTGTGTTAGATATTTCAGAGAAGTTGAGGATAATTGAAAGAGTATACAAGGGAGAGTCAGTGGCGAACATCTGAGCTCTGAATGGCTCACTCATCAATATGAATTGGAAGGACATCAGATTCTTGATGATGATGCTATCATCTTCACCACCAGAACTGCGAACACTAATTGTGCGAAGATGACTCCGATAGTGATGAGGAAGGAACAATCGATACCAACTATGCAATACTATAATTCTTTGAAGTCTTGATGCTACAGTGCAGTGAAATTAACCTTTAAAAGAAATGCCCTTGTCACTCACTCACTGACTCAGGAATGCTGTAAGATGGGAGCCACAGTCACTTAACTTTTAAAATGCCACTATTCAACTGCTTGCAAGAAATTTCATAAAAGCAAGAATCATTTCTGATTTGGCTCCGACTGAGACAATGCTCCCTTTCATCTTGCGACGACGACAATTTCCAGTTATTCCAGCATATGCGATTACAATCAGCAAGTCGCAGGGTCAGTCGTTTGACCACGTTGGACTTCAACTCTAAACTCTCAGTATTCTCACACGGACAACTGTACGTTGCTCTCTCTTGCAAATAAACGGAAAGAATGTAATTTTTTTAGTGTTAGGAATAAACTCATGATATCAAGTGTAATTTAATGTCAACATCTTCCTTGAAT
Organism: Pyrrhosoma nymphula; assembly: GCA_963573305.1. Classification (NCBI taxonomy): domain Eukaryota; kingdom Metazoa; phylum Arthropoda; class Insecta; order Odonata; family Coenagrionidae; genus Pyrrhosoma; species Pyrrhosoma nymphula. The sequence continues at coordinate 6,028,417 of OY754331.1, read as the reverse complement.
ACGAAGTGGGTGCCACGGGCACCTTTTAAAACCTAGTTGAAATTATAATAATGTAGTCATTGGAATCACAAAGTCTTCATTTGAAATTTTCTTTATTTCTTTCGGCCCAATTTGATAATCCCTGGTAAAATATTTTCACAGAGTGAAAACTGAATATAGTATGTTCTCACATTGATAGCACTCTCATCAACTTACCAACAATCTGATGTAATATATGGAACCTGAGATCTCAAAATCAAGTTACCAAAAAGCCTTCATTGGTTTGCATTTAACCCCTTAAGTGGGGTAAGCGACTATAGTCGCAAATGGAAGTCGCTCCCTAGGTGGGGAGCGCGACTATAGTCGCGCGTTGCTTAATATTAACCAGACATTTCAAAACTTGCCCTTAAAAAGTTTTCTTTCTCTATGACAGTATGCCATCAATTGGATACATGTTCTTGAAACCTGTTAAGTGCCTCTTAATTTTACTTGTTATATGTTGGCAACTTCACCAGGGTTGTTACACACCTGGAAAAGTCATGGAAAATGATATCTTACCTGGAAATTTGCTTTTCCAAGTCCAATCTCTTTGTTTTCAATAACTGAGCAGTTCCATTTTAGGCGCTTTCTGTGTGTGTGCGTTGGCTTAGTGCTTTTAGTACCTTCGCTAAATGAAGCACTAGAGCTCTTATTTGGTCTTTATCAATTAATTATATGCAACTAAAATTAAATTTCAGGCCCTTTTTTATACACTCATCCTGAGGATGATGAAATATTTGTTTCTTCTCAAACTGTGTACGTTCTGGTAATTCCTTGCTAGTCATAATTACCTCCAGCATTTGTAAAATCAAAGGGAACGAGCGACAAAATCTTTGGTCCATTTAATTATTTCCCTTTTTGTGGGGGTATTATGTCTCGAATGTCTGAGGAAACATGAGTTTACCTTTGAAAACCTTAATTCACATTGTGAAGAAATGTTTTCATTGAGAGACCAAGGTACACAGGAAATGCAGGAATTGTTAATGATTAAAATGGAAGGGAATTGGTTACTTCCTGAAAAAGTTAAAATGAATGGAGGTTGTAGAACTTAAGTTGTTTTTGTATGTACATACCTCAGAATATGTATCATTCTTTCTGAAATGTATATTCTGAATGTGCTCTTATACGAACTGGCCTACTTCCTGTGATATCACAATCGTGCCTTGGTCATCATCATCATTGCTGGTCATCAATCCTATGGTTGGTTTGACATGACTTTCCACTCTATGGTTCTATGAGCTAGCCTCTTCACCTCTACATATTTCTTTGTTTCCTCATCATTCATTACTTGCTCCATGTATCTCAGCCCAAGGTCTTACTCTTCTTCTTGCTGTCTTCATTAGACACTTGTATCTTAAAATATGCCGAATTAGGTTGTCCCTCCTTTTCTATCGAGTTCTTATGAGATTTCAATCATCTCCCGCTCATCTCAATGCCTCTTCGTTAATCGATCGATCAATCCACTTGTAAGTCCAACTATGTATCCTTCCATGCATGAATTCCTCGTGGATGATTTTTTAAACAGCTACTATCAATTTGTTTGAAATTCTAAGAGTGGTTCTTCTCATTCTTTATATATTGTCCTAATCCATATTTACCCAAACAGTTCTTCTTTCCTCTCCTTTTCTCACACTAAAGGAAAGTTTTCACATGCATGCTAGTGCTCTTCTTTAGCATATTTCCTACCCCTGCATGTTTAATGATCCAGTGTGTATGATCCGGTTACTTCCTCTCCAAAAGTCTTCTTCTTCAGATGACTTAATATCCTTCCGTCCTTCCTGGTGGCGCTACAGCCTAGTGTGGGCCTTGGCGTGCTGCACTAATGCTCTCCAGGTGTCCTGGTTTTCAGCCTTAGCTCGTCATCCTTCAACTCCCATCTTATTCAGGTCGCACTTCACTTGATTGATCCATCTGTTTTTAGGAAGTCCCTGCCTTCTTTGGTTGAACAGCCTTCCTTTAAACATCCATTTTGGGATTTCCTCTTCTGGCATTCTCTCAATGTGGCCCAACCAGCGTACCCTCTAGGGCTTGATGAACCTCACTATGTTTTTTCCTTCAATCAGCTGTTCTATTTCCTCGTTGTTTCTAATCCTCCGGTCTCCTTGTTGGTCGTATACTGGTCCGTTTATTCTATGGAGGATCCGTCTTTTGAATAAGCTGAGTGTTTTCTCATCTGCTAGAGTCATCGTCCAGGCTTCCGATTCATATGTCACCACCGGCTGCACTAACATCGTGTATAGCTTCAGTTTCAGGGTTCTACTTATCGATCTACTCCTGAATAATTTTAAATTGGCATAGAATACCCTGTTTCCGGCCTCGACTCGGTCCTGGATGCATCTCCTTAGGTCATTGTTACTGGTTAGTAATGTGCCAAGGTAATTAAAGCTGTTTACGCTCTGGAAGGTGTCTCCATCAATTGTTAGGTCGCAGGGTTCTCCTCGGTCCTGCTTTGCCGATATCACGATGTACTTGGTTTCATTTTCATTAATTTTTAGGCCTATTCTGTTGGCTTCTCTTTACAAAAGTACATATTCCTGCCGTAAGTCCTCCAGTCTTCATGCTGCAATCGCAATATCATCGTCATATGCGCAGATCTGACTCGACTTCTCAAACAATGTTCCCTTCTGATCTATGGTTTTTACTACCTTGTGGAGAGCCAGGTTGAAGAGCACCGCCGAAAGCCCATCTTAACCCTGCTTAACTCCAGCATTGAACCTGAACTTTGCACTGAGCCTATTCTGAACCTTAACTTTCGCCCTTGTATCGCTTAAGGTGAGACCCACCAACCTGATTATTTTTTTGGGGATTTGGATCTGGTTCAGTGTCCTCATGAGCTCCCTGTGGCTTATACTATTGAATGCCTGTTGGAAGTCGAAAGATAAAAAATGTGTGTTGAGGTCATGCTCCATCGTTTGTGTTGTTGTAAAAACTTGGTCAGTTGATTTTTACATCATAGACATAAAGGCAGAGGAGATGCTTTTATTGAAGGATATCTCTTTTATCCTGCCTTCAAGTTTCGGTCTCAGCTAGTGATAAACATGTGGAAATACGTTCTCCTTGAATTGTCGCCACTTCTGCTATTGGTAGGTATGCAGGGGGCTGAGGTGTAGCACAAGTGGTCCTAACCCATTGGTTAGATTCTGATTGATGTTTAATAAAATATTCAAAACCAACTTGTTTTTCATGTATCTATTTCACCAATTCATGTTGTTATCACTATATGGTGTGCATGCGTTAATGTGTTTTTCTCTTATTCTTGCATTTCTTTAAAATACCCACTTATGATAGAATGAATATTTTAACCTGGAAAAATGAAAATTTTGGTCTGTAAAACCTGGATAAGTGCTGGAATTTCTTAAGTTCTGGTCTGTAGCAACCCTGGATTCACGCTTAGTCTCTCTCTTTTATATGTATTTTGAAGCAGTGCTGTCAACCAGTTATGATGACTGTCACCTGATGGAGGGCCATGTAACCCAGAGCAGTGGCAGCCTAACAAGTGGTGCTTACTCATCACCATATGCGATCAGCGATACCAACTTGAGCTATGCCAAGCCACTCAACCATTCTAAGGACATACCCAAGAGTGAAATCAACGAAAGATTCCGCTTGCTGTTGCAGAAGTCTGTTGATTTTTTAGTCAACTCTGGTAAGACCCCCCCACGGTTTTCAAAGTTATATCACTTGCTTTGATTCTCTCCTGTTAACCTTGAAACTGCCTATTATCAAAAATACTTTAGATATGTATGACTGAAATTATTCATCAGAAAACTGTACAACCTGCTCTGGTTCATTTCCTTTATTTTTCATATTCCTCCTATTTTTATTGGTCATATTTTTCACTAGGAAACCCTGTGTTCTTTGATTTACATGTGATGAGAATTATTATTTTTTCACTTTCATCCATCTGTTGCCCTAGTTCTTGTGAACTGTACTGTAATATTCTCCATACCTGTGATTAATGATATGTCATCCACTTACCAATACACAGTGGAACACCTGTATCCATGGTAGACATGTTCCAAGGCCTTCCACAGATAATGGAAACCATGGATAACAGATTGTGTGAAGTATTAGTCTGATTGCTGACTGGCTAGTAATTATTTTGCCTAGTGTTTGTCTTAGGGAAACACCATGGGTTTGGGGACTTGGCCCCTCCCCCAGTCAGTGGTCTTTCTCAGCCTCCTTAAGGGTTTGTCCCAAGGGGCAAACATTGGATGCTTGATAGCGGAACACATAATGGGCACAGCCCCTTCTCTTGGGATAATCTGATCATTGTCAAAACTCATGACCCTAAGTCATTGCAGTTAGTGATGGGGTTATTGAAAGGGTCATTTACTCTCTCCTTGACACCCTTAAACTTTATGGCATGAAATTCTCAGAACCCACTAGGCATTGCACGGAGGAACTGTCAACCACACCTTCCCTTCAGCAAGGAGACATATTGTCTTTTTTTTGAGTTGTTATTGCTGTCACCTTTGAGCAAAAAATTATTTATGATCCAATGACTGAAAAAACTCATCTATATTTTTTAATTAAAATAACAATTATCAAGTATTGTTTAAGCTTTTCACCTCCTCACTAATGAAAACATAGGAATATTCCATTGAAGGATATAGGAAGTAGGAGCTTTTTTACGGTAATAGAATCCTAGCACCCCATGCTAGAGACCCTGTGATGGTGGCATTTATGGGGTAGGGATGTAAGTGTCCTAAGTTTTATTCCTTTTTTTACCATTTTCTGAATCTATTATTATTATTTAATATGTATCAGGCATTAGTTTTTTTATTTAGTGGTAGGTACTGCATGTTCTGGTGTGTGTATTTCGTTGAATTGGTAAATTGGTGATCCTATGTTTTCCACGCAGAGCCCAAAGATGGCCTTTATGATGTCAGCAAGAGTGAGTTGAACTTCTCGAGGTTCATCCTGTCTCTCATCATCCAAGGCCTGGCGACAGTGCTGGAGAAGAGTGCTCGAGGCAAGAACAGGAACATCATTGGCAGTGGAACATGGTGAGAGAACGACGCTCATGGGATGGTGGTGGTGGTGAAGTGTACCTATTAGAGTGTTGCTGCCCATGCTCATGAGGGTGCTCAGGGTGCTCAATCAGAGTCTTCTTATTCTTTTGTAGCTCATTCTATTCCGTCATGTAATTTTTTTAAGATCATTGTTTTTCTCAGTTTTACTTATGATTTGTTTCATTATAGTTCAATTGAACTAAATTCCTCGGAACGGTAATCGACCACCACCTATCATGGGAAGAACATATAAGTGCATTGGGTAGATGCCTCAATCGTAATAATGATAATAATTTACCTTAAGCACAAAAAAGTGTGATAGATGTCATCATTAATACATTTTATACCCAGAACATTTTAAATATATTGGAAATACAGGCTGGAAAAGTCAAGTTTAAAATACTCAGCTATTGTGTACAGCGGTCTGTCAAGTAGCCATTTCTCCGTAACCGCTCTAAATTTGTTAATATTGGCATGATGAGTGGAGCTGGGCAATATATTAAAAAACTTAGTGCTAGATGATAACATTCTTTGGGATTTAGGCATTCTGCAGCGAGTTTCATGAATACAGTTTTTATTTCTTGTATCATGACTGTATATATTTGCTCTAATTTCACACTACTGCTAAATTATCTTTAACATGGAGCAAGCTATGTAAAATATGCAAATTGTAGACTGTCATGAGCTTGAGTTTAATAGCCAACTGCCAATGTTTAAAGACTTTAAATGCCACCTGCTTCCTAAGAAGGAATATTAGGGCAACTGTTTCCTTCGATGTCTTAATCTCTATTTACCATTCAGAATTCTTGTTGTTTGTTTTCCAGTGACAATTGTTAAGTATCCTAGTTTTATTCCTGGTTTCTGTGCTTTCAAGTGATTTTGACGAGTTATTGAGATGCCGAATGCAAAATTATGCGCAAGAGACCGGGCTTTCCAGTATCAAAAAGATTGATTTTATTGTATCGATAAATGTATGGTCATGTACATATTCTACAATTGTCAGGTTGCTTGGGATAGACTCAATTGGAAAAATTTAAAATCTTCGAAGAAAGTAACTGCAGCAAACTTTCACAAGGATTGAAATTCTCTAAAGTTACATGTCAATACACGAAATTTATTAAATTTTATTTTTAAATCTAGTACTACTTTTCCAGGTTCCGCCACCGAGGTGATTGTCTTCAGTCATAACATGGCTAGAAGGGGAAGTGTCGCATAATAACCCAGATCATATTGGGTTAAACTATAGCATAAGTGATCCTTTTCTAGACTTTGAAATAATCGGTATTTTATGTGTATATATATATATAAATTTCTGGTCACTGTGAAAACACCGAAATGTCTTGTTGAAAGTACCAAATTCCTAATTTCAAAGTACCGCTTTTCTCCCTCTCTCAAACCACCGAAAAATTCCTATCCCTAGTTATAACAAATATTTTGTTTTATTAAAAATATTTTCTGTACTAAATATTTTTTTTAATTACTTTTTATTTTTACTTTCGGTCAAACTTTGTAAAAATAGAAACTAAAATATGTATTCCATTTTCAGTTAAAATTTCAATATCCTAGACCTAAAAACAGACTAACAAAAATTATTTGAAAAAAGCTTGAAATTTGCAGAAATAAGGCATGAGCTTTCAAGGCTTGAAAACCAAAAATGGCGTGAGAGCGAAATGGTTAAAGACATTGAAAGAAAGAAAGGTACAGGAGACCTCGCTATTTTACTTGATCCAAGAATTTTTGGAGAGTAATAGTTCTTAATGTACTACCCTGTCTTTATTAGTTGTGGATTCCATCTCATTGCACTCGTTATAATTGCACTTGTTTTTCTTTAATGACATGCTATATTTTATAATATGTATCTCCCATATTTATAATCTTTCAACAAATAAATATTAAAGAAATAAAATAAATTTCAAGGCATATTGGAACTCTCGGAACAATTTTGAACGGTTGTCAAGGAGTAACCACTCCAAGCACTTACTTAAAGCGGTTCTTGTAGCCCCTAAAAATAAAAGCGAGGAATAAACTTATTCTGCTTTGTTATTGTATAGCCTATAATAGATAGTACTTACAGTATCCGTGGTTCCTATATCAGCAGTTTACTCAGTCCCAAATTTGGAAGTGAAAAGTTTCTGAAATACACAATAGTTTCCAGTAGATAACGTGTATGTTATCTATGCAAAAAAAATAGAAAAACGATAATAATAATATGCAATGGAAAATCTCATTTTATGAAAATTGAAGCTAAAAACAATTGGATCAAAATTATTGTGAACACAATATACATAGGTATATCTCATCATACCTATTTAATTTATTCCATGAGCCACGACATAAGCCAAATTTTTATGTAGGCTGATCCTGCACTTCTATAATCCTAACCCCTGTATAACCTTGAGGTATTGAATTGCATATATATTTGTCAGATTTAGTTGAAAAAACTTTCAAAAGTAGTAAAAAATTAATGTACTCGTATGCAAAATGAAAATAATGGCTTTTCGAAAGATGATAAAATGAAATTGCGATTCCATTCAATGCAACACATTGTGAATGCATTTCCATTCAGTGAACTGCTCACCTCCATCACAAGAGCACACTATCTTTCCAATCCTTTCGGACTCTGTACTCTAGGTAGCAAAGCAGATAGCAGATCTCAAAGCAGATAGGAAGCACTGCACAATGAATGAACTTCGTTAATCACGTAGTATGCGATGGTTTGTTTGCGTTGATTATCAGTGAAGGCATCAAAGTGATGGCATGTTGTAAAGTTTGGAATCAATCAGTCAAAAATGTTTTTATTACATATTTATTTTGAACAAATTCGATCAATGTACAGAAAAAATTCAGCTGTGATTATTGTGAACCAAAAGAATGCTACCTTGATTGAAGGTTACCAAACATTTTCCCAGTGCACATCATTCCATTCATCGCCATTGGTGTATGCTTAAGTACGCTGGTACACTCTGATCTGCACTAACTTCCTTATTTTAATTTCTTGGGTTTTATTTTATTGTAATTTACTTTAAACAATTTTTTTCAAATGATTGACCTATTTTAACTATTAATAAGCTAGAAAAACCAGTGTATCTGTGGGATGGAAGAAACAGAATGGCAATGTTACTTTTACATCTGTCCTTAGAAGTCAACCTAACACACCGAGTTCATGACCACTGATTCAATATCAGTTAAAATATATGAAGATGAAAGATCCCCCCACCTAATGTCTCACCACGATTGCAATTGCAGGCATGGCTCCCACCAGCAGCAGAGGTCCCTTAGTGGTGAGGGTAGCCTCTGGCACTTGTTTGCGTGGGCTTCGAGGGATTGCCTGCGGATCCAGGCGGGCCGTCTACTGGCCTTCCTGCTTTCACCTTGCCAGCCCATTGCACAGCGGGTCCACGCTCTGTACGCCCTGAGTGATGAGCACAACGGTCGTGAAATCCTCACCATGGTGCAGCAGACTCATCCTCAGGTGCGCCATGCCACCGATTGGGCTCGTGGCCCAATGGGGAAAGTAGAATATTATTTTCCTCTTGGAAAATTAGAAGTGGATGATTAATATTTCTCAGTATTCTGGAGGAAAATTGAACTTCTGTTGCATGATCTCTACGCGATCATCTGAAAGTGCTTGTTGTATCTCTGAGTGTATAGGAGTGTAAGGAAAATGGGGATTACTGTATTTTCCTGAGTAGAAGCTTAGATTTCAGCCCACCTCTTATATTTACATAATTTTTTGTGAAGAAATTATTTTTGCATATCATAGCATTTATGTGCAAATAAGTGAAGCTCATAGTAAATACTGGTGAGGGGAGTATATGCTGAAGCGAAGTTCTAATTCCTATCACGCACATCAGAGAGGTTAAGATTGCATTGAAGGAGAATTGCTTTCTTAAGTGCAAAGCACCTGGTTACCGAGCGTTGCTCGATGTTTATTTGGTGTACTAAGAACTTGTATGCTCCTAATCTGCTACTTATTTTCCATTTTAATTATATTGGGAATTCACACAGTGCAATTAAAGGTTTTAATAGAACAAATTTTACTAAGCAAAACGACAATGCAATTAGGTAGTATAAAGCAAACTCAAAAACACCACTAACACAAAAATGTTCTTTTAACAAAATTCTGGAATCATCAATAAATTCAATATTTACATTGTTTTCATTATTTCCAATGTTCATTGACATTATTGTTATTATTAGATTAATAATTATTCAATATTTCTTTCCATACAACATTTCTCGTGTGTCAAAGTTATTGAGTCAGGACACTCTTGGAAAAATTGTTGCAAGGCTGATCCATCTTCAAAAGTTGTACGAGCTGCTTCTGGAAATTTGGGCCATTGTGATAAAGAAGTCTGATGATCCAAGTCGACGGACAAAGGCCATATCTTCTTCAAAATGTTCAGTATAAAAACGTGTAGATCCAGGAAATGCAGAAGGAAAAATAATCCTTTCACCAACAACAGCATTATTCTTTTTTTTCTTTCAGCCAATTCACTCAAAAATTGAACCGCTCTTGTACAGTTTTCTGTTGGTATTTTTTTTATTTGCTTTACTCCATTGGACATGGTCATGTTCCACTCTTATATAAGTATCAACCAGATATTGCTGGAAACAGCCGACCACCAAAATGCAAAGCATTGAACTTCAAAAGGCGGAGATCAGGATTTCTTAGGTTGATGTCTTAAGGAAAATATTTGGCTAGTTGAGGTCTAAATGCTAATCGGTACTGAGCTAGTTCAAATCTAGTCAAATTTCGATGACTGGTATAAGGTGTTCTTAAAGGAATATTTATACAGAGAATCCAAAATTGCAAAATTTGGGTAAAATAGTGGATAAGTAAAGGGCCCAACTCATCTGTAAATATTGTTTATGGCAACTAAAGGTTTTCCATGTTTACGAATAATAAACTCTTTATCTGGAAAGCTTTGGTCAGCGTTGAGGGTAACAATGGCACAAACTTCATTCTGTAGGGGTATGTTAAACCTTCTGTGATCAACAGCATCAGGTAATGCAAAGAGCAGCTTAACATAAGGTGGCTCTTCACCTTCTGCAGCAGCGCGTCTATTGGCTTCTTCTTCTACTTCCCGCATTATCATGATTCCAAGAGCAAACAGATTTTCAGATCTCAAAATATGTTCCAAGAGGCTAATAAGATTCTCGCTGATACCATGATTAATGGCATTGTTTATGTGTCCACTAAGAGCATCCTTACTATCCAAATGTATATCTGTCCATATTGAGGCCGTTCAAATTTTTCATCTCCATTTTGAGTAGGGTGAGGTGCTACCTTAAGTTTGTGATAAACTTGACCGCTAGCAATGTAACTATAAACTCATCGACTGTTGACTGTTCAATCGTCATCTACGGTGAATGAAGCCACTGCAAAACATAAATTCAAATTTTGAATCCTTTCATAAAAGAAATCAGAAAATGGATGACGTCGAAGAAACAATCACGCTAACTCGTTCGGAAATTCTGGATGTGGTAGATCTATCCTACTATGCAAGCAGCAGTCCCCAAACAAATCTCAATGAATTTGATTTGACACGTTCTTCGGGAAAATGCAATGCTCCATCATGAATTTAAGAAACACTAAAAGGTTGCAAACTATGGTAAGAAATATCAGCCGTTGTAGCTGCCTTGTAGGAACTTATTCGGTTTAGCCGTAATGCTTGTTGTCGTCTTGAATTTCTTCGGTATTCTTCTTCCAATCGTTGATGATGATGGTCATCAAACTCTTCTGTATGCCTCTGAGCCACTCATTCACGCATGTCTTGAATCCGCTAATGTTTTTGTGAGTCTGATTCTTCTGTTGTTTGGTTATTTTGTCATTGCCTTATCTTTTACATACGTAGTTCCCTTTGTTCGTTTGATTCTCCACTTCTCTGGATTCTTTCCAGATCACGCAGCATTTCTAAATGCTCTAGACGATCATCGGAAGACTCATATTCTTGCCTCATTCTTTTCTGATCGCTCCTCTCTTTAAAGTAAGAATCATTTAGTTCAGTCATCATTTCAAATAGCCTATTTTTACATGTGGTTTTTACTACCCGGCTTGGTCTTGTTGGTGTCAGAAAATGTTCTTCATTTTTAGGAATTAAACTACTTAAGGTACCAGGTATTGAGTCATCAACTTGTTCTATTTGCTCCGGAATAAACTTTTGAGGTACTGGGCATTGGATCATCACCTTGAACCATTTACTTCTGATGTTCTCTTTCAGGTTGTTCTGTACCTAGATCGGATCAATATTCTACAGCCCCTGGAGGACTCACGTAAACACTTTCAAAATTACATGATCAATACCATTTACTCTGTAGCATCCATTAACCACACATGGAGAGGTTCGGTTGAAATATATTCCAGCTATAATTTCACAGTACACCTGCGAAAGAGACTTTTAAAGAAGCGTAAAAGTGTCAAGCATGAATTTCCATTCCATGTCTGTGCTGCGATTTCCAATTAAATAAAATATTCAATGGTTGAAGCAGTGCAAAAATTTGAGATTTTCAAGGTAAAAACTAAAATTCCAGGATAATGCGAGAGGTATACGGAAATTGAATGCAAGAATTAAAACATTTGTTCTTTCATTTATCTAAAAGTGGCATTTTAAATTTGTATCAGGAGTGTAAGCAATTAAACAAAGCAAACAAAGAAACCTCTTTGTAGCAAAAATGGAGTAGCCTAGCCTTTTTACATGTTAAAAATGCGAATATATTGTTTGCCCAATATCTTGTAAAAAATATACAAGATGGTTGAAGGGTTGACTTTGTGGAATTTCGAAATGATGCAATAATTAAAACTTTGTAATGTTCCACACTGTTTCTATTAATGGTAAAAGCCTGACCGGTTTCGATGTTCACACATCATCATCAGAGGCTAAAATAACGAAGTACAGAGGTGGTGGCTGGAATATATACTGGGTTCCCAGGGAAGGAAGTAAGGAGGAAGAGGTTGGGATTGGGGAGATATTAGTAAAGAGACGGGGGTTAACGGGGCAAGGTTACGGGAAATTAAAAACCAACAGCGTCAAGAGTTAAAAGGGAGAGGGAGAGGCACGGTAAAAAGGGGGGACCCTTTATCTCTGGAATAAAATCATTTGAGACCCTATGACTAGATTTTTTAAAAGCTAAAGCAATTTCAAAATTTTCTAAAAAATCCAATTTGGCACCTTTGTCACTAAAATTTAAAATATGGGGGTTAAAATTAGAAGTGTGATTGTGGTCAAACAGATGCTTAGCAAACACAGAGCTGTTGTCATTATTTAAAAAACATTTCAAATGTTCTGACATTCTTGTCTTAAATTTGCGGCCAGTTTGACCGACGTAAAAACAGTTGCATCCGGGAGAATCACACTTCAGGGAGTACACACCACTTCTTTCCAAATAGTCATAGGGATCTTTGGAGTTAAAAAGGAGTTTACCTATAGTCACAAGATTATAAAAACATAATCTAAAATTGTCCTTAGGCAGCACTCGGCTAAGTTTGTCACTTATTAGGTTGATGAATGGTAGCTTACACCATCTCCTAGGTTTGTCCGGGGGAATGGGGGTGAGGAGAGTGGAACTTGATCTGGCTGTATTTCAATAACTTTATCTGCAGGTATAATGCAGTATTTAGCCATGTTCCCCATAATATCAATACTGGCCTTCAAGGCAGAGCAACTTCACGCGTTATCTCTTTCAGCATTACTGAGTGGCGCCTTCAAAAGCCAGTTTTTGGCAATTGAAACCATCGTATGTACGCATCACGTAAAATTACCATTGATGTTTTTCTACTCTTTGTATAATTACACTTTGGATGATTTTTCTTTATGCATGTTTAATGACATTATTTCAACCTTGATAGATTAAAAAAGAAACTGAAATAACAGACTAGCTCCGCACTAAAGAGAAGTTTGGTAACATTGAGATGAATATTGCTTTTTTAGGCCCTTAAATAGGCGATATCAGCAGAAAAAGACATAAACAGGTAAAATAGGCATTTTTAGGCAGTAACAAATTGCCTTAATTTCGCCATAAATGATCCTAAATGAACTTATAACTTCATAAAATTGCTTTCCTGATTAAAAGAAAAAATAGGCATTTTAGGCAATGTCTTCAGCTTAGTAATAGCGCAGGGGAGGTCAATGAATCCTCACATTCAACTGTTGCAGATATGTGTAACTGGTGTGACAGAAACAATTTAAAGTTGAATGTTAAAAAAAACCTGTTTCCTCAATTTCCACCATAAAATTTGTCCCCCAAAATCAACCCCTCTGCTTAAAATTGACATAAAAACATCCATCCCACAGGCTAGTTCTACACAATTTTTAGGATTAAAATTAAATGATAACCTTGACTGGCGATCTCATGTTGAGGATCTTGTGCACAGAATGGCAATAATAAACATGATACGTAAACTAGCACTAACTACCTCATTCAAGGTTCTGAAACTGATATATTATACCAAAATTAATTCTTATCTGACATATGGTGTGGTATTGTGGGGTAACTCTAATGCAGCTGCCAAGGCCTTTTCAATGCAGAAAAGGTCATTGAAAGCCTTGGCAAATGTATCTATCAGGTTGCCTGGAAGGCCACTATTTTTAAAATTCAACTTAATGACTCTCCTTGTATTTACATTTTTCATTGTGCATTATTTGTAAAAAATATAATCCCAATTTATTTCTGCCTAACTCCCATGTTTTCAAAATCGACTTGGCCAAAAATCGACTTGGATTTGAGTGGCCACGGGAGTAAGTAAGTAAGTAAGTAACTCCCATGTGCATAGGCTTCTAACCTGAAGCAGAGGCAATATTCACCTCACTTGGCGTCACTTATTTTGCCTAAACAAATGTAAGACATTCCCAATTTCAACTCCTTTAAAAATGAGCTGAAGACACTGCTATTGCAAAAGGGACTTTCTTGTATTGATGAATTTATGTATGAGGATTTGTAATTGTTATGTTTTGCCTTATGTCCTAATTTTGACCATGTTCTATGTTCGTATGGACCAACTGAACAATAAAAAATATTATTATTATTATTTCCCAGTCCTGGAACTATCACATATACGGTACATGTAAAATTATCTCTGTTAACAAACCTCTGTAATTAAGAAGCCTCCATAGTACGAAGCCCGTGCAAAGGCCCAAGCATGGAAGTGGACCTCCTCTCGATTAATTTTTTAAAAATTGACATTCTGGGAGTTTCTTCGGCGTATTACTATCCATTTCATGTTAATGAGCAGCATTTCGACTGCCACTGCATGTTCTGAAAGTGAATGGCAGCCTTAGGTTTGACAATTGAGGTATAGTTAGGTTAACACTGGGTTGATGCAGCCGATGCTCGAACAAAATGAGGGATTCAGTTATTTTGGTCTATTCAAATCGTAACTTTGTCACTGAAACTGTAATAATTCTAGTTCTGTATTGTCTTTTACTTGGCAAGTTTATCTCAATTTCATAAGATGTGTCAATTTCAAGGAACTTAGCGTCTGCTATGTGAGGGCTTTCTGTATTTGTTGGAATATGCCAGTGTGAGGACCACTATCTCCCATTTTCAAAAGTTAACCCCTTTCTTGGGGTTAGAGTCACAGCAACATGATGGAAATATGTATTAGTAATAAAAGTGTAAAAGAGAGCATATGCTGGAGAGTATTATTTTTTCAAGTTTCTGTAGTCGTTATGAGGGTGTAGTTAAGAGACTGGTTGCCAATGGAATAGTGATAATTATAGCATTTACGTCTGCTTATCATTCAAGGGTTTGATCATCTTTGAAGTGTGTGTCCTGTCTGGCTGGCGTGAAATGGAGGTGATTTGGAGTGTCCTTTATGCATGCATATTTATTTTCAGGTGGAGCACAGACTGACCGTGTTCTGCCAGGACGTGGCGCACCATGATCGCCGTGGTGGGGGAGGGGAGGTGGCGGAGAGGGCAGAGGCACTGGGCATTCCAGTGGTGGTACCAGCAGCAGCCACTGGCGCACCTGGTGGTGCTTGTCACCAGATGGGTCCCGGCCATCCCCTGTGGGACGAGGAGGTGTCCCTCTTGCAGGAAGAGATGCACAAGCAGCGAGCGCAGTGGCAGAAGCAGAATGAGGGTGCGCAGCTGAGGTGAGCTGGGAAGTGAGGAATTCACTCTTTGGTGGCAGAAAAGAGGAGTGGGATGTGATTGTCTATTCGTCTGCCATTATTCTACACCAGTCTCAACTTAATAGAAATGGGCATGTTCCAGTTTTTTCTTCCCATCCAGTTATGATTTATAAGTAACACACATGCATACAGGTGCCAAACCTCTGATCCAGCCATTTCAATGAACGCAGATGGATTCATTTGGGGTGCTACTTTCAATCTTCCTGAAGGAAGGTTTCCCATTGCCATCAAAATGCATTTTAGAAAAATGTGTCCTTAAGTGGTACTTTGGAATTTCATCCTCCTGATTGGTATCCCTATCAATTTTTCATTCAATCCATTTTTATTGATAATTTTTTTATTTCTCGGGGTTAGTTTTCATGATTGTACTTCGTGTCTGTGAATCAAAGTTTTTAACGTGAATGCATCATCAAAGCTACACAACTCAACGGGATCCGTGGGTGGAAACATTGATATGTGATGCTTGCAGCAGGGTGATCCATGACGGTGCTGTGCGTTCTTGACTAAGAAAATGATTGAAATAAATGTGGTATTGTTTGATTGAGTATACGACTATGTTACAAGCATGGCCGTCAGTTGGCACCATGCTTGTGCAAGGTACAAGTTGGGACATGCAATGACTGGCGGTCATTTTGCCATGGGTGAAAAGCTTCAGGTAACATCTCTCATGACTACATTCTGCTCAAGTGCTTATTTTAGTGACAATTGAAAAATCTTGTCTAGCTATTTGGATTAACACATACATACAATGCTAGTTGTAAATTTAAGAAGACCCCTAGAATCAGATCCCATTTTTTTCTATTTCAATGTATGGACTTATTTTCTCATCCTTATAAATTATCAAATGTTTTTCTTGCTTTATTGGCAACATTTTTTGCAAAAATTCATGCCACGTCAATGGACATGAACCATTACTTGTCGTCCCTGGGACACGTCAATGAATATTATCCAACACATGGAATATTATGTGTCTACATATTTTGACCTATGACCTGATGCCCTTGAGTGATGCTCTTCTATTTATTGTTTTGCATATTTTGGACAATTTACTTAGGATACAACTTTTCAAATTTTGAGGATACCGGGACTAGCCACAGTATTATCCGGCAAGTGCACATAAGTGCAAAATTCCACAGAGGAAAAATTATTTGCCTTGACTGGGACTCGAACCCAGATCCCTCGATTTCATCCCGAGAGTGTTTTTGCCAGTTGAGCTACCAAAGCTACCGTTTACTTAATCATGCATTCAATCATGTATTCAAACATCCACTGGCCCAAGAGTATTTTTTCTCTCTTTGAATGTGAGTTTGCCCCCTCTCTATCTATTGAGGGCAAAGCGGACTTGAGAAGGGCAATAAAAGATGGAAAAGATCTTGGAGACTCCTAAGTGATGTTTGCACTTATTTTTTGAAAGCTTCAAGGTTTTCTTTTATTGGCAAGAGTATTGTACGTGGTTCAAATCACCAACAGATGATGGGAGCAGTTGAAGGGTTAAAAGGATGAAGGATATTCATGACTGCCACAAATACGGTGATTGAATACGTAGAAATTGTATCCTCCTAAATTTCCAAAGTAATTAGGAGGCCTGGGTAGCATAGTGGTGCGTGCATTGGCCTTTAAAGCCAAAGTGTCTGTGGTTCGGTTCCTGGTCCAGGCTGATTTTTTTGCTGTGGCAATTTCTATGGGTTAAAAGGGTAGTGGGGAATTTAGCTGGTATCTCTGCAAAATGATTTTTTATTCCTATTCTGGCTACTTACAGATGAATGTTCTTTGCCTGAAATGAATAGCAAAATCATACATTTACTTGCTTTTTTTTCCATATTATACTTGAAATTTGATGTTAAATGTAAGAGTAAGTGAAACATAAGGACAATTGATATTTTTATGTAATTTTCACATAAACTGTATTATAGGAAGTGAATTCTTCCAGGTAATTGAATGGTGATAAACTTAGGCAACTCCCCATCTTATTTTTTTGTTATCCTCTAATTATTGCTATGACTAATACATTAATTCAGTGGAAATGGTGAAAAAGTGACTTTTATGCCTGGAGCAGTGTTCTTTTAAAACATATTAATTGAATAATCCACATATTTTGTGCTTTGATTTTGTTTTCATATGGTAGAGGCATGTTGTCTGTGAAAGGAGCATTTTTTAACTGTAAAAGCAAAAAGTTGGAATTCAGTACATATTAGTTTTAACTTACATTATCATGATGGAACTTGCTGAAAGTGAACTGTCCCTTGTGTTTGTTTTCCAGGAGCGTGCACAAATATGAGAGCCTGGCCAAGAGCATCACGGAGTCTGCTTTGGATGTCACTAGGACGGTTGTGGATGCGCAGAATGTGGAGCGGAAGACCTTCATGGAACATGTGAAATTGGCATACAGCATGGACATTCAGATCAAAGCCAAGTGGCAAGATATCGTTCAGCAGTTCACCCACGAGCGAGCTGTCTGGTTCTTTCCCAAGTCATATCCAAGGTTTGACCCTTCCTCTTCAATTGCCTACCAATGTTTCACTAACCACTATAGGGCGGAAAACGTTAGATGAAATTTTAAGGATGTTAGGACAAAAGCTAATAATGAAAAAATAAACCGTATTGTTGAAAGAATTATGCAAGTTGGTGCCATATGCAATTTCTTGTGAATGGATGAAATTTTGGCTTCTTCAAAAAGGAAGGCTTTCAGAGAGAGGCCTGGTGTTGGTGGCTCTGATGCATCAACTGCATGGTGATACCACGCAACCTTAAACAAATGGCCATCCGCTATTGGCTCATGCCTAGTGATGTGGTCAGGATTTGATCGAATCCTATCGAGTCCATGGATTCAAAATTCGATCTAGAACCATGGATTTGGTTCTACATAGATAGAGAAAATGGATTCCTTGTGCTTTTAAACAAAACTAAATTACGGCAATTACAGCTGTGCAGTTTTTCATGAACGAAGTCGATGATTTTGCCTACGGCTCAATATAAGTTGTCATGAAGAATAGTAATTGACTATTTTTTCACGCACCAGAAATTTCACAATTTTTTATTTCATTGAAAATGGAAATAATACAGAAATGTCATTGCCAGCCTTTGACAAGAAAGACCAATGATAGAATTTGCTAAAAAGACCGCACTAAAACAATGCGATTTGACGTGTTGAACACTATTGATATGCTATACGTACGTTCATTGGCGACACGATGATTTGAGTAAGATACGAAATGAGATATTTACTATTGTTACCATGTATAAATTTGTTTCTGCATATAAGTTCAGTGGAACTCTAGCAGATTTGGTTAGAAGAGGATGAAAATAGATACTTCGAATTACTCATTTGTCAGTGTCACTCGTTATTAATTAAACCGAGTGTTAATTCATGGCATGACGATTCTTGTCTACTTGCAGACGATCTGGGTTTATTATTAATCAGTAATATCAAGCATAAAAAGTAAAACAATTGTAATTGAATGGTGATCGTACAGAAATGGTAATAAGCAAGAAAATATTTCATTCTACATAAATTCAGCATTTGCAAAATACCTCAAATTTCGTTAATAAAATTGTGTTTCAAAGAAGACACGGTTAATTTCATCATAAATCCCTAAAGTTGCTTATTTCGTGAATCCTGTGGCAAAAAACTTTTCACGAAAATTCCATGTCCCTAGTGATGGTATTCAAGGGTCAAGTGTCAGATTTAAAAACAAGACATCTCCAAGTTTATTTCTTTCCAGGCATGGAAAAGTTCCACAAAGTTTGATGATTAATTTTATTTTAGACATCTTCAAGGTGAAATAAAATGATAAAATTTAGGTGTAAAGAGTGCCTCTCCCACTGATGTGGCCTTGTGTGTATTATGTCACTTGACAGATCATGGCAGCTGGATCCAACGGAGGGCCCTGGGAGGATGCGCGTGCGACTGCAGAGGTGCCATCTTGCGATCAGGAAGAAGTTTCTCATGAGGGACTACCAGGAAAAACTAGGTAAGATAGCGCAATAGCCTTAGAAAAGGTGGCAGTGTCTCACTTGTCCATTTTGCTATTGAGTTTGCAAATCTTGATCAGCAGTCATTAGCAATCAATTATTATTAAAAAATTAAAAAAATACGACTGCAAAAAATAGTGCTAAAAGATAAAAAATTATTAAATTATTAATAAAAATAAAAAACACAACTGCAAAAAATAGCACTAAAAATATAAAAACAAGACTTTCTTTTCAAGAAATTTTCAATGCAGTCGGGGGCTGTCTGTATATCTGTACATATTTGTTATGTTTCACTGTCTAAACAGCCCCTGACTGCATTGAAAATTTTAACCGAAGGTCAAAATTTGCCAATTGATAAAAGGCATGTGATAGATGTGGTTGCAGATTACCACCAACACCTAATCGTAAGAGGGCATAATCAATGGATATTAATGAATATATATCCAACGAAGCAAAAACCATTCTTGTTTTTTTTTTAATTTTTGAATAATTTTTATCTCTTTAGTGTTATTTTTTTGCAGTTGTGTTTTTTAAAATTTTTTAATAATTCTATTATTTTTATCTTTTTAGTGCAATTTTTATCTTTTTATTGCTATTTTTAGCAGTAGTTTTTTTTTAATGTTTATTATTTTTTAAATTATTTTTTATTTTATTATTACCTGGTATTATGTAGCCTATGACACTCCCAGTGATATAGCAGTTCAAAAAAGTGTTTGTGCGTCAAAATCAGTTCAGTCATTAGGTTGCTACGGTGGAACTAACATATATAAATTAGAGATGGGACATTCGAATAGTCGAATCCTCGAATACCTCGAATAGTGAGGTATTTGTACTATTCGATATTCGAGGACACAAAGTAATAATTTCACCATCTCGAATACATTACACAAATCGACTATGCTTTTCAAATTCGCGGGCATCGGTTGGGTTACATGTTAGAAAGCATTTGGGCCAGCAGATTTGATTGGTACCTATTCATTAATTAGTATTTAAACTAGTGATGGGACAACCGGTTCCACGGTTCTTCGGTTCCACCGGTTCTTAAAGGAACCGAGAGAACCGGAACCGGCCTATAAAACCGGTTCTTCGGTTCCATTTTGTGTATTATTAATCTTTGAAACGACCAATAACTGAAGCGTACATTAGTGCTTTTTTCTCAATCAGAAAAGTGTAATCAATAATGCTGAAGATGATCTGACGATAATCACGGTAAGGGTAATGAAAATGTGCTCCATGTCAAACACCACGAAGTTGAGAGGGTTACGAGAGTGGATTGAAGCTAGAGCGGTCGCATCGCACAGTGAAAACATAATGCTAAAAAATTTTCTTTTCATTATTTAAGTCTCGTCGTTAAGTCGGCCCACGGTGGAGTTTTTTTTAAGTTTCCGATCAAAAGCGTTGACTTGTGTACTGTAGGCATAGTTGAAGAGGAAATACAGAGTAAACAAATACATACGACTTTTAAAGCTCTTTGACTCACTGGCGAGGTAGAAATCACTTTTGTGCCATATTGGCTACGTAAGCCATTTCGGACGTAGTCACTGTGAATGATATGAGAAATCATAAGAAATTAAGCAATGTCCGAGGTAAGCCTTCTTTCGATAGCAGCAAACAACCTTCGAAAATCGACCACTACGATATTCGATTAGTCTCTCCGAGAACACGATTCGAGTAATCGGTGCCAGTGATGCTCAGCCGGTTTGTTATCACGATGTGCTAGTTTTGCTGTGAAATCAGAAAAAGTTACCATATAAAAGACAAATAAATTTTCAGTGCTCCCATGGACATATTATCCTCCAGTAATTAACTAAGAGAACGATGTCTGATGTGTGGAATCACTTCCGGATAGACCATTCGGACGACAAGTTTGCAGTATGTAAACATTGCGGCACTAGAATTTCGCGGGGTATCTCAAGAAGTACTTCAAACCTGAGGAAGCATTTAAAAGCCAAACACCCTGGGGTAACACGCGAGAGGCAATGCGTTGAAATTCCTGAACCTGAGACTGACTTGACTGAGGGGCTGGAAGTGGATATAGATGAACCGTCCGTATGCGACGTTAGTGGTGAGTGGTCTCAATCAACTTGCACAGTTTCAACACCGAGTGTTTCTCCGTGTGCTACTACTACGTCATCTCCTTCACTATCGGCTGAAAGATATCTTCGGTCAAGACGGCATGAATACCAGCCCACTCTAAAAACATTTGTGGAGTTGAAACGCAAATTTAAACCAGGAGACCGACGAAGTAAGGATATCACACGTTTAGTTGGCGAAATGATATGTAAAGACCAGCAGCCCTTCTCTGTAGTTGAGGACAGAGGTTTTCGAAAACTTATAGATCATCTCGAACCTCGCTACTCATTACCTTCTAGAAAGCATTTTGCCAAGAAAGTGATCCCTGAACTATTCGAAGAAATGAGGGCTAAAGTAAAGTGTGTTCTTCAAAATGCAGAATTTGTCGCCATCACAGCGGATATGTGGACATCGTCTGCCTGTGATGACTACTTGGGCTTAACAGTTCATTTCCTTGATGAAAGCTTTGTCCTTCACCATTATAAGCTAGAAGTAATCCCATTCCCGGAAGTAAGCCACTCGGCTGTGAATTTATGTGAATTTATCACAAAAACTCTAAGTGAGTGGGGTATTGCCGAAAAAGTTGTGACTGTGGTAAGAGATAATGGTCGAAACATTAAGGCAGCACTGGAGATGTCTCAGTTCAGCCATATCCCTTGTTTAGCTCATACATTTCAATTGGCAATAAAAGATGGGTTTATCAACAACAAGGTAATTACAAATTTAACCGGAACTTGTCGGAAATTGGTGGGACATTTTAAGCATTCATCACAAGCATGTAAAGTGTTGAAAAGTTGTCAAAATATGGCACAGGTGCCATATCATCGTCTCGTCCAAGACGAACCTACAAGATGGAATTTGACCCTGCATATGTTGAAACGCCTACGTGAGCAGAAACCTGCACTTTTGCTAGCCGGTAATGAACTTAAACTGCCAACAGAGTTGACTCCAGCTCAGTGGAACCTTATAGACAATTCTATTCCAATCCTTGATGTGTTTGACTCGGCTACATCTATTGTGAGTTCGGAAAACACAACAGCCTGTGAGATAATCCCACTAGTCCACCTCACAATTCATGATTTAGAAGGTACTGCTCCCCCTGCTTCAGGACTTCAGGGGCTAAGAAATGATTTATTGGCATCTCTGAAACTTCGGTATGCTAACTTGGAAGAAGAGAAGTTTTATGCTTTTGCAACTCTCTTGGATCCACACCTGAAGTCGCATCCCTTCAAAGATCCATTAAAGTTAGCAGCTGCTAAGGAAAATCTCATAACTGAAGCAAGACATATTGTTATCAATGAAGTGCATTCCTCTGAAAAACATGATTTGGTATTAGATCAAAGGACACAACAAACTTCAACACTACAAAGCTGCAAGTGGTCCCGTTACAGTTCAATTTTCAAAGAACTTGGTGGTGAATCAAGTGAAGTGGATAGTGCAGAAAATGAGGTTGCATCTTTCCTTTCTGAAAATACATTGTCACCAAACTCCAGCACTGCTGAATATTGGAAAGGATGCAGTAAATTTCCACGTTTGCAAAAACTCGCTATGAAATATTTATGTATTCCTGGAGCCACTGTTTCCTCAGAATGGCTTTTTAGTACTACTAACATAATTGTTGACAAAAAACGAAATAGGCTAGACCCCGAACGTGTTAGAATGTTGCTCTTTCTGAACAAAAACTTGTGAAGTGAAATCTGAACTAATCCACTAACTCAAAAGTTTCCAACAGAACATCATTTATTTTTCTGTAAGTCTCATTCTCTATTTTTTATTCGTAAATTATTCCAGGTATGAAAGTAATACATTATGCTCTATTTCTGTGAATAATGGTTACATCTGATTGGTAATAGCAATAAGTTTGTGACTCCTGGTTGTTTTTCTTACAAATTTTATGTTTCTTTTATACAGTTAGTTAATGAAAGAAGTTATTTCATAATAAAGCAATTATAATTCAACAACAAAATTCTGACTGCCATGTTCTGCAAAACTTACGAGATCAGTTATTAAGAACAAATTTAAATAATTTTTAATTGTACTCCCTGTCTTTTCTTGCACAGCTACGAATGTGGCCCATGTACTTGTAACTGATTAATTTGTAATTAACACTTACTTATTCAGGCTTAAATATTATAACATGTATTTCCTTTAAATACAGTAATTAAAAACTTGTGTTTTAGTAATTAATAACATCTTATACCAAATTATATTATTCCAATAGTATTAGTGGTTTAACTATTATCAGTGATAGAGAAGTGGAGTTGAGAACCGGGAAACCATTGAAAGAACCGAGAACCGATTGATGGAACCGGAACCGAGAACCGGAACCGGGAAAATGTGGAACCGTCCCATCCCTAATTTAAACCGAACTTCATCTTCAAGTTAAGCATGAAAATATAAATCCATAATAACTTCACAAGAATTACATGAAAAAGCAAATGACCAAACGCTCGCGAGATTGGCCGTTCCTTTTTATGACTCCTCGTTGCATGACTACGCTTACATTTTATAAATTCAATTTTTGAAATAATTGTGAATTATTTATTTAATTTAAGGGTTGTGATTAACATAGTAAAATGCTAATAATAATAAAATATTCGTCATGCTTATATAAGAAACAAAAGAATCGCGGTGTTGCAAGCGCGCAAGTTGCCGTGGTTAGTCAGTTGCGTAAGGATTGAGGAAAAGAAGTATATAAGCCGTCGTAAAACACGTTCGTTTTTAATCCACTAATGATCATTTAAACTTATTCAGTTAGAATGACCAGCGGAGTGTGGCAACATTTTCACATTTGTGAACTGGACGAGAAAGTCGCAGTTTGCAATTTTTGCAGTGCGAAGATATCGCGTGGTGCGTCGCGTACCACTTCAGGCTTAAAAAACCATTTGAAAAGGCACAAAGATGACATTATGCAGCTGATTGACAAAGGTTACCTTGAGACCCATGATGACAGCAATTCTGAAGTTATGTCATCTACTCAGTGCTCTTTGCCATCCTCGTCAGCAAGTGAACCAGCATCTCCGCCAGGGAAAATTAAAAAACATCATCCTTCAAGACAGTTATCCTTGCCAAGTTTCATGGATAAGAAGGGGAAGTTCAAGCCAGGGGACAAGAGGCTAGAAAAAATAACAAGGGTAATAGCTGAAATGATATGCACTGACTGCCATCCATTCCAAATAGTAGAAAATCCAGGGTTTAAGGCCCTTATTTTACATTTGGAACCAAGGTACGTCATCCCCTCTAGGAAGCACATATCCACCGTAGTGATACCTGCTATGTACCAAGAATTGTATTTCAAGGTGTAAAATGTACTCGCTGATGCGGAATATGTCTCTATCACCACGGATTTATGGAAATCTACCGCTAACGATGACTACATGAGCTTGACAGCGCACTTCGTGTCATCAGATTTTCAGCAAGGGCACGTGTGTCTCGAAGTGGCTCCATTTTTGGAAGTAAGCCATTCCGGCGAAAACCTTCGTAATTTTATACATCAAGCATTGGAAAATTGGGATCTAGCGGACAAAGTGTTCACTGTTGTGAGAGACAATGCGAGAAACATTACAGCTGCTCTGGAAAATTCACAATATTCACATGTGCCATGTTTAGCCCATACATTGCAGTTGGTTATCCGAGATGGGCTTCTAAATTCCAGTGAAGTGTCGACTCTTGCAGGTGTTTCTCGTCGGATAGTTGGGCATTTCAAACACTCCACTCATGCAACAAAAGTGCTCAACAAACAATGGGTATTAAGTCACACAGGTTAGTTCAAGATGAGCCAGCGAGATGGAATTCCATGCTGCACATGCTGGCTCGCTTGAAAGAGCAACGACAGGCCATAGTCCTGGCAGCTTCGGAAACTCACTTGCGAGTGGAACTGACGTGTGACCAGTGGGACCTTCTTGACAGTGTAGTAGAAATTTTGAATATTTTCGAGCATGCTACACTAGCTGTGAGCTCACCATCTGTAACCATTTCAGAGGTCCTCCCAATTGTTAATAGTACATCGGAACAGCTGAAGAGACCACCACCCAGTTTGACAGGGCTTGTTAGCATGAAGAAAGATTTAGACTTCTCTCTCTCAAAACGGTACAAGAATATAGAAGAAAATTATATTTATGCATAAGCTACCCTACTTGATCCTCGCCTAAAGGGCAGCGTTTTCAAGAGCCGGCAAAAACTTGATATGGCAAGAATTTCCTTGGTGGAGGAGGTTCATTTGGTGAAAGGCGAGCAACAGAAGGAGACACTTCCAGAGGAGTCCACGGTAAGCAGTTAATAACATATTTTATTGCTTGGAATTTTCACTATTTCATTTACCTTTACCAATTTACCATTTCTTGTTACACATTGCTTAGTGAAAATTGCAGTACACTTCATCAATAGATCTCTAATACTTGCAATTGATGACATTTTAAACAAGCGTTTTCATGTTTTCAAAGGTTGGCAGCAACTTGAATGAAGGAGCTGCCTGCAACAAGAAAATTCACGGGATGTGGGCTTTCTACTCTGAGCTTATGTCCACCAATACATCAATTCAACGACAGAAGGGGAAGACAGCTGAAGAAGAGGTCGAACAATACTTAGAGGAACCACTTCTTTCGCCAGATTCAAGCATATTTGAATATTGGAAAAACTGTGCCAAATTTCCACATTTACGGAAACTGGCTAAAAAATATTTGAGTGCACCACCTGCCACAGTGTTTTCCGAAAGACTATTCAGCCCTGCAGGGATGATCTGCGATAAAAAA
Source organism: Pyrrhosoma nymphula (assembly GCA_963573305.1). NCBI lineage: Eukaryota > Metazoa > Arthropoda > Insecta > Odonata > Coenagrionidae > Pyrrhosoma > Pyrrhosoma nymphula. The sequence continues at coordinate 6,002,453 of OY754331.1, read as the reverse complement.
AGAAATAGACTGGACCCAGACAGGGTGAAAATGTTAGTTTTCTTGAACAAAAACTTAAACTTAAAATAATGTTGTTCGTTTTTGAAGTACCTTATTGCCAAAGTCAATTCGTGTATTTATTAGTCCCTAATAAGCAAAATGAAATTTGTTTTTTGCTGTAGTACATACCTTATTTGCGAACCGCAATTTGTGTTTTTATAAATTAGTAACTTAATTGCAAAGTGCAATTTGTGTTTTTAGAAGTAAGTACATTTGTTATTATTATTATTTATTTGGGAACTGCAATTTGTTTTTTTAGAAGTACTTCATTGTCAAAGTGCCAAGTTACTTGTGAAGTGCCAATAAAAAATTATCCATGCTTATAAATCAAGATAAATTGTGCAATTTATTTATTGGAGTTAGTCATATTTTTACATTGATTGAATTATTTTGATGGCTGTGCTCCAACCGATTTGTGACCAACTATAAATGTGTTTGAATATAATGTCAAGAGCATTGTTTCTTTTTAGAACCTTCAATACTTCAGAATTATAATAAATTCTGTTCAGCTAATTTTACAATTTAGTTTTTTTGTAACTTTTGCAAATAGGTTCTCAGAAATAGTAGTTCTATGCTATTTTTTATTTGATGGTCATTTGTATTTAAAATTGGTGGAAAAACGCCTATGTAGTATTCGATATTCGAGTGCAATATTCGAAAAAGTATGAGATATTCGAACTCGATATTCGAATTCGAGAAAAATGCTATTCGACCCTTCTCTAATATAAATACATACCTACATACATAGCCAGCCGCTGAAAACATAACATTCCATTTTTTGGGCAATTGTGTAAAAAAGGGCGTGGCCTGTGAATGAGGCGGGATTAGCCATAACACATGCTTAGTTGGTTCTCTTACTGCCACCAGGGTGCAGTAGATCGAGGCTGTTTTTAACTAAATTTTTGTGCTTCGATGGCACCAAAACCATAAAAAGTATGAGGCTAATGTTTTCTTTAAGAAAGGTTTGGAAACATTCCCTGGGTGCTGACAATTCAGGTTTTTATAATTTTGCATTTATTTTGTTTAAATATAGTTTTGTAAGCGCTTTGCTTAAATAAAAGGACTTGGTCCGGAGTAGACTCGGTAAGGGAACAAGTCGGAAGTTCTGTTTTTGCGATTTATTCACGCACACACAATACATGTTTTATCGGTCACCTGCGCGAGACTGCTCGAGTCTCTCCTGCCACCATGCAGCGCCCAGTGCCGCGTCACCGCGTGACCCCCCTCAAGGGCTCCTTATTGGCCAGCAATTGCAGTAGCTTTTCACCTTACCCGTGCATCTTCCCACAAAGCAAGATCCCACGGCAAGGCGCCGCCAGGTGTTAGAGGAGCCACACCTAAATGTGATTCCACATCCGGCGGCTACCATTTCAGATGAGACCAACACCGGGGTGACGCTAGCGCTGACCGCTGCGCGCACGCCTACAGTTTCAAAATAAAAAGTTTAAAAAATTGTGTATATTAAATATAGTCAGTGACTGAAAGACTGTATTATCTATATGCCTACCAAGTTTCAAGATAATTGATTATAAAGCTTAGCCGTCTCCGCTGCTCCAAAATTTTAACCCAGTCCAGCACACTCTTAAGGTTACCAAGAATCAATAAGTTGTCAAATGTTGGTCTGGTGAGATGAAGTAATGGCCAGTGTGATCAGTGTTACTATCGAGAAGATGTTGTTATGATTACAGGGGGCATCTAAATGCGTGCACTGATTATGTTTTTAGTTTTAAAATTGGCATTTTAGTGTGATAGAATGTGGTGAGGAAATTTTATTTCACATCGACTAGGCTTTTCATGGTAGGAATGTCACTAATTTTCATTAATTTCATATTCAGTAAAAATTTGCTGAACGTGGTCACGTTCCATAATTATGCATTGTTTCATGAATCTGCATTGGATGAATCATTACCATTATGGAAATAGAGTTCTGTTCTAAGATGGATGAAAAAAAACCTTTATGGCAGTTTAAAAAAATAATTATAATGTATTTGTGTGTAGGTACAGTACCCCCCCTTAACGATGGTAATCCATTCCACAGGACCGGTTGTAATGTGAATTCTATCGTAAAGTGAACCAGTATATTACCAGGCAAAGGATCGGATTAACTACATCAATCCAGTGCATTCAGTGGTATACAATACAGTATAGGTACGAAATATGCTGGAATAAAATTGTTTAAAATATTTTAACCAATTTTCAAACTTTAATAAGATGGAGTAAATTGTCAACGCATTGAACTTCATTGCATGAACATACAAGATGTACCACCTTACCCCCATACTCGCAGTGTAACTGCAAGCCAATCTCAGCAATTTGATATTTTACTGCATTTTTAAGCAATGGGAAGATAACATGGAATAGAAATTATTCAACTCTCATTATACATCTGCTTCCTACTCAGCATTGGCGATTAGGCATCTTTCTTTTGATCTCACTCCATCATCTCTACATCACAATTACAGTAGAAGCCCTATTTAGCGAGAGCTCTCAGGATCTAAAAAATCACTCGCTAAATGGAACTCTTGTTAATACCGAAGATGATTAATAATCACTCCACAGCCAATTCCTACTGTAACGCTAATTTAGCCATTATTGTGGGAATTTTTGGTGAGTGGCGAAAACATTCTGCTGAGATAGCTATTAAAAATCATATTTTCGAACACTTCAATTACTTATGATCTTATTCACTTTCGATGACATTAAATTCCATGTTAGATGTCATACACTGGAATATTAAACGTCGAATTTTGACACTTCAGGACACGTGTACTGTAATGCGCATGCTGTATTGTTATTGCCCCGATGTTTTGGGTGCACCAAATATGTCGTGGCTGCAAGTAATAGCAATGCAACGAACTATAAACAGCAAACACTTTGGAAACAAGATAAAATTTCATGCCTCCTATCACTCTAAAAAGTGTATTAAAACTGATATACGGTACGTAGAAAGTTCTATTAATTGAAATTTGCAAAAATGCTAGATAACTTAATGACCAAGATATAACCTATGGGGATTTTGTTCCACGCAAGCACCAGGCTGTTATCTTCCCCAGTTAAATAGTGGAAATAAAGAAGAAGACTTTGTCTGTAAGATCCCCTCTGAAAACAACTGACTTCGGCTTTTCGGAATCATACAGCCCAATGTCACCAGTATTTACGATTAGCCCTTAACAGTATACTGTCGTTTGTGTTACTATTACAATAATTATGCATGGATTACTCTCTAGAATGGAAACTCATGGAAACATAATTGTTACAAGCAAGTCCCTATATGACAGTTGTAAGCATGGAGTGGGAACACAACACAGGTTTTCATGGATCAACTGCAGCTAGATGTGAAACTTATTAGCACTAGCAAATACGGTATCGGCTCCCACAAAACACATATTTTTCAAGCAATAGTGCACGTTGCGGCCGCTAGGTGGCAGGGCACATCAACATATTTATGCCTCTATATTTTATAGGTATTCCATGGTACATGTACGTGATTTGCTGCGAGTTTCAAGCCCGAGGCAGAAAGTTCCGAAGGTTGTAAGTTCCAAAATGAATTCCATCACGATACACATAATATCTTCTGCCGTACTTACATCTAGCGGAACTTGTTGATAATGAATACCATGAATACGGACTACACTCCCTGCTGCGAGATAGAAGCATGATTTATAGTGCATACCTTTTGTGCATATCGAAATGAATCATCCTTGACCTGTTTTCAATATTTATAATCTTTGAAACAATTACAGAAGACAATACAATACGTAGACAACTTAAAATATAGGGAATCCGAATTCATAACAATTTACATATTCAACATCAGAACATTTAAACTTGTCAATACCGAGCCTCTCACTTAGATACTCTGCTTTTGCCTTCATCAATTTAGGGCCATTTATCGGAATTCAGGCTGCTCTCTGCTAGCAAAGCCATGAGAAAAGGGCAGATTCTAACTGCGCGTGTTCTCCTGGCCGCAAATGTTCCTGGCTGCTTGGACGTCCTTCTTGAAGCACTGCGGCACGAAATTTTTCCTTATTCTTCAGAATTGTGAATAAGGTCGAGGAAGATTAGCTTAATCGCCTCCCTATCTCACTTTTGGACCCATCGCCACTTTATCATTCATTGATTATTCGTATTTTAGTATTCAGATCCAACAACTTTTGTTTCTCAGCCATGATGTTGTATCAGCCGGACTGAACTGGATAAAATAGTGGGAGATGACAAAAGAACAATGAAATGCACGGACTTATGAGGAATTTGTTAGTGTGAATACGAGCATGCCGTGAATGTCCGAAATGTGAATTTGAACATCAAATTGTGTGGAATAAATACTGCTAGACATTTAATTTCAATGACAGAGGACATGAGCACAAGTTTGTGCACGTTTGCCGAGATTGAATCAGACATTTGCCACTCGTAATAGTAAACGACCCCAGTGGAGGGTGGTTGTTGTCCTCGCTAATACCGATTTATTTTACATGCTAATCATAGGGTTTTAAATCATTCTTTGGCCATCCCTCGCAAATTCGAGCTTCTTGTTATATGCCCCACACGTTATATGTGTAGTTTTTAACTAATTTTATTCCATTTTCTTTAACAACTCAGATAATTAGAGTACATCACAAACTTTTTAACCAACCCAACAAAACAACTCGCATCAAGACAACCTCGTAACTAAAACAACTAGAACAATTACTCGTCGATAACAAAACAAATGACAAACTAAATATGACGAACACAATATATACATAATAATGTTTTCCACTCCAAGAACTAAATAAAATTACAACACTTCCCCTTTGGAAAACATTTTCTCTGTCTAAACAAGCTTTACATCAATCAACAGATATAAAACATTTTCTCTATCTATACAATCTTTAAATCAATCAACACATATATTCATGGCTCTACACATCTGTAAAGTCTTTGGTCCATTCAATACTTTGGTCATAATATCTGCAATATTTTTCTGCGTGGGTACATATTTTAAATCAATCTCACCTTTGGTTACACATTCTCTGCAATAGTTAATTTTTACATAGAAATGCTTATTTCCATCAGTCACACGATCATTTTTCATGACTGCAATTGCACCTTGGTTGTCACAATACAACATGGTAGGGTTTGGAACAAACATACTCTGACCTAATTCTATAAAAAAATCTCTCATCCATATCAAATCCGTTACAGACTCATACATTGCAATACATTCTGCATGGGTGGTGGATGTTGAGGAAATTGTTTGCTTTTTACTTCTCCAATGAACTATTCCACCACCAAACATTACATAATAACCACTAAATGACTTGGTTTCCTTTGCTTCACTCACATAGTCTGCATCACAGAAGGCCTTTAAAGGCAATCCTGTTCTCTGATATGCCAACTTAAAATGAATAGTTTTCTTTAAATATCTTAAAACACGTTTAACATGTTCCCAATCATCTGTGTTGGGATTATTACAATATTGACTAAGTTTGGATACCGCATTAGCTATGTCAGGTCTAGTGGTTATACTGATATAATTCAGACATCCTATCACCTTTCTATAAATGTCCTCATTAAAGCTTTCAACATCCTCAGTACATCTCTTATATCCTACTTCCATTGGAGTTGCAGCTCCCATACAGTTATCCATAGAGCAATCCCTAAGCACATTCATAATATAATCTGTCTGGTCAAGGGTAATCATATCCTTTCCAGGCCTCTGAATGTTCAGTGACAACAACCTTGTTGCTTGTCCTAGATCTTTTATCTCAATAATTTCGGCTAATTTCACCTTAAAATTTACTATTGCTTCCTTATCTCCGATCAATAACATGTCATCCACATACACTCCCAAAACAATACCTTCCTTTAGAAAAACACACGGTTCAGCTATACACCTTATAAATCCCAGCCTTTTTAGGATATTGTGCAATTCATTATACCAATTCTCTTTCTTTTTCTGCCTCAATCATTCAAATCTCCTCGGTGCACATTCAGCATTCTCTCCTACCTCTACCTCATTTCTCTCATTCATATTTAGGACAATCATATGATCCCTTGGTACACTATCTTCCTCACTCAACCCTATAGAGGGTTCATCATGATCCACACTCTCATTCCCCTCATTCTCATCCCAAACTAAAATATCATTCTCTACATTCTCACTCCCGTTCCACCTTGGTATACTATCTTCCTCACTCCACCCTATAAAGGGTTCATCATGATCCACACTTTCATTCCCCTCGTTCTCATCCCAAACTAAAATATCATTTTCTACATTCTCACTCCCGTTCCACCTTAAAGAAGATTCTTCATTCTCTGTGTCTTCTTGACTAACACTCTCCTCAGCCTCAATGCGTTCATAACTATAATAATTGATTCTGTCATTTGAAAATGTTCTCACAATTTTCGGTAGCTTCCCCTTAACTCCCAGAGCAGGGATTTTTTGCAATCCCTCCACATGCAAATGGCCCATACGCTTGTGCCAAATTTCGACACCGCAAGATAAAGCATAAGCATTTACTTGTTCGCCTACATTGTCACAATTCACTTCTGTAATAGCTCCTGCTGCAACAACATCATCTGTCTTACTATCAACAGTCTCCAAAACAAAACATCCATCACATTCAAATGCTGTAAATAAAATTTCATTATCATTCCACAAATCCTTACCAATGGCACAATCTGCAGTGATTTCTGTGAGGATACCTTTCTTGGCTAAACAGTGACAAGACAAAAGATTATAATTAAAAGTAGGAACATACAATACATCAGAAACACTTAAAGTAAATCCTCCACAGTTATCATTAATTCGAATCACAACTTGCCCTTGCCCTTCTACTTCTGCTGACCCGGTACCCACTAATACCTTCCCCTGACATTTTACAAAGCCAATCATCCAATCCTTACGATAGGTAATGTGTCTAGATGCTGCTGAGTCAATTAACCAATGACTTTTACCAGTTGTTTTGGATGCTAACCCTATCCCTTTTGTACTTACACATGCCCTGTATTTTTTCCCTTCTGAATTCCCTACTTTAGGAGGCTCTGATATGTTTTCATTGACTTGAATCCCTTGAACACTACAGTTCTTAGCCCAATGCCCTAAGACTCCACAGTTAAAACATCTAATTTTGTTACAGAATTTTGTGATGTGTCCAGGTTCTTGGCAGTGGTAACATCTTCTGAAGTCTCCTCCCGGACTCTGGGTTGGCACCATCTTGCTCGTGTCTTTGGTGTCTCTGAAGACTTTCTGCAACTCCATCCTCCCCTTGCAATGTTCGTCTTTGGTGTCTCTGAAGGCTTTCTGCAACTCCATCCTCCCCTGGCGACGTTCATACCGCGGTTGCTGACTGGCAGTCAAGGCTAAGCTGTTTTGCCTCTTGACATCGGCTTCTTCCCGTAAAAGTCGTCTCTTCACCACTTCTGTTGTTATCTCATCTTCTCGACCAAGAAATTCAATGACGACGTCATACTGCGAGGGCAAACCAACCAAAAATAGACCAGCAAGCTGAGTATCATTGAATTGGAGGTTATTTCCACTTCTTTCGATCTTCCTGTTTAATGCTTGAATCTTCGTCATGTACTCCGCCATAGATATATCCTCGGTTTTTTCAATATTGACCATTTCCTTCAGCAATCTTACCGTCTGGACAAGGGTGTACGAATTATGAATTCTCTCCAAAATATCCCAAGCCGTCTTTGCTCTTGTGCATTCCCCGATATCCTCAACATGAGCATCTGATACATGCTTCAGTAGAAAGGCGAGTGCCTTTCGATTGACGCGTTTGTTTTCAAGGTTCGTTTTGTCTCCGAAGCCGGGATCAATTGCATTCCAGCAATTTCGTTCAATTAGCTCTGCCTTCGATCTCCGTGACCAAACATAGTGTACTATTCCCCCCCCTTATCAATTTCCTTATCACAGGGGTTCTAATAATTATTCTTTCACGCGGTCCTAAACACGCGACGTTATATACTTGTATCAGCCCGACACACAAAAGGTACCCTTCACTTTATCACTTCTTACCTTGAGAGAGATCCTTTCCTTTCGGTAGTCCTTGGCGGCAAAGGTTAATGGATTAATTCATGCACTAAAATGATACACTTGAACAGTACATATATTTATAATAACCCTTTTATTCTTTACTTATGAAACAAATTCACTTTAGTTACTCAATTAATCAATATATGTTCCCTTCTCAAATATATTCGTATTAATTTATAATGTTTGTTCTACTTCACCGGATATTGTACAAAGTGAATTTCGCCGATACTCTATGCCCCAGTATCTGTTTATCGGATTCCTGGATCCTTCCTTAACACAGGACACTGGCGTTGGTAATTGCTGTCCAAAGCTGCTTACTCCCGGCAAATTATCACTGCAAAAACTCTCGTATGACTTTCACTCGATAAGCGTCTCTTGTGGCTCCCTTGTTAAGAAGAAGCAGAAGAAGAAGCCTCGTTCCTTGTTTGACAATCCCTTTTATACTATCTCATCTCCCCTCCTGTATGTTCTAGAACATTCCAGGTTTTCTCCCCTTCTCTCGTATCTGATAGGCTATTCCCCTTTCATTATTATCAGTTTGTTTACGTTAACAGAAAATGGTATTGTTTAAAGTTGTTTTCATAACATAGACGGCATTGTTTTAGTTTGTTTACGTAAACAGAAAATGGTATTGTTTAAAGTTGTTTTCATAACATAGACGATATTGTTGCCTCGCGGTAGCACGTGTTCCCAAAATATACACAATGGCGTCCTTAATCGTATACTTATGCCAACACGGCCAAAATGGCGTGTTACATTAGCCCCATTAAAATAATGACTTGGAAATATAAGAAAGGAATTATTTTAAAGCCTTCAAATGTAAACTAACGCGGCCCCAACGCCTTCAAACTTTAGCCTCCCTCTAAATAATGTCTGTGCCCAAGTATATTGTGTTACAGCAGAAATCACACATGAATACATTTATATCAATAAACACAATTACAAACAGCGTCTCCTCCTTTAACTCAAGACATATGATATACCATATAACAATATGGTCTCTTCCCTTTCTTCCTTGCTTGAAATAGGCAAATAACCAATGAAAATCTTATTCACGTAATTTAAAATCAAGAACATATTATATAAATCGACGTTATTAACTGATACATTGAACGTGAATATAACGTGCAAATAATAAAACTGTCCATCTTCTTCTCAACATTCATTCTCACTTTTAACCCCTTAAAAACACTGGGTTATCAAAAGGCCATAATTCACATTACACATATACACTTCACAGCACTTAAAGTTCCTTCAGGTGATACACTCTCCCTCCTTCCGGCTCAATCTACGTCCACGAGCCCATTCATACATAAGAAAACACGAATCAAATAATGGCAACATGACACTGAATATACACACATTGAGAAAAGATATCACGAAACATACATATTGTGCTAATCCACTTGCCGCCAAGTTCAACCTCTCTCTCTCTCGTTCGTAAGCTCCCCTCGCATGTCGGGCCCTGATACAATGTATATTATCGGTAAACAGTTCTCCCTTGCTAGAACGGATCAAATTATAATTTTGCGGCGCTAGCTTCCTCAGTTTAATGACTGCGTGCTATGGTCAGTTGGACTACGGTCTTCTTCTCGTGTGCTCGTGTGATGTGAGTGATACCAAGTGCTGTGCTATTGTTCCATATATGGTTTAATATTGCTGAAGTGGAAAGTGCCTCGTATTTCGTTCTTTTTTGGATTAAATACTACACACGTGGCTGGCCCTCGGAATTCTGAAATCTCATATGGACCTTCGTATAATGCCAGGAAGCCGTGATAAATCCCCCTTTGCTCCTCGGATACCGGATTGGTACGTACTAAAACCTCATCTCCTATTTTAAATTTCGTCCTCTTCCTCTTATCTTTCTTCCTTCTTCTCTCCGCCCGTTTTTCGCCTTTTTTAATGATATTTTCACGTATCCTAAATATATCATTTGCGATCTTCTCGGAGTCACTTTCTTCTAAGCTTTGTTCTCGTGGTACTTCCTCGCCATCCGTCTTCCCATACTCCTCGCTGGTTTCTATGTGCATGTTGTCATATTGTGCGTCCATGCGCATTTCCCTAAACTTACATGCGATCTCCTTTTTTCCTTCACTTAGGGTCATAATCCTGCGATCGTACTCAATCTTCGCGGATAGTTGAGCTAATGTGTCCGTCCCGATTATGAATGGTTTGATCAGCTCCGGCACCACCGTGCAGGCCATATTTGTGGTGAATCCGTCTATCTCTATACTCGGACAGATCTGCCTCCTTATAATTCCACTCCTCCTTCCGACGGCTCCAGCTATCCGGATTCCTTTGACTGGTACCTCCAAAGCGTTTCGCAGTGCATTCTGATTCTCCCGATAAAACTCCTCGCTAATGCACGTTAGCTCCGATCCCGTGTCTATCAGTGCATTCACAGCCACTCCTTCCATTTGAACCCTAATCTCCGGGCATTTAATTACTTTCGGCCTATTCGCTTCTTTCTCCATCAAGAAATCTCGAGGTGACTCAAAAACATTGCATATTGTTTCCTCCTCCGTGTGGGGTTCTATCTTCTCCTCTTGTGGTGGTGTCCGTTTTATTCTCACTTTCCGTGTCTTCGCCCGTTGCTCCTTCGGTATGTCCCAGAATCCCTCTCCGTCTTCCGGCCTCGGCATGTTGGGACCTTCGTCATGCTTTGCCGCTAATAGTTTTCCTGCTCCGGTTTCCCTGCGGCGTTACTTTCTTCCGCCATCATGGAATTGACAGGGCGCTCTCTCATCGGTGGGCGCGCCTCCGCCATATTGTTTTGTCCTCGGCGTCGATCAGCTGGTCTCTCGCCCGGCCGTTGAGAGTATCCCTCGCCGCGAAAGTTATCGTCTCTCCGTCCGTCTCTCTGCTGGCTCGACGCTTGCCACTCTCGTGGTTGTGACCTCTTCGAGTCCCATCTGTACTGCTGGTTGTGTTGGGATGTGTCTTCCGGTGTCCTCCACGTACGGTCTCCATGGGTCCTTGGGTATTGGTTTCCCCATCTTCGGTGTCCAGTCGCCTCGGAGTTTCCGTCCTCTCGCGGTATGTTATCATAGCGGGCCAATAACGTCAAGAATTGCGGGATTGTATTTACATTATTTGAAATCATGCCGACGCTCACTTCCATGCCAAAGTGTTTCTTGAGAACAAGAATGATCATTCCGTCCTCCATTGGCGGCGTCAACTCCCTCGCTACGCTAATTTTGGCCGTCGCATATTCTACTCGCGTGAGCCCTTCGTTCTCCTTGTATCTTCCCGTGTCGAAACTCCGTTTTATCAGCATTTGACGTTCATCTCCCCAAAACTGCTCCGTGAAAATAGCTTGGAAAGCGTTCACATCTTCATACAGGTGTCGGGTCGCAGAGAACCATTCCTCTGCTCTCCCAACCATTCCTTGTCTGATGACCTGGAGCATCATCTGGTCAGGCAACCGATATATCTCTTGGTATTCGCACAGCTCCTGTAGGTATTTCATGGGTCTTGATGTATGCCTCCCGTCGAACGTTGGGACCTTTAATTGTACTATTCCCGCGGGTGCCGTTGTGACGTTAGGTCTCCTGCCTTCCGCACGCACGATGCGTTGGACTGCCTCTTCATCTAGCCCAGCTGCTTTTGTGGTGGATTGTTGTCTCAGCTCGTCCGCCATCTTCTTGAACCTTTCCTCCACGTTCTCATGCAAATTCACGTAACTCGCTTCTAACTTTCGGACCTTGAGATCGCTCGCCTCCAGCCTCGCTCCTACTCCGTTAATTTCTTTCGAGACATCTTCGCATAACTCTGCTAACGCCCCGTCTGTTTTGACAAACCTTTCATCATAGCCATGTTCGAATGATGCAATACGTTCCTGCGTCTGTCTATGTTCTCCTGCTATTTTTGCCATTTCTTCCAAAAGCTTTCTCTCTCTTTCGTCTGCTTCTTCCCTAATTTGCCCCAACAATTCTGCATGTCTTCTCTCTTGCCTCTCAGCCATCTCCTCTAAGATCGTTCTATTTCTCTCTTGCCCTTCAGCCATCTCCTCTAAGATCGTTCTGCTTCTCTCTCGTTCTTCTTTTGCTTCTTCTGCCCTCTTTCTATCTCTTCTATCTTGTTCTTCTTTTAATTGCCTAAATAGCGCTTGCATCTCAGTTTCCACCGGTTCCTCACTATCGACCCTAAATTCATACGTGCTTATATCTATTCCCTCCTTTTCTAGCGTGTGTAATAATCGCTGCTGCAATTCTGGCTTGGTTCCCCCTACTAACAAGTCCCTCTCTCGTAATAATTGCCGTAGCTCTGCCGACTTCAGCTCCGGAAATTTCTTCATGTTGGCCGCCATCTTCTTTCTTCACTCCTTCGGGATGATCCTCCTTCTCTCCGGTTCTCGTGGTCTCACCTAATGAGTAGTCAAGCCCCACGTTGGGCGCCATTGATGTACTATTCCCCCCCCTTATCAATTTCCTTATCACAGGGGTTCTAATAATTATTCTTTCACGCGGTCCTAAACACGCGACGTTATATACTTGTATCAGCCCGACACACAAAAGGTACCCTTCACTTTATCACTTCTTACCTTGAGAGAGATCCTTTCCTTTCGGTAGTCCTTGGCGGCAAAGGTTAATGGATTAATTCATGCACTAAAATGATACACTTGAACAGTACATATATTTATAATAACCCTTTTATTCTTTACTTATGAAACAAATTCACTTTAGTTACTCAATTAATCAATATATGTTCCCTTCTCAAATATATTCGTATTAATTTATAATGTTTGTTCTACTTCACCGGATATTGTACAAAGTGAATTTCGCCGATACTCTATGCCCCAGTATCTGTTTATCGGATTCCTGGATCCTTCCTTAACACAGGACACTGGCGTTGGTAATTGCTGTCCAAAGCTGCTTACTCCCGGCAAATTATCACTGCAAAAACTCTCGTATGACTTTCACTCGATAAGCGTCTCTTGTGGCTCCCTTGTTAAGAAGAAGCAGAAGAAGAAGCCTCGTTCCTTGTTTGACAATCCCTTTTATACTATCTCATCTCCCCTCCTGTATGTTCTAGAACATTCCAGGTTTTCTCCCCTTCTCTCGTATCTGATAGGCTATTCCCCTTTCATTATTATCAGTTTGTTTACGTTAACAGAAAATGGTATTGTTTAAAGTTGTTTTCATAACATAGACGGCATTGTTTTAGTTTGTTTACGTAAACAGAAAATGGTATTGTTTAAAGTTGTTTTCATAACATAGACGATATTGTTGCCTCGCGGTAGCACGTGTTCCCAAAATATACACAATGGCGTCCTTAATCGTATACTTATGCCAACACGGCCAAAATGGCGTGTTACAATAGTAATTGTCGTTCCCCAATTTTTGAATGTAGGATTCCGTTTCCATTATGATGATTTCTTCTATTCTCTGTCGCCCGTTACCGCAATGATGATTTCTTCTATTCTTTGTCGCCCGTTACCGCAATGATGATTTCTTCTATTCTCTGTCGCCCGTTACCGCAATGATGATTTCTTCTATTCTTAATCATCCGTTTCTTCCGTCACGCTATACGCTAATTAGCTTCTGATCATCTCTCTCTTTTAATCGCGAACCGTGCTTGGCCCATAACCTGTAGTTTTTAACCAATTTTATTCCATTTTCTTTAACAACTCAGATAATTAGAGTACATCACAAACTTTTTAACCAACCCAACGAACCCAACAAAACAACTCGCATCAAAACAACCTCGTAACTAAAACAACTAGAACAATTACTCGTCGATAACAAAACAAATGACAAACTAAATATGACGAACACAATATATACATAATAATGTTTTCCACTCCAAGAACTAAATAAAATTACAACAATATGGAGCTTCTACGGTACCTCAAGGATACTGAAGAAACGCATATTTGGAAAGTGGCATTGCAAGCTTATTAAAATCATGTATGCGAAATTGGGCATTGAGTTGTAATAGAAATTGGCCAAGTGTGAGTGAGAAGTAGCTCATAGTAATACATAGATGACAGATGGATCAGTCAGTCACCAAATAACCAAGGTTTATGATTCATGGCTTGATTTGAAATACAATGAAGATATCAGAAAAATGTTATTACATCATGCATTTTTATCAAGCTTTGATTTTACACACTTACATTTTACAAACTGCTTCTTTTTTGGTCTCTTCAACTACGCAAAATCAAGGTTTTAATTTTAAACTCATTTCATGGTTATGTGAGAATGAAGCAGGTAAATCAGTACATATATGCAGTGGCGTAGCCAGTTTTTGGTTTGTATAAAATATGGCAATTGATAACGTATTATACACATTTATTTATACCTATTTGGGACTTTGGGGAGTGGAAACATTCATAGGCTTAGGGGTGCCAGAACATGGGGGGACCATTGCCCCCCTGGCTACACTACTGCCTATATGTTATAATAATAATAATAAGTTTGTGGGTACATGCAATTGTCCTAGAAAAATTCATGTAAAGGGAGTAATATAATTGTCAATTTTAAAATATTCAATTTTTTTAATAGGCTTTCACATTCTTTTAATGCAGCTGGCAATTTGTTGAAGGTATGTCCTCTGGAGGTGTTATGATCCTTCTGAGGCTGATTTTCTTCCGACATAATTCTTGTTATATCATCTCTGCCATGGGTATAATGACTGTGAGTGTTTGAATTTTTAGGAAACTCAGTGGGCCTTAACTGTGCAAATCAATAGTAATATGTACAACGATGAAAGGAGTATGTTAAGTATTTTGAAAATTGGAGAGCAGGGAGCATCATAAGGTGCAGAAGTTATTAGACGAGCAGTTCTTTAACCTTTGGTTGATGAGGGTGATATGCCCCAGGAAATCTTGGTGTTAACGTGGGCATAATAGTGTCTGCAGTATGTCATAACTTACAGAGTATGTAATAGATCAAAGTAGATAATTGCTGGAGCTCAGTGAGGTTGACTGTTCATTTCAAGTGTGGTAACACTCTGTATCTCTCTCCCCTGCAGATGCATTTGGCCACCCGTCTCCACTGTCTTACCTGTTTTTGCAAGAGAAGAAGTCGTGCTGGCCTCATGTCTCCTCCGTCCTCATCGAGCGCCTCTTGATGGATGAGAAGATCCGGCACAATTGTGCCGCATGCATTGTGGCACCAGCACTGGAAGTCCCAGGTGAAATCTTGGTCGGAGAGAGCAGTCTGTACTTTGTGGCAGATGAGGGGGGTGGTGGTGTTGGCGCAGGGGAGAGTGGTGGATCAGATGCTTCGCATCCCCCGTTGGCATCCTCTTCATCCATGGCGTGGCCCCTGGAGGACGTCCTTGGAGTGTACAACCGTCGCTTCCAACTCCAGGAGAGGGCTCTTGAGATATTCCTCATCAACGGCAAGACATATCTCATTGCATTTGCTTCATCTCAGGTGAGTTGACATCAGTAAGAGGCTTGGAAAATAATTGTGGATTTTTTTGGACATCTATTGATTTCAATATGCTCTTTGCTGCTCATCCTGGAAAAGCCTACACAAAAGCAATCAAATAAAGGCGATTGTCAACCATTTTGCTGCTAGTGGGCCGTTGGTATCTGAATATAGACTGCCACTGACGAATTGCACTATTGGCTGTCATTTTGAAACATATAAATATGCCATGTGTATCCAAATACATATAAGACTACCACCAATTGTAATTACATATATAAAGGGAAAAGTATTATGCTCACAATAAAAAATATTTATTTCCCCATTAAGCAGTAGAAATCATGCCAACTGGAATATCTAAGCCATTTCAATGGACTTTTCAGCCAAATGCTATGGAACACAAGACAATGGCTGAAACTTATTTGTTCATTTGAACATTTAAGTTGTTATTTCAACGTTCACTGCTGGAGGTCTCTACTGCACTATCTTCCTCAACCCAAGGAATGTCATCATTTGATCCATTTAAACTGAGTGATGATGGAGTATCCATCAAACAGAAGAATGATGGTAACCAACTCTACCCACAACCTGTTTCACGTAATGCGCTTCTCAACAGTGATCACGTCTAGCGAGTTCGTACTACCCATTTATTGGTAGTATCTCTAGGTTTTTGCAGATTAGGGATTTCTACTCCCCATGACAAATCAGCTGTAAAAGATGCCGCCATCTCCACCTGTCTCTGCAGGCTTCTTTACCATAACAATCGATCCGGTGCTGTAGTTGCTTGAGGCCAAGCATATTTATGCATAATATTACTCATCACAATTAACATATTTGTTCAAAGATAGTATGTATGTACCCCTCACCCCCCTTTTTCAGCTACGTTTATAAAAATACCTATGTAATTCCTATCATGAGCTTAGAATTAATGAAAGAAAAATGAAATGCATGAAAATGTCAGCATTGGATCATAGAAGATGGACCCAAAAAATAACCTTTGGGTAATTGAACTTTGAAAGTGTGAAGTGTTTCAGCTACCTTGATACGGGTCTAAACTCTTGAGAGCTCTCTGACAGAGGACATTAACTAGAGGATAATGGCCTGAAATGAGAGCTTCTTTTGCCTATACAGTAAGTTCTCGACTTACGCGGTTAATTCGTCCAAAAAATTTCTGCAATAGTAGAAATCTGCGTAAGTCGAAACACAACAACTTACCTATCCATTTTTGAACCATTAACGGTGCTGTTTTTACCCCGATTGGTGGCAATCAGCGACGATTAAAGAAAACGCCATATTTTGAGAAACCATTGAGTTAACATAATACTACAATTCCGAGAGCCAAGCTGAAATTTCCGAGATTTACACAAATTCAATCTTTATTCCACTGGATATTTAAATCTAAAATAAGTACAATTACACAAAACATGAATAAATTGAAAATTTGTTAAATTCATCATACTCATGTGAATGCCTGTTCATAATTGGAAAAAGTTCTTAATAAATATGTTCATGCTCTTTAATTCCACGTTTACCATGTACAATTGTTCTAACTGTTGACTCATTCATCCCATAAGCGCGTGCCATTTCAACAAAGTTATCACCTTTGTCATGTCTCTTAATAATTTCCAGTTTCGTTTTTAAACTTATAGCCTGCCTTTTCTTTTTTCCACTCGTAGAAATCTCACCACTCTTACGTTTCTCAGCCATCATGAGGGTTCACATCCAAAACAAACACATAAGATGATTTTAATGATTTTATGAGAAAACTTTGATAACAATCCCAATGATCAAATCACAACGGAAACACAAGTTCGTCTGTCTGCTGCACGAATGCATTCTTTTGTTGCTGTGATGGACAATAGGCATCATCTATGGAGTAGATAATTAACTACACATCGACTTATGCAGGAAGTCCAAACTACGTCAAAAAAAGATGTTGATGCCGTGTAAGGCTGGCGACAGGATCACTTTTTCTTCGAGTTTCTTTCGCCGCGACAGATATGTGGCAACAGCTAGTAAAAGGTCAAACACACAGATTCTTATGGATCCATGTATGCGACCAGCAACAGATTTGAAAGCACTGCATGTTGTGTTTATGGTGCTACACGACAAATAGCCGACGTACCATCGTCACATCGAGGACTGGCGGACGTGTCCCTGCTCATTGCGCCATGGTAGTAGAGTGGGCGTTCCGAACGCCCATAGTTTGGCATCAACTCTTGCGTGCTTGACAATGAGTCACGGATCATCACCTGATGTATCTGTCGCGGCAACAGAAATGTGGAGAAAACGCAAGCATGTCACCCGGCCTAACTGAACATCCGCGTAACTCTGGATCCGTGTAACTTGGATCCGTGTAAGTCGAGGATTTACTGTGTACAAATCCTGGAATCAACCCTTCCACATAGAGACTTGAAAGTCGCCCTTTAGAAGACACTCATAAGACCAGTGATGAGGACCTATGGATCAGAAGTGTGGACTATGTCAGCTGCCAATATGAATGCTTTACTTGAAATTGAATGAAAAGTTTTAAGAAGAATCATGAGACATGGTGAAAGATAGAGAATAAGATCTAATAGTGAAATAGGAAGCATTCTAAGAGGTGAGGACATAGTGACATTTGTGAAGTCCCGACAGCTGGCTTGGTTAGGTCACGTGGAGTGGATGGGTGAGGAAAGGATGCCTGAGGAGCTGCTGCTGCGTGAGAGAACGGAGGGAAGGAGAAGAGGAGAAGGAAGAGAAGGATTTGGAAGAGGACATGTGAAGACCATGCAGGTTGAAAGGTGGTGGGAGAAGGCAAAGGAATAGAGAAGAGTGGATGGTCGTCTTGAGGGAGGCCAAAGCCCACCCAAGGTTGTAGCGCCGAGGAGTAATTCGTATCACGAGCTACCCCTTTCATACAAATCAGAGTTATCCACCCTGGCATCCTTTTCTCACCCCTTCTACAGCATGGCCCTTGAATGAATTAAGCCCTAACATTGATGGCATTTAGTATTGTAAATTGATTAATGCTAAAGATACAAAAAAAATTGTTTCTATAAATAACAACTGATTTATTTATATATTCCCATTTTCTCTCTTTTCATGAATTTCAATTGTATTAATCTTTTTTAAATAAGAAAAGAAGTTGGTCATCTTCTTACAATGTTTACTTATTGTTAGATTTAATGCATGGAAGAAGTCACAAATCCTTGCATTGTGGGTTGCACTGTCTTTTCTGCACCATTATTGGGCTGTAGCAACATCATCAGAAGGAAAATCAATGATTGATTGCAATTAGGCAGTTCCATGGTTTCCGGGTTTTGCTGCGTTGAGTTATCTGGATGGTGATAACGTTTCTTAGCCAATGCAGGCCACATCTTCAGACCAGGTCAGAATGCTGAATGGTGTAAATTGGCAAGTACTTATGTCATCTTCAGGGTGGCCTTCCGGTAGCATGGCCAATCAGCATTGAATATCCTGATTTTGGCGCGTTTCTATTCAGGAGTCTTTTTCAGGTTCTGTGGAGCCTGTGACCGTCATATCTATTGAAATTTTCCTTCACTTTTTCTGTGTCAATAGCTTCCTGGATGAGTCGTGGAAAATAATACTTTTCTATGGCCAAGACATCATTTGAAAGACATTTGACATAGGCGTCATTGATCATAATTTGATGTCCTGGGTTGGAGAAGCCATGCATGCTCTGTGACCGCTGACTGCACACAGTGCTTGTTTTTGAAAGCCCTGTGGTATTTGTTCAATTGGATGGAAATCGCCCTCTTGTTTTGCCCCTCATACTACTGTCCGTAGCTGCAGGGAATCTCATAAACTCCTTCATATTGCAAATCTGGGAATTTGTCCTTGGATTTTGGAAGAAGGTCACCAATTTTCTGCAGTGTGCTGTATCTCGGTGTGATGTCATGTTTCTTCCGGATTCCCCCTTTCTTTAATTGGACATGCAGAACATATAATTAGATTGCAAACGAGCAAATCACTTGGCTCCAGAGCTAGGGGAAAAGCATCTGACTGGTGAAGGAGGAATATTGACAAAGGATCTCTGATACTGATTAATATTCATCATTAGTGACCGATAAAAATAAAGTTGTGTTGGTAATTAGTAACATATTTTGTGCATAATAAAATTTAAGCTTACTTACATTAGCTATAGAAATATTTGCTCATCCTAGGTGAGGTAGAACATGGAAGGGCTAGTGGATTTGGGGGGGGGGACAATAATTGGGAAGTGTGGATGATACAGCATATCTAAATTAAAACAGCAATTCTTCAGGCAACTTTTATTTAAATACAAAATTTAAATGAAGAAATGATAGTGGCATTCATTGTGCATAGTTTCGTTCTGTGTAATAAATTAAGAATAAGTCATGAAAGCTGTAGTGAACTTCAAGCATTCAATATGACTTACTGAAAGATACTGTTTAGAAAAATTTCCTTGATTTTGTGATCAAACTTAAAAACCTTAAGAAAATAGAGCCTCATACAGTAGAACCTCTATTTTACGAAGTTGAAGGGACCCAAAAATATGAGCTTTGTAAATCAGAGGGTTTGTAAATTGGAGGTTATCTTTCAAGCAATCGAAACCTCAACAATCCCAATCCAGTTTCAGTAGTGCACTTCATAAAGATAAAAGGGATTAAAAGGGAGGTAATATTTCAATAAAATGAATTACACATCCAGTTAAATCTTCAATAGAACAAAAGGCATACATACATACATAGTGGCATATCTTTTATGCTCTCCTTAACAAAAATTAACAGAAACTTTAAAAACTGGTCAATATTTTTCTACAAATTTATAATGGTGTGAACTTGGCTGCTGTAACTGAATGAATTTCTTGTAGCTTCAAGTTGGTAGATATCATAATAAGGGGAATAAGTGAATTAATTCATCCCACGGAGTATTTTAAGCATATGCATTAATTAGCGCGGGGGATATGATTAGTGCTAGTCGAATGGTGTTGAAAGAGGCCATTTTAACATGGGAATGCCACGGATGCATTCTTACTAGAAAATTTCAAAATTAAGTTCCAATTGACCCAGTATATTTCAGTACAAAGACTAGGAAATGCCTTCAATAATATTTTGTAGCTGATGAAAGTCAATTTTAGAACTTTACTCGAGTTAATTTGAAATTCCCACGTATGCGTTCTACAGCGCTGACATCTAGCGGTGATTTGTGAGAACTATTTACTCGCGGGTACTGATAGCTTTCGCGATCGCAAATTCTTACCTAACATCGTAAAACTTTAATGAAAAATTAAATATTCAAAATGCATCAAAATTTGAACATAAGTAACGTATTATTACAAAATGAGTATTCTTAAATGATACCTGTCCCAAGGGGAATATTTTGACACAATTTCGTCGTGAAGGGAATTTCATGCCTATGTTCATGTCACTGCTCAATATCTTTGTGTTCACGCGCCCTTCTTCTCCGCAGATTTTAAGTGAAGTGATTCAATGTCTTCTCTTGAATTTTTGTAGCCACCCATTTGAGCATTTAAAGTTGTCTCACTTCAGTTTAAGAGCCAAAATTTGAGCATTCTCCTTCAGAATTGGTTATAGGCAAGTTGCACTTACGATCGTCGACACTTTAAAAAAAATAATGATAATACATCTGCAAATCAAGCTGTTCAAACTTCGACGATGAAATGTACTTGGTTTTCGACGATGCTGTTGTGTGAATCAAAATGTTTTCGCTTGAATTCATGATTGTTGTTATGTCGATAAAGAAATGCCATACTTCCAAGCAATTTCTGTTTTTGTCTGCGCGCGATCACGTACTTCCTTGATTATCAACCTTATGGTTACCAAACTCACGGATTTCCTCGTTTTTTTTTGCTCAGCGATGTTTTATCCATTGTTTTACTTATAGGCACACGGGATATCACTAACACAGCCCACCTCGCTTTGAGAGTGATTCTGTCTGCATATGTCTGAATGTACGCGACTTCTGCTCGCTTGGAAACCAAAATATTTTCACTCGCTCACAGCTTACAATGTATAATTTTCTGGCTTCAAAGAATTCTGGAAACAGAGTTATAGGTGCGAGCCACTCTCGGATGACATAGGAACTGATAACAAGGGAAAGAAGAAACACAAACCAGCTATTGAGAGCGAAGACATTGTAACGGCTACTCCGTGTAGACTGTGGTTACAATGTAATCAGGTGACCATCTTCAAGAAAGACTTGATAAGCTGGCCAATTCACATGTTTCCTGAGAGAGTAATATATCCTGGCGGAAATTTTATTATAGCTTACGCTTATAGGCCATTAAAGTTACAGCGAATGAAGATGAAACTTAGTAATTTCTTTCTTCTTTTTATCTGACGTGAAACTCGATTTAGAAAAGAAGCCTTTGTATCCAGGATCATTCAAGTTGACCACAAGTATAAGTGAAATAAATGTCTACCTTAAAATGGGGCCAAATTTTGTTTACTTGAGATGGCTTTCCGGACTTATCAACCTCGGAGCGCAACCCGTTGTTTCAGTCGTTCGCGCAGGGAAAAACATAGCTAGACGTGACCCAAAAATATGTGCAAAGGCAGCGTGAATTAAATTTAAAAATGTTGTTAAGGTTTTTCAATACCTTTTCTACAATTTCTTGAATTTGAAATGCTCATTCGTGAAATGTTCGCATAATGCCGAATGTTTACACTTTGAGTGATGCATTGACCTCAAAATATTGCGACAAAACCATTTCAAATACTTTGTATAACAGGGGTCAGTCACTCCTAGGGACTGGCGTCTCACTTCGTAAATCATTAAAATGAAGGTTTCGTAAAACGGAGGTCATTTTACATGGTTTTCCTATATACAAAGATCGGGACCGGCGGAATGGTTCGTAAATTGGTGTCATTTTGTGAATTAGAGGTTTGTAAAAAAGAGGTTCTACTGTATTTACAAACCTTATTTTTTAGTATAGGTACACTCAGCTCCGTAATTAATGTCTTTCCATTTCACGTATATTTGCAATTAGGTTTATTAGGGTCCTGATTCCTTTGGTTGTAAAACAGTATAAAATCATCTGCATTTGATGTTTCTGCATTCTACATTCCTCTGTGCTCTACAAGCTTAATTCTTGGGCTGGACAAGTTGTCTGGTTTTTTTGTTTTCATTACTGTGATGGAGTGAATAAATTATTTTTTTTTAATTTACATCATTATCATGCTTTCCGTTTAAAGTTCTCAATCAAATTCAATATTAGTATATAACTCAGTGAGACTCATTTTCCCAAAACTTTTCTTCTGCGACTTACACTCGGACTCTCATCAGTCAAGCCCCTCAGAAATCAAATTATGAATAATATTGCACCAAGATAACTTGAATCAGAGTCAAGCATTCAAGAGGCCATGCCATAATTTGAGACTAAAACACAGTACATATTTCTCAATATTTGAGTAGTCAGTGGTAGCCCAGTGTGTAACGTACTCTGCATATATTGATAATTGAGCCGATTCAAATCTCTTGGGAGATCTTTTATGACTTGTTTTTTTATTCACATTATTTTTTTAAAACTAAGAATATGAAATATGTATGTACTCAAATAGCATGGGAGTAGTTTGCCGAGAATTTATTTTTCTCTAGTTTCGTACCTTTTTAAAGGTAAATCTTGTCTTGGCGATTAGGGGAATGATTTGGGATCTCTCATCTGCATTTCATGATAGAACTGAAGATTATATGTCTTGATGCATGCCTTCGTCATAGCCCTTGCCCGTTCCAAATCCTGTGACGATTTCTTCTAAGAGCCTCTTAATGCAATCACACTGATTTCACTACACTTAAAAGTGCAATTATAGCAACATTTGCTTCATCAACACCAACTAATTGCTTCAACCTTTTTGCTGCTGTGTGTCCTCCAAAGAGGTGTACTTTTGGGTTTGAGCCATTACCTTGGCAGCAGTGTAGACCACACAATTGACCATCCAGATTTCTAACATCTTTGTCAGGATCTTGTCAATAATTCCATTCGTGCGAGACAGGTGGGTACCCCCATGCATATCTAGAGGTGGATATCTCTGCCTAATTTTTCTCTCATCATAGAATATGTACTGTGCTTAATGACCTGATTTTAAATTCAGAGTTGGCCTTACTTACTTCCTCCACATTTAAGTGAGATGCCGCCTTAGTTGTGGCTCTAATGTTGAGAGGAGGGTGGTTTGGCCGGTGTTATGTTACTCTGAACTTGGTGGAGAGTTTCCTTTTTTGCAATTGGTTTGTATAATTATGCAAGTTCTGCTGCGATGGGTGGTCATTTGCCACTCCCAACTCCACTAAGGGCCATGTCCAAGGCTGTGGGTAGCTTTGACGGTGTACCTTGGAACCAGTTCAGTTGCACATGGGGCCTAATCTCCCCACACGCAGACATCCACCGTTAGCCGGCAAAGCCATTTCCAGATATGTGGCAACGAGGGTGGTGTTGTGGGTTTCATACCCTGGAGTTTTGTCTAAATCTGAGATTGTGGGTGTCGTGGTGTGGTTGAACAGACTTGGAATGACTGATACACCATTCTACCTCCCTAAGTTTCCTATATCATTTCATCCAGACTGACCACTCATTCTAACCGCAATTTTCCTGTGATGATTATCTCTTCAGGAGCGAGACTCATTTGTGGCTGAGCTATCGAAGTGCCAGTTGCCCAATCAAATGCCCAGTGACAACCTGAGCAGTGTCATGCAGATGTGGAGAGAAGGCATCATCACGAACTTTGAATATCTGACTCAGCTAAACAAGATGGCTGGCAGGTCTTTCAATGACCTCATGCAATATCCAGTCTTTCCGTTTATATTGGCCGATTATACAAGTCAGACCCTGGACCTTCAGGATTCCAAAGTTTTTCGGTAGGCATGTCTTTCTGCCCATAATCATTAATTATTTTGATAAATTTTAAATTTGTACGCCCTCTCTTTTAAGTTAATACTGTGAATGTATGTCAATTTCATTGATTGTTCAAAATACTTGAAATTATCAGAGATGCATAATTATCTCACGACTGATACTTTATGGAAGTATGTAATTACATTAAACATGCCTCTAAGTGTCACTTGATATAGAATTAGAACATTGTTTTAAAAGAGACTTGTCCATTGCGTCACGGACAAGATTATTGAAAGCATTGTCTGATAATAATTTTTCCTGTTTTTGTGGCATATAGTGTTTTTGTGATGACTTCATTGTTTAATAGTATATTTCATTTGACCATTGAGTCAATATGTTCTTTTCAACACCCATTTACGTATAATCAGATGGCACATTATAATTCTTGCTTAGTTTGGGGAAAGGGATACAAGTACATGTCATTTCTCTCTCTTTCCCCTCATGCAGCAACTTGAAGAAGCCAATGGCTGTCCAGGAAAAGAAGAATGAGCAGCATTACGTGAGCACGTACAATGTGAGTAAGCATTCAGTTGCTTGATGAGCGTGTACTATTGGAGTAATCGCTTGTCCTTAAAGATTATCTTTGCTCACAGCAGCATAAAAAAGTGATTACTGTACTTTTAATGTTAGTGATCTGGTCGAGGAAAAGCATTTCAAGTTAGCTGTGTGTTTAACCCCTTCCCTGACACATTTTTTTGAGGAAATGGTTCCAAAAAGGATCATATTTTTTTATTGCATTTTTTAATTATTTATCATCTACATCTACATCTACATACTACCCCGCAAGCCGCCTCAATAGGCGTGTGGCGGGGGGTGTTAGGACACCAGCCGTTTACATATAAAAAGGAAACGCTCTATGAAATTACGCCTTGCATTTATTAAAGTCCCTTATTGTTCGGGGGAAAAACGAATTCCCATACCTATCCGTTCGGCAAAATATCTCTCTTAATTTATCGTTTCTGCCGGACCTGGAAATATAGTGGGGTTCTAATATGATGTTCTCCGTGTCACTCTGAAAGATATCTATTCTCAATTGCTCAAGTAATCTAAGCCTAGCGCGCAGCCTCCGAGTCTCTAGCGGCTCCCAGCCTAATTCGTTTAACATCTGCGTAACGCTGTCTGTACGCCCGTAGCAGTTTTTGACGAATCGCGCAGCTTTCCTTTGTATTTTATTAAGTTCCCGAATTAATTCTTTCTGCACCGGATCCCATATGCTTGCTGCATATTCAAGGTGTGGCCGGACGAGTGCGAAATAGCACCTCTCTTTTACTTTTTCATCTGAGAATCTTCCCACAATACGCTTGACGAATCCTAGCTTCTTCAGAGCTCTGCCACAAATATTTCTTATATGTGTTCCCCACGATAGGTTTGAGGTTATTGTTACTCCCAGATACTTAACTTCATCTGTCGCCTTTATCTTAACGCCATCCACAGCATATACACGGGGATAGTTGGACGACCTCCGCAAGAAATGTACCGCCGCACATTTGCTCAGATTAAGTTCGAGTCCCCACTCTTGGCTCCACACATGAACGTTGTTTAAATCCGATGATAGAATTTCAAAGTCAGAGTGATCATTAATTTCGCGATAGATGACAGCGTCGTCAGCAAATAAACGTATTTTACTGCTAATTCGAGAGCATAGATCATTTATGTATATAATGAACAAAAGGGGGCCGATTACGCTTCCTTGTGGGACACCTGATGTCACTTTAACTGCATCAGAGCTAATTCCGTCAAGAACTACTTTTTGCTTACGATCACTCAGAAAGTCGCGTATCCAGTTTACTACTGTTTCGTTTAGGCCGCATGACTGTAATTTGTATAAAAGTTTGTTGTGAGGTACCGTGTCGAAAGCTTTCTTAAAATCTAGGAATAATGCGTCCACTTGTGTTTTCGATTCACCAGATTTGAGAACGTCATGAAGAAAGAGCGCGAGCTGTGTTTCACATGATCTACCTTTCCGAAAGCCGTGCTGACAGCCATGAAGGAAGTTACGACTGTCCAGGAACGTCATGATATTGCTAACGACGATATGTTCGAGTATCTTGCCTATAATAGACGTTAATGAAATTGGTCGATAGTTCCCTGGGTCATGTCTGTTTCCCTTTTTGAATATCGGTGTAACGTTTGCAATTTTCCAGTCTATTGGTATCTTTCCTTCAGACAATGACTTCTTGAATATTATGTCTAAGAACGGTGCGATCTGTGGCGCTAATTCCTTGAGGACACGCGCGGGTATTCCCTCCGGACCCGGAGATTTACTACTTTTGATCGACTGTAGCTGTTTAGTTATCCCATCACATTGAATAGTGATTTCTTTCATCGGTTCCTCAGTGAATGAAATGTCGAAATAACATGGAGTATCGTCTGTAGTGTATACACTTTCGAAGTGGGAATTTAACGTATTAGCTTTGTCAATATTATCGGTGACAAGTTTGCCATCTTTATCAAATAACGAATCTACGGTTGAAGATTTTCCCTGAAGCTCTCTCGCATATGACCAAAAAGATTTCGGATTTTCTTCGAGTAATTCACCAAGTACTTTTTTCTTGAAATTTCGCAATGCAGTACGCATTGATTTCTTGGTTTTATTGTATTTATATGTTATAATGATGGGAAAACATGTTTATTTTGAGCATTGAGCTTTTATTTATTAATAATTTCAATTTAAACCCTTATTGTTATCAATTGTCTAAAGTGAGAGAGATTCACTTCTACCTCAGCTAGAACAAGTATTTAAGCCAAAATATCTATATGTATTTTTATTGAAAATTCTACAACCCTAACATATATCCAAATCGATTAGTACAAATTTTAATTATTTTCAGATTTTTTTTTGTGGTACGTCCTAAAACATGGTGAGAGACAGCGTTACAACCACAGAGTTA
Organism: Pyrrhosoma nymphula; assembly: GCA_963573305.1. Taxonomy (NCBI): domain Eukaryota; kingdom Metazoa; phylum Arthropoda; class Insecta; order Odonata; family Coenagrionidae; genus Pyrrhosoma; species Pyrrhosoma nymphula. The sequence continues at coordinate 5,975,246 of OY754331.1, read as the reverse complement.
CATGGCAATCTGGGCAAAAATATCTGCTTTCCCTTCTAATAATTTTCCCGTGCACATCTCTATTTCTAGTACATAAAAAGCACTTGCGTGTTGGGCTTGCCTTCTTATAAGTGGCTAGGATCAACTCAGTAAAGTGCATTTCTAAGGGGCGGAGAGGGTGAGGTGTTGCGGGTGGCCTACCCACTTCAGGAGCCAGAAATTGGGGATGTACTCCTCAATAATTTTTTTCGATGAGGTCAAGTCTATTATTCTAATATGACTTCCTTCCACCTGTTCAACATTTGGTAGATTTTTCAAATCTTATTCAGTTTTGGAATAGTACATATTTCTGCAACATATTCCTCATTTTTGTGAAGTGTAAATTTTTCCAGATTTTTTTGCAAATCGGCGATATGACATCGTTTCCCAAAAAAATGGCGTACACAGAATCCACCGTGTGGTCCAAAAATGCTCTTTGTCAGGCTTTTTCGCAATGCTCTGCAGCATTATTAGCGCCAAGAAAACTCGTATTTCGGGAGCACTCACTTCACGCCATTGTTCTCTGGAACCGGAGCGTTTTTCACGAAGACACTGATTAGCATACCAATTTGTCTCATCAGTAATTAGTTATATAATTTTATTGCCGAAGAACAGTTGAAAAAACTGGAGTACGCCACCATCTTCTTGTACTTCAAAATTGAGTGATGAAGCACTTTCAAAATTGAACCTTGAGGGTGTAGGAGGGGGAGATTCGCTACTTTTCATTTCTCTCCATTGGTCGTCTTCATTGGTCTCATCTTCGGCATCTGATATGGTGTGCTCGGAGAAGCTCGATTCAGATCCCGAAGTTTCTAAATTTCCTTTTTCCACCTCAACACCCTTTCACTCTCACTTTCTGTTGCAGAATGAACAAAGCAAAACAGTAAAAAAACACTGAGGTAACCAAAAATTGCTATCGACATCTAATCACATAAAAATGGATTTCTGTGAAACGCTGATGGAGAAGGGACACTAGACGTGAATGCTCAGGAGGAGAGTGAAGAACTAATGTATGTCTCCGTTGAAAATTTAGGATAAATTGAAATGATTTTATGTCGACACCCTTTGATAAAGGTAAAAGAATTTCAGGGGTACATTAGGAATATCCACGGAGATATTGACATAAGCTTGTATACAGTACCTTCCCAAATGGATAAGACAAATCGGTGAGATTTAGAGAGAAGGGAGGGGTATCGAGAAAGATGGAAATCAGGGGGAATAATAACAAAGGCAGAGTCTTCCTGCTCAAAGTCTTACTAAATGCACGTCTGAGGGAAAATGCCTTTTCCTTATGTGCGTATTTTTCGCTTTCAAAGATTACCGCAAAACAAGCACATGAGGTCATAAAGCAATGAGGATGAAGGCATTCTTTTCCACAGAAGATCTTTCCCATTCATAAGGGTCCGCTGTCCCACTTGAGTGAAGAAATTATGGCCCTATTATGACAGGCATCAAGCAGGGTCGGAAAGCGACCGCACGCCCAACCATTTTCCTGGGGCTTCCCAGACGGACAATGCACTCTTGGCGGCACCCCTTATCTATTGTCCCTTTTTTCTCGGGTGACCTTGGAAGAAAGAGGGCTGCAGCGTAGTACATGAGCGCGAGAGGAAACCTGAAAGTAATGTAATGAATGGGAGAGCAAGCCACTGCCACTTTCCTGAACATTTTTTTAACTACCAGTAATGCTGTAATCGAGAGATTTCTTCTGATTTTTCCCGGAAAATGACATTTACGGGGTTTGGATATAAGATGACTATCATCGTCTAAATCTCAACCTCTAAAAGCCATTTTTTGTACAAGTGGAAGCCACTAGAGACTGAAAGGTTACTTACGAGTCTGAGAAATCACGAGTTTCACGTGAACACGGCAGATTTTATTTTACTACAACACCGCATTCGAAGGACAGGAAAGGAAGGCTAAGTATTTGAGAAATTTTCTGTAATAGGTGTGCATAAGTTCAACAATTCTTTCTACTCCCACACAATGTATAACTAGAGCATGAACATAGCTAGACTAATCATGCGAAAACACGCTTCACTAGTCATAGCTTTATCCGAATATTCCTTTATCCTGTATTCGCTTTTTATATGGCTGGTTGCATAACACCCCCTGACACATCCTTGGTGCAGTTTACAGGTAGGTAGGTACATAATGTACTGTTTAGAGGCAATTGTAAGGGATTATTTTTATTTTTCCTGATACATAGTATCGCATCGCAAAAAGCATAAACGTTTTGGAATAAACATTTATAAGCTGTGTGATAAAACTGGATACACTTATGAAATGAAAGTGTGCTTAGGATAGGATAGACTGACTGCGACGCAGGACATGTTAGCAACGCAGACAACTGTGAGGGCGCTGACAAGGAGAGGGGAAGGGGTTGGCCATAAATTGTATAAAGAAAACTTTTTTTCCTCTCCAGCCATTTTTTACAACCTGCAGACTAAAGATATTTTCTGTTGTTGTACGGTAAGACTAAACCGCAAAGGCAAGTCACGAAATTTTTACTGTCTGGGACCTAAAATGAAGCGGGGAGATTTACGGGTACGCATGAGAAATGACTTGACATCCTTAGTATAAAAAGATAAAAGGGAGGTATTGATACTGATAAACATACATTGTTCCCCAGAAGAGGGTAAATTCTGCAATGAACAAGGAAAAAATTTGAAGCCGACCGTCATAGATGACTACAATGCACACATGGGATATGTAGACAAAGGGGATAGGATGGGAACGAGCTACAATGCTAGTTGTCGTAGCTGGAAGTGGACACAAAGGAACTCCGCTCACCTATTGAACGTAACCATCCTAAACAGCCACGTGTTGTTTAGTCTTGCAGGGGCCAGATGACTCATCGGCAGTATCGGCTTTCTCTGATAAGGCAAATGAACGAGGAAGGGGCCTCTGCCCTTCCTCCTCGCCGCTCAGGGAGAGAGGGGCCCAGTAGCATGGTTGGAAGACAACTGGCCAGTGAAAGGGAACCGCGTAAGGTGCAGAGTGTATTCTGAGAAGGGATTGTACACGCATACCATTACTAAGTGCGGAGTGAGCGAAGTAGGGCTATGCACCTTAAACTGTTTCAAGGAGTACCATACGATGGTAAAAATTTAAAACTTCATTAATTACCAAGATGTATACATCCATTGAAATAATTTCCATCATATATATTCACCTCTATGAATAAAAAATTAAATACTTCAACTTTGTTCTCAAACAAATATTTTTTCAAATCCTTTGCAATTTGATCATGGCTATGACATTTCACGTGCAACGACACTGAACATTTAGCTAAATAGCGCTTTTTATTTGAACAATTTATCTTTAGTAGTTATTGAGATATTTACGTTTTTCGTGTGAAGAACAAGAACAAATTAAAGAGCCGGAATTAAATCTGGCAGTGAAGGTCGACTATTGGACATTTAAATCCGGCTCTTAAAGGTTAATCACTGATGGAAAAAATAATATGTAATCTGGTAAATGATGCCTTCTGCAATCTCCATAAAATTGATTCTAATAACTCTGGTCCTGATAACACAATATACAGTGAATCTTTAGCATCATCCCTTTTCCTTCTGCCATGCGATGAAAAGGAAGTTTTATCTTGCCTAGATACATTATCTAAGTCTTCAACTCCAGGTATAGACGGGGTGCCTGGTAGACTACTTGTTGACTATAAACACCTCATTGCTAAACCACTGACCCACTTGATAAATACATCCATGAGAATCGGTGTTTTACCAGACAAACTGAAACATAGTCGTATCATACCTGTGTATAAAAACAAGGGGAACAAAGATGATATTGGCTACTACCACCCTATTTCATTACTGCCTCAGCTGTCAAAAGTATTTGAACGAATCTACTACAGTCGGCTGGTCTCATTTCTAGATGATAATAATTTCTCTTTATCATTGGGGATTCCGTAAAGGTAGATCTACAGGTGATGCTCTTTTGGATGCCTGGACTTTCATTTCTGAGTCGTTTGACAATGGAGAAAAAGTTTTAGCTCTCCTAATAGACTTTTTGAGGGCATTTGACATGGTGGACCACCAAATTCTCCTGGGAAAATGTCATAAATATGGAGTGAGAGGTAGTTCTTTGTTATGGTTAGATTCTTATCTCAGTAGCAGAACCCAGCGTGTTGAACTTGTAATGCATAACTCAGTTGGAAAATCTGACCCTAATGTGATAAATATAGGTGTTCCCCAAGGTAATATTCTTGGCCCCTTATAATTCCTTATATACATTAATGATCTACCTTCATTCATTCTTTCAAACAACATGATAAAACCCATAATGTATGCAGATGATGCAAACTTTCTTATATCTGCTAATAACATGACTGATCTTTACTGCACCAGTCAGGAGGTATTAAGCTTGATATGGAAATGGAGTACATTTAATTAGCTAAAATTAAACACTTCCAAGACTCAATTACTCCTGTTCAATGCTGATACTTCTCAAAGTTTTAATTACTTAACACTAAACGACGAACAACTTAGTCCTACCACGAATACAAAATTCTTGGGTCTAATTATTGAAAACTCAGGTACCTGGTCCACATATGTCAATGATCTATCCGCAGAGTTATCTGTTATCCTTTATAGTTTAAGATTTCTTAGTGGTTCACTATCCCATAGGGGACTATTGACCCTATACCACTGCAACTTCATAAACAAGGTAAACTATGCAATTGAATTCTGGGGGTCAGCGGTAACTCTCTAAAATAGAGTGTTTCTCTTGCAAAAGAGGGCAATCAGAACAATTGCAGGAATCTAGAAGAGGCATACTTGCAGGCCACTTTTTTTAGAGCTGGAACTGCTAACCATCCCGTGTGTCTGTACATTTTCAAATTGTGTGTAACAATCAAGACTAACCTCCACAAACTGAAGTCAAATAAGGACATCCCTAGTCACCAGACTCGGTCTCATTCACATCACACACACATCATCCACCACAAAAATAGATTGTCCTCAACATTTCCCATAGCTATGGGCTCAAAAAATTATTATCCCATCCCCCGGGAATGAAGATCTTTGACCTCAACAAAAAAGGTTCAAAGCCGACCTAAAAAAGTATCTGGTTAAAAAATGTTTTTATAGCCTCCAAGAGTTCTACAATAATCCCTGAAAATGTCTGTACTTTGTCATCTGTTCCATATTTTATTGTAGTTAACTTTGTATCACACTTATTTTACTGTATTTATTTTATTTAAAAATGCAAACATTTTTTGTGTGCTTTTAAATATGTGTTGAGCTCATTATCCATCTAACTTTTCCTGACGTGTCCTATATCTATGCTATTGTATTCCACTGTCACGTATGATCTTTGGACAAATAAAATTATCATTATTGCCTTTGTGCCAATTTTGGAGATTGAGTCAGCTCCCTCATCCCTCCCTGTTTTATCCTTCATTTCAGTACTTGAAGGAGGAGCTGCAAGATGTATTCAACTCCATCAGTCTCAACCAGGAGCCGTACCACTACGGCTCACACTATTCCAACTCGGGGACTGTACTTCACTTCCTTGTGCGGCTGCCACCCTTCACGCGGATGTTTCTCACCTACCAAGGTGAGTGCATGCATGTGCTTCATGTTGTCCTCTGCTCGCTTGCTTGCTCTCGTCGCGTTCTGTTTTGTTGAAATGTTGCATCATTTTTGCCTTAGTCACTGTAAGCTTAACACCAGGGACTGGTAACTTGAAAGACCTAGAATTTATCAGGGGTTGTAAGTGATTAACAACAGATGTAACTGTAATTTTTTCCGATAGAAAAATGTGAGAGTAGGAGGAATTAATCTTTTCTTTACCTGGATCCACCCATATTTTAATTTTACCTTCTGGCAGGCGTGCATTTTTCAGTCACACGAGCAGGCACATCATGTACGCAGTACAGGAAGACAATAGTGAAGAATAAATTAGGTGTTTTGTTAAATAATGATAAATTTGTTATTAGTTTGGTATAGTATTTATTTACATAATTTCTCACATTTTACATGTTCATTTTTCATTATTACGTCTTCTAATAGCTGTCTAGCTTGCCGATGAATCTTGTTCCTCTGCGTCTTGTAGGCACGAAAGGCAAGTGAAAAAACTCATGAATGTTTTTGCTAACGTATTTACCACATTTAATTTCACATAGTAGATGTGTTATTTATGCATAGTTTGCATTTCCCTCTTTTCGCAAAATTCACGAGAGAAGTAGTTTTTACTTGAGAGTGTTAGGTATGCTTCCAATCGGATGGCAAAGTCAAAACCGTCAATTTTGACATAAAATGCCCCTTTTTGAGACCTATGGCAAGATGGTTTCTGAATATTTTTCTTCGATACTGCACTTTATCCTTATATTTTTTGAAAAAACAAAATCTGTGAAGTTTAAGCCATAATGCAAACATAATGCAAGTGGCCAACTTTTCACTCTGAGTAGTGATACAGAATAGGCCTCACGCATGTTATCAACTGTGTTTACTGTACCCTTGGTTTCATTGTAATGTGCTATAATTTTGGTTTGTAGGCAGCTGCATTGATGTCATGTGAGTCATGCATTGTAGAAATTAGAATGACAGCTTTGAGTCTTGGTACATATGACACGTTACTTTGGAATCCAAACAATGAAGTTTGCTCCAAGCAATCCATCATTTTGCTCCCCCTCCAACATAATCATAATCTTTATTCATCTGTTGCACAACAGGCGTTGTGGTAGATGTTGTCAGTCATTATGCACCTCATGTGAGGATACAGGAGCAACACAATCCACAGAATACAAAACACATTATAAGTATAAATTAGAACCTTATTGTAGAGAAGTTGATTTCAAAGTATTCATCTAGAGAGTATAAAGGTTTGGTTAAAAGGCATTTCTTTAGGGCCATGCGGAAAACTTTGTCACCTACCATTCTTGCTGAGTTGGGCAGCATATTAAAGAACTTAATAGCCAAATTTTCATATTTAAATGATTTAGCCAGTCTACAGTGAGGCATGTCTAGTTTGTAGTTTGATTCTAGTGGTGTGCATCATATGTACATCAACCCTTATTGAGTACGAGTGCGGATTTACTTTAATGTGCAACAGAATATGAAATATATAAAGTCTACATACAGTCATTATGCCTAATCTAACAAAAAGTGGTTTACAATGTTCATTAAATCCTGTGTTAGTAATTACCCTAACCACCTTCTTCTGAAGTAATAATATCAGTTTTACATCTGAGGCATGCCCCCAAAGTCTGATACCATATGTAAGGTGTGATTGAAAAAATGCATAGTATGCATGAAGAAGATTGTCTTTGGTCACACACCATTTCAGTTTTCTGATTAAGAACAGGGCTCTGTCAAGTTTTTTCCTAATGTTAAGAATGCGAGAGCTCCAAGTTAATTTGGGGTCAAGGTGAAAGCCAAGAAGTTTAACAGATTCATTCTCTGGTGTAAGATGTTGAAGAGAACAGGTTAAAAATTGGGTTTTCATTGGATTCATAAAGAATCTATTAGCTGAGAACCAATCGTTTGCTTGAGCTAGCGTGTCAGATATCATCTTAGTTGTCTCAGTGGGATTGATATCCTGATGCAAGAAAAATAAAAGCACACACGACGAATTTCATACTGGTCCAGGTATACATGCCTACAAGCAGCCATAGGGAGTTTGTGGTCCAAGAGGTGTACGAGCAAGTAGAAGAAATAATTAGAGAAGTGCCGGGAAAAAAAAACCTGATAGTGATGGGTGACTGGAATGCAGTGGTGGGGGAAGGGAGGGACAGATTAGAAGTGGGAGGGTTTGGGCTAGGAAGAAGAAATTATCTCTGTGAAAAGGCAGTTGAATTTTGTAGAAGAAATAAATAAGTAGTGACAAACACTTGGTTTAAACATCACCCCAGGCGTAGGTACACATGGAAAATCCCGAGCGATACAGGGAGAAACAAAATCGATTATATAATGGTAAGGCAGAGATTAAGGAAGTGTAAAAAACCCACGTAGCTATCCAGGACTCAGATCATAACTTGGTGATGATGAAGTGTGAAGTTAGATTCAAAAGGCTTTGTAAAGGTAGGAAGATAAAGAGGTGGAACCTTGAAGCATTGAAAGGGTTGAAAAGGAGGGAATACCAAGAGCTGGTAGAAAAGAACATAGGTGAAGCAAAGCAGATGGGAACAATAGAGAGAAGATGGGAGGTTATAAAAACAGGAATCGCAGGAGCGGCAGAGGAAACAATAGGAACGGTGGAAAAGAAGAGGGTTAAGAAGCAGTGGGTTACAGAAGAAATGATAAAGAAATTGGAGGAGAGAAGGATATGGAAAAATTTCAACACCGACGTAGGCAAGAGGAAGTACAAGGAATTGAATAATAAACTCATGCAAGTGACCAATCGGGCAAAAGAAAACTGGTGGAAGGGACAATGCGAGGAAATGGAAAAGATGCAGGAGGAGGGGGAAGTGGGCGCTTTGTACGCCAAGGTGAAAATGTTATTGGGTGGTAAGAGAGGTCAAGCGATACCAAAGGTTAAGGACAAAACAGGGAAGATATTAATCGAACAGGAAGATATCCAAGAAAGGTGGAGAGAATACGTAGAGGAGCTATATGACAGCGAGAATAGACCCCTTAGCCTAGATCTAGAGGACGAAGGAACAATAGATAAAGATAACCTCGGACCAGAGTTACTTGAGAGTGAAATAGAGAGAGCATTAAGAGAGATGAAGGGTAGAAAAGCCGTGGGAACCGATAACCTACCTTCGCAGCTACTGAAGAATCTAGGTAGTAGGGGGAGAAAATCGTTTTTCGAACTTATTCGCAGGATCTACGAGGAAGGAGTATGGCCAGAGGATTTCGTGAAAACAGTATTAATACCTATCCCGAAGAAGAAGAAAGCGTCAGAATGCAAGGAGTATAGAACAGTTTAATTTCGCACGTGGCAAAAGTCTTGCTTAGAATACTAAATAGAAGGTTGGAGAGCAGAGCAAACTGCTATTTAGGCGATGACCAATTTGGGTTCAGGAAGGTGAGGGCAACCAGAGACGCGATTGCAGTAATGAGGACACTGACATATAGAAACATAGATCATAATCAGGATGTTTTCACTTGCTTTGTAGATTTTGAAAAGGCATTTGTTAGATTAAACTGGGAGAAACTAATGCTGATACTGGGGAAAATAGGAATAGATTGGCGTGATAGGAGACTCATCCGAAACTTATATATGGAGCAGGGGACTCAGGTAAGGGTAGCTGATGGTGAATCAGGGTGGGCAGTTATAGGTCACAGGGTGTGGCAAGGGTGCCCGTTGTTGCCTTTACTTTTTAACATCTATGCTGAGGAAATGGTAAGAGAGGCATGAGAAGAGCTAGAGGTGGGAATGAAAGTAGGAGGCCAGCAGATAAAGTCGGTTAGATTCGCAGACGACTAGGCGTTGGTCAGTCGGTCATCAAAAAGATTGCAAACTTTAGTAGATGCATTGGGAAAGCAGTGTGAGAAATACGGGATGAAGATTAATAATAAGAAAGCAAAAGTAATGAGATTCTGTAGGACAAAGAAAGCGAAGCTGGTGATAAGAGTAGGAAGTCTGGAGCAAGTAGAACAATTTAATTACTTGGGTAGTACGCTAGAAGAAACAGGACATAGTAGCAAAGACATTAGGAGGAGAATAGCACTGGTGAAGGAAGCATTCAATAATAGAAGGGAGCTGATGATGGGGACCTTAAGTAAGGTTGTAAAAAAGAGGCTGGTGAAGAGCTTGATATGGAGAGTGGCGTTGTATGGGGCAGAAACGTGGACCTTGAGAAAGGAAGATGAAAATAGGCTGAAGGCTTTCGAGATGTGGGTGTGGAAGAGGATGGAGAAGGTGCGTTAGACGGAAAGGAAGACAAATGAGGAAGTGCTTGACATGGTGGGCGAGGAAACTTATAGATGAGATTAGGGGAAGACAGGGTAGGTGGCTGGAAGGGGTAATGAGGGGCGATGGTTTGCTGAAGGCCGTGATAGAGGGCAGGATGTTGGGTAAGCGGGGAAGGGGAAGGAAGAGAGTAAGTTTTATGGACAGGATGAAGAAAGGTAGGACTTACGCTGAGATGAAGAAAGAAATACTAGAGGTAGAAAGGGCATGGCACGTGCAAGAGTCTGTTGGATATTCTATGACTTTCATCACAACCTACCTCTAACCGGTAGATTACTCTAATGAATGAATAGTGATGCTGAGACACTTATTGAGGCATGACTGTAATCAATTCAAAAGGAAGAGTGATATTTTTCCGTAAGTTTATCACTTATTAAATTTAAACAAGGTTTATTTGCTTGCTTTCTAAACTAGTCATAATTTCTCCTGGTAATGCTGGCAATTATTTTTTCCAGACCAAAACTTTGACATTCCTGACCGAACATTCCATTCTCTTCAAACTACATGGAGGTTAACCAGCACTGATTCAACCACAGATGTAAAGGAATTGATTCCAGAGTTTTTCTTCCTGCCAGAATTCCTTCGCAACTCTGAAGGTGAGGTGTTCTCTGCTGTATATTATTATTTATGTCAAACCCTATGCTAAGACTTGAAAAAAGTCATTTTTTTCTCTTAGGAGTGATACTATGGAGCCATAATACGCGCATGGTTTGGAACCAGAAAATGTGAATTTCTTTCATATAGATTAGGTCATTTTTATCTTTGTGGAATGGAAATGCCTGCTTTTTGCTGGAAATGAACAAAGACTTCTTAAGTCTTTGTTTTGTCCGTCTAAAAAAAAGGTGTGTTATGTGAGAAGCGAAAGTGAACTCTCATCCTAAGTGCTATTATGTAATCCCCTTTCTCAACTCTTCCGTCCACTGTGACACCCTCTCATATGCCATACATTGACACTCGGGTAATTCTCCGTACCCTTTTGAACCACTTTAGGATTCAACTTTGGTGTGCGCCAGAGTGGCGAGAGGGTGGATGATGTGCACCTGCCACCATGGTGTGAGGGCGATGCACGCAAGTTTGTCCTGGTGCACCGGCAAGCACTCGAGTCAGACCACGTACGGGAGCACATCCATCATTGGATTGATCTTGTTTTCGGCTTCAAGCAGACGGGACGTGCTGCAGTCGAAGCCATCAACGTATTCCATCCTGCCGTGAGTCACTTTGCCATTCGTGGCATACCTCTTAATACTTGACAAAACTAGAAGAAAAATTTTCCATTATACATATGGTTTAATTATGGGTGCATTGTGTTTCACTGTATCACTGCATCTTCAGCTACCATTAACAATAAAAGGAAGAAATTCTACTCGATGATGCCAAAGTTTGGTCAAATGCATCGTACTTTTTCGTTCAAAGAGTGGGATTATCTTTTTATTTTCAATATAAATGTTCAGAACTTCACTCAAGTGAAGCTTGAGACATTGCAAAGTTAGAACTCACTGTTGCATGCTCTAGTTTTGTCAATAAATTCTTTTCTGTGTTTTCCCTTTTCGGCTCTCCATTACCCGATGGTCTCAACCCCATATTAATTCAATCAACTCCTGCACTTTAGAAAACAGCCAGTGTTATTCCCATTTTGAAAACAGACCAGAAACAAAGAAGTTAATTACCATCCCATTTCTTTACTTTCCATTCTGTCTTGTGTGTGCGAGAAGATTACCCTCGACTGAATTAATTATTTTACGCCTCCCTTTCTCTCCTCAGTTCAACGTGGCTTGCTTCAGAGTTGATCTTGCCTCTGACCAATTTTACACTTTGTCTACATTGCGTCTGATTGCTGTTGAATTAACTGAAAAATATTCTCAACTTGATGTCATCTTTCTAGATTTCTCCAAAGCCCATGACATCCATACAACACAACCTCCTCCTTCATTTATTAATTTTCAGTCAACGATTTAACTTTCAGTGCAGCTTCCTCAGATATGTCTAAATGCATTTCTCTCATGTTTATTTTCAATCACCAAAGAAATAAAAACATCAGATCTGGTTATTGGTTATCTGGTATGTTTCTTTGGCATCTTATGTTCTGATACATTGGGTAATATGTATGTGAATGAACAGGGCAAATATCTCTAGTTCAGTCATGTTCGTGGTCATCTTCACGGAGATGACATAGGTTCCCTATCATCCTCATTCTTCCATGCACCTGCCCCCTTTTCATGGTCTGGACAGACACCCTCACCCAGATTAGGGTGAAGAGAAGGTGGGCCTGGTTGTAAATTTATTCCCACTTCCTCCAAAAGAGCAGAAAGGGAAGAGCTTGTGATGGAGGAGGAGTGGGGTTGGACACCAGCGAACTCCCAAGTCAGCAAGCGACGAACACATGACTTGTGACACATAAAAAATATGCCCAAGTATTTTGTTCTCTCCTCTCTCCATTGCACTCTGCCAAGCTAGGAGTGACCGAATCTCCAACCCTGCTTGGGTCCGAACCTTTTCATGGGTCTCCAACTCCCAAATTGTCATGTGCAGTGTGGAGTGGGGTTTTGAAGGTTCATTATGGATAGTGACCAACCACCACCAAGAATTTTCCCGGCAGAATGAAGAGGGTCGGCATTAATTGCACCCTAGAGGTCCGCTACTAATTTTGTGAAATTAGGGTGTCCATCATTTTTCTAAATGGTAAAAGCTCATTTCCATTTGCCATTTCTCCATGAGAATACATAGTGCAGGTGTGGATCATCGGCTTTGAATTCATTCTCTTCTGCAACAGTGACAAATATGAGTCTTCCTACTCATACTTTTTTGATTTCATGTACTTACTGATACATTTTTGCTTTGATTCTGGTTCAAAGCCCAAGAACAGGTGGAATCAAGAACTGAAAAAGCAACCTGACCCATTCCTACTTTTTAGACGTCACTGTTTTCTAACAATAAGATTAGTGGCTTTTTATCAAAGCACGGATTTGCTGTGAATTGTATTTCTCAATTTTTTCAGACGTACTATGGGTTTGATGTGGAATCAATCCAGGATCCCCTGGAGAGGGTTGCGTGGGAGACAATGATCAAGACATATGGACAGACCCCACGCCAGCTCTTCCGATCTGCACATCCCATGGTCGTGCAAACACTTCTCTCAAAGGCATCGTCAGTCTCTGTGGTAAATAAATAAGGAAACGCCTTCTCTCCTCTTCACCTTTCTCCTCCCATTACCTCTCCTCACCCTCTGTTCGTGTACACTTTTTATCTTGATTCAGAAATTTTGATTTCTCGAGTCTTCTTCCAGCAGTCTAGGATGATGTCTGCCTCCCTCTCATACCCATTATTACTCTTTTTCAAATCCTGTTTCATTTGCAATCCATTTTTGGACGTAGAGTAAAACATTGTTTTACACAACTAGAATTAACATAACTCATAATTTTATGCAAGGACATTCACGTTCAAGGAGAAAAAAATCTAAAGTGGTTTTATTTCACGGAGCTCAAGTTTTCCAGAACTTTCTCATCTCTACGTGGTGGGTTTCACATTTGTTGGCTCTGAATATTCCGATGTGATTTTTGTGAATTTGGGCCATGTTTATTTCTTGACTTCCTGCATCATTTGAGGTGGTATCCCAATTGGGTATTTTCCACGTATTTCAAACTATCGATATTCTGATTCAGTTACTTGAACTTATTGCATTGGCTAAAAGTTTTCTTATCAAATTGTGTGAATTTTGGTTTTAAAAGCTAAAGAAAGTCGAAGGTTACGAATGCTCCCGAGCACACTCCGAAAACAGCCGAATGATCTGTGACGTCATTTTCGTTGTTTATTCTTTGACCCAGGCGTTTTCTTATGCTTACGGTGGAAACGTTGGACGTTTTTCTTTTTCTTGATGTGCCTCTAAATGGAATCTAAGGGATATAGATGGTGTTATGTGCCAAAATGTACAAGCACATCGGTGAAAACACCAAACAAGAAATTTATTCTGCTTCCAAACGATGAAAGGAGAAAGAAACTCTGGTTTCGAGCGGCACGCCGGGATTTCGTCCGGAGCAAAACAAAATTTTATTGTTGTGAAGACCATTTTAATGTATGTACCAACTTATTACGAATATACTGATCGCATATAAATAAATAAACTTTTGTATGTAAATTCATGCCTACGAATACAATTTAGTTACAGGAAGACTCGATAAATTTCATGTATGTGTCGGTAATGGGTGGTCCAACTAAATTAAAACCTGAGGCTGTACCACACATATTTGATTGCCAACCGGACCGAGACTACGCCAAAACGACCCCAACTCGACCAGCTGCAGAAAAAGTAAAGAGGAAACGGCTGGTTTATGAGGCGATGGAGGAAAATGATAACCATGGAGAGCAGCAAGAGTTCACGGAAGCCGAAATCACTGATTTCTGTGAGAGCACCAATGATGTTGTGCCATTACCTAAATTGGCGAAAAGTGTTGCTATTCAAGTTGTGGAAAAGAGAAAATATTATCGTAGTGAATTTGTTATGTGCAAACCTTCTACTTCTCACGCAGCAACTTCGCCTTATAAAGTGCGAACTCAGAACGCAACTTGTTCACCTATCAAGTTTGCTCGGCAAACTATATATACATCAACGGAAAACTCTACCAGCTGCGACGACGTTCATGAAATTAGTGATTTTGTGCCGTCAGATGACGGAATTGATGCAAATGAAGATGAGTTGGATGTCAAACTTACGACCAAAAACGTCACTGATTGTTTAATAACAGCCACACCAAAAGTTTATTTGGGTGTAAATAGTAATTTTCTATGGATAGTCGATTTTTTAAGCAAAAAAACTCGTGTGTCAACTAATGACGTTAAACTTATTTTGATGAAAATTAAACTCAATGATTCATTTCAGCGACTAGGGCATCAATTTGGCATATCTTGTAGCATGGCAAGTAAACTTTTTTCTAAAAATGTTGTCACTTTGAGCCATTTTCTTGAGTCATTAATTTTCTGGCCTGAAAATGATTCAATAAAGAGAAATTTGCCCATACCCTTCAGAGCTCGCTATAGCCATGTACAGGCAGTGGTGGACTGTTTTGAGATTGAAATACAGAAGCCTAATAATCCCTTGACCCAGGCTTTAACGTGGTCAGACTATAAAAAATGTAATACACTTAAATATTTAGTTTCGACCACTCCAGATGGTTTTATCAATTTTGTATCTTCTGGCTACGGTGGCAGAATAAGTGATGCATTATTACTTGAGGAATGTGGATTTTTGGACAAAATAGAAGGAAAAAATTGTGCAGTAATGGCTGATCGTGGGTTTAAGCATGTAAAGAATTTAGTTGAGGCAAAAGGATGCGTGCTAATTAGACCACCTACAGTTTCCAGCATGAAAAGCCCAAGTAAAACAGAAGTGATGGAGAGTAAAAAAATTGCAAGTCTTCGAATTCACATAGAGAGGACCATTCGGAGGTTTAGGGAATATGAACTCTTGAAGCCTCATTCCGTTCTAAGTAGCAATATGCTAGGGCAAACTGATAGTATTGTTAAAATAGCAGCAGCCTTAATTAACTTGCAAACACCTATTATTAAAATGTAAAGGACTCTGTAAATAAAAATATTCTTAAGTGTTTATTTATGCATTATTAATAACCTCCACATCATACAAACTAAAATTGGTTCAAAATAGTTATTGTTTAAAATAAATTAGGCTTATCTCATTCAACTGTTTTATTTGCTAACAGAAGACATAATTTTGTGGAAAATATTTTGTTTCCAAAATATCATAGCATTTTTAATTAAATCCTTTAAAAACATTTCATCATATTCAACCCTTACATATGTTATTTTCTTATTTTCTTCAAATTTAGGATCAGCTACACAAAATAACCCTTTCTTTTTCCCAGCAGCAAACATCTGAAGATTTATTTGTGCTTTACACTTACTAGATAGTTCTGTGTCATCCTTCAGATACCTTCTGAATGCTTTTTTACTCATTGGGCATTTTATTTCCACCACATACTCATTTGTAATCCCATCTGGTGAAGCGCCAAGTACAGGATATTCAGGAATTAAAATTAGGCCTGATTGCATTATTTTAACCCTCATTTCCTTTTCTAATGCCTTACAAATATCCTTTTCTAATTGAATTCCTCTGGCCATAGCTTTAGAAGCTTTCAATTTCCTGTGACCAATCAGCATTTCTACGAGTGCCCCATCAGTAGAACAATGAGCTGCTTCAAATAGTTTTGATGCAGTTATGCGAGCATACCTCATTTCGTGCCACAGTGGGCTATCACTTTGATTTCTTGTAACAGCTTCTACTCTTTCACATAGCTCTAATGTGCACATAGTCCTAGCATAATTTAAAAAACATTCAACACTCTGGTCCACAGGCTTGGTGTTAAAATCCATAGCAAGCTGCCAAATTGACATGTTCCTACCAGAACCAGCTTGATAAGAATACCCAGACAATTGGCAATCTAAATTTCTGGATTGAACTTCACCTAACAAATCTTCAACGAAGTTACCTAGTGGTGGTAAATTCAGTGATACTTTTGCAAATGAACGAACTTCCACATATTTCACTGCAGTCCCAACTTTGGACATCTGAGGTTTCTGCCAGTAGCACTCGATACCTGTTGGGGAAGGTTCTTCACTTCTTCTATGCAGCCACATAAGTAGGGCCAATGAATGCTTGCATCCACCTAGAACATGGAATAAAATTTGATAAAATATGGGAATTCAATTCTCAGCTGAATTTAGTTATTACTATCGATTGTATATTATTGTATGTACTAATGAAATGGTGTGGGATAACCAGTTACTATTCGAATTTACTAAAAATATGACAAAAGGAGAACCAGATAGAACTTATATTAAGCTATCATGACATATATTTGCTGTTAGTAACTTTTGACATCTGCATAACATTTCAGTAAATTAAAACTATTTATATCTCATAACATGCTTTTTATTGACAAACTTTTATTTTCGACTAAATTGTCCTGAAACTGTACTCTAGAAGCAATTGATATCTACAAATTATCCATAGTGTTACCAATATCCAAAAAGCATTACATCGAAATGTCATATTGTGTGGATATTGTAACGATGGAAATGTATGAATGTCTTTTTATATATTTCATAGGCATTTAGATCTGTTGTAGTGTCATTACCAAACAAGTTTAACATGCTCCAGTAATTATGCATCCACTGCTATATATCATCCAACATAGTGTAATGAATGGTCCTTAATCATATTTAAATTGGAGAAGGTATACATGATAGGGATGAAGTTATGACAAGTGACCATGTATATTGGCCACTGCAGGGAAAGAGGCTACTATGAAAACATAGATGTAATTCAATAAAGACATAGCGTGATATGAATATCTACCATCTTAATTCGGAGAACGTAAAAGCCTGAATTTCTGGATATAACAGCAGTATATATCAGTTATCAACTTATATTATGTGAATAAAGATTTGTTTTGGTTGCTATGCAGTGGCAACTATAAACATGATCGCTTAAAAACCATAAACCATTACTTCATTGGTGATCACTGAACTGAATGGATAAGCACCCAGGAGGCTTATTTTTTTTAATACTACCATATTACTTCAAGGAGTTTTCATCATCACTTCAACTTAGAAAATGGCATAGTGTAAATTGTGGGAAACTTACAAACTTACGCTTTCACGCTGTCTGTCATGGTATATTTTCACCAGGGTCATGGTTATGAGGTCTGCATCTCATACTACATTATATTATTATCTGGTCTATTTCTATAGAACTGTGTCATGATAGACAGAGCCCTGTATCATGATACAGAATTACCTGTATCATTAGTGCCATTTTCCACCAAGAATTTCTGTATCTTTTTTTCTGTATCAATTTTTTCATAGGATACTCATTCATGCCATAGTTGTCGGATAAAACGGATATTTCTATGGAAAGGGGTAGCACTACAGCAGGATTTTCTTATAAGAATATTTCTTATAAGACATTTTCTCATAGAAATTCTCATAAGAAATTTTCCAATAGGAAATTTCCAATAGGGTTAAGCTCCTTCATAATGAATATCGAGAACTTCCACCATATTTAGCCTGAAATAGTTGTATTTAACCTCCTTGTTGAGAGCTATTTTTTTCATGCATCAATACTGCAACAAATTCTTCCAACGTTCTCCACAAGTAACTTAACTATTTCACCTGTTCCGGTTTGAGTCCTACCTTAACATTTAGTATCACCTTGATTCACTCAATGGAAAATCTCATGACTTGCTTTCTTTTCATTCAGCCTAATCCCATATTTCTCTATAAAATCAGTCCAATTACGTTTGTAGCCCCATATCTGACCGACATATGAACGCTGACATATTGTATAATGACAAGGACAATATTTACATCTAAAAATAATATCCAAGATTAATCATACCTCAGCTCACCTTGGCCCTACAAAATTATTTGTCCTAGGTATATGAGCTGCGTTGGTAAGTATTGCATCTTTTAGTTATTACAATTCCTCCTTAATTACCTGCACAATAAATTTTTGTGCACTGTCTTTCCTGAGGCAATGATACGTTCAAACTTATGCAGGCTCTATGATAGTATAATTCTTTACCATGAGGGTGAAATACATTTTCAAGTTGGTGACTGAAGTGGAAAGAGGAGGGTAATCCTAAAAAATTGGAGAAAAATATGAAGCAGTAGAAAAGGACCCCTTTTTAGTCAATATCCAAGTTGGATATAGGATGGTTTTTGGTGACAATTTTGGATATTGTATGGATATCTATACAAAATTATTAGATGAAAATTGGATATTGTGTGGACATTATAGTTGGATATTACGGATATTGTGGGGATGTTGTATGGATATCAATTGCTAATAGGGTAAACATAGCTAACACTTTCATTTCCAAAGAAAACTATGATACGAAACTTACCAGCTGCAGCAGCGCAATCATGACACTGAATGTTCGAAATTTCTTCCTTCGATTCCTCTATGTCCACCTGCACAGTGTATGCTTTACTTCGCACTTTGTGTTCTGGACATATCCTTGCTATCACTGTGCACAGTGGTCCATCTCTCTTCACTTGGACGTATCCTATGGCATTATCACCATAACTCTCACGAGAAGCTCTATAATATAACAACACAAATTAAACTTTGAATAGACATTTAGGAGATAAGAATCTATTTTAGGCACTTTTGTAGCAGATAATCCACTTATAGAAACCTCCTCTACCAAACATTTAGCAAGTACTGTGTTATGTTGATATGTTACTAAGATACTGTTTGTTTCCTGTTGTATGGAAAGGTATGGACTTCGAGAAAGAAAGAAGAAGTATCAAAATGATTAAGAGTGTATTGGAAAAACAATTCATAACATTCAATAAAGTTCATATTATTAACCAAAATGGTTTCATTTAAACAAGCTAGCAACTTGCACCATAGTTTTCATCAAAGTGGACCATCCAGCCTAAAGCTTAAAGATATTGAAATCGCTAGTTATTTTAAATGATAATTTTGGTTTAATGCGATTGCTGACAATTCGAACGGATATCAACTTCAGAAATGTCATAATAGTATACTCACGAGGGCTACATTTACCGTAGCTATTACTTAAAATAAGTTAGTGTGGTATTATAAATATTTTATGAGAAAGCATTGAAGTAGTCGCAATAGTGTAAATTGAAATATATTTAAGTCATATACACCAAATACATAATCATACATACGCCAAATACATAATTATATGCACCAAAAAGATAAACAACAGCAATGACGATTTTACAAGCAAACTTTGTACTTACATTTTTTGGACTTTGGCTCCACGAATTTCGGCAGCATTAAATCGGTCGTCCTTTTTCATAAAAACTCCTACCATAAACATATCCACTTTAGGTAAATTATCCGATGTTGCTTTAGTAAAACCATTACACGCCATACCGGCCATATTCTTTGTTTTCAATGAATATTCTTTAAACACACGGTCTGTACCACAGTTCGTCACGTTCTCCCTCACTTCCGTCTGTCGCTCAGCGAAAATGACGTCAAGCCAATCAGATTTCGTTTCGCAGCGGCGTAAAAAAATTTGAAATTTCGACTATTTTAATCTTAAATATCTCAATTAATATTGAATCAATTTTAAAACTACTTTCACTCCGCAAGCTTGTTTGAGTTTAAGTAACATATAAAGATCCGTAAACTTAAATTTAAAATTTTGGAAAATACCCAATTCTCTGAGGTAGAATCCCTCGGTCTGAGCTCAGTCTCCGTGTAGTGATGTTCACTGTCTCTCTTGTGGCCTTCTCTGTGAGCATCACTCAATGCCTACCTGCAGTGCCTGTGCTAGAGTTATCAACCATGACCAAAGCTTGCTATCTTACGGTGTTGGTGGTGTTTTCTACCATCTGGTCTGCCTGTCCATTACTGAAAAAGTCTTCAAAGTGCTTATTGAGGAGCAGAGATCGTGGTGCTGAGATGCGTGTTGCACCTCTTCGCTCACTGGGAGAATGCTCTCTTCGCTCACTGGGAGAGGGCATGCCTATTAAACCGGCTGTGGCAATTCATCTCTCATTGAATCATTTATGTAGTTGTGGGCTCCTACATTCTTGTGTGTTATGTACCATGTAGATTGTTTTTCAAGATAACAGTTTTGCCCATGCTCCAATGAAAAACAACCTATGCAGTGAATATCCTAGAATGCAGGAACATTTTCTTCAATGCCAAGGAAATGTAAGATGGAACATAATAAGTTGCATGGATGAAATTCTGAGGGAATTAGCCGATAGCATGAGTGAGATTCAAAAATCGATATCTACATGGGAAGGGGAAAATGAAGGAAAGAGACAGAATCCGTAAAATGTTTATCCTGACCATGAGTCCTGCCCTCAAGAAGTTTATTGAATTATAAAATTGTGTGAAGCACCAATGAATGCTAAACATTGCCATTTTATGACTACATTTTCTAATTGGACCAAGTGTAATCTAGAGTCCACCGAAGACAATAGCACAGTTGAAATATACTGATGTGGCTGAGAAAGTAAACAATTTTTTCACGATCGTATGATTCAAACAAAGGCTACCATTGTGGATTGTACGTGTTTACTGATTGGCTTTATTTCTAACTGCCAACTGCTCTATAAATTATCTTGTACGGACTTTAATATGGAGAGAGATGGGAAATCTAGGTCTTGTACAACTAAGAGGTAGCACAGTTAATTACAAATTTTCCCTCGACAAACTCTATTACCACTTTGTCTGAACTGCAGCATGCATTGATGCAAACCTATTCAGTTTATTTAACTTTGAACAATTAATATTTTATGATTGCAATACCTTTTATTTTGACCATGTGACAACTGATATTCTGAGAATTCCTTGCCAATTAAGTACCATCTCTCCTTAAATCTAACTTGTTGCATGGGTGATAAATATTCCCTAGTGTCATCCAAATTTTGGATGATGTGGAAGGCATCGCTGATCATTCCCATCGTAAAAGTATGAAAGCTCATCATCTCTATATTATGCTCTATGTTAAAGTGTCTGGAAAGGATAGTGTATCAACAGATTACTCATTGTCTCAATTGTCACGGTAGATTTGATCCATTCCAGTCAGGATTATGCAAAAACTTTTCTAGCCAGTCCGCATTACTTAAGGTAATGAGTGATGTATGATATGCAAAATTAAACTAATGATAACTATCATTGTCTTATTTGACTTTAGCAATGCCTTAGGACTAGTGCAAATGCTTTTGGACGTGCATTTCTTTTATGAAAAATCTAGGATCTTAAAGTTTGCAGTTCCTCTCTTAATTGGTTTTCTCATACTTGGGATGGGCGGATACAGGCAATCAAAGTCTCCTAAGGTAATATTTCACTGTGGGCAGCTGTCTGCTATGGCGTTCCACAGGGACCAGTGCTCTTTTTCTCTTAAAATTAAAGGTTTGAAAACGCTGCTAACATATCCGTAAACCATGGCAGTGTTTTCAAACCTTTCGTTTTACATGTTTTTCTGAAAGACCTGTAGCGATTGCTACGCTGAATAATACAACTGCGAAGTTTCTGTAGAGGAGCGTTTATTTCCACTTCGTAGTAGAGACTGAGCCTGGCAGCCGAGATGGCCTGCTTATATATTGGCGGCGAACTCGCTCGAACCCGGCGCCGGAACTACCTCGAACATTCTAGAATTCTTCTGGAGAGAGGCAGAAAAAATATCGTCCAGCGCCGGGAATCGAACACGGGCCGTCCGATTGGCAATCTAATACCCATCCACCGGTCCAACTCCGTGTTGTGGCGAACAATGCACAACAGACCTAAAAATAAATGCTTTGTAACGTAATAGCAATGTAGAAATGTTGTGACTTCCACTGTTTTTTTGAAAAAGAAACTTTCTTTTTCAAATAAACTGTGGAAGTCACAACATTTCTACATTGCTATTATGGAGTCCTTCCACCACGTCATAGCTTCCAATTTCGATTTAGCTTTGTAAAATTTAGAAATTTGTGTGCTAGCTAAAAATCAAAGTGTTAATCTATGTCATGACCATATATTTATGCATTCCTCTCCATTGTTTTCGTTGTTTCCATGTTCGCAAGAGTAACTGTACTTCCCCCACATCCTGTCTCCTCTCCGTCCCTTCCACTCCCCTTCGCCCACTCCCCACTTCTGGCTGCTAGGAGCCCTCTTCCAACTGACCACACCCACTCCACCTCCCCCTCCCCCCCCCCCCCCCTAGATTCTATACATAAGGGGTCGGTGTAATTCAAATCTGTACCCAACTCCCAATAGTCCTCGGCTTCGACCCTGCTATGTACGTATATAAAAATGCTCTTCCTCCCTGTTTTGTCCTCTCTCTGCCGTGCCCTAAGCGCCCTCCTTCTCCCCTCTCCCCCACCTCAAACCAACCCCCAACAATTTTTTTGAAAAACTTTCTCTTTGTATGTACAGAACACTTGAAGCTTCAGAATGTGCCGGAAGATGCCTTATCTTGGTGAAACCGGTTGCAGTTTTAAAATTAAGTGTGGAAAAGTACAAAGTTTTTTATTAAAAAAAAGGAAATCAATCCTTGTCTCTAAAATATTTATCTTTAAAAATTGTTTGAATTCATCAGTTTGCAGTAATAAATACTGTCAACCTTAGAGCCTGTTTCATTAAAGGACCATGTTACAGATGGTCTGATAAAGGTTACCAGCTAATACAATTCTTTGTAGTGAAATTCAATGTTGTGAAATGGAAAATTTTTGGGTCCCATCAATTTCACTTAAGGTGAAGAGACTTTACTATACTCACATATAGTCTGAACCCAATTTTTTTTCCAAAAATATTTTATCAAAAAGTTAGGCTAAACACAAATATATATGGTATATCCTCTTGAATATTCCAATATCTTGATTACTGCTTTCTTGTACATCATGACTAAACAGAGGAAATCAAAACCAATTCACAATAAATGCTTGTTGAATTCCTGCATGAGGCAATACATTTTTAATCTATGGAAAGCATATAGGTACATAACTCCTGACTTCAGAGAACTAGCCTTTCTTGATGTAAATATCTCCTGGGATCTTTTCCATATGCCTTATTTAAAAATGAGGCTCCTAATTATCTGGTGCATTAGTTCCCATCCAGGGCAAAGAAAACCAACATTATGAGAATTTCATCTTATTATCCCTGTGCACCCAGCACTGAACTATGTACTACCAATCTAAGATCTTTCACGGTTGTTGGTGCTCAGGTTTGGAACCGTACCCCCCATGTGGTGAAGGATTCACCATCACTAGCCTCTTTCAAAAGGAAACGCTTGAGGTTACTTTTTTGAAAACACTCCATCTACAACCAGGTCACTGTTGATAAATATTCCATGCATGTACATTTTTATTTTCATCTGGATATGCTAATGTTGTATCCAGTATTAGTTCCACATTATTAATTTTACAATTCCATCTAATTGATTTATTGATAATTGTCCATATCTACATCGCTTTTTCGAAATCACTATTTGTTTGCTTTGAGCTCTAGTAGCACTCTCTCCATTTTTTTAATGTTTGCAATGGGCAGCTCGTCCGAGGAAAATTAAACCTGTTCTCTTTCCTTCTGGTGCAGCCCAATGTGTTGCCGTTTGTCCAAGGCCTGCAGTGGGGCAGCTACGTAGGGTCGCCTGCTGACCCTCCTCCCAGAGTGGTGTGGCGACAGCAACACCGCAATGCAGTGGCCACACTGATTCCTCTCATCACTAACGATGTTTTTGGGTTGGCACCCCTGACCTCCATCTTGCTCTGCTATGGAAAGTCAAAAAGTAAGCATAGCAATTTTTAATTATGGTTAATGATCCCAAATAAAAAAATCAAATTTAGTAATTGTCAATAGGTATGATAAAATGTAACTCATTGAATGTGGCAGTAGGAGTTCCACAGAAGTCAATTTTTGCCCCTAATCTCTGTATCACGTTCATAAATGATCTCCCAGTGATGATACTATAGAACACCTGTACAGCATAGATTTGGACATGGTAGATCTACCATTACTGCTATAAACTCAATACTAAAGTCCTTGGAAGACAAACGTGAAGCCTTTGGATAATTTTTTGTCTAAATGTTGGAAAATTGTAATAAGAGGTGTAGCTAAAGAATGGCTAAGGATATACCTTTCAAATCATATCCAGATAGTCACTTTAACCCGTAATGATCGGAAATATTTCTGTAATAGCTGTCATACAGCCTTTGTTATTCCACAGGGGTCTAGCCTTGGGCCCTGATTATTTATAATTTATATTAATAATATACCTCTCGCATTAAGGCCATAGGTGGTTGGTCAGTAGTGTGTATATCTCCCGCCTAGACAGAGATACAGCAGATGACTGTTAGCACCCCTTCGGAGAACTGACTGTCCTAACTAAGTACCAAAATTTCACCCACCTGCGCCTTTCCCCACCACATCCCTCCAGCCGCCACCAAAGAATGAAATTACATCATCAGAAGAAGCTCTGAGGGGTGGATTAAGAAAGGTAACCAGTCACTCTTTTTGTGAAAAGCATCTTACGTGAGCCCGGTGGGGATTGTGGGAATAGTCATAGACATGACCATTGCTGGAGGGTTTTTTTGCCAAGAAAGAGCTGCGGCATAGCTCACGCAACAAGAGTAGCTCTTAATTTTTTTTCTTCTGGGGCCAGGCACAGTCTTTGAGTTTTCACTGGATATCGAAAGCCCTGAAGATAACATTGGGTTGATTCCCCTTTAGAAATGAAGTCCGACCTCAATTGATTAGTTGCCCTGATCACTTTCGGCATGAACACGACAAGAGTTGATGTGTTCATCACATGGCAACACTCATGTTGTTAGGGCCCAAAAAGCATGATTAACAGCTTTCAATAATATGTCTTGCTCCACGCAGGGTTCGAAGGCACCTCTTTATCTCAAGGAAATTCATGCTTTTTCAAGTAGAGGAACAAGGGTATAGATCAAATGTCTGACAATGTGGTACCTGGCAAATCATGGATACATGGGTATAAAACCGATTCCATCCCAGGAACAATTGTGGAATCAAGCCATCTGGTTTCACTATTTTGAGGAAATATTACATTGTTTTCAGATTATTTCCATCGGGAAAAGTTAACGACTTCACTCAATGGATTAGGCTGCCTATAATGGAATCCGTCTTAGCCCTGGTCGACCAACATTGCAAACACACTAGGGTTCGAAGACTCTTCTGGCAATTTTGGGGAAATGGTTCTGCTTCACTCTTCCTAAATGGTTGGTCCATTTAACTGAGTATTCTGTAATTTGCTCTTCAAGATTTAAAATGTTTAAATTCTCTCTTATGATTTTGTTCCTCATTCTATCTTTCAACGTGCAACCCTCTACAGCTCTTAGGAACCTCATTTCAGCCGAAATGATGTTTTTCCAGTCTCTCTGTGAGATAACTCCTGTCTTGCTACCATATGCATAGTAATACCAAGGGAGCGACAGACCCGTAAGCCCAATGCATACAAGTTTTGCAGCAGCACCACACGTGAGTCTACAAGGAAGTGGTAGGCGCATGATTTGAATCTAAACCCCAGCTTCTGAGGAATCCCACATTCATTGTATTTCCACTTAAGACTTAAAATAATATTTACCACGTTGAAAAAGCCAAACCCAATCTTAAGTTTTGAATAAATAACATCACATTTCGAACTTACCTTGTTTCCTGAATCTCACACGCAGTAGAATCACCTGGTAACATGGCCTCGAAAATATTATGCACAGGTTATTGAGGGAATGAGAAAAATTATAACTCATACACGGTACTCGATTACCGGAACATGTTTATTCACTGGTACACAACAAATACAGGCATTAAAAAAAATACTTACGTCACTTACAAGGGGAATACACGACCGTCGGGTGGCCAATCGAGCTCAAATTTTCTAATTCGGTAGTTAATGATTAGTAATTCATTATGCAGAAGTGAGACGACGCACCTCCTGTAAATTTTCGAGAAAAAAGCAATTAAAAATCTTAAAAAATCATGTTGCGATATATAAACCCTGTAAAATAGGGTATTCAATATGGCGGCGATAGCCCAGTGGTTAAGGCGGTCAACTGCTGATGAATAGGTCTCGAGTTCGATGCCGAGTGTCGGAACTTTTTTTTACTTTATTTTTCAAGGTTTTTATTGTTAATATTTTAAAAGAATGTTTATTATCATCGTTCCCTCAATTAAAAATATTTTTAATGCAATTGTTTTAAATATTAATAATTGTTTAACAGGGTAGGGAGTGGAGCAAGGGGTAAAATAACCTTTCCAAGTGCGGATTTATTTTTTCTCTCTAAAGGTATATTAGGATATTGCGAATATAAATTGTCATATATGGGGGTTGGGACAGAATAATGGCATTTAAATAAGTAATTGTGGGTTATAATCCACCCTAAAGAATGATTATGCTTCCATTGGGAATCGGGAATGGATCAGCTAGGGATTTGGAACAGAGGATGAAGGGTGGATAGAAACCCGGCGTCGGCATTAGCCTACTCTTAACGAATGGTGCCAAGGGGACCACAGTTTAACGTCCCATCCGACGGACGGTGTACTGCACCATCGGTGTAATCCACACTACACGCAAGGATTGAATTTCGTAATTCTCTGAAATTCGTACCCGAATATAGGATGTGGAAGGCCAGTACACTACCTAACCACTCCAGTTACTTCTTTATTTGCATGTTTCAGGATGATATTCGTCGTAGAAGCAGGAAAAGCAAAGTGATTTGCGGCACCACGAGCAAATGGAGAACGCGTTTTTTCCACAGCCGCAACGACTGTCATGGATTTTCGGAGGAAAGCACACGTCATTCACGTTTACGAAAAACTGTCTCTGGTCAGTGAGCTTCGAGGCAAACTAGGCATGTTTAATTATTTTTCTCGAAAATGTATAATACACGACATTCATACTCTTTCACGAAGAATTAGACATTGTAAATTTATTAGTTCTGTTGAAGGCAGCTTACACGACCACGGAAATAATATGAGCTCGTCGCCGGAGTCGCCACTACGCTGACATGAGGATTGATTCAGGCGACTCACCATATTGCAACAATTTTATGTGCGTACTTGATTAGCCTGTTGTCGCAGAATCGTATGTGTGGGAAAAATGTTGCAAATTTGTTGCCTTTTAACGGCCGACGGCCGTGAACGGAAGGGGTAAGAGGCCGGGGAAACAATGTAGAGTAGGGAAGTGCAGTTCGTAAAAGGATTGCCTTTTCCTAAAAGAATTTGTCCTGCGCTTCTTCCTTCACTGGTTGTACTCTGGTAGCCAAGACACTCCTTGTGAATATGGAGAATTTATCCTCGGATATTCCAACGGAGGAATTAACGTGTGCATGGCACTATTGCTGGGAGATGCTCATTGACAAAAATTATATTACCTGCGTACCTCGTGCTGAAAATTCGCATCGATCAGAAGCTATTGGAGAAGAAATTTTTCGCAGAATACTGGAGATGCTGGATGAGTTCAAATTTGTCGAAGAGGAGGAACTGGTCGTTCGGGACATTGATGGCAACAATGGATCGGATTCGAGTGTTTCAGAAGTGGGGTCGGGAAGTGAAGACGGAGAATACTCGGATTCATATGATGCAATGGGAGAGGAAATCTCTCCAAGTCAAATTATTCCTCTTGAATACAAGAAGAAAGTTGTGGCCCTCTCAAAGCTGCATCCATCCTACAGTTTGTCAACTCTCCAGAAAAAGGGAGCATCCCGTCTCAAGCGGAAGGAGGATATAAAGAAATGGGAAGAAGATATCAGAAAAGGCGGAACGAAGCACGACAAGTTTGCTGCCATTAATTCATCAACGCATGAGAGGTTTTTGGAGGCTAGGGGAAATTATGAGCAGGTGACAACGAGGACCTTAATGCAGTGGGCCATGGCAGCAGCATCTCCGTTTCAATCCGAAGATTTTCGTTTTTATGCCAGTATTTCTTGGGCTGCAAAGTTCAAGTTCAAGGCAAAATTTAACATCCGACAAAGAAAAATCACGAAATTCATCAGCGCAAGGGATGCAGCAACAATAGAGGAAACTCTAGAAAGTGCAGATAAGTTCAGGATGCAGATGAGATCCCTAATCCCCCGTTTCGATGCTGACCTGATCATTAATACTGACCAAACGGGTTGCCAGTATCAATCTTCAATTGATAGGTCTCTCGACCTGAGAGGAGTTAAAACGGTTCTGGTGAAGAAGAAAAGCCTGAACAAGTTAACGCACTCATACACAGCGCAGTATGGAATGACATTGTCAGGGAAGCTACTTCCTAAGGTGTTTTTGTGCCTTCAAGAACCTGAGGGAAAGTTTGGACCAATAGTACAAAGAAATGTGGATCAACTTACTAAAAATTTCAAAAATGTTGTTGTGACGTGCTCAAAATCGGGAAAACTGACGGCAAATATTTATGAAAAATTTTTAGAAAATATGATCAAACCGCATGTTGACGGAGAGCATTTTCTTCTTGTAATAGATTCGTGGGGAGGCGAGACGAACCGAGCACTTTATGATGACATTTTTGTAGATAACAATGGAGAGGCATCGTGCACTCTGAAAGTGATACCCCCAAAATGTACCCCGTTATGCCAGCCATGCGATGTTTATTTTTTCAGGCAAGTAAAAATATTTATCAAACTGCTACAGAATTGCTCGATTCTATTGGAGGAAAATCGGGACATTGCCTCAAGAGAAGATGCGATCAAAATACACTCGTTAATTAATCACCAATTGAGTGCTCCGATTTTCCACGACATGATAAAATATGCCTGGTTTGCCTCAAAGCTCACTGATCAGAGACAGTTTTTCGTAAACGTGAATGACGTGTGCTTTCCTCCGAAAATCCATGACAGTCGTTGCGGCTGTGGAAAAAACGCGTTCTCCATTTGCTCGTGGTGCCGCAAATCACTTTGCTTTTCCTGCTTCTACGACGAATATCATCCTGAAACATGCAAATAAAGAAGTAACTGGAGTGGTTAGGTAGTGTACTGGCCTTCCACATCCTATATTCGGGTACGAATTTCAGAGAATTACGAAATTCAATCCTTGCGTGTAGTGTGGATTACACCGATGGTGCAGTACACCGTCCGTCGGATGGGACGTTAAACTGTGGTCCCCTTGGCACCATTCGTTAAGAGTAGGCTAATGCCGACGCCGGGTTTCTATCCACCCTTCATCCTCTGTTCCAAATCCCTAGCTGATCCATTCCCGATTCCCAATGGAAGCATAATCATTCTTTAGGGTGGATTATAACCCACAATTACTTATTTAAATGCCATTATTCTGTCCCAACCCCCATATATGACAATTTATATTCGCAATATCCTAATATACCTTTAGAGAGAAAAAATAAATCCGCACTTGGAAAGGTTATTTTACCCCTTGCTCCACTCCCTACCCTGTTAAACAATTATTAATATTTAAAACAATTGCATTAAAAATATTTTTAATTGAGGGAACGATGATAATAAACATTCTTTTAAAATATTAACAATAAAAACCTTGAAAAATAAAGTAAAAAAAAGTTCCGACACTCGGCATCGAACTCGAGACCTATTCATCAGCAGTTGACCGCCTTAACCACTGGGCTATCGCCGCCATATTGAATACCCTATTTTACAGGGTTTATATATCGCAACATGATTTTTTAAGATTTTTAATTGCTTTTTTCTCGAAAATTTACAGGAGGTGCGTCGTCTCACTTCTGCATAATGAATTACTAATCATTAACTACCGAATTAGCAAATTTGAGCTCGATTGGCCACCCGACGGTCGTGTATTCCCCTTGTTAGTGGTCACTTTAAAATTTAACAATTCCAACCAGACGAACAAAAGGTACAAGGGGAAAATGTAATGTGACAAATTACTTAATGAAAATAGTCTAAATGATGTTGATTGGAAAATAAATCTGTCACAATATCAACTTGCTGAAACAGCTTATACGTATAAGAGGACATAATACCCTTGTATCAAATACTATCACGAAAGCAAGGGGCCGCAAATGGACGTACTCAAACACAAATTGATCAGCTAAGTCATACGTATATAATTACCGTATAAACTCGTGTAAGAGGAGCACCTTTTTTCCCAGAAATCGCAGCCGAAAATGAGGGTGCGCCTCTTACACAAATTTTTTATCTGCCTGCCTTCGAGCCTCGGTCATGATATGAGCGGCAGGCTGCGGGCGGCAGAGCAGTATCGCGGAAGTGGCTACAAAACGAGCAGTGATTCAACCTAAGATAATCAGAAATGGCAGTACATACTGTCATTAGGCAAAACGTTCTCGGCCAACATTTATGAATCGGAATGAGTTGAACGGCAGAGCCTCACAAGAAAAATTTAATAACTGGGATTGGCGGCGAGCGGAACGTATGCCGTTCACGTCTATCATGGCTGGATTTGAGCGTCTTCCATGTCAAGGAACAAGAAACTCAGCGTTGCCTCTCTGTCGCTCGCCTACCGCCACGGCCCGCCCGCCAGTCGTGCTGAGGCCAAGGCATTACTCTCAAGTCCCTGGAGAGCTGAGTGACCTTGGTGCTCAGCGTGAGTCATCAAGGGGGAGGGGATCGTTCGCTCGCTTGTTTACGGGGGACATAGTCGCCTAAAAACATGTAAAAACTTGGTGTTTGACAATGCGAGGGTGTGGGGTTCAATTGGGGGACAGCGATTGGCCGTGCGACAAGTGAAAGCACCGGAATTTTCCACCCCCCTAACTTTCTCATTTTCTGTCATCGGACAACTTTGAGTGACTCAACTGTATGCAGCTGCCCTAAGCACAACTGAGAGAATTCTGTGAATATTAACATTTGTGCATGGGTCAACATAGGTCAGTGTTGTTCCAAAATGAATAAGGGCAAAAAGTTGTGGTCTTTCACGGCAGCTGAAAAACTTAATCAAAGATGCTGAGGAAGTAGGAAACCGCACTGCCGGACGAAAGCGTGATGTGCAGGAATCATGCATTAGAAGATGGAGGAAGGATAAGGTTGCACTCATGGTTGCACTATTCCATACCAATAGGGACAGAAGGTTTTTTCGGGGAAAATCTACGAGCTGTGACAGGACGCGCATGCCGCCGTACTGCGACGCCCGTCTCACTAATAAGTCAGCCGTTTTTATGTAAATCATCCAATTTTTTTATTTTGTCATTCATTGAAGATTTTTGTTGGACCATATTGAAAAAATAAATTCTTTAAATTCCATAGACAGTTATGATTTCTTTCAAAGTTTGATTTTTTTCAGGTTTTGATGTCGTATCTACGCCTTATCATTTGTTTTTGACGTGGCTGACGCTTGGGTATTTTGCATTTAACGTGTTTGCATTCCCGCTCGTCATCGTTTACAGCAAAATATAATTTGTAAAAGTTAACCACATTTTAAAAGGCGACTTACAGCGACTACGACTTTTGCATTAGGAAAACGGTGGGGGAAAACAGATTTAAAAATCAGAGCTCGGTGCAACTGTCCGCACTTACCAACTAAACACGAATTGTAGCGAGGTCGGATTTGTTTTGTTTTAATGAATATCAATTACTCCACTCATTCCAAAGGACAATAAACAATGTAAGCATTGTAGGGCTAAGGCTAGAAGTGAATACTTACCTCTGAGGTCCATATATGCCTATGAAAAATGCCACGTAAATTATACAAGAATATTGCAAGCGGCTTTGATAATGGCCGAAAATTCGAATTTAGGCCCGCAAAACCTCGCATTAGGAGAAAAAAAAGCCCCAAAATTTTTTCTTCAACTTCGACGCATGAAAAGAGTGGTGCGCCTCTTACACACGTTTATACGGTATTAGTTCACAATGCCGTCAACATCAATGCAATATTCCATTGACAAGATCAACTTATTTGAATGCAGTGGAAAATGCTTGAAGTCTATTCATAAGTGGGGAAAATTTATCCCTGTTGCAGTGCGGCTTCCTCGATCAAACCATTCCCCTGGGCATTAATGATTCTTCATGTAGAACGACAAGCTGATATGTGAAATAGAAATAATAACTAGGTGAGTTGTTGTGCTCATCAACTTACACATTCATTGCAGTGTTTCCCCCCATACAGAGCATTTTAGAAACAATAAAAAGATCACGAATTTACACACCTACTTCCAATACTGATCACGTCATTAACGTGAGGGTGATGAGCTTTAAGTACTCCATTTGTAGCAATTATAGTCTTCCTAGTATAGCAATGTCTTCCTCGCCGTGGTGCCGTGGTGACTTTATTGTCAAAGTGCCAAGTTACTTGTGAAGTGCCAATAAAAAATTATCCATGCTTATAAATCAAGATAAATTGTGCAATTTATTTATTGGAGTTAGTCATATTTTTACATTGATTGAATTATTTTGATGGCTGTGCTCCAACCGATTTGTGACCAACTATAAATGTGTTTGAATATAATGTCAAGAGCATTGTTTCTTTTTAGAACCTTCAATACTTCAGAATTATAATAAATTCTGTTCAGCTAATTTTACAATTTAGTTTTTTTGTAACTTTTGCAAATAGGTTCTCAGAAATAGTAGTTCTATGCTATTTTTTATTTGATGGTCATTTGTATTTAAAATTGGTGGAAAAACGCCTATGTAGTATTCGATATTCGAGTGCAATATTCGAAAAAGTATGAGATATTCGAACTCGATATTCGAATTCGAGAAAAATGCTATTCGACCCTTCTCTAATATAAATACATACCTACATACATAGCCAGCCGCTGAAAACATAACATTCCATTTTTTGGGCAATTGTGTAAAAAAGGGCGTGGCCTGTGAATGAGGCGGGATTAGCCATAACACATGCTTAGTTGGTTCTCTTACTGCCACCAGGGTGCAGTAGATCGAGGCTGTTTTTAACTAAATTTTTGTGCTTTGATGGCACCAAAACCATAAAAAGTATGAGGCTAATGTTTTCTTTAAGAAAGGTTTGGAAACATTCCCTGGGTGCTGACAATTCAGGTTTTTATAATTTTGCATTTATTTTGTTTAAATATAGTTTTGTAAGCGCTTTGCTTAAATAAAAGGACTTGGTCCGGAGTAGACTCGGTAAGGGAACAAGTCGGAAGTTCTGTTTTTGCGATTTATTCACGCACACACAATACATGTTTTATCGGTCACCTGCGCGAGACTGCTCGAGTCTCTCCTGCCACCATGCAGCGCCCAGTGCCGCGTCACCGCGTGACCCCCCTCAAGGGCTCCTTATTGGCCAGCAATTGCAGTAGCTTTTCACCTTACCCGTGCATCTTCCCACAAAGCAAGATCCCACGGCAAGGCGCCGCCAGGTGTTAGAGGAGCCACACCTAAATGTGATTCCACATCCGGCGGCTACCATTTCAGATGAGACCAACACCGGGGTGACGCTAGCGCTGACCGCTGCGCGCACGCCTACAGTTTCAAAATAAAAAGTTTAAAAAATTGTGTATATTAAATATAGTCAGTGACTGAAAGACTGTATTATCTATATGCCTACCAAGTTTCAAGATAATTGATTATAAAGTTTAGCCGTCTCCGCTGCTCCAAAATTTTAACCCAGTCCAGCACACTCTTAAGGTTACCAAGAATCAATAAGTTGTCAAATGTTGGTCTGGTGAGATGAAGTAATGGCCAGTGTGATCAGTGTTACTATCGAGAAGATGTTGTTATGATTACAGGGGGCATCTAAATGCGTGCACTGATTATGTTTTTAGTTTTAAAATTGGCATTTTAGTGTGATAGAATGTGGTGAGGAAATTTTATTTCACATCGACTAGGCTTTTCATGGTAGGAATGTCACTAATTTTCATTAATTTCATATTCAGTAAAAATTTGCTGAACGTGGTCACGTTCCATAATTATGCATTGTTTCATGAATCTGCATTGGATGAATCATTACCATTATGGAAATAGAGTTCTGTTCTAAGATGGATGAAAAAAAACCTTTATGGCAGTTTAAAAAAATAATTATAATGTATTTGTGTGTAGGTACAGTACCCCCCCTTAACGATGGTAATCCATTCCACAGGACCGGTTGTAATGTGAATTCTATCGTAAAGTGAACCAGTATATTACCAGGCAAAGGATCGGATTAACTACATCAATCCAGTGCATTCAGTGGTATACAATACAGTATAGGTACGAAATATGCTGGAATAAAATTGTTTAAAATATTTTAACCAATTTTCAAACTTTAATAAGATGGAGTAAATTGTCAACGCATTGAACTTCATTGCATGAACATACAAGATGTATCACCTTACCCCAGTGGCGGCGCGTGCATATACGCATGTTAGCAAGTGCACACCCAAAGATGAATGAATTATGAAAGAAAACTATTCCTTTTCAACTAGAAAGATAAAAATCCTGTCTACATATGGATGAGATATGAAGCTCCAAACGCTACAGCTATCCCCTTGGCGAATTCACCGCTCAAGAAGTGTGAGATCTCAGCTAGCTTCGCGCCGGCCGCATATTCGTTCTACGCGATCGCTTGTGGGTGCTCGGGCGGGACGAGGTAAGCGGGGGGGCATGTACTGTTGTAATGGGTGATGGGAGCTGACTCAAAACGATGCGAGTGCGCACGCGCATATTTGGTGTGTAACTCGAATTAGCTGCCACCTACACTATCTGCGCCCAGGATCCTAGTCCGTCAATACATCCTATGCCATCTAGCGGCATTCATTTGAACTTCATGCTAAATTCGCTTTCCTTCGTGTGTTGCTATTGGCTGGTGTGCTTTCTGTACTACAATGTGAATCTGAAATCTATTTGTTGTAAAATTTTTAAGCTCTCTATTGAACTGAAGTTGAACGGTGCTAATTTAAAAATAGTATCAATTTCAAGTGGAATAGGTAAAAGTCTTTCGTTTCGTATAGTTACACTCACTTATAGTTTTAGTTCGTGCTAGTGACTGTACAAGTTTTAACATGAATCCAGTTACGGTCCAGGAATTGAAAAATACGAACTTTTCTCAACTAATGATTGAAGAAAAGCTGCAAATAAAGCAGCAAGGTAGACCTTTACCGGCATTAGAATTAATCCAGACTACTAAGTGTAAAGGAAAGGATGTGGCCAGGAAGTTAAACAAAAATGCATTTGCGAAATACGAATGGCTGTGTGGATGTAATGTGACAAATCGCCTTTTCTGTTTTCCATGCCTAATGTTTGCTCTTGACAAATCCACCATTTGGACGCAAGGTGGATTTGGTGATCTTTCTCATCTTAAGCAGAAGGCTGTAAAGCATGCAAGTTCTAAGAGTCATATGAATGCTGAATTAGAATTTAGCATGCTAGGTAAATACAACATTAGAGAACAACTCGACAGTGCCTTCAGACGGAATGTTGAAAAACAAAATTCAGAAGTTGCCAAAAATCGTTGTCTTGTCTCAGATCATAAATTGCGTACGATTCTGTGGTGCATTTGAGCTAGCTTTAAGAGGACATGATGAAACTTCGGACTCCGCAAATCCGGGCGTTTTTCGAGGTCTGATCAACTTCACGGCAGAATTAGATTCAGTTCTGAAGGATCATCTGCTCCAAGCTACTGTCTTTAAAGGGACATCTAAAGACATCCAGAATGACCTGTTGCAATGCATGCTTCAAGTTTGTCAGGAAGAAATAAGAAGTGAAATAACTGTGGCAGACTATGTATCGGTTATAGCTGATGAAACCACAGATTTATCCTCGTTGTATCAAATGGTAGTTTTATTTTGATATGTGCTTCCAAATGGGAAACCGGTTGAACGATTCTGGACATTTTTAAATCCCAGTGACTGCAATGCTGTGGCTTTGTCTTCCAATATCAAAGAAGTGTTGACTGAAGTGGTTCCGGACAAAAGAAAACTAGTTTCGCAAAGTTATGATGGAGCCAGCGTAATGAGTGGTCGTCATTCTGGAGTTCAAGCCTTGGTGAAAGAAGGCTATCCTTTCGCGCATTACGTGCATTGCTACGCACATAAGTTAAACTTGATTATGGCTCAAGCTACAAGTCAGAACACTCAGGTGAGAATATTTTTCGCTGATCTAAATGAAATTCCAACATTTTTTTCAAATTCCCCGCAGAGGGTGAAAGTACTAGATGAAGTGGTTGGAAAACGAATTCCTGGCGTGTCAAATGTGAGGTGGAATTTTAAGTCGAGGTTAGTTGAAACAGTTTATGCACACAAAGAGTCATTATTGGAATGTTTGGAGCAGATTGAAAATAGCAGTAGACAAAGTAGTGCTATTGCTCAAGCAAGAGGATTACGCCTTAGGATTGAACAGCCAGTTTTTATGTTTTGGTTAGAAGTCTTCCATAGAATAATGCCACACGTGAGTATACTCTACAATCAACTACAGAGAAAATTGATAGACTCAGTGTCAGCAAATGCAGCCATTAAGGATCTCGAATCCGCAGTAATGAATGTCAGGGAGAGCATTGACACTATTTGCAATAACTCAGATTATGAGACACGACATGAAAAGAGAAGACGTGAGGACACTTTCATCTCAAGAAACCTAGCTGCAAAAGAGGTGTGTGATGTAATAATCAGTCAGGCTAAGGAGCGATTCTCTTTTACTGGCCATCTTATGGCATCGGTCCTCTTCTCTTCCGAAAATTTTCCGAAATTCAACAAGGCATTCCCAGAAAAGTATTTGCAAAGTTTGCGCGAGTCATACCCATTCATAGAACAAGTTCGTCTGCGGACTGAGCTTGAAATAATTTACATGCGTGAGGACTTCCGGAAAGTATCCAGTGTCGTTGCCCTACTAGGATTTATTGTTGACAATAACATTCAAAACACATTCAGTGAAACAACTAAACTCCTGAAAATTCTTGCGACAATTCCGATGACAACCAGTGAAGCAGAGAGGTGTTTTTCAACCCTAAAGCGTGTTAAAACATTCTTACGTAGCACGATGGACGAGGACAGGCTCACTGCTTTGGCGATGTTGTCAATTGAAAAAAAGTTCCTGGATGAAATCGAAGGTTTCAACGACAAGGTGATAGACAAATTCGCTCAGAAGAAGGAAAGGAGAATGAATTTCACCTACCGTCACTTGTAAAGGTGTGGTTAGAATAATTATTTTCATTAGCATGCTTATATTATTTCTGTTCATGCAGTTTTAAGTTTAGAATATACCAGTGATGTGTCTTGCATGCTATGTATTATATTACGACGAAATATGATGCTCAAGGATTAGGATTAACATAATATAAGTAAATCATCGTATATCTGCACTAATGCACACCCAGGATAAATTACCACCAGCCGCCACTGCCTTACCCCCATACTCGCCGTGTAACTGCAAGCCAATCTCAGCAATTTGATATTTTACTGCATTTTTAAGCAATGGGAAGATAACATGGAATAGAAATTATTCAACTCTCATTATACATCTGCTTCCTACTCAGCATTGGCGATTAGGCATCTTTCTTTTGATCTCACTCCATCATCTCTACATCACAATTACAGTAGAAGCCCTATTTAGCGAGAGCTCTCAGGATCTAAAAAATCACTCGCTAAATGGAACTCTTGTTAATACCGAAGATGATTAATAATCACTCCACAGCCAATTCCTACTGTAACGCTAATTTAGCCATTATTGTGGGAATTTTTGGTGAGTGGCGAAAACATTCTGCTGAGATAGCTATTAAAAATCATATTTTCGAACACTTCAATTACTTATGATCTTATTCACTTTCGATGACATTAAATTCCATGTTAGATGTCATACACTGGAATATTAAACGTCGAATTTTGACACTTCAGGACACGTGTACTGTAATGCGCATGCTGTATTGTTATTGCCCCGATGTTTTGGGTGCACCAAATATGTCGTGGCTGCAAGTAATAGCAATGCAACGAACTATAAACAGCAAACACTTTGGAAACAAGATAAAATTTCATGCCTCCTATCACTCTAAAAAGTGTATTAAAACTGATATACGGTACGTAGAAAGTTCTATTAATTGAAATTTGCAAAAATGCTAGATAACTTAATGACCAAGATATAACCTATGGGGATTTTGTTCCACGCAAGCACCAGGCTGTTATCTTCCCCAGTTAAATAGTGGAAATAAAGAAGAAGACTTTGTCTGTAAGATCCCCTCTGAAAACAACTGACTTCGGCTTTTCGGAATCATACAGCCCAATGTCACCAGTATTTACGATTAGCCCTTAACAGTATACTGTCGTTTGTGTTATTATTACAATAATTATGAGTGAAATACTCTTGAATTTATGGAAACATAAGTGTTACAAGCAAGTCCACATATGACAGTTGTAAGCAAGGAGCGGGAACACAATATCGCTGACTTTCAGGAATTGACTGCATCTAGATAAGATGTGAAACTTTTTACCACTAGCAAATACGGTATCGGCTCCCACAAAATAAAAATTCTTTAAGCAACAGTGCATGTTGCAGCTGCTAGGTGGCAGGGCACATCAACATTTTTATGATTCACAATTTTTTAGGTATTCCATGGTGCATATACATGATTTGCTGTGAGTTTCGAGCACGAGGAAAAAAGTTCCTAAGGTTTTAAGTTCTGAAATTAATTCCATCACGATACACATAATATTTTCTGTTGTACTTAGATTAGATTGCTGTTGGGGGGCCTTCGTCAGGAGCCTGGGCACTTAGACCTTTCTTGGTCCATTGTGCCAACCCCATGCCACTTGGTGCACCTGTCTGCCACTTGCAGACAGGTGCACCTTGGTAGAGGTATGGAGGATTGGCCTCCCCCTGCCTCACCCCAGTACCAAGTATAGAGGATGTCCTCCCTCCAACTGGCCCGGTCTGGGTCTCCCTCCGGCCTCCCGGTATAGGTATGGAGGGAGTATCATCTCTCCATCCATGCCTGGTCGAGGTATGGCGGAGGGTCACCCATCCAACCACCGTCCGGGCCCAACGTTTCTTAACTTCGGTGTTCTGATGGGAACCGGTGTCTCAACGTGGCTAGGCCCTAGCCCCCTTCTGTTGTACTTACACCTAGCTGGAACTTGTTGATATTGAATACCATGAATACTGACTACACTCCCTGCTGCGAGATAGAAGCATGATTTATAGTAAATACCTTTCGTATATATATCGAAATGAATCATCCTTGACCTGTTTTCAATATTTATAATCTTTGAAACAATTACAAAAGGCAATACAATACTTAAACAACTTAAAATATAGGGAATCCGAATTGATAACAATTTACATATTCAACATCAGAACAGTTAAACTTGTCAATACCGAGCCTCTCACTTAGATACTCTGCTTTTGCCTTCATCATTGGGCCATTTATCGGAATTCAGGCTGCTCTCTGCTGGCAAAACCACGAAAAAAGGGCAGATTCTAACTGCGTATGTTCTCCTGGCCGCAAATGTTCCTGGCTGCTTGGACTTCCTTCTTGAAGCACTGCGGCACGAAATTTTTCCTTATTCTTGAGAGCTGTGAATAAGGTCGAGGAATATTTGCTTAATCGCCTCCCTATCTCGCTTTTGGACCCATCGCCACTTTAGCATTCATTGATAATTCGTATTTTATTTTCAGATCCAACAACTTTTGTTTCTCAGCCATGATGTTGTATCAGCCGGACTGAACTTGATAAAAAAGTGGGAGATGACAAAAGAACAATGAAATGCACGGACTTACGAGGAATTAATTAGTCTGAATACGGAATTGCCGTGAATGTCGGAAATGTGCATTTAAACATCAAATTGTGTGGAATAAATACTGCTAGACATTTAATTTCAATGACAGAGGACATGAGCACAAGTTTGTGCACGTTTGCCGAGATTGAATCAGACATTTGCCACTCGTAATAGTAAACGACCCCAGTGGAGGGTGGTTGTTGTCCTCCCTAATACCGATTTATTTTACATGCAAATCATAGGGTTTTAAATCGTTCTTTGGCCATCCCTTTCAAATTCGAGCTTCTCGCTATATGCCCTACACATTATATGGGGCTTCTACTGTAATTTATTATTATAATCATGATATATAATATCAAACCATTATTTGTCATAGACGGATTAATACAGATATATGTATATACCCGTACACCAGTATAACTATAACTGGCAACGGAACATAACGGATTATACACGATTAATGATCTTATTAGTCCACTCTCAGAATTTACGTTTTCCCTTTCTTTATGACATTTGGTGCTCCAATAATAAAGTCACAAGTTTCGTTATGTGCAGCAGTACTCTATCCTGTGATGGCATGTCTCAAAAGTTGCTATCATACTATGGAAGCAAAACTATCAATTTCATCCATCGGATCATCAAAAGCCTTCATTTAACCCAAAAAACCTTTATATAATGTTATAGCATCAGTATTTCTAAAGAGAGTTTAATACTCCTGGCAATTTGGTTGATAAAAAATGGAACTGATAAGATCCTGACAGACGCTCCATTTTATAAGCAAAAATTAATAAGTTATTTGAGTGCACTTACGTTTTTCCTGCACTCTTAATTTGAGAAATTATAAATGTTATTTTGACGCTGAAATTGATGTTCAGTTGTATTTTATTTTTAAACATAAATATTTTGAACTGAGTGTTAGTGAAAACCTAGAGCTACTTTTGCATTAATAATTTTACAATCAAATGTTCAAATGAATAGGTTTTATAGGTGATGAAAAGGAACTTGGATTTATTATTGGTGCGAGCAAAATGTTGATGCAAATGACGATGCTGTCTAGTTGAATAGTTATGAACATCAGAGTTTAAGTCGTTGTTGCAGAGGTTAGCTCTGGTGCAGAGGATGGCAAACATTATATAGATACAAGGTATTTGCAAAATTTTCAATTTCTTGAATAAGGATGTGCACGGGGTATGGTAATTGGGCCGCTGCATAAGCCGCACAGCCTTCTTTTGGATTTTAAATAATATCATGGCATTAGTAGAAGTACCCCTAAAGTGAATGCTATGAACTAAATGCGAATGAAACAGGCTATAATAAATAATTAGGAGTATATGAATATGTGGCTTACTGAATATAAAAATACATATGCAAACATTTGATGAAAAAACTTGAAGTTTGATATTCAACTGGTATGAGGGATATGGCAGTTTTTAACTACTTTTACATAGTCGGAAATTGAATTCAAATGCATGGTGACTCACCCCTTTGAGAGTTCCCTTAACAATGACAGTGGTTTTGGTGGTTCTCTTATCACTTTCATGGAAGCAATATAAGCAATTAATAAAAATTATATTTACTCAGTCTTACAGTCGAGTTACAACACTTCACAGAAACTTTTGCTCTAGCTAGAAACCTTAATTCAGCAATGCTGCTCCCCTATCAGTCTTTCAGTTTGCAGATGTTATCCTCTTTAAGTAACCAAATTAAATTGGTTGCTTTGTTGGAGGTGGTTGCGCATGTGGCCATAAGGTGAGCATGTATAGTGAAAGTTTGGAACACCTTCCTCCACTTAAGCAAACCATTCTGTCAACTAGAAGTGGAACATGCTCCAAAAGTGACTCCTGGGGAACGCAATGAAATTGTTGAGAAATGCTGGATTTTGGGAGAAGAAATTTTCTTTTGACTATTGTATATGAGTTCTGCAACAATGAAACTCATCGTGTCGTGTACTACAAGTTACAAAATCTTTAGGGGAAAAAATCTCTATTTTGAAATGAGGAGGCAATATTTTGCTGATGGTCCTACAACGTTTGCAACAGTAAGTCATCAACTAACGTGGTTCTAACGGTCTAATGTGGTAACGGTGTAAAATACCGGGAAAACCTGGAATTGTCAGGGAATTTTGAATTTCTGGAAAAGTCAGGGAATTGTCAGGGAATTCTCGTAACAGTCAGGGAGAAACGGGGATAGGAAATTCTCATTATTTTTCTACCATTACGTTTATCGGCCAGTCATTCCCACCATTTGTTTCACCAAAACATTTCACTAACTAAAACTAATGTCCGTCGCTGACGTGCATGGAATAAGCACGATCAATTCGTGGAACATTCAGTGGTGAATCTTATAACTTGTGAATCTTAATTATTTAGTTGTGAATCAGACGTACAATGTATCCCTTTTGTATATCCGTATTGCGATAATTGCCTAGTAGTGCTTAAGTTCATGATCACAATGTATTACGCTCATCACAAGGGATCCGAGGCTATGTTGTTTGGAAAATTTTACCTCGCGTTTTTTTTTAACTTCCAAGACTCGGGTTGAGAGGTAGCTGGAACACACTAGCCCGTAGTAAATAATTGCTAGCAGTTCTAAAAATACAAGACTATGATTATTAAAATGGTAACAAAAATACGATCTCACGTGTAAACAAAGTCTTACGCAAGAACATCTTCGATTCTCATACCCCCCTTCGTAAGACAGTAAGAAGAGCCTTTCTTCCCTTCCCCACCTTTCACGCTCGACGTAATTATTGAAAGGCCCCCCTGAAGCTCCCTCTCGAAGCAATTTAGTCAGGTCACAAACCACCTCAAATATGATATTCCTGAACATGATGCTGCCGTTGCCATTTGCCTCCTGTTGTCCTTGCTCTCAGTGGTGCGCTTACGTTTTTTTAACCAAATACTTTTACATTTTTTTATTCCCTGATTCACGTTGATCAAATTGTTATTCACTTCTGAAGGTCACTCGCGCCATCCGATTTTGATCCAGTCCAACAACTTTGCTTTGGCTTGTATTTTTCGCGCACCTTAGTGATACCTGTGCCGGAGTCTGCCAGTAGATTGACCTTTTACTTTCCCTTCGATGCCTTTTCAGTAATCCTATACTTCCCAGAACTACCACGACACGCTAACTCTTTCTTGAAGAATTAGACATTGTCAATTTGTAATTTTACCGAAGGAAACACACACTGCCACGAAAATATTGTTTAAAAAGGTTGGTAATGAAAAATGAAATACTCTTAGTTGGCAGCAGAGTTTCCGCTGTGAAATTTTCATTTGTTTTTGAAAAGACGAAGGTATATGATTTTGAATCAGTCGTCGTTAGTTGTAACCGTTGTATTGTTGTAAAAATCCACATGCAATAAAAACATTTGTAAAAGAGTTCGCAAATCAGTAATTATTAGTTATGCTAAAGACCACGGACTTCAACATTATGAAAAAATTAAATATCAAATGTTAGCCCAATTGGGCGGGAAAATATTACACTAGCGATCTTTTTTCATGAAAGGCTTCATGACTAGTGGCATAGAACGCAATGTGTTTCATTGTTGCGCATCTTGTGTATGATAACCCAAAGAAAATTTTCTTCTCCCATACTTCTGGATTTCACGACAATGTCATTAAAGTCTCTCGGTTGTCACTCCTCGTGGAGTGTACTCCTTCGCTGTGATGCTCTTTGTGTACAAGAAGTTGCTTCTGGGGAATTACTATTGAAGCATTTCATATGGAATCGGGAAATTTGGGGAAGAAATCTTCCTTGGGATACAACATACAAGCTCTGCCACTATTGTGACACATGGCATTCTGTGCAATGGGTTCGTAAATATATCATGGAAAAAGAATGCTAATATTTTGCTGTGGGATCAAGTTATTCATTTCATGTACAAGAAGGATTTAAAATAAAATAGGTACAAATATGAGAGATTTTTCATATCATAACACACTGTGCGCATCATTTTTATATGAAGAGGTTTACGAAATAAAGAGGTTCAATATGTTGATGTTTCACTATCATCATTATTATTATTATTTTATTCTCTTACAGAGACCTCTTTTGATTTGACCATGAATGCATTAGATGCTCACATGCGTGAATGCTCTCATTGCTTACTGTGTAAAATGCTTAGTTTTTTTCTTTTTGCCCCTTAACTCAATCAGGCTTGAGTATGCTGAACACGGCTTGCGTGCAGGGAGCAGCCCTCGTCACTTGGGGACACTCTGACGGCATCGTGCGCATCAAACTGCGGAAGGAGCAGCCCCCCTGGCCCGTGATACGCTCGTCGAACCTCGACCCGGTCAGATATTCCTCTTTATTTCTCTTACACTCTCTCTTCCGTACGCTCTGCCTCTCCCGTGAAGTAGATTACTGCAGATTTCCAGTTCACGTTCTTGCCGAAAGAGGTTACCCTTACTAGTGGTTACACCCAAGTATTTTTACCAATTGTACTCTTGATAATTCAGTTTAACTATTTGTGTATGTTTTTTTTATCACAAGTATCTTTTTCCAGTCATTCATTACTTCACCTTATTTAAAGTTTATTCTAACTGCTGAGTACTGCGGCAGCAAAAATACTTGAAAAATTCAGATCAGTTGAGTTTCAGTAGGACAGAGGATGCTCTTTTGTTGTGAAGTGAATGTGTAAGTATGGTATAACTTTTCTATGCATACGTAGAGGTCTCTCTAACACAGACTTGAGTGCAACTGTTAAGAAGACTATATAGTCATGCCTTGTAAAGCGCAACCTCCATCAGTGCTAATTCGCACAAATTTTGCTTCTCTCAGTGCTACCCTCCAAGTGCTGCCAACCCGA
This sequence comes from Pyrrhosoma nymphula, assembly GCA_963573305.1. Taxonomy (NCBI): domain Eukaryota; kingdom Metazoa; phylum Arthropoda; class Insecta; order Odonata; family Coenagrionidae; genus Pyrrhosoma; species Pyrrhosoma nymphula. Next base: position 5,930,465 of record OY754331.1, on the reverse strand, counting down.
ATCCCCCTCCCTTGAGGCAAACTAGCCACAAGTACCAACAAAGTTACTCTCACTTGACGTGACTTGACTCATTATGGCTAGGCTTTAATCTTCCTAGTTTTTTTTTATATTGTCGTCAAAAGTAAGAAAAGTAATCGGCAAGAAAAGTTCTAGTTAATGGGCTAGACTAAAAATAATGACAGCTTTTGACAAATTTTGTGAGGATGATCCGAGCTTCAGGTCCAACGAGCGTCAGGTGGAGCTTCGAGGCTTTGGAACTAGTTTATCCTGCTCCAAAGAACTAACGGGCCAAATGGACTCATCAGCTAAAAGCCAGGCAGTAAAGGATGTTTCATTTTTCAGAAAATTGTTATTGACGAGTGCAAGTGAATAAAATTATATCCAACAGCGATATTAACAGAACTTCCTCTGCAGTTAATTCCAGAAGAGAACGTAAGTAATGAATATTCATTCATACCTTTTTGATAGAAATTGTATTTTGTGCACACACTTAGTGTCTGTGTTTGAGCGTTTTCATTGTTATGCATTTGTGTTCATATATCTAGAGGGGCCTAAATATTTACGTATTTTATGTTTTACTCAAATTATTTTTAGTGGTTCCTTTTCGTCTATTTTTCATTAATGGCGAAAACTATTTTCATTCATGCAAACTCCGACAATCAGTGACAAACCCAAAGTAGCCCTTGAGCAAATAGTCCCACCCATTTGCCAATAGATGTCAGCTCACCCTAGCAAAAGAAAAATGGAAACTCACTTGTGGGAGGGAAATTTAAAACTACATGCAGAGAAATGTTTTACATGGGAGAAAACGACATTAAGCATCTTGCACCTAATACCTTTAAAGATATTTATAAAGATAAGTGATTATAACAATAAGTACTTTCAAGGCTTTTAATTGGAATATCAGTGGTTTCTGAGAATTCAGCTATTGCTATGTTGTTGCTAAGGAAATGCATGCATATCTTCCAAATATTGAAATTGTCTAGTCTAAGGTAAATTCGATTAGCGCAAAGACCCCTAGGAACGCATCCCTTGCACTAAATGAGGCATACCTGTACATGTTTATATGTATTTGTAGTATTCATGGTAACTGTTTATGAAATGTATTTAGTAACAGGGGAAATGAGAACATATATGTACGTAGATGTGCGCTGTTGTCATGCAGCATTATGCGGAGTCAACCCCAAGGGCGTTGAAATGACAACCGTGTGTCTAGACGACTACCAGTCTACTTTGTTCCAGAAATTTCCCTTGAAATATGAAAGATCCTTTTTGCTACTTTTGGATAGTTAGTCTCAGAAGTTTTGCATAAAATTATAAATGTATGTTAATAAAAATTACACATGTGTACATGAATTACATAGTTGTATTTTTTAGTGTGAGAATTTTTAAAATTGTTGATCTCTCATGTTGATTGTGCTCTTGCCCTGATTGCAGATTTGGATATGTGGTAGTGTACCCGACTGTTGTCAACTGTGGGTTGGTCACTCCTCAGGGAAGCTGGTCGTCTACAAGTACAACTTCAATCCACTCAAAGGGCAGTTGGACTTTGGGAAACCACCTGTGGTTCTCCAGGGTCACTCAGCCGGTGTCCTCGGCCTCTGTATTAACCGTAGCTTCAGCATTGTTGTCACAGCATCACAGGATGGAACTGCTATCATCTGGGATCTGAACAAGTACGTGGCGTGATTCAGTCTTTATGTTTGCCTTTAAGTTAAAGGTAACCCAATGGTAGTTTTTTGTATCCAGAATACTATTACAATGTTACAGCAAACTGGATTAAAAGTACCTCTTTTGCTCTTCTCTGTAGGAGTTCAGAAAAATGCATCCAAGTGCAAATTTTGCATGATTTTTTAAATCTCTCACGTGTCATTAGACTAGAAATTGTCACTGCTGATACATTGGCTGCATTTTGAGAAAATCCCTACAAGCACAGTGAGAGTAACAGTATGTCGAGTGTTATAATGTATATAAACATTATTTTTCTCACCCCATGAAACATACTCGTAGTGGTAGTTGTTGCCGTTGGATATGTTTGAAAAATCAGCAAAAATTTTAGTTTTAGTTTAGTTTAGCATTCTAACATTTTTTTAAATCATCACTTCTTGCTGCCATAGATTTGCTGGAAGGCATTATGTGGTGGCTTTAAAATCTCTCAGGCTTTGAGAGGGGCCAAGGTTTTATCTGGCTTAAACATCAGTGTCATTGATGAATCTGGTGGTCCATAATAGTAGCACAACTTTCTACTTTTCCTCTCTTTGATAATACTTGTGACCTGTTTCACCTTGGTGAGGGGTATATTCTAGCCTAGATATGCTTAATCAAGGTTAAACCAGTCACAGATGTTTGCAATATGTGGATGAGTGCAAATTTGTGTTATTGTAATAGATACCAGTCTCTTCCATTAAGTCATTCCTGAAACCATTCATTATTTCAAATTTATTCTGGTAATCTTTGATTTCAAGGAGTCCATGTGCCAACTGTATGTACGTGTTAGTTTGAGTGGTTAGTTCCAATTGTTGTTTGATGCTATTACAGTCTCACGTACGTTCGAACCATCCCTGGCGAGGCCCTGCCGGTCAAGTTGGTGAGCGTGAGTGAGACGCTAGGGGACATAGCCACTGTGAGTGACGTGCCAGGTGGCTCGAGCTTCATCCACCTCTACTCGGTGAACGCACGGCCCCTGGGCAGTGTGGAGGTTGGCCAGGGGCTGCAGGTGACCTCGCTGTGCTTCTCCACTGCACCCGAGGGCATCTCGGTGAATGCAGTCGTGGCTGGACTCTCCAGTGGCATCATCAGGTGATCAATTACGGGATGAGTGTGTTGTTTAGCAGTGTGCGTTCTCCTTCCCATCTGAACCCACATTGTGGGTTGGTAAGGGAAAATTTGGGCATTATTGCTCATTGGAAATATGAAGCCTATATGCCTCAATCAAATGTGGGTTGAATTTTAGCAGCCTAGTGGCCTCTCTATAAAGGCTAACCCAAGTGAGTTAAAAATATGGAGAGAGGGAAGCCGTCATCCTTAAAATTCAGCATTACTCTGAAAAATTGAAGTCAGAATTTTGTACTTTTCCACTGATTTACTTTTAACAACGATGCGTTTGATGTCATACAACATCATCATCATCAGGTTTTGCTTAACACAATACTTGTTAATCGTGTTGTGTTAAGCATATCCTGATGGTGATGTTGAAATACATCAAATGCGTCGTTGTTTAAAATAAATCTGTGGAAAAGTACAAAATTCTCACTTTCAGTATGAACTTCCACAATTTAACACCAGGATCTGTGAATTATATCTCTCTAATCAAGACTGTCTTCATTGGGTGAGTGGCTGTGTAGCCATTTTGCAAAGTATAGATTATCTGGGGATTTCTTAACCCTTTCACTCCCAAGCGGCCGATATATCGGCCGCGGCCTTCCTACCCAAAACGCCCAAGCGGCCGATACATCGGCCGCTTGCTTAGATCAATATTTCACACAAACTATGATGCTTATTAATTCAATTTATTTTTATAATGAATTTATACATATTTTGCTATCACTATGTAATTTTTATATAATTTCATTTATATTTTTAATATTTTATCGGATGATATTTCGGCCACTCTTTGTAAAATCTGACTCATTTTGTCAAAACTCTTACGCCACTTTATAACTAAGCGAAATCAGAAAATTTTTCCGTCGTTGTTACTAATTTTCGTTGAAAAGTCCTATAGAAGATGAATTTTAATAATAATATAATTTTTATGTTCTTTGTCAGTAATTTTTTATATACACTGACAGTTTATTGAAGTTTGTATTTCCTCTCGTAAATTGCCGCCGCGGCTGACTAATGAACCTACGATATTCTCAATAAACGGTATATGTACGCTTTTCCGCGTGATTTATTTTTATTCACTTCACTTCATTATGTGTCTTTCTTTATGTAATACGTTGGTACCTATGACTTCGTACTTTCCACGACGTAACATTTTATCTAACCTCTAATGTGCCGGCGTCTCCTTGGCGCGTGAGTAAAATTTTTTCAGCTAACCTCAGCAAGTGGCCGATGACGTTGCCGAGTAGTCTCGCCGAAGAAGTGATGGGTTCGCAACTTTATATCATTCAGTAATACTTCCTTATCTTCGTAAGTGATTCATTGTATCACTACTTCGCTGACACCTACTTTGTGGACAACTTTGGAGAATGCGTCATCTGTTACTAATCTAATGGCTCGTATGCGGAGTCCCGACGGCTTAGTTAGCAACCACTCGCGCGTGTCAGAGGTTCTGATACGTTTCTTCGCTTTGTGTTTTCTGTGCGTTTTGTTTGAGGAATCTATTGATTCTCTCATAGCAAATTTTCGCTTCGAAAGTGATTTAGTCATTTGACTTTGCGTCAAAGTTCATCTTTGCTGCAAAATTTGCATATAAAAGTGTAGTGCATTTTTTGAGTGGTGTAAGTGATATTTTTCCAGAAAATATCACCCATAATGGCTGGACCATCACGCATAACGGACAAGGATGTTTTGGAAATTTTAGACAATTCGTCTGATGAAAGTGAGTCAGATTTCTACGAAAGTGACAGTGATTTGGGGAACGATAGTAATGGAGATCAGCATTCGTTACAGTCTTCGGATGAGCTGGACACTGACGAAGATGGTGACAATGGAGAATGGAGGGAAGTACAAGCTCCTGAAGAACCAATTCCCACCAAGTACAAGTTCCAGGAAGTAAGTGGACCCAAGAAAGCCCCACCGCCCAACTCACCACCAATTCTATATTTTAGACTATTTTTTACGGACCTTCTTCTGAACCTCTTTGTCACTGAAACAAATAGATATGCAAAACAACATATAACCTCTCAGTCTGGAAGATCATCACCACCACTGAAGTGGGAAACAGTTACAATTGCGGAAATGAAAGGATTCTTAGCCTGTATTTTGAACATGGGAATTATCCGGAAACCCACCATAGCTTCATATTGGTCGACTTTGCCTTCTCAGAGTACCCCTTGGTTTGGGAAAATGTTTCCGCGGAATCGCTTCCAGCAAATTTTGAAATTTTTTCATTTGGTTGACCCTAAAAAATGTACGGCCCGTAACGATCCTAGATATGACCCTTGCATCAGGTACCAACCCCTTGTTGACCATGCAAATAATGTATTTAGATACCATTATACCCCTCACGAAACTCTGAGCGTGGACGAAAGTCTGGTTGGGACAAAAAACCGAACAAGTTTGTTGCAGTACCTGCCAAATAAGCACCATCACCGCTGGGGGATCAAATTTTGGATGCTGTGTGATGCTGTATCAAATTATTGCTTAGGTTTCTTCACGTACAAAGGTAGAGCAAATGATGAAGAAAGGATGGAGGTGAAGGAAAATGGGCTGGGATATACAGTGGTATTGAAACTCCTTCAAATGAACAATTATTTATGCAAAGGCTACCATGTTTTTGTGGACAATTTTTTTATGTCAGTTCCCTTAGTGCACAAACTTTACCAAATGGGTACATATATTACGGGAACTGTTAGGAAAAACCGAAAATTTCTGCCCGAGTGTTTCAAAAAGAAGTTCACCGTCGGGGAAAAAATGTTTTGCCGTTCCGGGTGTATTCTAGCCAGTGCATTTAGGGAAAAAATTTCTCAAAAAGGACCTGTGATCCTCCTTTCAAGTAAGGCGACTGCAAAGGAAAGTGAAGTGACAAAATTGAGACAAGGCCGTGAGAAAAAAACTGTGAAGCCGGAAGTAATTTTGCAATATAACAAGTATATGGGAGGTGTAGACTCTTCAGACATGATGCTCTACGTATATTTAGACGAAAGAAAAACATTAAAATATTGGAAGAAAGTAGCGTTCAACATTATTGGGAGGATGGTTTTGAATAGCTTCATTATATATAAGGAAAATTTCAAAGAACCTGGAAAACCTCTGACAAGACTTATGTACACAATTAGTATAATTGAAAACTTAGGAGCTGAGTGGTTGAGTTTCAGGGAAGAGTCCGGAGTGAGGGGACGTATTTCACCAGGAATAAGGAAACTGGGTGGGAGAAAAGAATACAGATGCTGTGTCTGCAGCACAAAGGAACAAAGAAGAAGATCCAGGACAGTGTGCGTCAGATGCAACAGGGGTTTGCATGGGGAGTGTTTGCATAAGCATAAGTGCTAAAAGAGTGATTGTGAGCAAAAGACGAAATTTATTCTTACGTGATATTTGTATAAACAAATCAAAAGTGTACCTATGTACTTATTTCATAAACAAATTGAACAAATAATGAAAAATCCTCTGTGAAACAATTTTCATCATATTTGTTAGTCTTCGTTTTGATAGAAAGAACATTGCACATCTAAGTCATTCATAGTTAAAAAAATGCAATGTTAACATTTAACAACAAAATTACAATTTCTTTAGCTATAGTTTAAACTACCAATTTGTGTATTATGCAATGCCTAGATATATAAATATATTCATATTTCATTATTTTTGTACAGAAGACTGGCTAAGGCACTGCTCAAAAGTGAGTGTGACAGATTGAAACAATACACTTTTATGCCAATATTTTTTCTGTTTATGCATACAGGAGTATGCAAATCTGTCAAAAATTAAATTCTTAATACAACACAATTTTCAATAACTGCAATTTGTTAAAATTATTATGAATAAATAAGCCAAAAAGTTAATTGTTTCATTAAAAAATTTAAAAGTACTTAGTTTATAATTTTACTATTGCACAACTAAATATTAAATATATATAAAATTAACATTTTTAAAAACTTCATTTATTTCTACATTTGTGTGATTTTTTCCGTGTTTATATATTCTAAATTAAATCCATAATAATTTTTATAAAAAGTGTTTATAATTTCATGAAAAAACCCTTGGGAGTTTTGGGTATACATGTTGAAAAATGCTTGGGAGTGAAAGGGTTAAAAGGAGCACGTTTAGACAAAGCAAATGCTTCCGGCTTATCTTTCAAAAATGGCAAAGTGTAAACAATTGGCGGAACCCAGCGAACCAAGAGTCCTGTGAGTCCACTCCAAAGTGAACCCCCCCCATGCCTGTATAATAGTTCGGTGCTCAAGCCAAGTCTGATCATGATATACTAGTATCCTGTGTAAATATATACAGTGGGGATACTATTATCACGTGAAATTATTTAAGCTTCTTGCAGCGAAATATGCTCATATGTTACGTTTTTTTTAGTGGTGCATGTTATGTGTAGAGACCTGCAAAAGTTGGGGTTATTTTATAACTAAAAGTGGTGTTATTTTATGCAAAAGCGGTGTTATTTTACCCTGAAATCGTTGTTATTTTCACGAAAAAATATTTGAGGTGAATTATGTGTCCTCCTCCCAGCAGGCCCACCTGGAGGCAATAAATGTTGAATACCATTGATTAGGGAAAATTTAGACAATTAATACCAATTTCAACAATTAATAATAATATTATTATTATTATTACCATGCAGTATTCAGATTTTATCTTTTTGTACATTTCACATGCCTGAGCAATTTACATAATGAGCCAAATCACAGTTAAATGTCCATATTTTCAAATGAATAATTGTTAGTGTGGGCATAATTTCATCTTTTAGATTTGTTCTCCTATTTGTTACCACAGGGTTGTAGGAGGAAAGATGTCTCTACGAGTCCACATTTGCAAAGGGGGTCCAAATCGCTTCAAGGCACGTTAATACACATGATGGTTCAAACAATTTTAGTACCTAAATTGCTTTCATTATATCCACTGAACCATGGAAATGTTGTTGCTTTAATATTTTACGTAATTTCCCAAACCCGAGCATCATCTATTCCGTCTCAATTGACTAACGGTCATGAAATGTTTTCAATTTAGTGATTAAGTTTACCTCACCTCCGTAGTGAGAACTACTTGAGGGTCAAAAACTGTTTTCAAATCTTACTCTAGTTGGGTCTTCTACCATAAGAGAACAAAATTTTATTGATTCCATCTCCATTAGTACCGACTTTACAGCTTCTGCTTTAGAAGTTATCATACCTTGCAAGGAATTAGTAGTTCTCTAAAAAAGAACCCAGAATATTATTATGGATGCTTGCCATTTTATTTCACTCCCACCGGCAGAATTTTTTTCAACATTAGCCTTATTTTTTTCATTCAAAATGTGTCTCGTGCAGCTGTCCTTCCTTTTCAACGAGACATTTGTGTTGCAAAAACGACAAAGAATTGTTTTTTCATAAGAACAATGCAATCCATGTTGTCAAAATTCTCGCTCACGCTCTTTTGCCGTCACCGTCCACTTAGGCATTATAAGTTTTGTTGAATGTGATAAAACTGACACAAAAGAAAATCACTATGATGATGCAATAACACGCGTCCCTTGAAAGTAGGCAACCACTCTTCGCACCCCGTAGCTTCCGTAATTTTCGTCATTTTGGGTAAGGTTCCCACATACTTAAGCACATATTAACGTATGTTGAGGCTTACGTAACTCGGGGACTTCCTGTAGAGCAAAATTTTGGCATGCATTTTTCACTCCTTTTGTTAAAGTTCACAAAACTTGATTGAAATATTATATCCGAGTAGCATTTCTAAATAAAATAGTACCAGAAAGGCCATTTTCAAATATTTACTGCTTAACTAAATGTTTAAAGTCGCACGATAAATGACAAAGACCGCCAAAATGAGGAAATTTACGTTGGAAAGGTTGAAATTCGCGATTGAAATGCTGAAAATCGCGATAATATGCGAAATTCGCGTTTTCGCTAAAAACCCCTGAATTCGCGTAAAAATTCACGTTATCGCATTTGCGAATTTTGCATGTCCCTAGTTATGTGCAAAGGTCGATTTGAAATGTATGCTCATCCTTTCGAGTAATAATTCTTACATATTCCTAAAATTCTCTTGCTAACATTCCATACAGTCATTCTTGTATCCTAATCGTCTGCAGATACAAAATTTGATCTATTGTCTGGGCATGTTCAGAACTATAGTGAAACTGTGGAATATAGAGGTAACATTCTAAAATTATGCTGCAGTGACTGAATCTGTGTTGGAGGATTCGTGGATCTTATAGGAATATAACAGTGTAGATAAAATAATACACCTTAAGGACAGTTTTTCCATAAATATGGCATACTGTATAAGGCCACTGTAGCAAGATCAGATGAAAGTCTTAGAATCGTTTGTTATAAGTTGCCCTTGCTTAAGCTGAAATGTTACTTTGACATCCGTGTTTTCTGATTATCCGTGCGTCCTCTCCCCATCATTAGCCTGGATAATCGAGAGTTCGCTGTAGCTTTAAAACACAGGCACATGAAATTAATAAATGAAAAGGACACTCACAAAAAATTCTTTGGAAGTTTTGGTGGTCATACCACCGTTGTCGGCAGTAAGAGACTAAATAGTGATCTGTGTTACCTGTTGGGGGGGTGGGGGGGGGGGCAAAAGGTGGCTATTGGTCAGTGGGCCAGATTTAGCCCGGGGGGGGGGGGTTCAAACGCTCTTGTCACCCATCACGTAGACCATCTCACAAGTTCTCAATTCTATGTTAGTGGCAGATTCGGGGAGGGCTTCAAGTATAGAGAGAGAAAAACACTCATTGAAAGTTTTTCGATGGAAAGTGGTATGTTTGGGGATGTATTTAGGGAAGGGTGGACATTTGGTGGAGTGACGGTGGCCATTTTTCAGGGTGGAGAGAGGGGGAGTGCATTCGCTTACATGCGAGATGGTAGACGATGTTGGTGGAGGTGTGGGTCTCGTGGATTTTAAGATATCTTGCAGGTTTGCCGGACATTTAAAAGATACTGTGGGACAAGAGGGGGGAAGTGGAAGTATTGTTTTTTAATATTGGGTATAATTCACGGAAGATGTTTTTGATTTTATGGGTGCCAGGGAGAAATTTGGTAGGAAAGTTTGTGTCAGGGGGGTGGGTTTTGGTCCGAGCGATGAAATTGGCAGTGGGGGGTAGGATTTCATTGGCTAGAAGCTTTTTGGGGTACTCGAGTTCTCTGAGGGAGTGATAGAGGTTGTCTGTATATTGTTGAAGGGAGTGGGCATTGTTACAAATTCTGTGGCAGCAGATAAAGATGGATAATGAAATACAGTCAACTCTCGATTATCCGGCTTCCGATTATCCGGTTTGCGGATTATCCGTGCTATTTTCTCATCCCTACAGTTACAAGTTTGAAAAATATTCCAATGGTAAAATTAAGTAAATTCTTTGAAATTTCGATGTATCTAAATAGAATTGCAAGTTTGTAAATGTCTATTTTTGTTTTAACTTTTTAATTTTATCACAATATCATGGAAATTGTTTGCTTCGTTTAAAAATGTTGAAAACTCAGTCGCATCTGCTTCTGAAATAAATTTATCCGTTCTTTCCCATTATCCTTTGCCACTGAATATTCTATCTTCGTAAAACGGACTGAATAGTAAATATACAATGGAAATAATTTCAAATAAACTACTTGTAAATAAACTAACTTTAATTATACTTAAAAATAACCACTTATTATTCCGTATGTTCTTACTTTTCGGCCTGAATTAATAAGTACGAAACAGTATCAGTGCTCCCTGGTCATTATTCGCCGTTGAACAGTCGTTTGTTTTTACCCAGATACGATTTTGCCAGTTCATTCGTGTGGAAATCTCAATAACTTCAAAGTTGCATTTGTTACTGTATTGCTGCGACAAAGTTGATGCGAATGGCAGAACAACGGAAGAAAATTGTCCTTTCCATAGCGAAAAAAACTACAATTGATTACAAGAAATGAAAAAGGAGACTCCTCTTAAACTGGCAAAAGAATATGATGTGGGATTACAAACATTTCGGGATATAATTAAGAATAAAAGTAAGCTGATGAAGTTCGCTGCAACCTCGGACAGTGGTTTGGGACCCTCAAAGCATAAGACTATGAAACGATCAACCTTTAAAAATTTAGACTCCGCCATGCTTCTTTGGTTCAATCAAAAACGGTCAATTGGTATACCCGTCTCAGGCCCCATGTGCGCACAGTACATAGGCACTTTTTCATGAGTCTCTATAGGGATAGAAGGGGATTTTAAAGCCTCTTCTGGGTGGTTGACGAGATTCAAGCAGCGACATAGAATTGGTGAAATTGCTATTCAGGGAGAGCGATTGAGTGGCAATGTTTCAGCCGCTGATGCTTTTCGCTTGGAGTTCACAAAATACGTTCTTCTAAGTAACCTCTGGCGAGTGTTGAAACTTAGCTGGATTACATGCGACAACATGATTTTGATTATTGCGACGTAATCTCAGCCAGAAAATTAAGAACTGCAATAAAAGAAAACATGAAGAAATCAAGTAAACAGCACAAAATAACTTGATATTTCCGAGATTCACAACAAAATAATGTGCTCTATTCTGATATTCACTTCGATAATGATTTTTACATTGACTTCAAATTTGCAATATATGCTATTGTTTTTTACTATCGGTATGGTCAAGTTAAGCGCCCATTATCTTTTGTTTCAAGCATTAGAAACTATTTATTCGATTAGAAAATATTTATAGATGAACGTTGAAGATTTCATGATATTCGAAATAAACAAACTGGAAAATTAGCATTTCGTTATTCACTTGTTTTCTTGGCGTAACCCCTGCAGTCAATTGTAATGCGAAATATTTTTAAACCTACTAATGCCGAATATATATATTATATCACAATATATCGGAGGCTCACAATTATAACAATGTCACGACCACATTTTCCATGTTTTTCGGTTATCCGTGTTTTTCGATTATCCGTGCCTCGTTGTGCATCCATTAGCACGGATAATCGAGAGTTGACTGTAGAGCGTTTGGTGAGTGGCGGATGGCAGCTGTTGAAATGACAGTATTGGTCATGGTTAGTCGATTTCTTGTGAACATAAATGGTGAATTTGTTGTTTTTAGTTGAATGATAACATTAAAAATGTGATGGAGGATTTGGAGACGTAATAAATGAAAGAAACCGAAAAGGAATTGTTAAGCCCAGAAATAAAGGAAGATAGAGATTCACGGCCATGAGGTCAAAGGACAAAGATGTCATCAAAGAAAAGCAGGCCCACAAAACACCCAGGAGGAGAGAGAGAGAGAGTTGATTTGGGCACACGCGTGCATTGGTAAGAATACACAGAGAGGAGGAGGAGGCCCCTTCACGTGTGGAAATCTCAATAACTTCAAAGTTGCATTTGTTACTGTATTGCAGTACTGTATACTGTAGGCCCAAGAGGAAGGAGATGAGCCATTTATGGCCGTGTAGCTCATACACTCAACCACTTGTAGGCTTGAGATATTCCGTTGGACAACCATTCAGACAGGAGGAAGAAGAGAGCTCATTGGTTTCAAGAGTCATTCTTGACAATGAAGCAGATATAGCTTTGAAACGGGTCAAGGTACTGAAATGTGTTGTGGAGTAAAGTGGAAAAGTGGAGTATTATTCTTTTGATTTCATTATGTGAGTCATTACTTTGTTGCTCAGTTAGTGCATTCTCTGATTTTTATATTTATTTGATCTCTGAACTTTGTGATGAAGGTAAATACTGGTGTGGCTCTCTTGCTTTCCCTCGTGTATTCAGCAGTGACACAAACTACATATTAATATTTTCTCCTCCCTTTTTAGGCTGTGGAGTACGTGGGACTTGAGTTTAATCCGTGAAATAGCCTGTGATATGCTGACTAAGCCAATAATCAGGTGAGTGATGTATTATTCCTTTTAATATCTCGTCTTCCAGTGGACGTGTGGGCAGTCCGTATTATTGAGTGATGTTGAATTTTTAAATCCAAGTTCTGAATATACATGCCAACAAGTTCTTCTGGGGTGCGCAGTTGCTCAAGGCAAGTATTGGAGTAAGAGATTGTGCCCAAGGGGGTGTTGCTATTGAGAGGTGGCAGTCCCAGATTTGTACCCTGATTCAATAACTAATCTGCTGAGTGAAATGAATGGAGGAATAGTTGTGGTCGTTGTTATTATGAATGAAAGTCATACTCACCCCCTGTTGTGTTGATTGAAAAATAATTAGATAAGAGCATTTATTCCCACCCTTAATCTTGGGCAATGTTGGTAACCTAGATGGAGGTAGGATCATAATTATTTAATAAATGATACCCAAGACTTCTATGATGTCTCTGCGATGACTGCATTCTTCTTTGGGCAATTTCTGTTGCATATTTTGTTTTTGATGACAGTGTACGGGACAGAAATTGCCAAAAGAAGAATAGTGCTACCTAATTCATAAATTGGTTTATTAACCCTTTCGCACCGGTGGCATCTCGCGTTGGAAAAAGCTTCTCCCCTCACACGAATGCTGCTCAAATGCACTCCCTGTGTGGAGGTCATTCGAGTGATGAGGAATAGCTCGCGTTTCTTCACCTTGGGACTGCACTTAGCTGGGCACCAGACCCTTTTCCTCGGCCACTGGCCAGAGGTAATCTTTGCCCCTTTCTGCATTACGATATTCGGTCGCGGTTAACTGTTGGTTTATGCAACAGTTTTGCTAAAAAAGTGTCTGCACTCTCAAGATATGTTAAATCAAAATTGAATTCTTTAAGTTTTACAGAGACTTTACAGCTTTTAAACAAAATTCTACCATTAATATTATGTTCTCGAGCATAAAGACTACCAGATTTGTTTGGAGTTTCCTTTGCACACGAACTATGTTAAAAATAATGGTGGAGCTCCGTTTAAAATATGTAAATGTACACTTAAACATAAGGAATGTACCTATAAGCCTCAAATTCCGAAGTAGGTAGAAACTTTTACTTTGGCTATCCCTCTGCATAAACAAGCAATTGATGGTGGACACATGCTGTGAGTGGGGCTTGCACTGTGACGAAGAGAGGTTTCCAGTTGCTGAGGAGAGGGCCTAAGCTCTCGCTAAACTGGGTCTCTTCTGGGGATTACAGCATATCTGTGTTTCTTGCTTCGGTGGCAGTCACTTCCCTGCCCCATCATCGGCTATAGCCGACATTTGTTCTTTTGCATATGAAAATCCATGTCAGCTATGGCTGTCATTTGTTTCTTTGCATAGGAAAAACCTCGTCGGCTGTAGCCGACATTCGGCGCGAAAGGGTTAACAATAGTAGTGTAAATCATAACTAATGCATAATATTGGTGTAGTGTTGAGAGTACAACTTGGAAAAATTTTAATTGATTAATTTTGCTAATCATTCATGTAAGAGGAAGTACATAGTATAAAGTATAGAATAGGTTCCTTGCCGAAAGGAAAGCAAGGAAATTAAAGATGTAAATGGAAAAGTGGAAGAAGAAGATATTTGTAACTGATGTGATTTGAGGAATGAGGTATAAGAGGTGAAACCGTTTGAAACAGTATATCAGAAAAAATGATAGGAAAGAACATTTATTGGTGACACATGAGTGGTATACGCAGTAGGGAATGCAGGATTGACTTCTGGGGGTGAGGGTTTCATTCATATTTATGTGTATCATCATAAAATGATATTTAGATTAGATTTATTATTCACTAAAATAATAATTAAATTAACATTCTCATTTCGTGAAGACAATTGAACTATATTTTTCAGCCCAATAAGCAAAATTCTAAATGCTAGTTCAGGTAAATGAACGAAAAGGAATTCAGGTAAACATGTTTTTGGGGGGGTTTAAACCTTAAAACCATCCGTACGCCACTGGGTATACATACGTGCAATGATGTGTTGTAGGAGGCCAATGTGAGCAGGAGCCAATTTGAGCGGTAGAGGGTCATTCAGCAGCGATGTATACCACATGGACATTAGATTAAAATGGTTTGCACATCTTCTCTTTGCAGCATTGCGTATTCTCATGATTCCCAGCACCTGTACGCATCATCTGCGGACGGCTGTGTGGTGATTTGGGAGGCTGCCGGTTCAAAGGGTGGCATCAGTAAAACCCCCAAATTCCTCAACCTGACCTCGCTCTAGTCATTGTCGTCCGGGGGAGGGGAGAGTGGAAATGACGACGGGCGAGTTGCTGCTCTCTTTGTTGTTGTTGTTGTTATTGATGCGCACCATGGCTCGGTGGGAAGCTACCAGGGCCAGGTGGAGGGCTGGTGGTATGTGTACAAGAGGGAGTGGTCGAAGCTGATATGATGAGTGGCCTGTCTTTAGTTTGTGTGTTCCCCTTTGCCGCGGTTGATGGACTTATGAGTGTTTTGCAAGCCGTGGGAGGGACGCCTCCACTCCCCCTGCACACCATGGCTCCTCCCCTCCACTGACCACCCCTTTCCGCTGCTGGAAGCCATTGGCGCTCATTTGCTGCAGTCCAGCTGAGACGTGAAGGCTCTTAGGGATCCGATGCACGTCTCCGTGCTGGATGTTTGTTTGCGAGGGGGGCGAGTGAGTGCATGGCCATCATTGCTGTGAAGAGTGAGCGTGTACATTCCAGCCATAGCCATCCATGAGTGTCGTTCACAGCAATGCTGGAATACCTGAAAGTGTTAATTTTACAGTAAAGCATGTTTAGCCAAAGCAAGTGTAACATTTGTGAGCGATAGCTGCATCAAATTAGGCATTTCTATGATATTTTGTTATTTATTATTTTACAGCTTTATTTTTTATATCCTGGTGGCTTGTATTGGTTTCAGGCAGTGTTTTAACAAAATATCTAGTCCCATTTACTAATTAATGCTGCATATGACTGACAACGTTCTTTGATATTACGTGGAGTGGAAGAGAATACGTGCATAATGATCTATATATGAGGACATAGCCTGTCCGCTCATGCGGATCTGTGTATATAAGTGTAGATACGCTCACGCTGCCCTACCAGTGTGAACGCATGCATGGGCACGAATGGCTCTTGGTGAGCAAGTGCATATATACATATATATTTGTTCACGGCAGCTGCAGAGTCTTGCTTGATGTTCCTCCCCTCCTTCCAATCATTTTTGGACGATCTTCTGCTCCTCTCACCAACATTGAATCTCAGTTGTGTTTTTTATTTCAAGTTACTTAAGATTTTTATGTTAAATTTGTATTTAGCCATTTCGAAAAAGCTTTCTGTTATAAGTGCATTAATTCATTTAAGCAAGTATTTGTACTTGTTACATAGGCACCGTATAAATATCATATTTTAAACTTTTGTATAGGGTTTATAAAGATTTTGTAAGAATTTATCTCTTCTCATTTTAGGTGTACATACGTGCTTATATATTTACACATGTGAATTATGCATGTAATTTGTTGATTATGAGCTTTAAACAGTATTCCATGTTAACGATGTATTGGATCATCTACGTGCATTTCATGCAATGAAAATATTGTTGCTGTTATCTTTTTATTGAGAGATGTTTTTAATTAAAATGCAATCTCCAGTTTTTTATGAATTTTTCAAAGTTTGTTAATACATTTTACTATTTCTCTGAATACTTTGTCCTCGTTGATTTTTTAGCCTTTCGTTATTTCTCTGCCTCCTCTTCGATCCTTTGAATTCCTTTTCATCTATTTCTTTTCCAATGCTCCAAAATTTTCAAATTCAAATCTTTTCAACTGATATACTCTTGTCGGATTTGGTATTGATCTAGGTGTCTGCTGAATAGAGGAAAAGTCATGGAGTTTCATCAAAAATGGATAGTTCTTGCGAAAGTCATGGAATTCCCTGAAATCACAAGGAAAAATATTGAATACCTATTTGCTGTAAGATACTTAACATTTACCCAGGTAGGTACTCAGGATCTCTCGTTCTCTGCCAGCACCTTGTGGAGCGGGAGGGTACTGCACGAGGGGACTCCAGACTCTTCCTCTTTCCCTGCACCAACTGGATATAATATGATAATCTATATGCAACAACTGACGAATCGGTCTCAGTGGCTGTGGGGGGAAGACGACCCGGCTTGCTAATCTTGAGGTCGCAGGTTCGAGTCCCGCCCGGGTGGGACCCGTGTATTAGTGATGGTTATGTTATAGCAGGAAATGTTATTTACTGTTTGAGCTTATAAAAAAATGATCATAATTGAGTTTGTTCCTGTGAAAATTAAATTAGTGATTATTAACTATAACTTTTCGTGACGTACCCCTCCATCAAAGGCCAGTTTTCTTTGCCATCAAAATGGTCAGGGAGGAGAAGTTGCACTTTTTTTGTAGCCACACCCATCGATTGGATGAGTCTCGCTATGTTGTAAGTGGGTCATGGGTGTGGAGCCGATGTGGTGACCCCAGGATGGCTGCCTTCTACATGTATATGAGCTGTGTATTTGCCAATGCCACGCAGGCTGGAATGCTCTTGGTGCTATTCAGGAGCACCCTTAACTCCTCTTAGCACTCCAGTGATGAGCATTACCAGTTGTACAGTGTGTCCGGGGTACATCTGCCTTCAGTTCAAAATGAAGGCATTGACATTTAGTCAGTGTTCCCTCCTCTCTTTGGCATCCATGTTATGTTCAGCTGAAAACTGAATCACAAATACAATGCACATCATTGTATTACTAATACACTGCATTAGTCATAACATGCATGCACGTGAGGATTACATTTTGTTCGTGTAGAGTATGGAAGAGAGGATTTGCCCACCCCCTCTCTCCAATAGTGCCGTTGAAACATGCTTCTGGTCCTTCCAGTAATTCCCCGTGTGAACTACTTGCTTTCTACGGTGGTTAGGCTTACCAAGGTTGGAAGTTGGCCGTGTAAACATAAGTTTGTGCGATAATGGTTCTCTTTGAAAATGATAGTCGTAGGGGAAGGACATAGAGCTTACACAAACCGTTTATACTTTTTATATACCTATGGTCCATAATATACAGTCAGAAAAATTATCAGGAATTACTAGCGGTGAAAAACTGAAAAAGGGCATGAAAACTTACTGTATGTATCAGTTCAGAATATTTTATTTAAACATTGCTCTACGAAGAAAATACATTTTGTGCATCACAGAACATGATTTTAAAAATAAAATCCTCCATTTTGGTACATTTTCGTAGTTAACTGGTTACAACCCATAGTGAAAGGTTGAAGGACGTATGACTCTGTAACACAATTCTTAACTAGAAAAACTGAAATGTTTCAGAATTGGTATTAATGAAGGATTATAAAACAAAACACGAAAGGAAATTGAAAATAGTGTTTTTAAGAGACTGAGTTAAACATGTTTCATAATGAGGTGCTTAAGTCTGATAATAAATGTGGAAAAAACAGATGTCTCAACGACAGTTCTGGGAAGGTGGTGTGCACGCAGGCTAGTTTTAGCCGCCATATTAACCATCATTCAACCGTAGTAATGTAAATGGGGCATAAATTGGCATCTTCCACGACTTGCATCAAAACGTTATAAGCCCCTTTAGGGGCTTATAACGTTTTGGTGCAATTGGTTCTTATGCTTATGTTCTCAAGCCCCCAATTGGTTCTTATGTTTTTTGGTGTAAAAATTAATTGTAAGGAGATTGGAATATACCACCTCCATTGGTATATTCCAACCTCCTTGTAAAAGTGGGCCAACTCGCAGGGAGGGAGGTATAAGAGAGAGTGCACAGTCCCTGGATCCTACAGGATTGGTATAATCCATGGATCTCTGCAGGGCTTTCTAAGAGAGCGCTGCTGCCACTGACAGCGGGACACGTCTGCCAGATGGCCTCCCGCATTGCACGCCCTGGTCATAAGGTCCTGCGCTTACAATTAGAGGGGAATATTCGTGGTTCTATGTATTTGCCATTGTTTAACCCACGTGGGCCCGCGCGGAAAGACCGGAGTTGGAGGTAAATTGACAATTTTCCTGCAGTCGAATGAAAGTCTCGATGCATGAAGTCCAAATGTATTCATAAACAACAAAGCATTGCTATAATTAACCGTGAACATTTCATTGCATGACCATATTTGTTTATTGAGGTGGAAGCTTTCACGGAGATTGCGGAAGCTTTCACGAGCGTGAACGCAAAAATATATAAAAACTTCGTCACAAGGGTGACTAAAAGGAAAAGACACACGGGTTTTGTAAATCTTTCGGTGGATCGCCCCCACCTTCTTCAGAAGATCTCTCGCTGAATGATCTCTTCTGAAGATCTCGAGGTGGCGGCGATCCACCGAAAAATTTACAAAACCCGTGTGTCTTTTTATGTGTTTTTTCCTTTTAGTCGCCCTTGTGACGAAGTGTTTATATTTTTATTAAAAAAAACTGTCACAAGTGCGACTAAAAGGTAAACACATAAAAAGACACTCACACGGGTTGTAAATTTTTCGGTGGATCGCCGCCACCTTCTTCAGCGAAAGGTATAGGAAGTTTCTTACAGATATATATATATATATCTGTGTGTGTGTGTCTTTGAACCAATGGTGTTGCCGCGAGACGAGATTAGATTAGGGCCATAGTCTCGTTTCTCTGAACTCGTCTCGTGACCCTCAAGTCTCGTCTCGTATTCAGAAGAAGAAAACGAATACTTTTTTGGTTCAAGAAGTCTTTTTGTTCGATACAGTGAATTAAAAAAAATATCGATATGATCATAGCTTTTACAAAAAATATTTAGAATGATAAAATTATACTATGAAAAATAACTTAAGATATTCATCAATATTTTATTTCAGTATTAAAATAAAATTAAATGAACTTGTAACTTTATAATGCAGTGAAACTATCGAAAGTAATGTTCATTTGGATATTCTTCTAGCTGTTTGGTAATTTTTGACAGTTCTTATTCTAGCGTCCGAAAATCTGGGACATATTATCTCACTTTCCCTTTTCTGGATGGCTCGCCATCAGATCCTTCTCTTGAATTCTCGTGGAGAAGTCGTGAAGAAGAAGAGGGTATATTATAGTGTAATGCATGTTGGTGACTATACTCACCCCCTGCCACACACCCCTGAGGTGGCTTGTAGGGTATTTTGTAGATGTAGATGAAATCCTCACATATCGTCTACCTCCTCTTATTTCGTCCAGAATTCATATCCTCTTCCACGCTTCCCCAGTGTTCTCCCCTCAATCACTCTTTTCAACAATGCCCTCTCCTCTCAATACCTCCTCCATCCATCTCTTCTGCCTTCTCCTCTGCCACAAGCTTCCTCTTCTCTCCGACCATATCCAATACCTCCTCGTTCGTCTTCCTCGCCACCCAGCTCACCCTATCTCCATCCTTCTCCAAACCCACATCTCAAACGGTACTCAAGTCTACGCACATCCTCCCTTCGCAATGACCAAGTTTCCGACTGATGCAGCGCCATGCTCCATGTTATAGTTTTCACGTGTCTTTTCTTTACATCTCTTCTCAGACCCCCTGATTAATTCTTCTTCAGCCAGGACAATTCTACCTCTGTTGTTTTACAACTAAAGCCATTTTTTTTTCAAAATACTACCCAGGTACGTTAACTGATCAACATGCTCTATTTTGTGATCTCCTACCCTTAAATATTCAGATACGCCTTTTTACTTTTAAAAGATCTCATCACTTTTGATTTATCTTCATCCCATACTTTTCGCACTGCACCTCTAACGCATTCACCATTGACTGTAACCCCTTGGCAGACTGACTAACCAATGCTTGATCATCTGCAAATCTCACTGATTTTATCAGCTCCCCTCCTACCTTTATTCCTACCTCCTTATCCCCCCATGCCTCCCTCACCATTTCTTCCGAATACACGTTAAAAAGCAACAGCGATAGTGGGCACCCTTGCCGCACTCCTCGTCCTATCGTGGCCCATCCCGATTCTCCATTGTCTACCCTAACCTGCGCCGTCTGGTTCATATACAAATTTCGAATCAGACACCTGTCCCTCCAATCGACCCCTAATTTCTTCAACACTCCCATTAATTTCGTCCATTCCACCCGATCAAACGCCTTCTCGAAATCTATGAAGCATGCAAAAACATCCTGCCCATACTCTAGGTTTCTTTCTACTAGCGTCCTCATCACTCCTATAACGTCCCGCATTCTAGTCCCTCTCCTAAACCCAAACTGGTCGTCACCTATAGGTAGGTATTCTTTAGCCGTGCTTTCTAGCCCTCTGTTTATAATTCTTAAGAACTACTATGGCCACGTGAGAAACTTAATCACGGATATAGGTATTGGTATGGTCTTCACGAAGTCCTCCGATCACACTTTACCCTCATATACATCCTATGAATAAGTGCAAAAAGTTCTCTTCTTCCGTTCTTCACCATATTCTTTAGAAACTCTGCAGATATGCTTATCTATTCCTACCGCCTTATTCATATTCACGTCTCCAAGTGTTCTTTCAATTTCATTATCAAGGATACCTCTGGTCTGATGCCGTCCCTGTCGTCTTTTCTCTTTCTATATCTCATGACGTACTGGGCCTTTTTTCCCTGCCATTAAGCTCTTCAACATATTCCTTCCACCTCTCCTGGATCTCCTCTTTTGATTTCTACGCGATGCTCTTTGTGAAATTTCTACAATGAGTCGATCTGTTCTCTACTCAATTCATCCCTCGCTTTTCTTATTTCTCGGCCTGTTGTTTAATTCCCGACATTTTCTCTTGCTTATAGTTATGAGTTTACACTCTTCCGTTCCCTTCACTCCTCCATCTCCATTATCATCTCCTTCGCAATCCACGGTTTTCTAATTTCGGTTGAACTTAATACTACGCCTACCGTGGCTTTCGCCGCTTCTACAATCCCATTTTTTTAAACTTACCTATTCACCGCCCAATATCTGTTCCTTCGCCTACCACCGCGTTCCAACGAAGTGGTTTGTCCCAGGTATGATTTCCTCCAGCTGGTCGTGTACACCGCATGCATCTCTTCTCCTCCACTATGATAAGAGGTATGCAATAGAATGCTTGTAGTACACTGATCTGCAAAGACTAGTTTTCTGTCAACTTTCCTGTTCATTGCGAATGCAACCCCGTGCTGGATTTCATTCCCTCCGCTATATTTTACTCTATCCGCTTACCGCTATCGCTCCAGTTGTCCCCGTCATCCTTCCATGTTGCAATTCGCCCAGGTCCATGATGTGTCTACACCCAGCCGCCCTCTCCATTTCGTGCTTTATATTCTCTTAACTTCCCCGCCCCCGGCATAGTCCTAACATTCCACGTGCCTATTCTGATTGTCGCGAACTCCGTATCTTCGTTTCCTCTGATCCTGCATTGGCCTCTACTTCCGATCTAGGGTTTCGTGTGATCGCAGGGGCGTTGCTCCCACCGCTGCTGAGCACAAAACCCGGGCCAGGGGGCCGAACCCCGTAGTTGCCAGGATTCAATTTTCATATAAGGACTGTCCATGATTGATTGCAAGGCTATTTATTCCACCACAACGAGTTTGTAGTCCTCAGGAAGAGCAAAAGTAATGTGGCGAATTAAAAATCATGTAATTGTTAGGTACTTAAAAAATAAAAAAGTAAGTTTGAGAATTAAATTGTCATGTTTTTTTATATCCTTTGATGTTTAAAGTCACACGTAAGCTCCATTTTATATTTTAGGGCTAATTTGAATCAGTTTTCTTCTTCTTGATTTCTTCCATTCTCTTCCTTTCTCCTTCACCGAAGTACATACACACTTCTTTCTTCGGTCCTCCTCTCCTCCTTATTCCCCCCTTACTATCCTCTCCTTATTCCCCTTCATCGTCGCGGTCTCTTCAAGTTCCCTTGGGGGGGGGGGGCAATTAATTGGCAAATCTTGAACAATTCTTTCGTTTTCTCTTGGGCAAAACGTGTATTAATTCTTTGCAGCTTTCTGTCCTTTCCATTTCCAGGTTCAATTTTACCCGCCAAACTTCAAATCGAACACGGCTTTCAATGTTCCGTGGCTGATGTTACCTTCTTCGTCGCACTCCGTGCATTTCTCGCATGCATTACTTTCAAGTGTGGATGCTTGTTCTTACTAGTCTTTCAACACACGTATCTCATTAAACACCAAGCTCTTATCGGTTCAAAATCAACGTCTCTTACCCATCCTTGGGTATTAATATTATTGAGTAAGTATAAAGCGGTGAAGTTTCCGCGATTTGAACTGATGGTCGAAGTGCTCAAATTTAGAGCCACCGGTGTTGACAATGGAGGAGGCTTTCCATTCAACAATGTGTCCAAGTTGGCACCAATCAGAACTGCGCATCATCAGAGCGCTCCTAAGCGCATCTGCACTCGAACACGACGATTACTCAAACGATGTTCGCTGTCGAAACGCTCGGTTATCCCCCGATAAATGTCTCTGTGTAGAAGCACTATAGTCACCGCCGTGTATTATGTGCATATAATTATGGAAATCGTTCAAGATGCGTGTTAAAAAAACGCCATCTTCTTATAATAGAGTAATTAAAAACTTTGCATTATCCATGTTTGATAACTTTCCTGTAAATCCAAAGAAAAACATCAATCGTGGAAGCGATTATTGAATCTTTTATTGTCTAGCGTACATCAACCTCCGGTCTGTTTTGAAGTGCTCTGCCTATTACGTAGGTCATACGTATACGCATGTAGACTCCTTGGCGTTGGTTCTGAAATGAATATATATAAAGCAGGTGCACTGTTGAGTTGTAGTGTAAGCAGCCGTGAATAGACTACCATTTTTGTGTCGTGTCATAGATTAAGTCGCACCATGGCAACCACTTCAACCTTTCTCCGAGATCTACCTAAACAACTTCGAAACTTACCTTTACCTCTTGGCCGGGATTTTTTTTTTAATTTCAGCCCTGCTGTGCGGTGGCGGCGAGAGAAAGTTAGATGCATAGCCTAATTAACCCTTAAACGTATGCATTTTCTGTTCCGACATATTCAGTTTTCTATAAATTTAAATGGTATGTACATCACAACAATCTCATCCATTGTAATAAAGAAATACTGGTATATCAGGCAGCAATTCTTGGGCGTTTGAATGCGAGGTACCCTCGCTTCTACTTAATGTAAAACAAGTGGAGATAAGGAGTGGCAGTAGGAATAGTTGGGAATGTGTAGTCGTTATGCTGATTTTCTTATTCCTCCTCCTCTTTTTCTTAAAAGAAAATATGCATTATATAACTAACTCTAAGGAAGGGGTTTGACATACAGAGCTGGCGCCACCTGTAAAAAGCTGGCGGACCTGTCTTCATGCCACCTTTATTGCAGCGGGTCAAGTTAATATATATATATATATATATATATATATATATATATATATATAAACTTTGTCACAAGTGTGACTAAAATGAAAACACATAAAAAGACACTCACACGGGTTGTAAATTTTTCGGTGGATCGCCGCCACCTTCTTCAGCGAAAGGTATAGCTTCCTATACCTTTCGCTGAAGAAGGTGGCGGCGATCCACCGAAAAATTTACAACCCGTGTGAGTGTCTTTTTATGTGTTTTCATTTTAGTCACACTTGTGACAAAGTTTTTATATATTTGTGTTCACGCTCTTGAAAGCTTCCAATGATATATATATATATATATATATATATATATATATATATATATATATATATATATATATATATATATATATATATATATATATATATATATATATATACTCATCCATTCGAAAATCAGACGCTCAAAGGCGCGAATAAATTCATACAATCATAGGAAATGGAAAGCGATAGGTACACATAAAAGGACGAACACAGGGTTTGGTGGGGAAGATGGTAATGTGTCGAATCCAGACAGAAGGGTGAGGTGAAATTTTTTCTGTCTGGATTCGACACATTATCATCTTCCCCACCAAACCCTGTGTTCGTCCTTTTATGTGTACCTATCCCTTTCCATTTCCTATGATTGTATGTATGTATATATATATATATATATATTATATACCAATGATTTCTCATTATCTCCGTTGGTCATAGCTTAAATGTATTTTGAGAGACCTTCATTGGCACTTATCTTATAGTGCGCAGCAACTCGAGGTTTTATGACGGTGGAGAAAGTTCGCCGAAACATGAACCATATTTTATGCTATTATAATGTTTTGGAAACTAAAGGAGAGAATGGGTTAAACGATTTACGATATGTATGGAGGTGTGAGAATTTTGGAAGTAAAGTAATAGCGTTGCCAGACGTATAAAAAGGATTGTTTCAGGTTTGATGTCGTGGAATAACAAAATAAAATAATATCGACCATTTTCCACTACATATGTATATACTTTAATTCGACCTGTTTCGACGCAGTACTGCATTATCATCAAGTTATGATATGACCACCATGATGCAGTACTGCGTCGAAACAGGTCGAATTAAAGTTTATATTTTGGAAAATTGCCAATGTTATTTTATTTTTTTATGTTGCCAGACGTGATGTTAGTTGAGGTAAGCATGCTTATTTAAAATTTTGGTGAAGCAATCCGTGTATAGTCTATACCTGCCGAGCCGCCATTCTTAGATCCAGACCCGATGGCAGAACAGCTCTTCTCCTGATACTAAACCGTTTGAGTGACAGCGTACCTAGCATATGTCATGCAGCTGTCACACATCATGCAGTCTACATATATTGTAGTTCACGTTAGGGGACTTCCATTAATTATGTCAATCATTTTTTGGTTAATTTTTACCTCCCCCCCCCACCCGTCAACAATTGTCAAACTTTCAGTGACTACCTTACTAAAATTATGTCAAAACAATTTTAAACCCCCCACCCTCACCTCCCTCCCCACCGACTAATAATATTATATACGGCTGCCTTTAGATGCCATTTAATAGAAGTCCATGGGTAGCTATACTAGTATTAGATGACAATGGCTTAGTGCAGTCTTTGAATTACTAACTAACAGCATCCATTAAAAACCGGTCAAATGAATTATATTAATCTATTGCTTTATACCATATGTGCCTACATGTGTCTACTATCAAGTACGTTGAATAAAAACAAATTATGATGATGCAAGACTATGACTTACTTTGTGAGAACGTCTGAACCGGTTAAAATTAAAAAAAAACTGTAAAAAGTAAAAAAAGTAACATTGCTGACGTCAATTTATCTTTAACTCCCCCCCACTCCCCCACATCGACATTGGTAAAACTTCTTCAAACCCCCTTCCCCCTCTATTTTGTTGGCATGATTAATGAACGTCCCCTTTAGGTGGAATTCACCGTCTGCCACGAAATATGTGTTCTCACATGCATGCCATCGAATGAAAGTCAGTTAAATATGAAAGCGTTACAATTTATACGCAGGACGCATGTCTTAGAGCAAACATGTCTGGGTAAAATGCGGTCAAGCTGGCAGAAAGTTAGTATTTATTTAAAAAATATTGGGGAAATGTGATTATAAATTTAAAGAGCGCTGTTATATTGGTTGGGACCCACCTAGAATACTCCTCTAATATTTGTGATCCTTAAGAATCTATCTTACCTGATCTGAATTTGATCGCGTGCTGCGACAGGCGATTAGGTTTTTCAAAAGATGTTACGATTAGTCTAGATATGTGACGATGCTATTTAGAAGAATTGGGATGGGATCCGCTATATCACAGCGTAGGTTAAAAAGATTATGAATAATCTCGTGAACACATTTGAGGGGAATCGCACCTCCGGAGACGTCAAGAACATAGTCTCAAAACTGGGTGCCACTATGTCAGACATGGTTAGATCACATATGCTTTAAATTATAGAGATAGATGGCGAGACGGAGATGTTGAAAATGCCATATTTTTCACGTAGTACGATTAGAGACCACAGTACATAGCTGTGATCGAAAGCGCCAATAATTTTTATGTTAACGTTTTCCATTTTTTTTTGCATGAGATGATAATTTTAATAAAAGTATCAGCGATACTTATAAGTTTAATTTTGTTGTCATTTTTGCTCTTTTTTGACGGTTCAAATGAACATACGACGGTATATTAATGGAGTATATGACGGTATATAATGTAGGATGAAAGACAAAAATGGTCCCCGCGGTGCATTACGAGTGCAGTGTTCATCCCGAAATGCATCGAGTGTAGAGATGGAGAAGCACACGTGTGTGTGTGAAATCTCTCTCCCTCCTCTCTCTCCTCCTCCTCGTACGTCTTCGGAGCAGTTTTATCCAGAGAGTGATACATCTGACACGATTATGGTGACGATGGGAAGAAAGTGTGTTTTTACGTCGCTCATTTCAATCGAGGGACACTCACACTCGAGGTGGCTCGCAGGGTGCCGATGGAGACGGAAGCGAAGGAATGGTGCGCGGCGCGGCACCTGCTCTCCGAACACGGCCTCCTATTGCCGCGCTTCTCCACTTCCTGCTCTCCGCTATATGTTATAGTACCCTCCCCCCCTGCCGCGCTACGACTTGAGCCAAACTGGATCGCCTTCCTCGCGCGGGAACACTTTCCAATTTCTTCCAACACTCATCCAACTCGTTTCACATGCCACATGAGAATAATTCAAAAGAGTTCGGTAATTTCCGGAGAACCTTTTCAGTGATAGTTTCCAGTTCGCGGTTACCAAACCCGAAGTTCCCTCGAGGCGGCGCCGCACTCGCGTCCTCTGCGAAGACTGGCCAATGATAGG
This sequence comes from Pyrrhosoma nymphula, assembly GCA_963573305.1. Taxonomy (NCBI): domain Eukaryota; kingdom Metazoa; phylum Arthropoda; class Insecta; order Odonata; family Coenagrionidae; genus Pyrrhosoma; species Pyrrhosoma nymphula. The sequence goes on along the minus strand of OY754331.1, from coordinate 5,903,151 downwards.
AATGGCGTCACCGGTGTTGGGAGGAGAAGCCTGGAGGCTGGCACACCGCCGCGCCGTTGGGTGGACGGAATCTTCCTTGAGAGAGAGAGAGCAGGATTCAGACGAACAATGCAGGTGGTGTCCCGATAGTGTGTGGCATGTCTTAGTGGCACATCGCTTACGAGTGCAGTGAAGCGAAAAAGCTATGGGAATTCTTGAAAAAGTCGTTTAAAAAGTTAAGTGGAATGGAAAAAATGTAACTGCATGACATACGTGCTCGGTATAACTTACAGCGGACCAAATGGAAGGAAGAAAGGGGGGCAATTGCATTGTGACATCTGCAAAAAGCTCAATTGACAGCTGCTTTACAGCGGTGGAAAAAGGAGAAAGAGCTGAGCCTGAGTATCTACATCTACATCTACATATTACCCCGCAAGCCGCCTCAATAGGCGTGTGGCGGGGGGTGTTAGGACACCAGCCGTTTAAAGATAAAAAGGAAACGCTCTAATGAAATTACGCCTAGCATTTATTGAAGTCCCTTATTGTTCGGGGGAAAAACGAATTCCCATACCTATCCGTTCGGCAAAATATCTCTCTTAATTTATCGTTTCTGTCGGACCTGGAAATATAGTGGGGTTCTAATATGATGTTCTCCGTGTCGCTCTGAAAGATATCTATTCTCAATTGTTCAAGCAATCTAAGCCTAGCGCGAAGCCTCCGAGTCTCTAGCGGTTCCCAGCCTAATTCGTTTAACATCTGTGTAACGCTGTCAGTACGCCCGTAGCTGTTTTTGACGAATCGCGCAGCTTTCCTTTGTATTTTATTAAGTTCCCGGACTAAGTCTTTCTGCACCGGATCCCATATGCTCGCTGCATATTCAAGGTGTGGCCGGACGAGTGCGAAATAGCACCTCTCTTTTACTTTTTCATCCGAAAATCTTCCCACAATACGCTTGACGAATCCTAGCTTCTTCAGAGCTCTGCCACAAATATTTCTTATATGTGCTCCCCACGATAGGTCCGAAGTTATCGTAACTCCTAGATACTTCACTTCATTTGTCGCCTTTATGTTAACACCATCCACAGCATATACATGGGTATAGTTGGACGACTTCCGAAAGAAATGTACCGCCGTGCATTTGCTCAGATTAAGTTCGAGTCCCCACTCTTGGCTCCACACATGAACGTTGTTTAAATCCGATGATAGAGTTTTAAAGTCAGAGTGATCACTAATTTCACGATAGATGACAGCGTCGTCGGCAAATAGACGTATTTTACTGCTAATTCGAGAGCATAGATCATTTATGTATATAATGAACAAAAGGGGTCCGATCACGCTTCCTTGCGGGACACCTGATGTCACTTTAACGACATCAGAGCTAATTCCGTCAAGAACTACCTTTTGCTTACGATCACTCAGAAAGTCGCGTATCCAGTTTACTACTGTTTCGTTTAGGCCGCATGACTGTAATTTGTATAAAAGTTTGTTATGAGGTACCGTGTCGAAAGCTTTCTTAAAATCTAGAAATAATGCGTCAACTTGTCTTTTCGATTCACCAGATTTGAGAACGTCATGAAGAAAGAGCGCGAGTTGTGTTTCACATGATCTACCTTTCCGGAAGCCGTGCTGACAACCATGGAGGACGTTACGACTGTCCAGGAACGTCATGATATTGCTAACGACGATATGTTCGAGTATCTTGCCTATAATCGACGTTAATGAAATTGGTCGATAGTTCCCTGGGTCGTGTCTGTTTCCCTTTTTGAATATCGGTGTAACGTTTGCAATTTTCCAGTCTAATGGTATCTTTCCTTCAGACAATGACTTCTTGAATATTATGTCTAAGAACGGTGCGATCTGTGGCGCCAACTCCTTGAGGACACGCACGGGTATTCCCTCTGGACCCGGAGATTTACTATTTTTTATCGACTGCAGCTGTTTAGTTATCCCATCACGTTGAATAGTGATTTCTTTCATCGGTTCCTCAGTGAATTGTATTTAAAAATTACATGCAGTATCGTCTGTGGTGAATACACTTTTGAAGTGGGAATTTAACGTGTTAGCTTTGTCAATATTTTCGGTGACAAGTTTGCCATCTTTATCGAATAACGAATCTACGGTTGAAGATTTTCCCTGAAGCTCTCTCGCATATGACCAAAAAGATTTCGGATTTTCTTCGAGTAATTCACCAAGTACTTTTTTCTTGAAATTTATCAATGCAGAACGCATTGATTTCTTAGTTTTTGAGCGTTGCGCAGCGTAACTTTCTTTTGCTTCAAGTTCCTTCGATTTGTCACCTACCGTAGTGAACTTTTTAACCAAGTTGTACAATTTTCTCTGTCTCTTAAGGTCCCTCCTAACATCGTTGTTATACCAGCGAGGTTCTTTACTGTCGCATTTCAATTTTTGCGGAATATATTCGTTGATTCCCCGTCGTAGAATTTTTAAGAAATATTTCCATGATTCATCAGTGCTTTTATCCTCAGTTTTAGCTACGAAATCCGTGTACGAATCATTAAGCATCTCGCCAAATTTGATGAAGTTGCATTTATCAAATAAATAAATATTGCGTTTCGGTTTTACAGCTGACTCTACTTCAATTTTTAAGGTTGCAAAAATTACTCTGTGATCACTTATGCCGTCAATAATATCGAGCTGTTTTATCAACTTAGGATGGTTTACTGCAAAAAGGTCTAATATTTTATTTCCTCTCGTAGGCTTGTCAACTACTTGGGAAAGTGAGTGATTAGCAAGTGTGTTGAGTAAGATCTCGCTGATTTCCCTATTCCTAGAATTCGGTTTTACAGTGTAAGAATCCCAATTTATAGATGGCAGATTAAAATCTCCCCCAATAAATATTACACTTTTACTGTCTCTCACAGTAAATGCGGATATTTGATTATCTAATTGGTAAATAACATCAATTTTGGAGTTTGGAGGTCTATAGAAAGAGCAAACATGTATACTCCTTTTCTTATACTCCATGAGTAATTCATGTCAAAAATAATGACAAAAAGAATAATAATGGAATTGGCCTTTTACGAGGCCATTGGAGATGAGACAAGATTTAGAAACTACTTGTGTCATGGAGATGTACTTTCTGCACTTTTAAAGATGGAGAAATAACAATTAATGAAGGGGCGAGGTGATATACGCTGGGTGTGGAAAAGGGGGGGGGGTCAAAGGGTCCAATGTTGCGGTCCCTTTGGCGGACCCTCCTCTCATGTGCCCTCGCTGGACACGTGAAACCCTAATTTAAATGATGATGAAAATAATATGACAAAGAAATGAATGATTTGAATAAATGAATTGAAGAGGAGAGGACTAAACTTGTGATAATACCGCCGCTCCATAAACAGTAATAATAATAAACCTCTGCCGCTCGTCGCGTGGGGGCGAGGCGCTGTTCCGCGGTGCTCGCGCCTCCGACCCCTGACCTCTGGTGGTCATTCGAGTGTCTACATACGAACACACACACGTAGTGATATAGTCCCCTGTGCAAACCACCCCAAGGGTTTGTGGCAGAGCGTGGTCTATCTCCAAAAATGCAATGCACTACAACATGCTCTAACTGTTTTAGATATTGCGAGCACTGATGCCCTAAGCAAATATATGCCAGGGGATGTTTTTCCACGACTTTTCACTGCAATATATGTTATAGTTTTACAATCACTGCGGTAATGTCCTCGGCGTGAAAACCAAAGTTCTGACCTTCTCCCGTCAATTGCACCCACGTCACCTAACGTAAAGTTCTGTAACGCACCAAACCCAAACTCTCAGTTAACATTAAGTAAACGAAAAAGCTACGACAGCTTGCAGTTATCGTTAGCCAAACATCAAATAAGATTTCACCCTTTCCCGGCGAATTGTAGTGATGAACTCTTCTCGGGCTCTACACCGGGTGAGTGATTTAAATGTTGCCGACGTTTTGGGTAGCGACTCGTTATCCATCCTCAAGGCAAATGTCACGTAACGAAACTATCCGTTGGTTTTATACGGACGGTGGCGGTGGGGGATTGGTCGATCCCCGATTGTTGAGCTGGAGAACCGTTGACCGTTGAAATTTGGCCGTTGACCGTTGGCCTTGTTCTGTCAACCTGAATTATTTTTAGGACCCTATTCCACGAGCTGCTGATGGTATAGCCCGAATCCCGGTTTACGTTCCTCCTTTCCATTGCGGCATCGTGCGCATGTGGTACAATCGGCAGAAAAAGGCCTTGGTGCCACGCACCACCAGGATGTTTACTAACCGACGGGTGCAACGTGAATTTATTGTTTTGCTGCGCCTTGTTCGAGAAGGATAGAAGAGAAGTTAAGGAAATGAGCTACTTCTCCCTTGTTACACCCCACTTGGAATACGCTGACAGAATTTGGGATCCTTGTGAGGTAGTCTTAAAAAGCGAGTTAGAACGCGTGCAGCGAAGATCGGCAAGATACGTTCAAGGCCGTTACGATTATCTCGTTAGTGTTGCTGACCATTTGCTACAACTGGGATGGGAAACCCTTTCAGAATGTCGATTGAAATTGAGACTTAATCTATTGTGTAAGTTCCAAACCAATTTTGTTACTAACGACGTGAATAACATTATATGAAATCCGACATAAGTACTACGGTAAATCAGATCATAAGAATAAAATTAGGGAACTAGACTGCAGAACGGACAGATTTTAAATGTCATCATTTTCTCCGATAAAGATAAGAGATCATATACAGCTGCTAATGAGACTTTTAACTAGGTTTGACAATTGGTAGTGTAGCTATAGTTTTTGTTGATTCACTCCCTAATACTTGTATCCTAGTCTGCTCCCTAGTACTCACAGCAAGCACGCCGCGTATGATTTCAGCATAACTCTTGGATCTCTGTCCATTTATGTAGTTTCAAAATACATAAATACTATCGGTGCCTCTAACAATGCGGTAGCATATCTATAGTGTAGTGTGTGCTTGTCACGAGGCTTCGCCTCGTGACAAGCATTAGCGATTTATGCTAATGCATAATTAGTCGTAGTTACATTAACTTTAATAGGGTATAGTGTAACGCATGTTGGTGTCTACTCACCCCCTGCCACACACCCTTGAGGTGGCTTTCAGGGTATTTTATAGATGTAGTAGAAATGTGTTTTTCTCGGAGCTCATTTTTGCTGTACCAGATACCCTTGCATTTAGCGAAATGAATTTTGAGACTGCAATCAATTCGGAAATTATTTCGCTTGTGAGTATTGTAAGTATGCGTAGTCTAAAATATTTCGTCGAGAACGTTTTCATAACGAATTTTCAGGGACCTACCAATCCTCGGCTGTCGTACGCATTATATACTAATAATCAGCTCATTTCCCTTTTTTAATGTCAGAATGTCCATAAGTACTGATTGTGAAAGTCTTACTTCTTATTTTATATCTATTAAAGTCGTGCCTATTTATCACATGTTAATATAAGTGATTGACAATGTACCTAATTCTACATAATTATATGATCATTCCATATTTTCTAATTTTCGACAAAAGCCCCGCTCGACCAACTCGGATTCTTATGAAATTTTGTGTGATGAGTTCCACATGTCTCAAATGAAATGGTGTTATATTTTTAGGTCCACTGGTGGGATCCAGTTTATTGCAGTTTAATGACCCCACTTTAATGACCAGCCTCGATTTATTTGTCCTCTGCAGAATCTCATTTCTTTTTGGTTTCTTATGATAAAATTTATCATTCCGTATTTCCCGCACTAAATAAATCTAATGCATCTACCAAAGCTTGTACCCGGCGTATGACCCTCTTTAAATGCATGTTCTCAATAAATTAGTAAATAATTAAATCTATGGAATTCCCACTCTCCCCCGGGAGACCGAACTTAGTGCTTGGCGAATTTTGTGGATACTACCGGGACTAGCCACGGTATTTACCTTTTACAGAGTCTCCCGACACTTCACATGAGCGCGAAATTCCACAGATGAAAAAATCATTCGCCTTGGCCGGGATTCGAACCCGGCTCCCTCGATTTCGCGCCGAGCTCTTTAGCCGCAGTTTAATTACAGAGGCACCCACCTAACACGTTGTTCCTTTAAAGCCTTTTTAAAAAATCAAAGGTGAGAATGAGGTCTCGGTAGTTTAACTGGCTAAAGAACTCGGCGCGAAATCAAGGGATCCGGGTTCGAATCCCGGTGAAGGCGAATGCTATTTCCTCTGTGGATTATCGCACTTAATACTTGTGTTTCATAACTCGTCATTATTACTAACACCTCACCCCACTTGGAATATCCCTCTCATGGTTTCGCTTTCATTAGTATTTCATGAAATCCATGAATTGGTGGTTTTAGTATTCGTACTAATCAGTATTCGTATCTTAGCCCAGTTTTGCATGCGTGTCCTCGGAGTGTATGGCGGTGTCAACTCTTGGCGTCTTTTTTATCTGCTCATTTTATGGTCCTCGTTTAGCGCGCGCGGTTCAACCTTGAACTGGGACGAGTGTTGCATTCCTATGGCACGGGGGGGGGATGATCACCCCCCCCCCCCCGTGCCATTGCGGCCATTGTCTCTGTAACTCGAAGCGGCTCAAAACGCTCTGAAGCGTATCTCTCCAAGTCCCAGTCATTCAAGTCTCCTCGCGCGCGCTATGATTTCTTCTCAGTCTCAGTAATTCGAAGCATCTTTCTGTTTTCTCTAGAATTCATTTGTCACACTTTCCGTCTCTTTCTCCACTGGTGCATGGCATTCTACAGTCAAAAATCTTCGAATGGCCACGCTTCTTGCGAGTCGAGAGAAATCTAGAGAGGACACTCTGATGGTTCCTTCCTTGCCCCATCCACACAACTTTCTCGTGCGGCCGAACCTACTAGAGCTCTATATTAGGAAAAGCACGGTCAAAAACGCTATAGCGCCGCCAAGGAAGTCCTACTATCTAGGAGGCACATGGGGCAGTTAGGGAGTGAATATGTTTTTACGGGAAAATATTTATTGCAAAGCATTTAAGTGAGTTTGATCCATATGATGGCATCAACTGTGATATTTCGTACGTATTGCTACATGTATTCCACAAAAGTGCAGCAGTAAGCCTGTTTTTTTTAAATTGCGAAGGTAGCAGACGATTCAAAGCAACGGCAGACGACGTCGTCTGCATATATGGAAAACATATCCGGTAACTTTTTTCCAAAACCTTCCGTTGTCACTCTACCTTTGGCCCTCATTCTTTGGACCTAAAGGGATTCCTTCTTCTTTTATGGGTTTCCTCCGTTTTCTCATTGATTTTTCCAAAACAGTGTTTAAAAGTCAGCGACAGTCCTTCTCTCTGTCTTAATGCCGAATGGCTCCGAAATTTAACTTTGGGGACGGTTTCCGTTGGTGATAGATTGATTGATAACTGCTTTCATTTTTCCATCCAAGACAAATTCTTCCAAGACGTTAAAAGAGTGTCAGTCGGTCAATCGAGTCATATACTTTCTTGAAGTCAATGAATACAATTACCGTATTTCTACTACTTAGAGCTGCTACTCTCAGCATACATTTTAGACTGAATGCTCTGTTGCACTCAGGATCTTCCCGCACTGAAACCTCCTTGATACTTCTCGCCTATTTCATGGTCCATCTGTCCTTCTACTACGTTTAGTAACATCTTGAAAAGTAATTGGTAAGAAGTTGGCAACGACGAAATTCCTAGGTAATGGTTCGGATCGACGCAGTCTCATTTTTTATGGAGCGAGTAGGTATGGATGAAATCGAATTTCCAATCGTTGGTGGGCGTTGTGCATTTGCATCGGACGACGTTCATTCGTTGCCTTAGAGATCCCAAGATTCGACATCTCTGCACTACTCACCCATCTTTCGCGGGCGCTTTTTAATATTTTTCACTTCCTTGGTTGCCCAGGTTTTGATTTCAATGACACAAGTGGGACAATAACTTCGGATTTGCGTTTCGTTCTTTCTTGAACTGCAGTCTTTCCGGTCGTTCCTCACAGTTTAGAAGGGTATGAAAATAAGAGGCAAAATGTGAGCTACTTTACTGTGCTAGGGTATCTTCTAAAACAGGGAGTTGGGGGCTGGTATTTTAGTAGTTCTTCCTTGAAAGTTCCACCCTGGTGTTATTTTTCTTAAAGTCCTACTCCAGGTTTTCTAAGAGACTTTAGTCATACTTTCTCTTTTCTCCTCCGTTAAACTTAGAAGCTGTTTTTCTTTGTTGACTGAAGTAATTCCATTATTTCTTGGCTTGGTCGAAGTACCATTTCCTTGCCCTTGACTTCTTATCAAGGGCGTCGTCACATAATTTGTTCCGCCACCTCGTGTTTCACTTTCTCTTGCGATCCCACCTCTCCCAGATTGCCTCAAGTCTTCCTCCTCCTCCTCGTCTTGCGCGGGTTTTTGTTTCCCCCGGTTCTTTCGTCTCGATTTCTTACACATAGTAACCATAACCTTGGTTTTCTCAACTCTAATCTTCAAGTTGTCATTTCATCAAAGTTATGTCTATCCAGTTGAGCACTCTCTTCAGATCTTCCTTCTTTTCTGCCGGGATGTCATCAGCAAAGCGTAGCACGCCCAGTTTTCCTCCTCGTACGTCTAATTCACGTCCCCTTCCCTCTCTCCCACCTTCCCGATTCGAATTATTTCTCTTCCTCGCAGAACATCTTCGTTTTCTTCCGTTCCATATCCTTACTCGCCTCTTAACCACTTTATCTTCAAACCACGCTTACTCCCACTCTCTCTATCTCTTTCTCTTAAATCCGCGAAGAGCGAGTTCCTGAACCGTACGACTCTCGCCCGCTCGAGTGTTCTAATTGAACTTCACTCAATGGCGTCGCTCTGATTCCCCCCGCCTCATAATTTCCGTCGCTTCCTTTATTAAGAATGAAAAATAATCGAGACGTGACCTCGAATCGCCACCGGAGAGGCAATGAACTTCAATTGAAGCTCAATCTTCGCGTTGGTTTTCAAATGATTACGATTATTTCCATCGCCCATATTAGCAATGCCGTCGTAAGCAAATAAAATTTTCAGGAATTTGCCTTCCAGCCGCTATTTTTATGCCATTGGCACAAATGCATTCTCGTGCTAGAATGAAATTGGACTCCCGTTTGGAGTGGTCGACGCCATTAATGGCTGCCAAGTGGTGGTCGTCTAGTGGTGGGCGGCGCCAATGGCCATTATACATAATTGACCACCTTCTAACCCCCGTGGGAATTTTGAGAAGGGAAATACGCAGGGAAAGCACCAGAGCCTACAAAATTATAATCCACGGAAAAAATTCTTATTTTATGAGCTCCAAGATCAAATCTTCCTTAGCATGTGAGGAAATTATCATCTCCATCTTTTTCTTCATCTCAATAATAAATACCGCGTGAATAAATGTGCAATACATTGGGCCCGAAGGTTAGAGTAAGGTTAGCCGAAGGATACATGACACCGTTAGACACAGTAAGCCGATTTGATGTGTGTCAATGCAAATCTTGCAAGGAATCAGAATAGCTCCTTCGTTTTCATTAGCCAGGAGAAAATCACTTCAGTTTTGCGTCTTAAGTTTTCCCCTTGTCACCCACATTCAGAAACCAATATGTCGTCTTTTCCCCCCAAGAGTCTCTGCTAAATGCCATTTGTACGGGAAGTTCTCAGAAAGAGTGTCAACCAAATAAGGTTCACTGTCATGGATCACAGCATCCTACGATAGGTACTTTGAATTAATGCACATCTCAAAATAATCACAAGGATTACATACAAGCTGTGACTTTCTGCAAGACCAGAGGAAACATTGGATGGCATATGTCCAGCGGAAGAAGTGTCTCGTATTGGAAGAATTTACCTTCAATTTCAACTCACGAGTAACCTCGAGGAAAGTTCGACGTCTTTTTCAGCTTTTGAAGGCGAAATGGACTCACTTTTTTATAATATTTCCTTTCTTAATACTATCAAATCTTGGAATATAAGACAAAGTCTCCGGCTTCACCTGGAGGAAATTCCTTATATCACACATAATAAAATACTTTATTCTTTTGCACACTTTTTATTACGACCATGGTTTCGACAAACTTGTGTCATCTTCAGGTTCTACAGAAATAGGTTCACGTTTGCCTTGTATACCTTATCACAACCTCAGAGGTGGTGTGGGGGGGGGGGATGGAGAGGGAACCACACCATTAACTTAGAAACCACCATGGTGACAGCACATCCTTGTCGTTTTTCTTACCTCACTTCTACTTTCCCCGCATTACAGCAACATTTTATGACTGCCAACTGTTCTTCATTTATTCGCAGCATCCGACTCCTCTGTCGTTACTCTTATGCTCTCCAGTGTTACCAGTACTGTTCTGTAACAAACCACATTACCAAGTAATGAATTCTCTTCGTGGATGGAGCAAACAATATATGTGTGTGTACGTGGTATGTGTCCTTTTGTGTCCTGTGTGATGTGCCTCAGGGCTAAAATGTAAAGGGCTGCTTCTGAAGTCTTAATCATCTCTCGGCTCTTTTCTTCTTTGGACCGTGGGTGGTAGCGTTAATTTTAGAGTCAATTGGCATCAGACCAGTTGATTATATATGAGACAAATCAATCTGTCTGTAGCTTAGTCAGGGTCGTCCGAAAGGTAATGTCATCGACTCCGGACACCTTTCTCCATCTCTCCCAAGTCCTTTCTTTGCTGATGGTGCTGCCGCATCGAATCATCGAATCACATATATATTTTTTCGTCTTAATCCACGGTGGCTTCGTTCTCAGGTATCCGGATTCATTTCACCGGTATTGTGTTTTTAAGAATTAGCGATTGTCATCAAATAATATAACGATTCTCGCATTCTTGTCTGCGTGTTGGAATGCACCCTTAATCGTCGGTTTCTCTACATCGATATTTTAGGAATGGCCCCATCAGGTTTTAACAGCAAAGCATATTGGAAACATAATAGGCAAGGGGGAGAATTAGAATGCATTATTGATCTCCGAAGATGGAGGAAAGTTGAGGGTCACAAAAAATTGGAAAAAAATAATAAGAACAAAGATATTACAATTTTCCACATAAAAATGTTTTTAATCGACCCGGGTTTCGATGCACTGCATCATCATCAGGACCTGATGCAGTGCATCGAAAGCCGGGTCGATTAAAAAGGTTATCTGTGGAAAATTGTAATATCTTTGTTCACATTATATTCATATTCCACAATATCACGCCTGATTCCTCCCTTTTTGAAAAAATAAACCTTTAGAAATATAAATTTAATTATATGAAGGGAAAACATTTTATAAGAATATATTATAATATTTTCATAATCACTTCATGAGTGGTACGCCAATTAGAGCAGTTCTGAGGAATTTGGAGAGGTGTTGGTCACGTGCATGAGTCAAAAGGAGACGCGCCTGAAACATTTTACATTTCGTACACGATTGCGACATTAACTATTCACATTTCGTTAAAAGCAAAATAACCAGCCTACTTTAGCGAAAACATTTTCTACAAGTGAACTAATATCTCACGACAAAAGAGAGAATTAGAGAAAAGAGAAGAGTAGCTACACGACAGATTTACAACTCAAAATTGTTCATTTTCAACGTAAAGATAACTTTATAGGCACCTGCTCTTTGCTATAGTAATTAGATAAAAGTATTAACTCCAAAATGCAATATATTAAGTGACCCTATTCTGGCCTGCTCTGCTATAGTGTTTCATTGATTTATATGGTTTTTAACTGGAAAATTATTGCCTCTAATAAATGTAATTTGATGCATCATATTAGCACGGCCCAACTTTTGCAAACAATACTTAAATACCACTAACTTTTAAATTTCAATAACATTATACAAAATCGTCATCCGTAAAATAGGAGAGATTTGGCGCTGTTTTGAAGTTGGCGCTTTGCTGCTTCTTGTTCCTTGCAGTCACCTGCGCACACTGCCGATCACTTACACACCATATGAATGTGAGGTGTGCACCCGTCGCCTAGTAGATACATGTAGATATTATTATTAAAGTATTTCACATCGCCATCGATCACTCTACCCCACACTAAATAAACCATCTTTGAAGACTTTAATTAATTTCAATTTTGGCCATCTTTTTGGACTTATATGAGTCATAGTGGCGGAACGACTTGCGAACGCGAAACGCTCGCTAACCTACCGGCAGGTGGCATTGCGTGTGTGTTCACAATATTAACGGCGGACTATTTAGTAGGTATAAAATCATCGAATTTGATGAAATTTCATACTTAAAATGGTAAGAATCCTCTTCAGAGTAGTAATTAAAATCTTTTCACTCTCAAGGTTTGACGTATTAACTGAAACTCAACTGAAAGAGCAACAATGGCGGAGATGAGACACAGTCGAATGCACACATACGAACTCTGCTGCCGTTTAGAACTGACCAATCAGTGAGAGCCAATGCGCCGACAGCTATGAGGCGAATGGAAGGCGGGAAGAATCATATTGGCTTCCCATCCGAAGGACAGGGGTTCACACCCCGGCAGTGGCGGAGCTCAAACGTGGAATTCCGATACCGCATCGCGCGGTAGGCTGCGTGGAAAGCACGTTAGGAGGTGCATACGTACGTACTACGTATGTACATAGGTATACTCACTCCGTCCGTCGAATGGGACGTTAGACTGAGGTCCCCTTGGCGACTTTAGTTAAGAGTAGGGTGGGTAGTAATGCCGGCGCCGGGTTTCTCTCGACCCTTCCCGGCATTCCCCGAGAGTCTTGCATAGTGTTTGCGGCGGCGCCTTCATCCATTTGCGGCGGTGCCTTCCATTTGTCAAAATAGCCGACTGTCGCCGGCTGTTGGCGGCTGCCCTCGCTGAGCTTAGCCGATCGGTATCCTAGCAACCAGTCGATGTTGATTCTGGAGAACAAATGAATGCGAATGAACATTTACGGGCGATGTGATTTCGTTAATTAGTGCGACCTTTTTCTGCGTGAAGCATCCATCGCTCGGTAAGTAACTTAATTGTGTCATAATCGTAAACTTGTGGCATTATATTAGAAAATGTCTATTATTAAAATATGTAAATCCATGCATCTATACTGAATTTAGTCATGGATAATAAACTAGATGCCTATAACTTATAATTCCTGATAATTCTCTTGTCTAGGGTTTTTAAAATTCAAATTACGGCCTAATTTTTTTAGGTCGCAGTGCGCATGCGCGAAAAGCGATTTCGGCTGCGATTCATTCCATTTATCCACCTGCCGGTCGCCGTCAGCAAGCCGGCTATCGCCATGCATTATAAAATTAGCAACTGTACAAGAGGTCAAATTTTGCTGTTTTGCCCCAGGCGGGAGAAACAAATAGGATTTTGCAAAAATATTGAGCATACAGTGCCATCTTTTGCCACTTTTTAATTATATGCATAACTCATGTCACAAAGATAGATTGATTGATTGAAATTAAGGTTTGAAAAGTTCTAACAATAACAAAAAATGTGTTTTCATGTTTTTTTGCAAAAAACATTTTTATTTGTTGACCAATTTTAATTTAGCAAGTCTTAAATTGTAGTACGTATGTTAAATACGCACAAATCTCATGCACTTCATTTTTCTCTACGAGCGATAGATATTCCAATATTTTTAAAAAACTGCTTTTTCGATTTTATCGTTTAAATAAAACAAGGACGCGGAAAATATTTTTTGAATCTTGAGATGAGTGGCCTTTTTTCTAACATCGCCCCCCCCCCAACACATTTACGCAATAAAATCGCAACTAAGAATTCTTTTTTTTTTTTTCAAATTACATATGCACTGCGCTACTGTGGAATGGCCTTTAAATGTATATTCTCGCCTTGTTGCCAAAGAAATTTCTATTGTTGTACTGAGAGCAATATTTTGGTGCTAAAAACGCAAAAATGCATGCAAAAACGAAACGTATAAGGAATTGAATGATAGGATCCCTTACTTACTTACTGAGATACTACATCCCTTACGTCGCCCAATGATGAAAATGTCAATCCAATGTATGTAGTGCAATTGAAGTAAATAAGCAATGGAATAAACATGGCACCGAAATCAATGCTTTTCTTACGAGAGTAAAAAGGAACATTAATGGGGTGAACAAAGCCCCAGTAAATTGATTTCCGCAAAAATCCCTTCATGGTGCGTCCTTACACCATGATAGGAATATATCCTCAAAATGTCAAGTTGTTTATCACCTGTAGCTATGCTTATGATGAGTGAATGAATCAGTGAGTAACTTGGGCATATCCCGAATTGTACTATGTACTGTAGATGCGCATATTCAATTTTAATTACAAATTGGATATTCAGTAATAAAATACATAGATATTAATTCCCATTATTTTGAATTGTGATTTTATTTCTTAATTGGTACCGTGAAAAGGCGCTAGGCAAAATATATTTACGAAATCATTTACATTGTTTTGAATATGCTGCTCTCCGCCATTTTGAATCGGCCATCACTATTTCTATGCAGACGGAGCTGCAGTAAGAATATCAGCTGGCATTTCAGTGCTTGGCAAGTATTTAACACTCCACCATTTTCAGCCAACTCTCTTTTAAAGTGATATTTCACTGAAATATGTTTGGTTCGTTTATGAAACACTGGATTCTCCACAAGTTTCCCAGAACTCTGATTATCATTATAAATTGTTGTCACTCCCACATCTTTAGTCAACTCTGAAATCAATCCTTTGACATGAACAACATCATTACATGCTTCACATATAGCAACACATTCTGCTTCAGTGGAACTTAATGAGACAGTATTGTGGTTCTTAGAAATCCAACATATAGGTCCATTGTTATACGTCAAAACACATCCAGAATAAGAATGAGCATCAATTGTACTACAATTCCCGTAATCAGTATGGTAGGAAGCATACTTGTCCACATTATGTATTTTTTTTCAATTTTAACGCCAGATTCGTATTAAATGACCCTATCAAACTGGGATATCTATAAATTTTCAAATAGATTCTCTACACTTTTTTTTTAATTTGGCCATATTTTCCGACTTCTGCATCATAGCGACGCGACGCCGCGCCGTCGCGCTTTTGTCGTTCCGTTCGTCGTCCTTGGCGATCGTATATATATATATATATCATGCTCTCCTCCGATCTGCGCCACACTCCTTTATAACCAGCGTTGAGGATGGATATCCTTATTTCTCCGCCCCCCTTTCCTGGGCGTTGCGAAGCGGAGAAGGGGGTGGAGAGGGGCGGAAGGGCTTTCTCTCCTCCTCCTCCTCCCGTGCACATTGCATCCGTGCCACTGGGTCACCCCTTTTGGAGCCTTTCCATTCATATAGAAAAGCGCTTCAAGGGCCGCAGACTCGGAAAAGAAATTTGAACGCGGTAATCACTCCGAAAGGATAATAATACTCTCTCATCTCTGGGAAAGATTTTTCTCCTTGAAATTCTTGTGTCATAGTCGCTTATGAATTAATATAAAATTCGGTACTCACACATGTTACCTGTATGTATCCAGTATCGATCTTTATCTTGAAGGATGAGTCGGGTAATAAATGATGTTTCTCCAAAGACACACTTAATATCTCGCGGAATCGTGAAATGTGAGAATCGGCGGGTGTTTTCTCGAAAAGGGTGTTAATGTCCTTTCTCCGCCTCAAAACAAAATTAGCGCCTTAGAATACCAAACGACCGGACCCAAACAGTCCCCGGGCCAAGAATCTAAGTCGCTCTGCCCCGAATAAACAAACATTGGAGCCAAACTCGCGTCTGATGATCGGGTTTCCCATCCGACCATCGTTTTCGTGTTATACTGGCTCCTTGTTCATGCCGCCCGTTTCGATTTCCGACTCCGGAGGCACAGGGCAGATGAGTGTTGAGGTTGGCTCGCTTTTATTTATATTCTCCCCATTCTTGTTTTTCATGAATGTTGTTGCGGAGGGGTAAGTTGTTTTCCACCTTTTTGTGGAACTGGCGTTTTTTTCGTAAAGTGGCCACTTGACGGATTTCCAGGAGTTGCTCTCCTCAAGGAGGAGAAGCCTCTTAATCTCGGTTGAGATTGTTTTCCGCCGAGAGAGAATCTCAAACCTTGAGCAAGCAAATCCGTGGGAGCGTCCGAGAAGGGTATATATTTCAGGTATATATGTCGACGACGCCGTCGTTGTCTGGCCGTATGGGAGAGGGAACCCCTAAGTACCTATACTAAGAAAGCTATTCTATATGCAAAGCGCTCCACCAAGTCATCATTAATGATGACAAAGAACCTATATTTTTGTGGCTCACCCTTCTCACGTGATCACCCAAATGGTGTAACGCACCTCTTTCACCGAATGAGTTGCGCAGCGACGACCTGAACACCTACAATTTTTGTTAACACTTTAGATTCATTCATGAGCTGGATCCTTCGTTAGGAATGATAAAGAATGCGAGGATGGAATCGAAATATCTCGTGAAATTTCTTCAATATTTTTATAGAGTGTGTACACTGTACAGTTTAGTCTACAAATCTCTTATAATGATATCGTTATTTATGTACATCTCACAATTAACTGAGATATTATAGGAGCATCGTAAACGAGTTCATTGCCTTTCATCGATGAAACAATGACAAAACATGTATTTTAATTCCCGGACCGCATGCGACGCATATGCCTGTGTTATAAAACTCATGTGATAGATAATTGCTCGTATCCAGTAAAGTCATAAGTTTTATCAGCAATGATACAAAATACATTTGGACTTCCTGAAAAACAGGTATATTTACCATCACTGCCACTACCACAGCTACAAGCATCATGGACCAGATCGACCCTTCTAAACATTTAGGAATTAAAGATCGGAGCTGAACACTCTCCTGCTCTTTTTATTTCATAACTTTTACCCTTCCGCAATTGCCGCCGCGCACGGAATCAATGCCTACCAGAATAATGCCAGAACTGTAAGGAGTACGTCGGGTCCGTCGTACTCAAACGGAAGACATTTGTGCGTTTATAACGTTCGCATGATAATACGTATTTGAAATACTTTTAGTGTTTTGCATTTGAAATACACTTAAGAAATTTATTTTGTATTTCAAATTCATATTTGATGTATTTTCAGTATTTTTAAGACTCTCAAAACACTTTTGAGAAATGTATACTGTAGCCTAAATTCCTCCTTGTAAATTTTGAACCCAGTCCTGCTCAGTTGATCCAAAGTTGATTGATATTAATCTTGAAATATGTAATGACATCATTATAGTCCATCCGTAAGATAAAGAAACTTTTGACACAAATGGGTGGACAGTGGATCCTCCGACCTCCATATTTGAGAGTCTGCGCCGGGGCAGAACTCCAGATTAAGAGTTGCACAGTCCACCAGAACCGAAGAAAACATCTCCGACGAGGGCGCATTCGGTGTTCTGCTGCATTGCGTCAATTTGCCTCGAGGGTTCATCGAATGCCTATAGATATTATTAATACTTCTGCGATAACCTCTCCACCGGCGCACTGTGGGCTGCAATCGAAAAAAAACTGGCCAAAAATGATTTTTTTTTTCGTAAAAAAAACGATGATATTTTCTGAATATGCGATAATTATTGTATAAAATAATGAAAAAAATTTTTCTCAGTGCTATTTTTAAAGACCAGCAGACGTCTGTGAGGTTCATAAAAAATGGTCGGAAATTTAAATTGGGATGAGCTTCAATTTGTTTCAAAATAATCGCGTATTCATAACAGATTTCTCAGCTTTGGGCGCCGCATTCCAATGTCGACCGTAGATGAGAGCTACAAACAAGCTTACTTCAATGATTCCTTTTTTTTCTCCAGCTGTAAGGGTGAACTGATCTCTAAATAAGTAAATTTTAAGGCAATAAATAGCCTATTGTACTCTTGCCCCCTCTGTTGTTACGCCACTGAATGGGATGGCAGAAATGTGAACAAGGTGGATTTTGAACTCTGCGGGCAATTTGTTAACTATACCTTTGAAAGGGTAAACATATCCAAGAGCAAGATGTAAGGGTGGTGCCCTGATTGACCCCGAGGCACAAACCTGATGCTCTTTTCAACCTTTGGATTTCATATATGTTTATGAGTAGTTTAACGAAATCTTAATTGTATTAGATGAATCAAAGCTTCCTTTCCCTATGGCTGAGATAATATTTTTTCATGCCCCAACTACTCCCTGGGTTCCGATTCGAGTGCTAAAGGGGTTTGACAATATTTCTGACCATGGATTTACAACGATGTTGGAGTTAAAATGGAATGAAACTGGTACAAGGGGTGGAAGACGACTACATACTAAATAAGTGGGGTCGGCGACATGTGGGCCGAGCCCTGGATTCTTCTGAGGCCCTCGATTATTCGGTGCTCCGTACCCATGGTTTTAAGTTTCGCCTACCTTTGTAGTCATTGGAGACGAAGATTCGCAGGGTGGGGGGGGGGGGAGAGGTGCTCAGGAACTATTAGTGGGCGCAGGTGTCCCAACACCACACCCCGTCAGTGGGTGCTTCATTTTCATGATTCGATTTCGTACTCTATTCGTCTAACGGGGACAGAGAGGATGATGACACAAGAAATTGACCGTAGTACGTCCAAGGTCATTCGAGAGACGGTCATCAGAGGGGTTTAAGAATATTGCTGACCAGGTATTGTATGCATCAGTATAAATAATGGAACTGTCGCAAGGACAGGAGGAGAATGCGAGAGTCTCGGTGTTGAAGCGGTACGCGAAGTGAGATAGGCATACAAGTGCATAATAACAATGTCCATAAGTGTGATGTTCCACAGAGGAAAAAAGGTCGTTCGCCTCGACCGGGATTCGAACCCGGATCCCTCGATTTCTCGCACTGGGTTCTAGCCAGTTAAGCTTCCTCCTCCCTCCCTCCTCCCCTGGCGCGAAAACGAGGGATCCGGGTTCGAATCCCGGTCAAGGCGAATGATCTTTTTTCCTCTGTGGAACATAGCACTCATGTGCGCTTGCGGGTGATCCAGTAGAAGGTATAAATACCGTGGCTATAGTCTCGGTGGTATCCTCAAAATGCCTCTAATGCAGTGCTGAACGAGAAAGATCTAAGGCTTTCTCGGCGTATGTTGGAGGTTTCTGAATCCTGAACAACCTTCAACATCGTCTATTAGTGCTGTTTCATTTTCATTTTACTGCCATTTGGATATCTAATTAAGATTCGTATTCTCATAAAATAATATTGATAAATGACGTTATGAATAATTTATACTCATTATTATTTATCAGGAATTTTTTTAAATGTTTTACTTAGACTAGGTTCTATTCTCCAAAGTTTTCACGAATTTCTTGCCGATGCACTTGACAAATAATTAGTTGTTGCTCGTGCGAAGACGGGTCCCTCAGCAAGTCTATTTATAATGAGAAGCAAAGAAAACTTTGTAATTCCACATAAATATTTAATGTACGACCTAGGTCTCGACGTGGCCCGTCATCAGCTGTTACAATTGTCTGTCTATCTGTACAATTGGTCTGATGACGTGGCACGTCGAAACCTAGGTCGTACATTAAATATTTATGTGGAATTACAAAGTTTTATTCGCTTTTCATTATGCTAATTCGATTCCATCAAGTCACGCCCGACACAACGAATTAGTCGATATATTTATGTACAGGGTGTTTGAGGAGGAAAGTGCGAGGAATCTTTACCTCTGTAAATATCTTTACCTCTGGGAGGAGGTAGGGGAGGTGTTTTTTTTAGCATTTTTTGTACAGTGAACTTGGAATCGAGACTACTCAGTTACGTTGCTATGGCAACGTACACATTTTGCCCGAAGCATTTTGCAGTTACCACGAAAACGCCAAAAATCATTGCCGTTCACTAATGTTAAAGAAGTACTACTTGTGTAAGTTGTTTCTAAGATTTGTATCCTTCATTATCTTCCTAAATTTATGATTATTGGTTACATTTTTCAAGATGTTAGCCGAAATACTCAAAATTATTTCGCGTTAAAAATATTTTTTGAATGAATCTTTTATTGTGAAAGACACGAAAGCGTTTTTCGGGACTAAAAAATTAGAAATTTTATTTTCTTTCTAAATTTTGTCAAAATATTTTCATATCTTAATTAATGGACTGTGGTATGGCATCTAAAACGATACCGTAGATTGAGCACATTGAACGACGCCACTTTCTCTCTCATTCAATGAACTGGCCTTCATTGACCAAAAAAGACTTCATCGATGTTCAGCCTGCGTGTTTGTTTTTACATGATCCGGAAAGAATAACCAACCACTGAGAGACCGGGTTGGAGGCTTTTTTGTGGACTGAAGAAGGTAAACAATCATGCGGTAACAAAGTCCTCAATCGGGGATAGTCGATCACATGCGTTTAAATTAATTGTTAAAGAAGCTGGTTGAACTAATTAATCTTTCTAACAGTAATCTATCAATCGCATTAATTATTCTATGATATGTTGTCGAAGCAATGTTACGAATGGGTGCAAGATTGTATATGTGGTACGTTCCACGCCTTCGATACCTCATGCGCGTTTAATAATGTTGAATATGAATGTACGCTTTACCTTTGTGGATTTTGCAATGGGAATGCCGTCGCAGTATATAAAGACGAAAACCTTTTGCACCCTCAATTTAAATCAAGATCTATGTCTATGCAAAGTCACTTTCACTATAAACTGTTAATTCCTTACATATTCTATTTTCACAACTCTCAAGTGTACCTCTCTATTTATTTATGTAATTTTTATTGTTGGTGCCTGACGGTGGTTTTGCTGGTTGCCCAGCGTCCGCGTCCTGGGGAGAATACCGGATCAATACAGCCCCCGTAACTGTTACTTTTGTAATAGCTATTCCAGTGAAATGTTTCGGTCTCTGAATAGGCGAAAGCCTATAGCGGGGTCCGCACTTGTTTTGTTTTGTTATGCATCGGTTTAAGTGCGGAAATAAACATTTGTTGAATTGAATTGAAACATGTTTTCATGCAACGTTTTTCTGCAACGCTCAATTTTTTGCTAGAACCAGAAGTTGAACAACTTTCAAACTTTGCATACTAATACTCGGCAGATAATTGGCTACTCTTTGCCTACCATTAGTCCCTATAGTTGGACTCCAGACCTTTCACATAAACTTCTATAAAAATGAATTGTGAAGTTCGTTTTTATCGTTTGCAGTCTCTGTTTCCTTTGCAAAATTAAATTATAAATACTGTTCGCACGAAATTGAGAGAATGGTCGTAAGAAAAGACATTGAATGCACTTTTTTATTTTTACTGTGCAAATTTTTATTCGAAATTGCGATGACTTAAGCAAAATATTCCAACAGTTCTAAAAATTCGGTGAATTTTTTTTAGTAACCTTAGAAATGCGTGCAATTGCTGAAAAATGTATTGAGGGAAACAAAGCGTCTAGAAGGGAATCGATGGTGAAATCAATCTTTTAGCCTATCGCGCACTTCATTTCTTTATTTGTAAAAATAAATGGGAAAGAATTGTACTACGAAATCGCGTTAAGTGTTATGCAAGTAGTATTACCTCTTTCTTCCGTGGCAAGAGTGGCGCCAGAGTTAGGACCGCCCTCATGTTGGACCAGTGGTTTCCAACTTCTTTGTATGTATGTACTTGCGACCCCAAAGTTATATGTGTCGATCACTCGCTACCCCATGCATGTTCGACTCTGTTTTATGATGTAACTATAACATCGATAGGCGATAATTTCTCACTCCTCCCTTTGAGACCCCTCTTCCGCGACCTCAAATGGTGCCGGGACCCATGGAACCCCTGTTGTAGACAGACGGACGGCCAGGGGTCAGCAGGCCCCCACTCATTCGTGCACCCCATGCGCAGCAAGCGCGGCTTACCCTTGCTTTTCCCTCAATCCACGTCACTGGTGTATTTAAAATTAATCGTCGAATGAGCTTACTTTGTGGAACTTTTCCATGTTTAGAAAGAAATAAACTTTGTAGTTTTCCACACGTTTTTATTTTTCCCCCAACCGGTTTCAACGAATACCTACTCGTCATTTTCGAGAGGGTTAACCTCGATAATTTCGTCGAAACTCGTTATTTTCAAGAGGTTAACCCATTTAAAATTATGAGTATTCGTTAAAACCGGTTGGGGGAAAAATAAAAGCGTGTGAAAAACTACAAAGTTTATTTCTTTCGAAACCACTTAAACGTGTATACCAAATATTTCGTTGCTGCTCTGGAAGGATGATATTAGTCCGATCTGGCTGCATTCCGTTCTAAAATGGAAGGTATAAAAAGTGTTAATTAAATGGTCGTCTTTTTGAAATTGATGACCACATCATGCAAAAGAAGTTGGAATTTCGAATACGGGTTTCAAATCACGCGTCTCGCCGGTATTACATTACCTATATTAGCGCAAGGAGGCGTGCGGCGGTGATGGATGGATATGCGAGGAAGCGTATCTTAGGTTCACTTGGATAAGACCACCCAACTAACTGAATTGAACTATTGGTGAATATAAAATGAAAAGGTTTATTGGTGAAATATTGGTTATGTAGTGCGAAACGACTAAATGCCTGCAGCTATGCAGAATAAGAAAGGGACTTCGTGCCGAACGACAGAGGAGATGAGAAGTGCTTCTTTATTAATTCTGAATGAACACGAGAGAGAGAGGCCAAGGATGTCATTCACGGAGCGTATCATAAATCAAATCAAATGGTCCACGAGTTCACTTCGTGGAATGAAGACACGGTAGTTTCAAAAATAAACTTCGTTATATTCCACACACCGTATTTATTAAAACCATAGAGTAAGTATGTACTTACTCTATGTTAAAACTCAACCGGTTTCGACATTTTCAGCTCCTCTTGAGAATGACCTCAAAAGGTCAAAACCGGTTGAGTTTTAATAAATACGGTGTGGAATATAACAAAGTTTATTTTTGAAACTATCGCGTATCATAAAATTTCAGAGGCCAAAACAAAAAGCGGAGTCAGCGCCTAATGCAAGGTACTCGATTCAATTATTTTTGGTAAGTATCTTTTTGGATTTCTGCGATTAAACTAAACTTTTTTAGCAACAGTTTCGCCGTGCTATTCTGCCGGCTCCGTCAGGCATTCTTAATCAACAATGAAAATAAATAAACAAACTTAAGCGGTTATTATGTACAGCATGATTAATTTATACTTTAGTTTTTCATAAGTCTTTTAATTATTTTTTAAAGTTTAGTTTAATCGCAGAAATCCAAAAAGAAACTTACCAAAATAAAAATGAACTGTGAAAATCAACGAAAAAGGTACACATTCAATTAGTTTATTTGTTCCTTTACATAAAAGTTCATTCCCGACTCACGAGAAGGCGTTCCACGCCACAAACAGCGATGTGCCGAGGAGAGTGACAGTAGTCTTTCCACTTCTCGGTGTGAATGTTTTGACGCGGCATCCTTGGTGTGGATTGGAGAGGGACACGGACGGACAGACAAACGGACTCTCTCTCTCGCCGTGAGTGTGTCCATAAGGTGCGTGCGTTGTCGGGACGAACGCGTGCGACTTCGCTGGGCGTCTTCCGTGTGACCCATGTGTGCCCTTGACCCCTTTCTCATGGTCCATTGGCGCCTCTCCCACCCCCCCCCCCCTTTGCTTCCTTCGAATGTCGTGATTCCGCTTACCGTGTGTCGAATTCGACACGGAAAGGCTGCGGCGGACGGCCATCGGAAATTAAGCAAAACTGGCCAAAACACCTTTGATAAGTGACACGCCTCTTTCGGCAGTGTCATTGACAACATTAAGGTGTTTGATGTTCTTGGAAACCTTTCAGGTACTTTTCATCATGTAGCCATTCTTCAGGGTCCTTTGACAAAAAGCCTTGGTCAATACCCGTAATGTCGAAGAATCGTCGAGAATGACTGGACACAAAGTCGCTCAGTTCTTAATACAACGATTGGGAGGAAGTTGCGTCCTGGGACTGCAAATGTCCAACCCTTCCTTTCCAAAAGAGCTAACCATTGCCCTCTTAATCAGTTAAGGGAACATTGTGGTCAAACAAAGATAAGCACACTAAGATTTCTGATAAATACCACAAATGGTTGTAGAATTTGTTGAAAGGTGCTTGGTAGTGTTTGTATTTGCGGCTGCCCAGGGTTTTCAGAAGCTCGAGATCACGCGCTTGATGCATTAGATGCAACCGGATATGTGTACCTGGACTTAATATACACGGAAGCTACAAAGCAACGTATTTGAAACATGTTGTCACTCTCTTTGGCTGAAAGGCCCAATTGCTTTCCAAACATCCATGTATTGAATGAATAGATCGCCTTTGCCATCCACCGCGACTTGCTGACTGAGCCAGGCTTCTTAATAAGTAGTGGTTCCTGGAACTGAACCACCCAAGAAAACAATAACTAGTTATATAAGTTCCCTATAGTCGTCACGTGGCTGAAAAACCTGGAAAAGAGGTCACAAATTTAATGATCATCGAAGATGAAAATAGATTTTTAGAACATGGGGTAGTTTATTACCTTGAGTTGGTTGCAGCAAAAAATAATGATTTCATCTGCGTCTTGGACCTTCCGAAAACTACCTAATGTTGTTGCTGCAGTGCGGTAATGTCCTGCAAGTATCATGAACAAAAAAGGTTAGTTTAATGCATGGCTTTTACGTAAGTTTCTGCATGTGTGGTAAAATATTAGTATGTGACATACATTTGTCCAATGTTTTCCAATGATGTTGTACGCAATCAACAAATGATGAAGTTGGCTTCTTCGACACACCAATTAATGAATCAAACACTGCAGCGAGGACAAGTTCAAGTGTATATGATGCCTGCAAGCAAGCTCCAGCAGCTATTTCCCAAGCTCCTGTTGAATAAATAAGAACACTCGTTGCTCCATTTACTCTTCCACTATTCACGTTTGTGGTGTCGAAGACAAGAGGCCTGTGACTCGTTCCTGAAGTTCCCAACTAGTCAATAGGTCAACCACTGCAGTAGCTTCCTGAATGTCAGTGCCCTCTTTCAACTCCTGAACGCCAAGAAGCTGCTCAACCCCTTCTCCAGATACTAAAACTGGCAGCCGATCAGTATTGACTTCTGCGTCTAAAAGATGGAATTTATGCATGGTTGAAAATGCCCACAGACTATGCAAGATATTGTTAATGAGTAAGAGAAAATAAAAATAAATTACGATAAATACCTTCACTGCTGGGCAGTAACTTCCCATTCCAATGGATGACCAACGGAATGTCCGGGTCAAGCTCTTGCTTTATAAGTAGGGCAATTTCTTCTCCACATTCTGGCCGTTTTCTTTGCAGTTGTGATCGGGAAGCAATTATTTGTACCTCTTGTTCCTCAAATACCAACGATTTCACAGTGGCCCGAGCTACTGCTTTTATCAAAATCGATCCCTCGGCGGCGGAAGATGTCTGCGTTCTGTCTAACGCAGCAGATACCATAGAGTCATTCACAACGTGAATCTTGAGTTTCTTTTCTGATATAAGACACTGTCTCCGGCGTTACTCTGTGGAACTCCTTCATTTTTTTAATAATAATAAACACTTGGTTGTTATTCCACACTTTATTGGAAACAAAACGGCCCGGGTTTCAGCATATCATGCCATGCCTGATGATGGCATGATATGCTGAAACCCGGGTCGTTTTGTTTCCAATAAAGTGTGGAATAACAACCAAGTGTTTATTATTATTAAAAAAAACTTGAGTTTCTTTGGTTTTCTCGCTATAAGTTTTGTAATAACCCATTTTATATAAAATAAATCAATAAAATTACTCTCCAATTTTACCTTGACGATTTATACCTACCGCCATCATTATCTTCATCAGTACTTTGTTTCAGAAGAAGCCTCGGCAGAAATATGGCGGGTAAGATGTTCATCCTTCTCCTTTTCGCTGCGTGCTTTGGCCCTTTCGGTCGCAAGCTGCTTCCGAATATTTTTTGACGATTCACCTCCTGCTTAGCGCACCAATCCATATCAATTCCAGCCATATATCCTATGCTGTCACTCTGCCTAGAGAGGTAAAATTGGCGATCATCTTCTACTTCAACGAGCTCAAAAGCTCTCCTGTGACCAATGTGAAACAAACGGTCCAGCTTGGCTTAAAATTCCTGTCTTCTATACTCATGCTTATCAATTAACAGGTTCTTGTCCTTCTGTATTCCTCATAAACATTCACGAATATTTCTGTAGCATCACGGGAGTCTTGAGTAGGAACATTTGCTTTAGCCCAAATTTCCAGCAATGAGCTCCCCATGTGTCTGGCGATACCTTTGGAATCAGCGATGCCAAGCGTGGAGTGCAGTCTTGTGAAGAAACTCTTTTAAGAACTTCTCGCAGTGTTGGTGGTTTTCCATTCCTCGTCAGGTTTTCATCAAAGCAACACAGCAACGAGCCACATATTCATTTTCCCCCGAATGATGCGCACATTACTCTTTTCAGCCATTTCAACGCAAAATCACACCATCTTGTAGAAAAATAATTCGCAAACGCACAGCGGCCTGACTCAAAAACTGCGTTCACTAATTCACCACCGCTGTCGTCGCTTGTCTTCCACTGTAGTCACCCCTACCGGGAGATCCGCGCGACAATACAGTCATTATCTTGAACCTTTGTTGCCGTCTTGCGTCATTGTAGTACATACATTGTTGCAGGCTTGCATCATTTCAGGACAATGACGCAGTCTCGCATTACTTTTGGGCAATGTGGTTGTCTTGCATCATTTTAGAACAATGATGCCGTCTTGTCCTACTAATGCAAGAACGGAGTTTACTTTGTCGCCAAATGATAGCAGTACCGCTGTGAACGCTGATTCTCGATTTACATTCTGTTATTTATGAAGATAAGCGAAATGTATCATGTGGTAGAAGGTTTTTCGTCCCAACATGTGGAACCTACTGTCTGCATACGATGTATCTACTATTTGTCTTGGTTTTCGCATACAATCTTAGAAGGACGCAAACGGAAGCCCTTGTGGGGTAGGAAATTTCACCTACATCGAAGCTGGAAATTTTTTAACGCGATTCGGCAGGGGCAAATATTGTGCGACGGGACTGAATTTTTTGTGAGGTGTTTTTTTCATAAAATTGCACCCGAAAATGCATTCGCACTTTTAACTTTGAAAAAACAATTTGTGGGTCACCCGAATGGGGATGTCTCACAGTTTAACGGGGCTCTGTTCCCTTGGGGAGGAAAGTGCGGAGAGGGTGGGGGTGGGGGGGAGTGGGAGGGAGGGGGAGTAGGAGGAGGGAAGTAGAGGTATTGTTTTTTATGATTGGATACAGGTCTTTCAATATGTTTTTGATTCTGTGTGCACCAGGGAAGAATGTGGTGACAAGGTTTTTTCAAGGTGGTGGTTTTTTCAAGGGATGGTCTATAGTGGATTTAAGAATGTCTCGCAGGTTTGAGGGACGCTTATAGGAAACTTTGGGACATGAGGGTAGGAGGAAATATTTGGTGTGGTGCAGGCACGTAGCCATAGATTTGCTTCGGAGGGGGCTAAGTCTAGCTCAGAGCATGAGTGCCCCTTGGATAGTAGTCCCCTTGGCGAAAGGCAGTCGCCGCACTGGGAAAAAAATCGGGGGGCGGGGGGTCTGAAGCCCCTAAAGCCGCCCCCCCATCCCTGGCTACGTGCCTGATGTGGTGGAGGAGGGTGAGGGAACGGCAGGGTGAGGAAAAGCGAGGAACTTGTCCGGCAGGGGCTGCGTAATGAGAATGGCGCACGGTTTACATCGCGGGCGATTACAAGGGGTAGGCAGGGGTTTTGTGAGTCTGAGTGATCTGGAGAAGGTGGTTTTAAAGATGGCGAATAGGTTAGGGGGCGTCTGTATATGAGAGAGGTGAATTGAGGAAAATCTTTTGAAGTGATGAGGTTGTCGGAAAGGTTAAGGAAAAGGTTTTTGATGATACGCCTTGAGGAGTCAACACCAGAGAAGTAGGTGGTGCAGAGGGAGACTTTGTGGTGGGAATCGCTGTTAGTGGGAGGCAGTTAAGAGGAGTGGGAATAAACCCATATTCTTATTACTACCCACAGCCCCTGTCGGACAAGTTCCTCGCTTTTCCTCTTTTGCGCCAAAAGTGGAAGTTGTGAATCACCGATCTTGCTCGGAACTTTTTCGTCAACTGCGCGCTTCATATTGTCTGCGATTACACAAGGTCGGTCCGGTTCATCTTGTACTACGTTGCCCCGCCCGTCCTTGCTGACACTCTTACCCTCACTTTGCTGTCACTGATTGCACTAAGGGCACACGGAAAAAAAAGGAATAGTTGCCGCAACCGGATGTATTGCTCTCCCAACCATAGACTATTAAAATATTTCAGCCAGCAATATTGAAGGATACTTTAGCTATAGCCTATTGCTAAACACCCTATGGCTGCTGCAGGAATCCACTATGGCTGTGACAGCCATAGTTCCAGCTGAGCTCTGTTGGTGTGCTAGCCCTAGATATTGCTGGGTCATCCATAGTAATCGGAGGGGATGCCTCAAATATACCTAGGTACAAATTTTTTCTCTGTAACTTGGATGGAACTGTGGTGTAATTGGTCTGCATTAAGACCTCTGTAACTTGAAATGAATTGAAACAAGCTCCACCCGAGTTGCACCCCAACTACAGAACAGCTGGGATGGAACTGGCCCTTGCCAAAAGTTTGCCTTACTTCAAAACCTCGGGAACTTGAGCTCTACGGCCTCTTAAAGTGACAAATTATAAACATCTCCAATGGCCGTAATAAATTAGTAAACTAACATTCCCGTAAACCACCAAGAAGGAGGGTTTTCTGGTCGAGAGGTTGTGGTTGGTCACTGGCGTGGAATTGCACTTTTTTCCCGCAAACCAACACAGCAATCGTGGTGTAATTTTGACGAGTGGTGCCAATTCATTATTACGGCCATTGAAGATTTTTATAACGTGTTACCTACTTCAAAACGTTGCTCATCAATCCCGAAAATCCTTTTATCTTTGGCTATGCAATTTTTATTTAAGGGGCCAAAATTATAACCATCGAAATAATTTCCTTTCGTGGATCCCAAAATAAAAATGTTTATTCATTATTCCAAAAAATGCAGAATCACATTATCAACATATAATATTTTGATTCACACTGCCAATTATCAATATCAACATTTGGTATTAACTACCTACCCGACCGCGTAGTTCGATTAATATCTTATCTATCTTATCTACCTATCTCATGCCTCCCCATCTCATGTTTAACTAGAGACTGAAGGTCACGCTTCAAGATAGTCGTATATATGTGGCCATTCCCGTGCGTAAAAGTAACTCTGAGAACTGATTTTTAAATGTCAATTCCGTGATAATTACCATATTAATACCATCCAATCATGATAACAGTTATCGGGAATTAATTAATTGAAACCTATGTTGCCACATAGGATGAATATTAAGTCAATATTAATGAGAATAAACAAGATTATTTCCAATTACCACACGTTTTTGCTTGTCGCTGTGGCTGTGACAGCTATAACTATATTCATGTAGAAGCCAGAGGGAATTAATTGTCTGCCGAGCAGCAGAGTATGGCTGGGGAGACCAGAGTGACACGGTGTGGGCGAAGGGACATTAACTCTAGCTGCTGCAGTCATATTGCTCGTAGCAATGCACTATGGTCGTCACAGCCATAGCGTCTAGCAGCTGCACCACAGCATATTGTTCTGACATCACATATCTTAGCTACTGCACCAATTCTGACACTATCAATAGTACATACTATGGCTCCCCCAACCATAGCTTTTTTCCGTGTCCCATACACCTCACATATCGGGCGATAAATTTCCACTGCTCACACGTATCTTTCTGTCAAAAACAGAATCACAGACAGTGTTTCACATTAGCTCAACTGTCCAAAACATTTCACTCTCACAGCATAAACCGTACAAAGTGATGCTATGCCTGCAAATGGCATCTGCTTGTGTGCAAGGCATGCCGGTAATCCGGTCGTGCGTTTATGGAGTCACGGGATATTTGAAGAGCTACGGTCAATCGGACCTTATTTAAAAAAAAAATAACTCCCGTATGTTCTAAAATCCCGAATGGTCAAGTATGGGTTTTTAATTTAATTTCTACTTTTTGTCGAAGTAAAGGACATTAGAGGGGGTTTAATATTTACATTCGTAGCATATTTCTTTCGCGTGAGTATGGAGGAGTATGAAGTGCAGGGGAGAGAGGGCGGGTACCTATTGATGGCCGAGTTGATGACTCACTTGACTAGACGGGCCACTGTTGAACCCATGATATTATCGATCTTATTATTTATTCTAACTGAAAAAAAATCAATTGAAATGAAGTCTGTTCTGCGCGGATCGGTGCATCAGACTGCATGGTGAGGTTTTATAATAGGAATTGAGTATAAAGGGAGGAATGAAGACACCGGCATCCAATCCTTCTAGAAAGACCACGATGTGACCACAATGGTTCATCGTCCCATTCAACGGTCATTACGAACCGTATTTGAAGTGTTTATCTGAAAAATACGCAACGTAATGGCAGGTTTTTAAGAGCTCTAAATGTTTATTTGATGATTTAGGAGAATATTTTTATTTTTTTAACTTTCAGAAGCTCATACTCAAACATCTAGTCCTATTGCGACTGCAATATAAATTTATCTTTTACCTACTAATAGTTTAAATGAGAATTAACTTTCCAGGATTGCTTAGTAAATGTATTAGAATTAGAACTATTATTGGCTCGTTGGAAATACTGCCAGTGCTTCCTTTCGTATTCTTGTATTATACTATTGCTGGTAAAAAAATAACCCAAGAGGGAGCGTGATTATGTCCATAAGCGCCATAAGGAATTTTTTTTCAAAATGTTGCACCTTGCATCGATGGCTAATTGCAGAAGACGGGTGGCTAACACGAAAGGGGCAAGATAACCCATAGGTAACGGTGATAAGTCTTCAGCTCATCTTCCGGTAAATCACTCCGCCATATCAGTTGAATGTTGGTATCAGGTGGTTGCAATTCCGGTTAATATCAGTTGCAGTTTATCTGGCGATAAATCTGCGTTATGTCCGTGGCGAAGACAAATGCGTAGGATCTAAAGGAGAGTAGAATTGAAAACAAATCTTGTTGAACGACGGGACGAAACATCAGAACATCGTTCAAAGAAATGTCGTTTTTGCTGAACCGTCAAACGCAATAATAATAATAATAATATTTATTAATGTTCCTGGAATTACATTCACTATCAAGATATGGTGAGGCAATAATGCATCTGAGGCTGACTCAGATGCATTAACTTTATCTTCAACTAAAACTTCCATTTGATCCAATTCCAAGTGCTGCGGTATTCATTCTTGAGTTCCTGAAGAATTTATAATTCTTCAGGAACTTCTAAGGAAGGAATTTCTAATCTTCCACATGCACTGGATAGGTCTGTTATGGTTGCGTTGTCCGTAATATCCCAATTTAAAGTTTTAGCGATCGGTGGTGCTCAATGCCACCTACTGTGTTTTGAAATAAACGTAGGAGTGTCAGAGACCTGCTCACGAAGAATAGACAACTCCTGTTCTCAATTAACTGAATTATTAAAGGTTAAAAAATTTTTAGATATTTAAATTGCAAAATACTGAAAATTTTTGGCATTTCAGGAAAAATGTCTATATTCATTTCATTTAAGTATTCTAATATCTGATTGGTAGGTTCTTGGGCAGTCCCCATCCTGCATCCCAATTTCTGAGACATTGTCTCGCTTTCCCTCCTAAGGACGGCCCGCCATTAGATCCCTCGAATATTCCTCATATCTTCTACTTCCTCTAATTTCGTCCAGAATTCATATCCTCCTCCTTCCTCTTCCAGGCTTCCCCAGTGTTCTCCCCTCTATCACTCTCTTCAACATGCCCTCTCCACTCAATACCTCCTCCATCCATCTCTTATGCCTTCTCCGAACCTCTGCCACAAACTTCCTCTCCTCTCCGACCATATCCAATACCTCCTCGTTCGTCTTCCTCGCCACCCAGCTAACCTTCTCCATCCTTCTCCAAACCCACATCTCAAAAGCCTCGAGTCTTCACCAGCCTCTTCTTTACGTCTCTTCTCAGACCCCCCCCCCTCATCAATTCCCTTCTCTTCGAAAATGCTTCTTCTGCCTCTGATGTCCCTACCACTAAACCCATTCTCCTCCAAAATACTACCCAGATAGGTAAACTATTCGACCTGCTCCATCTTCTGCCCTCCCACCCTTATGCCTTCTTACTTCTAGGAAATCTCATAACTAAGCTGAGGACATTTAGGCACTAAAAATGAAGAAATAGGCAGCCTAAATAGGCTCTAAAAATTTAAAATAGGCACTTAAAATAGGCGCTAAAAATATTTTTTAATCGAAGATATGAAAACAAAAATTAAAGAAACCGATAAATGGACGTAAGTTCAATTATTAACTTTGGCCCCAAAGAGTTGGTTGATACCAGTAACAGCTGTCATTATTCTAGAAGCACCTCTAGTGGAATAACGGATTCATTGAGATGAAATTTGAAGTATCCAAGAAATGAATACATGTCATCACTCACAAGTTAAAAAACTCGAAGTCACTCAATACAGAAAGGCCACACGGCCACGACTTAACCCAAGGCTCTAGTATACTCTCCTTACCCAAGTCTAAAAAAAACCATACGAGCTTTGGCTTGGAAAAGGCTTGGGAACCTAGTATAAATGAAAAACTTAAACTTTGTGGTTCCACAATGATAATTTTATTTGCACGACCCGGGTTTCCACGTACTATAACGTCATCTTCAGGTGGCTTTACCTTTGGCTTAACCTTTGGCTTTGGAACCAGACAGATACCCACACAAGGATTTTGAACCTTGTCGAAGAAACCAAATTGCAGGCTTGGGATCCTCAACCAAGAAATCCACCCGTGGCTGTTATTGCACGGCAATTGGGCGCGACCCCTACGGCGATGGGGTAACGGGTTCAAATACCTGAACTGGTAGTGACAATGTCTCCATGGACCAACGCAATATACTAAAAATGTCTACATAAAACAAACAGGACGACAAACGACAAGACTGCATTTGGCGCCACCATAGCAACGTTCTCAACGTTGTTCATAATTTTAGGGCCGTATGTGCTCGCGATGAAAAACCAAGTCTACTTTTTTAAGAGGTTTGAAACATGCTCTTTCAAATGAAAATGATTCAAAAGAGTATTCAGAAGGTCTTTCTTTTGTAAGACCAGCCAGAAAATAACCTATTTTTGTCATTTTTACAAGTGTCATCCTCAACGTTGTCCCTATTTTTAGGGCCTTATATGGCCGCGATGAAAAACCAGGTATACTTTTTTAGAGGGTTGAAATCATTCTCTTTATAATGAAAATTATCCAAAAGAAATTCCAGAGGGTTTTTTCTTGTAAAAGCGGGGAGAAAATACCCTATTTTTGGCGTTTTTACAAAAAGTGTCACATATTGACTCGATTTTTAAAATAATGGAAATCATTAGAAAGATGAAATAATATATTCATAAACCATGTATTAATATGTTATCATGCTCAAAGTTTCACGTTGATTATAGCTTTACTTCCTGAAATATAAAAAGCCAAAATTTTGATTTTTTTTCGATCCGCAATTTTTCGGGCCAGTTTCGCCCTGAATTTTCTTCAAGGAGGTCGCTTTTACA
The DNA here is from genome assembly GCA_963573305.1 of Pyrrhosoma nymphula. Classification (NCBI taxonomy): domain Eukaryota; kingdom Metazoa; phylum Arthropoda; class Insecta; order Odonata; family Coenagrionidae; genus Pyrrhosoma; species Pyrrhosoma nymphula. The sequence continues at coordinate 5,869,731 of OY754331.1, read as the reverse complement.
GTTATTTTTATTATGCTGTTTAATAGAGCATAAAACTTTGTACAAGAGAGCCAATTTTTGTTTCTCTTATCAAAATATCTCCTGAGGTACTATGCCTCAAAGTTACCGAAATATCATAATCATACCGAAGAAGGCTGCGGCACGGGGCCAAACAAATTACTATATATCAGCAAGTATACCATCGGCGAACGTAAAACTTTACAAATGTTTATTGGGGATATGTGTGAATACCCATACAATATTTCATTGAAATCAGTGATGGTCGAGTGGGGACCACCCTTCCACTTGGCATGGAATGACCCAATAGTGTACCTTTAAGTGGGTGAAAAAGACGTTCGAACTGATGTATCGGAGGCGAACATTATTCCTGTCACATACCTCACGTATTTAAATAATTTTATCTGCAGATTATAATGCAGTATTTAGCCATGTTCCCCATAATATCAATACTGGCTATGAAGGCAGATCAACTTCAGGCATACTGCCTGAAGTTGATCTGCTATATCTGCCTTTACACTCAGCAATACTGAGTAGGGATTGGAAAATCGATTTCGATTTTTATCGAAAATCGATTATCACACTCCAATTTTCGATTTAATCTAAGTTGACTTTTTATTTTGAAAAACCGATCAAAATCGATTCTAGCCGATCGATTTTCGATTTTTAGCTTGCTACAGCGTTTGAATTTTGCCAATCGAGCTGCGCCAGTTCGTAAACCGCCCTCCAGTCGACCGCAAGTCCAACTCCAATCCACTACAAGCTTGAAAGAAGATTGAGGGAGAATATCCCCACGTATTATACAAACCAGCCAGTAAGGATTTTATCTATAGTTGCCTCTACCGTGCCGTGTGTGAGCGACTATTTTCTCACGCCGGGTTAATTGCAACTCAGGTGCGAAATCGATTATCCGGAGAACATTTAAATAAGTTAAGTTTTCTTAAGATCCTTCCCTGAGGAACACTGGTTCCACGGCTTTGCAAACAAGAAATAAATATAATTCTGTTTTTCATTTTGTGGTATGCCCACTTTTCAATATACAATTCTTATTGGTACTAAACTATATGTAATTTGCTTGTTATATTACCTATATGTTTATAAGTATCTGTTATGGATTATTACTTTCCTGCATATCTTATTAATAGGAATCTTTAAAATAATATATTGTATTAATTAATTTAACTGTATTCGGTTCTTATCCCTAGTGCTTCCATTAACCCATATTTTGCATTTTGTTACAACAGCACATCCGTATTTCAGCAGACAATTACTACTATTTTTAAATATCGATTTCGGCTTTTCGATTATTTTGGGCAAAAAATCGAATGTTTAGAAAATCGATTTTTAAAACCAAAATCGAAAGTCGATTAATCGAAAATCGATTCTGGATTTTAATTTCCAATCCCTAATACTGAGTGGTACCTTCAAAAACAAGTTTTTGGCAATTGAAACCATCACACGTACGAATCACGTAAAATTACCATACTTGTTTTTCTACTCTTTATATAATAATACTTTGGATGATTTTTCTTTATGCATGTTTAATGACATTATTTCAACCTTGATAGATTAAAAAAGGAACTGAAATAACAGACAAGCTCTGCACTTAAGAGAAGTTTGGCGACGTTGAAAAAAATATTGCTTTTTTAGGCCCTTAAATAGGCGATACCAGCATAAAAAGGCATAAACAGGTAAAATAGGCATTTTTAGGCAGTAATAAATAAGATAAGATAAGATATTTTTTTTTATGCGTATCTTACATTTAATACATATTAATGCCATTAACAAAACACTTTAGGCCCCGCTAAGTCTCAAAGGACTTGTCAGCGGGTTCCACGACATCATGAAAAAATATGGCAACGACTCCTTTATATATACATACATTTTTCCCTGTTTACATAACATATATATTTACACATAAATACTCAATTAAATTCAATTAAGTACAAATGTACACACAACACATTTTTATATATCTATTCAAATATCCAGTATATTTATGAAGCTTTTAGTAAACAATATAATACATGATTACACAGTTTCTATTACCCATCATTTTGATCTTCTAGCAACCATTTTTTAATTTTAACCTTAACTTCATTTCTTGTAGTTAATGTACTTATACTATATGGTATTTGATTAAATTCTTTTGGTACAACCACTTTAAATGTATTATTACCATACCTTGTGTATAGCAGAGGAACAATAAAATTTCTTACAGAACGGAGAATTTCAATATTTTTAAAGGAACTTATTTTTTTATAAGTGATTCGCTTTAATTTCGCTATAAATGATATTGAATGAACTTATAACTTCATAAAATTGGTTCCCTGAGTAAAAGAAAAAATAGGCATATTAGGCAATGTCCTCAGCTTACTCATCACTTTCGTTTTCTTGTGATTGATCTTCATCCCATACCTTTCGCACTGCACCTCTAACGCATTCACCATTGACTGTAACCCCTTGGCAGACTGACCAACCAATGCTAATATATACCAATGTCTATATGTCTAGGAAATATTGGGATAAATAAGTGATTGCACTCTGAAAGCGATGACAAGAAGAAAGAGGTACGAATTATGAATGTAGGTATTACAGAACTTCATCCACGGAACATTCCAGAACTAGTTGTCATTTCATGCTCGGTAGGAGGCGTGCCACGCCATGGAACAACACCCGTGGAACGTCGCGGGCTCGTACCACATGTTGGTTTCGATGTGTTTCGACTCGATAGTATGGGTGCGTTTGGAGAGTCGCCCGTGGTGCGTATGGGGGGAGCACAGAGGCAGGAGCGGTCTCTCGTGACGACCGACTCGACACCGCCACGACGCCGCGGCGTGATTTGCCAACGCCAAACGACAGAGCCAATGCGCTGAAATCAAATCCGCGGTGCGTTAAACAAACATTCGCGTATCTGCCGATATGGAGTCTTCTTTTCTAATTCATTTACAGCATTTGTTTGAGTTTTTTTATGCTGCCGGTATACGTCCACGTGGGCTGCAGTGGGCAGGCCGGAAATGAAAATTTCCCTCAGAAAGTCCTGGGGGTTTGGCCTATGAGAAACCTGATGACAGGCCAATGGCCTATCGGGATCGCAGGGGCATACCGGGACCGCCAGGATCGTCCAAGAGAGGAAAGAAAAAAGTGTGGGGCTTTGGACCGGGCCGATAAACGGGAGGCTCCACTTTGGATTATGCAACTCTTGAAAGCATTCGTGAAGGTGCTTCAATGGCGCAAAAAATACGTAGAATATTCATTCGGTCGAATGATAATATCTTGTTCTCAACGGAATCAATGCATTTCATCGGCCACAATCAAAATACTCATATATATATTAATGAGATAAACTAACACCCATATCATGCACGAAAACATTAATTGTAAGGAAAAAGGAAATAAAATGATTACTTCATTAAATTGTAATAAAGTAGCTTTCGGAGCATTGAATGGATGAGGCAGTGGTGCAGCACGGCAGTCTTTTTGATTCGTGCGCCGCGCTTAATTGAGAGGAGGAGCGGCTCAGGCTATACCGGGCATTAAACGCTAACGAACACTTTTAAGGTGAAGCCCAGGACCGGAGTCCTTTGAGGATCTGTGCAGAATTTACAGCAATTGGAAGATGATACATGTCCTAGCACTTTCACATAAATATCGTTATCACGTGAGAAAGAGACAATCGGTCCGTGAATATATATTCGATCGTAATTAAACGATCAATCGGATAAATTAATCGCTGGTAATCGTGCATCGCTAGTGCATCCATCGTCTGAACCGCTCTTCACTTTCTCTGTCCCTCTGGTGGTGGTTTGAGACTCCGGACGACGCCCCGCGCTCTCTTGAACAACAAGACGAGGAGAGGGTTTTCCGGTCGCCCGAACAAAACACGCGCGCAAAGGTGTGTCGCCTCTCCTCCTCTCACTTTCTCTCTCTCTCTCCCCCTACTCCCCCGTCCTGCCCTCTCAAGAGCCGTCGAGAGAAAGAGAGAGAAAGTGTAGTGGATGTATTGAGATCGTCTTGTTCGGAGGGTGGGGGAGAGGGGGAGGGGGTAAGGGAGGGATTGGAATGAGAGCGCCACTTGAGAGATCAACCACGCCCCCTCTCGGAATGGGAGTCCACGGCAGTGACGTCATGCGGCGGCCCATCCAATGATTGTGACGCGACAGGCGAACATTCGGCGACGATGACATCATCAATGACATTCGGTGACATCTCTCACCCGACGCGTCCATGTCATTTGAATAAGGTGTCATTACACTGGTCAGGAGTGAAAATCCATCCGACTTTAAATTTGTCAATTTCTTATCATTTGGTGCGAAAAAAGTGAATGTGATGTTTGTTACGCTTAGTTACCTCTCATTTCCGAAAGTAGGATTTCAGTTTATTAGATACCTAGTGAAAAATTGTAATATTTTCGAGAGAGCTTTAGTTTCAATTTTAGTTCGGCAATAATGAGTGATTCTTTTACTCCAAGATAAGCCATCTTAACAGCACATACGTCATTTGTGCTTATGTAAACTATAATCTCGTGTATCTTCCGCTAATCCTAATGAATTTGCAGCATTTGAGGTGTAACCAAGAGTGAGTTTCAGGGGTAATCAAGAAATATACAGAAGTAGCTACTTCTGTATATTTCTTTATTGATTTAATTCAACTCCGAGGGTTCATAAGAAATACCGATAACCTACGTGTTATCAAGCTGATTTTTCAATTGGTATTCATTTCAGATTAATTTTGCTTGAAGATGCCGTGTTAATAGAGTGGATAACTTTTGATATGTGCGTCTATAGTGAAGAGGCTTTTTCCATCTCAGGCACGTGATATTACTGCATGAATAAGGATAGCATACTACCATTATTTGATGTAGGTGAATGTAAACCCTGGGTACCGCATATTGCTACATGTAATTCATGTCAAGTAATGTCCGTGGTTGATCAAACAATACAGTACTACTGTCAGCGTCTTTCGCCGTTCCCATGACATGGCGAGAACCTTCAAACCATGTCCGTGATTGTTGTGTAGTGCCCTATCTTCGACATGGAATGTCACGAAAGAAAAAGCAGACCATCATCTATCCAAATTTGACATCAGCCACTTGGAAAGAACAGCCTCAGTATTCGCAGGAAAATCTGTTCAGATTTTACACCAGAATCGACCCCGTTCAGAGCGCCACCTTCTCAAAATAATAATAATAATTGTTTATTACGGGCATATACCCAATTTAGAATAGACATGTACATTTCTTTCAATATAACTCTTAATAATTTATAAAATATTCTTAAAATAATAAGTATTACATGAGAAAAGGACCACTAGAATATGAATTATATTATAACAAAAGATATTGCTCAAATAACATGAGGTCAGACAGAGTTCGACAATGATAAAATACACTTCTTCTTAAATATGGAATGTTTATCGCTAAAAATATCAATGTTGCCAATAAGGGAATTATATAGTCGAGGGATCCTGGTTAATGGTGAATTAAAAGTGAAATTTCTACTACAGTATTTAACATAGAATAATTTTGTGCTTCTGGTGGTGGAAAATGTGGCATTAAATGGGATCAATTGAAGTAGGGATGGACAGTTAATAAAGTCATTGCATAGATTATATAGGAATAGCAATTCAGCAAAATTTCGTCGAACATGAAGTGGCTTTAAATTCAATATCTGCATTGTTTCTGCATATGGGACATCATGTGTTGAAAATCCAGAATAATAATTTACAATTCTTAAAAATTTCTTTTGCACTTTTTCTAAGCTATTAATATAAATTTTATAATGTGGGTTCCAAACAATGGAATCATACTCTAAAATAGGACGAACTAATGATATGTATAAGTTTCTTAATATATAAATGTCTTTAAATTCATAAGTAATCCTAGTAATAAAGCCTAACATACGAAAAGACTTACTAACAAGAGATGAGATATGGTAACTAAAAGTTAAGCGTTCATCAATAAGAACCCCTAAGTCCTTGATTACATCCGTTCTAGGGATAACTTCACCATTGATGGAATAGTCAAACAGAGTGGGAGATTTTTTATGATGGAAGGAGATTGCACTACATTTTTTTATATTTATGGTCATAAAATTTTGGGCACACCAATCACTAATTTTCAATAGACATTCATTTAGTTTGTGACATTCCTGTGGATTCTTCACTACAGTAAATATTTTAATGTCATCGGCATATATTAAATGTGGAATAGGAGAGATGGCATAGCTAATATCATTTATAAAAATCAAAAATAGAACTGGCCCAAGGTGAGAACCCTGAGGAACTCCTGAACAAACATCAAACAAATGTGAGGTAGTAGATTTAACTTTTACTAATTGTTTACGACCAATCAGGTAGCTTTGAAGCCATTTCCACATCATTCCATTTATACCCAATGAACTCAATTTATGTAAAAGAATGTAATGATTCACTTTGTCAAAAGCTTTTGCAAAATCTGTATAAATGGTATCTATTTGGTAGCCTCTGCCAAGCCCTTCAATGAGGTACTCAGTGAACATCAATAAGTTAGTTGCAGTTGACATGCATTGCCTGAAACCATGTTGTTCTGGCACCAACACATTTTTTTAATAATGGTGCCAATCTGTCAACTACAAGGCTTTCCAACAATTTGGCTATAACACACTGAATCGCAATGGGACGGTAATTAGATATATCACATTTATCCTATGACTTGTAAATAGGAACTATGTAACTTGATTTTAGAATATCTGGGAAGGTGCCCTCATTAAATGATAAATTGAAGAGAATATAAAGAGGATAAGACAAAGCAGAGCAACAATTTCTCAATACTGATGGAGGAATTCTGTCAGGACCACTACCTTTACATACATCAAGACTTTTTAATTTACTGACGATTTCATTGACAGATACTGATAATGAGCAAAAGTTAATTTCTAAAGGAAACTTACAAGATGGTGCTACATTAGGGTAATCCTTGGTGTAGACACTCGAGAAATGACTAGCAAAGAGTTCAGCAATTGTCAAATGATCTTCACCTACTTTGTCATTAAGAAACATTCTTTTTGGCAGTGAATTATCTTTGCGTAAGGAGTTAACATGGTTCCAGAAAGACTTTATATTTCCCGGTAAATCAGAGGAAAGTTTGTTCATGAATGAGTGATTGCACTCTTTTGCCATTCTTTTGCATTCTGCCCTACTGGTTGAGAAACTGGTGTAGTCAGTGATTGATCTAGTAGTTTTATATATACTATGAAATGTTTTCTTGCGCTTTATTAGTGCTTTAAGTTAAATGAACTTAATGGTTAAATTTAAGAAGAAAAATACTGACAATTTCAGTTACCATTTCAGAATGTGAGCAATATGCGTAAATTTTGGCAGAAAAAGAAAGATGCAAACTTTAAGTACAATTCAGACCAGTTTTTATTTGTAAGTATTACTGGATGCCACTGCTTTTGGGGGTTTTCATGGTAACTGCAGAATGCTTGTGACAAAATGTTTGCGTTGCCATAGCTCGGTATCTAAGGAGTTGCGACCCCATGTTCATAGAACAAAAAAAGCTTAAAATCACGTCCCCAACCTCCTCCAGAAGTATTGCCACTTCCTCCTGAAACACCTTTTATATATTCATGCGCTTGTGTTAGGTACATACATGTGTCAAGTGGGACAATGCCGTTTAATCGCCGATTTCTCATGGTTATTTCTGATTGTATCTCCCTCCAATCGAATCCTATTCGAAAGAACTCTTGTGCCCTTTAAAAGGCCATGTTCCACATCTAAAAAATAATACTTTACTGCTAGGTGAACCAGTTAAATCAATGTAACATGGGTTAGCACAACAATTATGCCCATTGATGCTACAGTGCCGCATTTATAGGAAATTATTATGAAACATTATATTATGAAGGACATTAATATTCTGCTCCTGAAAATGGAAAATAGTTAAACCTCTTTTGCACCTCGTTGAACGAAAGATCTGAAAAATATGGAAGCAAATCGACTGGGTAAGATGAGATTAATGTGTGTTCGTAGAATATATAAAAAGTGTAAAAAATATCGTAAGTTTAACAATGACGAGAATTCGAGCGGTTCAACATTCAAATTGAGGGAGTAAATTTTGTGATTCGTCGAGATGGAGACATCGGCACAACAGCATTGTTGCGTGTTGATACTCTTTCTTATTCTTTCATTTTAGTTCTAAATCAGCCACCAGAATCCAAATGATACCTATATGAGTGATGTTTTCTCATGCCGATATAAATCCATCGTCCCCTCAGCCTCGATGTCACGAAAATTCGACGTAAAAAGCGAACATGCTGACACATAAAAATTAATTTCTCTCTTAAAAAAACAACTACCATCGCAAAACTTCAAGAATGGATAGCAAAGGTATCTAGCTATTAAATTAAAAATAACAAGACCGAAGGAGTACACTTTTACAGAAAAACGCGTTTATAAATAAAAAAAAATCATGCACTACATTGAAAAATGTTAAATTAGTGACTTCAGAATGTTATGTATATTTTCTTTTACTTTAAAAAGAGCATTTCCAGTGTGAAATAAGCACCATACTTCCGGAGATATCGTGGACACCTCAAACATAAATTTATGAAAAGCTCAAGAGCTCATACTCTCGTAACTAAGGCAACGGATGGATGTTTTGCAAAACAATTGAACTTGGCCTACAATGTGGTTAAACGAAATATGTCTTTATCGAAGAGGTCAAGGGTAATATCGGACTTTTTTGGTAGTTTTGATGTGCAATTATTCGAAAGGGAAAATAAAAAACCACCGAGAAAGAATTTCCTACGCTGCGTCGGAAAAAAACAGACGTAAGTACTTGTTTTGAATGTGACGAAACCTAATCAAATTTACGAGGTTCAAAAATACATCGAATACGCTAAATCAAGTCTTATTTATAATTGAAGTCATTTTATAACAAAGATAACAAAATCGTGAATATGATAGCAGAAACTAGCTTCTTTCAGATGACACAAGGAAGGAATCCTTTTCAACATTTCTGCCAATAAATCATTGTATTGACTCTGGTTGATCTTTCAACAACATGCAACTAAGAGAAGTTACATGTTTAAGTCAAGCCGAGATTCAGACCTGAATTTATGTAGGGGATAACGTTTTTGTCAATAATTTTAAGGAGCATATTAAAATCAACATTATTTCGTGTATTTTTACTACAAAAAAATTGTTGCGTCGTAGTGGGATGAGTTAAGCGGGAGTTTTTGTAATGGCAGCGAGCGATACAAATTCGAGTAACTCTAGTTTGCTTATGAATTATTTTCACGGGAGTATATATATATATGTGGTGATGACTGAGAATGAAAAAGATGCACATGCGTAGGATTTTCACTCGATTGGAGTTCCATTTTCATGATAATATAATGGTGTATAACATAATGAATTATTTGAGGATTACATGTGTACTGATTCCTGCATTTTAGGAGCTATGCAGAATAGAATAAACCTTTATTGTACTCTGGGACAGGTATCCACGAGCAACAATAAGATACAATGAAATAGCAGGGAGTTAATTAACAAATGATTTTGTTCAAATCAGAAAATAAATAGAGCTTAATAACAAAGAAAAAGAGAGATAAAAACACCCTCCCACCAGTGAAAAACAGTGACTGTACATGTGATGCAATTGAATTCAAAGATAGGTGGGTGTAGATATGATGAAAGATACTCGAAAGGTAAAAATCCATAAGGTTTTTAATAAAAGGTCTGCAAAGTAAAAAATATCTACTTTAGGTGTATTTCTTATGCGGGTTACTGACATTATTATTATTAATGTTGTTACCGCCCCCTCCGAGTACCCGGCAAGCATCAGGTTTCATTGCCGTCCTAATGGCAGGAAACTCGAGAGGGATTGTGCAGTAATCGCAGCAACGTCTGACGCCCATCGGATGAGTGGCTACGCTGCTGTCGGGTCATGCGTACGCAGTAGACGGAGTGACCCCAGGATGACGTCATTCTGTATGTGTTCAACTAGGGATTCCGCCTGTGGCACGCAGGACGGAATGTACTTTATGCTATCCAAATGCGAGCCCTTAACTCCACCGAACACACCAATGATGATGACTACCAGTTTCACAGAATGTCCGGGGCACATTTGCCGAAGTTCAAAAAGCAGGTCTTCATATTTTGCCCGATTTCACCTATTTTGTATCCATTCAGCCGGAGCCGAAAACTCAATCACGAACATGGAGCGTGTGAGGTGGTCGAGGAGAACGATATCAGGCTTGGTCGCCTCCAACTGTATGGTGGTGGAAAAGTAGCAATTCTTCCAGATTGTGCATTTATCGTTCTCTATGACGGACTCAATATCTCCAGGGACATAGGGCAGCACAGGTGTTTCCCCGATGCCATAATGGTGTCTTAGGTGAAAATATAACACCCGCAGGGCCGCGTTGTGCCGCGCTAGATACGCTGACATTGCATAATAACTACAGCCGGAGAGAAGGTGACTCAAAGTCTCCGGCTGGGCTCGGCACGCCCTGCATCTCGTGTACGCGACCTCCGCTTTGAATATAATTCGACGGTACACAAGCGTGTTTATGACACCATCTTGGCACGCAAGGACAAAACCCTCGGTGTCGGACTTTAGACCGGCGGAGCGTAGGAAGGCAAACGTCAGCTCCTTCGATAACCCATGCTTTTCGATGTTTCAGTAGAAACATGCATGCATGAGCTTATTCTAAATGTGCCTTGTGCAAGGTCTTGTGTTCGGCTTTTTTTATTTGGAGCTTGAGGACGTCTGCCTTCAATGACAAGATGATCGTGTCATTGTCGCTTCCGTCGGATGACGGGTCGAAGTCGAGACCGGTTTCGTCCGCTACCCTCTTTGCCACCTGGAAGAGAAACGCCCCTGCTCCTGCGCTCTCTCACGAGATTGAGCTTTTCAACACTCGGCATGCTGTACCCAGGACAACTCTGTTGTGGAGACACTCCAGACTCAATAGTCCTCTACCACCTACATTGCGAGGGAGATACAATCTGGCGACGGATGATTTCGAATGAAGACTTCTATAGATGGTAATCATCTTCCTCGTTCCCCTATCGAGGTTCTGCAACTCGTTGACGTTCCACTTCATGCATACGAAGGTATGCAGCAGTGTAGGAACCGAGAACATGTTCGTGGCAAGAACAAGGTTCTTGCCAGACAGCTCACAACTCCAGATGTTCCTGAGAGTCTGTCTGTATTTGGCGGTGACCCTTTCCTTCACTACTGCAACCTCCTGCATTCAGCACATTGGGGGACGCCGAGGTATTCATAGCTGTTATCGAGGTGACGAATGACACTCCCTTGAACGAGTTGCATGTCCGTTTATTGTTCTTTGAGAATCTTCCTCGCGCTTTGTGGATGGATGCACACTAGGGTGGGCCGAAAAACACGAAAGTGTCCGAATCGAATCGGAATAGCGCGGAAAAGTTGCTACTCGTCACCTTGATGACAAAGAAAGAAAAAGTTTTGAAATCGGATCACATCTTCCGGTCGCACATCTCGTTCGAAGTTTCGAAAAATCGTAAAAAAAAATATAACTTTTTTTGGGATTTTAAAAAATAAGTTACAGTAATTGAATTGCTTTCAAAATCGGTATTTGACCTCTTCTAAATGTCTTTTGCCTTAAAAAAAATATACTGTCCCTTCTTTTTGGGGGAGGGGGAGTCGCGCATCGCGTTCAAATTATCGAAAAATAGTAAAAAAAACATGATTTTTTTCGGGATTTTTTTTATAAGTAACAGTGATCGGATTTCGTTCAAATCGGTATGTGGCCTCCTCTAAAGATCCTTTGTATTTTGAATAAGATATAATTCCTGTTCCCCCCTTATTTTAAGGGGGAAGTGAGGGGCATGTATCGTAAAAATGAGTGACCTTACGGTCGTTGTTTTCCTCGTGTGAAGTGTGCAGTTCTTCGCCCTAGAACCTTTAGGCACATGGTTTGTAATTTCGGCTGTACCGCGAGTCCCACCTTTTACTTGTCTTACTTTGCTGATGCCGACAGAAAGGATCAAATCTTCTTCTACAAACCGATGACACATTAAAATTGTTTCGGAAGAAGGATTTGTATTTCGGTCGTTGCTTTCCTCGTGTGAGGAGTGCCATTGGGTATGCTAAGGCGTTCAAAGCTTTAAAATATACCCTGCTTAGATCATTCTTACGTAAATGTACTTTACGTATAAAATGGTATGGGATCCTCAGCGAGGGCGGGCCTAGCCTCCAGCCAGGCTGGCGGCAGCCGGTGCAAGGACTTCGTTGTGCCGCTTCGCGCAACGCGCCAGTGAAGTCAAGTCACTGCGAGAGTGACCAAGGCTGTTTTGTCTAGGGGAGACGAGCCGCATTCTACTGCTGCTAGAAGTTGGAACACGGTCGTATCTTCGAGTTGAAGAGAGCTGGACAATGGCGTTGAGGATGTATGGTGAGAAATGTCACTGTCCTTTATTTGGACCGCCTCAAAGTCTGAGCCATCAGATTCTTCCATCGCATGCTGATGTTTGACTGCATTGGCAGCATGTTAGATGTTCTTTAGCACTGGTTTCGGCCAGTCCAAAACAGGATGTCAGCTTCTCTGCAGTAGCTAATGTCGTTGCTGGTTATATATATAGAGACCATTTTCATTAAGGCATTTTTGCCAACGGTCTCTCGCCCTAGAATCATAAAACGTATCAAAACTCTTCACGATAAGTATTTACGTAACGATAAGTAATATACGCAAAAAGTTACCGGGACAAAAAATATGAGGGAAAACAAAAGGAGTACACACAATACATTTCTGATAGTATAAAAGCTTTATTTGACGTTTGTTCCTGCAAGTGCAAAATGCACCTGCTATGTGTTTGCAACAAAACAATAGATAAATGTACCTGTGATCAGCCGGTTAAAATAGATTGTTCTTGCCACGTCGACAGGAAAGCTCCTGTGGTAGAGAGAAAAGTTGTTTATGCACAGCGGCATCACAGAATTGGCAAGATAGGAACAGTTGACCAAAAGGAGAGTGAAAAGATTAAGAAGAGGCTGGCAAGAAAAGCAAAAGAAGTAAAAAATGAGGGTAGTAATTCTTCTGAAACTACGACCAACATTACCTAAGATCCTAAAACAGAAGAGATAGATACGGTTGAAAAATATACGGACACAGATTTTCATATTGGTTCGGATCACCGTCTGGGACTCAAATGATAACAGTACTTGCTAATACTGCTATTTACGATACATGCCCCTCCCCTCCCCCACAAAATAAGGGGGAACAGGAAGTATATCTTATTAAAATACAAAGGATCTTTAGAATGGGCCACATACCGATTTTGAACGCAATCCGATCACTGTTACTCATAAAGAAAAAATCCCGAAAAAAATCATGTTTTTTACTATGCTTCGATAATTTGAACGCAATGAGCACTTGAACACAATGAGCATTTGAACGCAATGAGCACCCCCTCCCCCAAAAAGAAGAAACGGTATATTTTTTTAAGACAAAAGACCTCTAGAAGAGGCCACATACCGATTTTGAAAGCAATTCAACCTCTGTAACTCATTTTAAAAATCCCGAAAAAGCATATTTTTTTACGATTTTTCGAAACTTCGAACGAGATGTGCGACCGGAAGATGTGATCCGATTTCAAACATTTTTCTTTCTTTGTCATCAGGGGACGAGCAGCAACTTTTCCGCGTTATTGCGATTCGATTCGGACACTTTCGTGTTTTTCGGCCCACCCTAATGTACACTTATCCAATCCGAACTTCATCCCTATGGCCTCACTTAATTCCAGTACGGAATTCCAATTCCCAGGGGAGTGCGAATGTATTACGCATTAGAAGCATAAAGCTTCAGGTCATCCTTGTAGTACAAATGGGTGACCTTATACTTCCTGTCACCTTGCACCACTGCACATGTATCCTCTACCTCGTCGCAGCCTAAGGGACAGAGGTAGGAGAGAAATACAGAACAGTAAGGGGCTCAAGCTGTCGCCTTGGAAAACGCCTCGGTGATATGGGGTTACCAACTCCGTTGAAACCGACCGCTTGCCTGAAGTCAGAACAAAGCGCGTTTTTCAGAGAGGTAGCAGGCGTTGGATGCAGGGCTCTACCTCTGGGTGGACCTTCATCAACTTCAGCATGGCGATGATAAGCTCATGCGAAGTGGTGTCAAATATGTCTTCTTGTAGTCGGCCATTGATCGATTTCACTTATGCCATCCTCGCAATATGCAACTATCAATGAGCAGGTTGCATCCCGCGATTCCCCATGTAGCGTCGGAGGGTGTTTACAAATTAGAAACACTTTGTTTTTTCTTTCTTCTATAATTCCTTTTTCTCGTGCAGAGCAGCTTTCCAGTCTTGCTCTCTCCTACTCCCTTGACAACCCATCTCCTTTCCCAAAACAAAACCTTGGCAACCAAAACATTTTAACAATCAAACATTTGTGCACTAAAATAAATTAAAACATTTAAACAAAATCTATACCAAATTATACCAAATTAAAAAAGAAATACTGATGTATACGGTTAAAAAACGCTACACCCTCTTCCTCGTACACCTCCTCCCACACACGAGCTGGACGAGGTGGAGGATAAGGTCGCTCATCGATGGAGGTGAACGCCTACGGTGTTGAGGCAGGTTATTCTTTGGATCGGACAAGTCTCCCTTCTTATATGTATAAGAACCGTGCGTCCCTTTATTCAGCCATGGTGGAATAGGTTCTCTGCCGTTCAGAAAGGAAGAGAAGATTCTGGCGAGGTGTGGAAGTAAACTTCTTCCACCCACCAGGTATAATGGCCGCGTGAAATGGCGTGGCGACGGGCGGGGTGTCCAAATGGGTGCTCCGTATGGGTGTGTGTGCTGTGGGTCTATTCATGGCCGTGAAGCAATTGTTCTCCGGAGCCGTAAATTTGAAGACCGTCTGAATGCTGTAGAAATTAAAGCTCTCGTTGATCGAGGAGGGAAATATTGTTCTCCCATTGAATAGACACCCAGGTCAAAAACTCTTGTGACATGAGTGTTTCATGGAAAAGGAACTTACAATAGTGTGTGTGTGTGTGTATGAGTGATTTGGGTTCGCCCCTAGTCTAAGGCGATGTTTAATTGCTGCCACAATTGATTTCAGTTAACAGTCCGGTTAAAAGCACTCTCTTGGGGACTACCGATGGTAGACCCTCGTAATGACAAGTCCCTCCTCGACTGCGAGCCTAATCCGACCCTTTGCGAGCGACCCTACTTACCGAGATCCTGTTCACCGAGGGTGGACACCCCGCTGACCTTGACCGATCGCAGTTAAATTAAATTTTAACCGTCTGTTCTCTATTAAGTCAAAAGAATTCGCAATAATTTCCCTACAAAATAAAAAAAATTCTTCGTAGAAAAAGCGTGACAAAATGTGTCCACCTAACGTGACGTTAAGAAGATTTTTTTTATTTCTATAATGCTTAAAATCATTTCGCTCCTTCAATTAATTTATTAATAATTAACTATTACGTATAAACCAAAATTGGGAATGTTAGCAAGCGATCGATTCGTAAGTGGACATCGCCTAAAATAAGCAGTGTGAGTTTAGACTCTAAAATTAATGATTTTGGTACCTTGGGATGCATTTGCAAAGGCAAAGGTGGGGTTATGTTTGATTCCGCCGGTGTATCTAATATTGTGAGCGAATATAAATGGACTCGTATGTAAATTTCTTTCTTTGCGATTTGCCCAAAATGATTCACATTGCGCCAAGTGGGATATAGTTGGATGAAGCCTTTATTAACCCTGTCATTATTATGAACGTATTTATTCCCCATTTTGAATTGGTAAAGTTATAAGAATTAATATATTTCCGCTTAACCGAACAAATGGCTGGGAGTTGTAGCTTAGAAATATCGGAGCGAAAGCAATAATCAATTAAGCTTATTTATTTAACGAACTAGGCAAAATTTACTGCTGGTAACTATAATATAACATTATGGAAACTCAATTTACCATATATAATAGGTTTTAAGTCAATTACCTGTTCACCCAAATCCTCTATTCTATGCTTCAACCCCATCAACAATTCGGCAAATCTCCACCAATTGCCCAAATCATCCCCACCACTTCTGCAAACGCCACTGCGACGAAAGAATAAGCGATTTGGATGCCTTGAACAGAACAGTCGGTGCTGTTAGTATAATTGTGAACTCACTGCATGT
The DNA here is from genome assembly GCA_963573305.1 of Pyrrhosoma nymphula. NCBI lineage: Eukaryota > Metazoa > Arthropoda > Insecta > Odonata > Coenagrionidae > Pyrrhosoma > Pyrrhosoma nymphula. The sequence goes on along the minus strand of OY754331.1, from coordinate 5,853,574 downwards.
GCACTAGGCCGGCCCTTATTTTTCAGAATTGAGAAAAGTTGTTTTCCTAGTCTCAAAATGATCCAAATGAGGTTTATATTCACGTGCTAAAATTTGGTTACTTTAAAATAACGGGAACCCGTGCCCCAAGGGCCCTAAGTACTGAGGACCTTCAATTGAGTTTTTTTGGGGCTGAAAAAGCACTATTCGTATGAAATACGTGAAAGTAGAGTCTCTTAGGGTCGAATTTCTGTTTGTTTTGACCTATCTCTAAGCGTTTACGAGATATCATCCATCGTAATGCGATCCACCCCCCAGGGCGCTACCCCGCACCGCGGCGCCGCGCCGCTGAGGTACGGCCCGCACCACTTGCTAGGGACTTCCCCTCCACCCCCTCCCCGCCCTCGGCAAAGTCTTTGCTCCTGCTGGCAAGATTTACATTCAAGTGGTACAGACTTGAACAGGTTGTTCCTCTTGTTTCATGATTAATATTGTTAAAGCCTATAATGTCTCTTTTAACCCTTCAACGCCGTCTTACGTGCTGGGTACCGACCGCTTTAACCTTACCTTGTTGCCGCCATACGGCCGCGCACCGTAGTAGTACTTTGGTTTAACGTGCTTCGACGGCTAAGGTCATTTCGCACATACTGTCTGCCACGCGCAGACAGGGGCAACAGCACTCGGACGAATCGGAGGATCACCCCTATCCAAACTCGAGTAATGAGCCCAACGATGCTTAACTTCGGTGACTGATCGGGAACCGGTGTTTCCATCGTGACAGGCCGTTGCCCGGCCGCGCACCGTTCCAGCATGCTTTGTTTCAAAGTGCTCTTTATGTATAAAATATTATAAGTATGTGATACAATTGTGTATGTGAATTACAAAGGAATGAAGGAAATGAGTGGGGCTTCCAGGGCTCCACCAGTATATCGAAATATTCAAGAAAGGAGAAACGAGGCAGTCAGTTCACGGATGTAGGTCGATGTGGAGAGACAGTTAGTTCTTGTGAGTGTGCAAAGGATAGGAAGTACTAAGTTTTTTAGGATTGAAGGAGAAAAGTAGTGAAATAACTAGTTTATCATGGATACACGTGACGTTCAGTTTAAGAATATGCCAACAAGGAAAGGCATGAAATTAAGACTAAATTCAGAATTTGAACTGGTTGGAAAAGAAAGTGAAGAAATACTTGGCTCAAAGTTACCTACAGTGAGAGAAGTACTGTGTGTTTTTTCTATCACCTAAGGGGTTCGAAATATATTAGACTTAGTGCGAGAAAAACCGTAAGAAATGTGTTTCATTCATGGAACAAAACGAGAATTCCTGTTATTAGGGAAATTAAGGCGATTGAAAAGTTAGAAAAATTACACAAAGAATGGAGGAACGTGCGACGGCATAAAGAGAGAGCGGGAGCTTCCATGGATACGAAGAGAAGAAAATCTTTCGTGTCAAAACTTGATGATTTGTTCGACATCCATTGAGTTTTTGATGCACGAGGAAGAAAGTGCAGATAATCTCTCGGATAAATGTGCTTGGGCTGAAGAAGTCAAATTCTTACGCGATCAAAGAGGAATAATGCAGTTATTGGTGGAATGCAGCACGAAATGCAGTTATTGGTGGAATAGATTTCAATATGATCAAAAAGGAAGAAAAGGTTGCTCATAAATTATTGCAGATGCTGCAGCGGGAAGAAAAGTTGCGTGAAAGAAGAGTTATTGTGGCTCCCATGCCGCCATTATGTATATGAAAGAGTGCTGGAATCTGTTTATAAAGCAGCTATGGGATTAAGTACGGGGCCGCAAATAGAAATTTTTAAACAATTTCAGACAAAATGGCCGATGATTGTCCAAGATAAATTTTCTACACTAAAGAGATGTAGGCAAAGAGATATACTCTTGATTAATGACGATATTTCTATAATTGATTATGCAAGAAATCAGCTAGAGGTAACTCCTGTCTCCTTATAACCTTTCTCAGTCTAATTTGGTGCTTTTTATTTTAAAAATAGGTTCTAACTACAATTTCCTTTAGGTAGGGCATCCTCGAGCCGACTATCGAGGATTACTGGAGCTGACGATAATATTTCTTGGAGGAGTCCCTCCAGGAGGCATTCGCTTCAAGCAACCGGGCCCGATGCATAACGCCCGATGGATGTCCAAAGCCATTTATTCTATTATTTATTCTATCTATTTTTCGCTCGCAGTTCCACTTGAGCCGGGCCCAAGAAGATGGTCTCATGCACGTCTCCCTATTTGTAGTGAATTTATATGTATATTCAGATGTGGTTCTCCGCTCCTTGTGCTGCATCTGCTCCCAACAGTGACGTGCAGTTCCTAAAAAAGACTTGTTAATTACGAAAGTGTTAACCTGGAAATAGCGAAAGCGGCACAAAAGAGGTTTTAAAACCACTTGTGGTACCTGAGCGAGGAGTTGGTAGGACTGTCATTGTTTGACGGATCCTTTTCTAGGCGTGAAAAGGAAAACGTGATACGCCGTATGAGGACATGTGAGGGAAAATTTGATCCACCGAAGATGGCTTCCTATAAACATAAAGACCTGACTAAACTATCTATATCAAATTTTGCCACTACTAATTCGAGAAACCTATTTAATACATTGGAAATATGCACTGCATTCTTTAATGTGCCCACGTGAGAATGGGGTGAACATACTGACTACAAGAACGGTTTGCAAATTATTCGGGGTCTCCTAGTGGTAAATGATTGTGCAGAGAGAGGGGTGAAACTAATTCAAGATTTTAAGTCAGTTACGAAGAAGGAAGAGAGCTTTCAAAATTTATTACTAAGTGTAAATTTTCATCGTAGCACAACCGCTAACGTGCGCAAAGACACTTTACCTGCCAAATACAGTCAGTGGAAGGTTAGAAATATACCGAAAATGTATTTTATTTTGGTTAATATGTACTTAAATTCATGGACAGAGTGAAAATAAATTGATCACTTTTGATTGGAAATTTTGTCATGTCAATTAAATCCTTTCTAACGTAAGCACATTTCTTCAGAGGCTAGATATTGCCAGCAGGAGCAAAGACTTTGCCGAGGGCGGGGAGGGGGTGGAGGAGAAGTCCCTAGCAAGTGGTGCGGGCCGTACCTCAGCGGCGCGGCGCCGCGGTGCGGGGTAGCGCCCTGGGGGGTGGATCGCATTACGATGGATGATATCTCGTAAACGCTTAGAGATAGGTCAAAACAAACAGAAATTCGACCCTAAGAGACTCTACTTTCACGTATTTCATACGAATAGTGCTTTTTCAGCCCCAAAAAAACTCAGTTGAAGGTCCTCAGTACTTAGGGCCCTTGGGGCACGGGTTCCCGTTATTTTAAAGTAACCAAATTTTAGCACGTGAATATAAACCTCATTTGGATCATTTTGAGACTAGGAAAACATAACTTTTCTCAATTCTGAAAAATAAGGGCCGGCCTAATTGTGCACCCTTCAAGCAACCGTTTTGAAATGTTTTCTCTAATTCTTTCTGATCTGGTGATTCCCAATAATCATTGAAGTTCTTCGATGCCATAGCCCATGTCACGTGACCAGTATTTCAAATTGTAATTTTGCGTTCTAGGATTAAATGTATTTTTTCCAAAAAATATATTGTATTCTCACACCTTATATATAACCGAATCTTAGAAATAAGGAAATGAAAAACTTTGGTGACTTATTTGAAGTCTTTCCATATTATTTTCTTAAAATATATGTGTAGCAAGGCGGGAGAGATCTTGCCGGGTTTTGATCCATAGTTTGGTAAACACTTGGGAAGGTTCTACTCCATCTCCTTACTGTTTCACATCCACTATATTGTTCGTAATTATTCAATAAGGAATCATCTTAGCATAAATGATTCTTAAATTGTTGACATTGACTCTAAAAAGTGAACGCACGCATAAATATGTATAGTTTTATTCAATGCGATTCTATCCATTGACCAGGGAGTTGTGAAGAGGCGTGTCGCTAAATTTAAATATCGTATAGCGTAGCGTATGGATGATGATGTACTTCTATCGTAAGTGAATTTGAATTATGCCAATATTATCTAAACTGCCAAAAATATATAATTCGTGATAAGATACAATTTGTTATATATCTTCGAAAGAAAGTTACTTGAGGCGATGCATAGATCTGAAATCACTACAAAATATTAATTAAAAATAATTGGTGACAATATTCGCGTTATTATCTGCGGTATTGGAAATTACTCATGCCAGTATACGGAAATACTGGCTTAACTTGTTCAGATTTAGGTTAATTTGCGAATTATGAATACAAATAAACAGCCGATACTGGTATGCAGATAATATTGCGATTATATTACCGGTCTGGTACAAGTATTGCTTTAAAATACTCTTCGGTCAAATTCTGGAACTTTTTAGGCACCGCTCGTGCTTACCGCAGGGTACCACAGATTGATTGATTTGATAGGGAGTATTTTAATTTCTTCTGTGCGCTTGTTTTGTTTATCTGGTAATCCCTGGCATGTGTTGCCTTAAACTTAATGCGGAGATTGGAGGGAAATCTTTCTCTAATAGGTGGCAGTAGAGCTCATCTATCTCATCTGATATAAAAGCGAGGAAGAAAGTTTTAAAGTGAAGTGTAAATTAAATTTTATTAGAGTATGCATGGTCTATAAAAGTGAAATATTAGTGGCGACGTGGAAATCAATGAGGCATACCGGCGATGAGAAATAAAATGGGGAAATCGGTAATGTATCAGCGAAAAATATTCGGAAAATTTTTATGGCGAAGGGATTAGACCTGCAACCGACAATATGGAACGAGAAAGTGGCTTCGAAAGGGAGTGGCCTGGAATTCTTAATTCAGTGAAATGGAGAAAGGGGAGGTACGGGAGGGCCTTTGGGTCTTATCGTAGAATCTCCAAGGAATGCATGTCAATTTCGTACTATTGCTATGTTCCTCTCAGACCAAAGACTAAACAATTTCGCAAAATCTCTCCCTCCCGATTATCGAGGTTTGATAGCTGAGTGCAGCAAGGACATAGCAAGCCATGGCTTTAATTTTCATTCGGTAAAATCAGGGTCGGTTAAGCAAAAAACATTGTAACTAGCTACTTTTTAGCTACTTCCTCGAAAAATTAGCAGCTACTCTATTGGCTATAAATTGAAATTGAAAAGTAGCTGCTACACTACAGCTACTCGCAAAAAGTAGCCGTCAGTTACTTTTGTTTTAACTCACTTTTATTTACAAAGTGGTAAAAGTTTGGTCTGTTTTTTAACCTACTGACCTGTAAACCATTTTAGTTTAAAATATTTAAATTAAATATTTTTTTTTTACATTTAAAGCTAATCGCATAAATATCCAATACAATAATGATATATGAGGAGCACTGTTAGGCGATCCTGTTAACGAATCCCTATTTTGTGGACACTCTGCTCCACCCGACAGATTTGTCGTCGAGGCTATTTGAGGTGAGAGGCCTCCGGGGGTAAGAAAGCGTAAATTTTGGGAAGAAAACTGTTTTTTTCCCTGCCGTGGAAAAACGGAACTTTTGGAAAATTTCCAACTATAGGTCTATAAACAACATGTTTAACTGATTAAGGTAGATATGTTCTATTTTGATTAATCATATTCACTTCAGTAACTGCTGCTACTGTTAGGAGTAAATAAAAATGATAACTTACTTAATATTTTAATGGAATTCATCCGAATTAAAATCTCAGTTTCTGTCAGTTAGCTAGATCGGTCAGCAATTGTTAATTAAGTCTATAATGGTTAATTTCAAAGTTTTGAAAGTTCACGGCCTTAAAGTTTTTTTCCTTTTGATACAAGCATTAGGTATGCGAAATTTGACATCAATCAACTCAGGCGGCAACCCGTGCCGCAGGGGTGCCAAATTCGCAAGTTTGGAGGGTGAGAAATGGTTTGTTCTGTATGCTCCGATACACATTGTAATTGCCGATATATTCTCTCCATGAAAAGTATATTAGTTTAAACATTAGTAAACATTAAATTAGTAAACATTTGTAAATTGCCGCTAACAGTAGCTTAACATGGATGATATAAATAAATTACCACCCCCTGACGGATAAGCAACACGCCGGGCATGTTTTCGTGTTCGTTAACTTTCGCAACTATTTCCTAACTTACTCATCATCTTTTGGGTTGTTCATCTTTTAAATTAACAATATAATGGAATTGAATTGAATAATTCATATTATCGAAGTGTCTTAAGCATTAATTATATTCTTCGCGCATTAAAGATTAACAAAAGATAATACAAAATATGTCAATATTGAGATTTCACCGTAGACTTTTTTACATCAGAATGTTTTATCTGTAATCATCAATATAGCAATAATAGTCCTCCTTTTATACTGCTTTTTAATAATTGCGACTTGTGGACGTCTGCTCTTTCAGCTACATCATTTACAGCGGTCAAAAATTTAACAATGAAGCCTTCTTGCTTGCATACCTAGAGGGCCTCCCAGAAAGAGGGGCTGACCTCTTAAAACTCTCCATTGACTCCAAATCTTTCAAACACCTTCAGGGAGTAGAGAACACAACAAAGTCCTTAAGGATCTAATTGAGGCAATTGGAAAGCACCAGCGGGCTTAGATTGAGAGATCGTTTAACGGCTTCATTGCTGGAATTTGTATTCGCGAAAGAGAGCAACATCGTGAAAAGAGGGAGTTGTGGGGCCATACAAGTATGAATTATGATGGATAGGAATAAGAATAATCATATGATGCATGTGAGGAGTTGGCAACTGACGTGGAGGTGATCAGAGGGAGGAAGTTGAGAAAAGAGTCGATTCCAGCGCGAGTTAGAAAAGGGTCGACGCACAGTGGGATGAAATCGAAAAAAGCTGGCCAAAATTCAAAAAAGTGATTCTTTCAAACCAGGAAGCTGAAACTTTGCGTAATTATTCTCAAAAGACCTGTGCATGCGATGATGTAAGGCATTTTACTTAGTATTCAACAATTAACAATTTGCACGAGGTCAAAGTTGCACACATTTCGTCAAAATGGTCTACACTCAATTTTTGCACGAAATCTTCAAAATCAACCCCTTGCTAAACCTTGCTAATTCTTTCTGGCTCAGCGCTCCAGTCGACGTAGGTACTAATTTGTACTCCACTGCACTATACCTTTAATAATAAAGCAATTAGGGACTAGTAAGTGCTCGAAAATTTTAACATATTAGCAAAAATAGCATTTGTTATTTTCAGAAAAAGTTTAAATTCCCATAGTCAGCCTAAATCTACTCGGTTACTGTAAAGCAACATTTTCTTTTACCTATTTATGGATTTCACTCGATATAATTATTCAAGTTTGCTTAATGGATGCAATTTAATCATAACCAAAAGTGTTTTTTGATGTAATATCATCTACTACATGGAATTTCTACCGAATTATGGAGGTCTATTTCTGTAATTATTATTCAAGCGGGATGATAATTATTTCCTTTGACTAGCCAGGACTAAATCACCGCGGATCCCGTTATACATACAATCGGGCGGTGCAAATCACGCTCTTGTAGCACGCGATGGAATAAGACCACGTTCATTTTTCACTCATACGTCACGAAGTAATCGTAGTATCGGAATGAATCACCCAGGCAACGTGATATACTATCGCCGTTTTCGTCTTGGTACCCCCCACGTGTCGGTCTTATTTCGATGACGTCTCGTCGAGTATGTCTGCCCAAATCGAATGGTTTGAGTTGTTTTCAGATGGGTATCTGAATGGGTAGTGATATGAAGGCCAGAGATAGTGAGAGGCAGGGCTGGTGTCCATTATTGCGTTTACTCCAAGGAAAGTGGGGATATATATGTGTGGAAAATGGAAGTGGAAATGAAAGTAGGTTCTGATGCTGATGCAATCCGTTACATTTTCGAATGAATAGTTACCGCATGAAAGATTAATGACCAGATAGACCGTAGATAGATAGGGAGTATTTCCGATCGCGTAATGGACAACGGTTGCCGTAAATATGACGGTCATGAACTGGGGCAGAGGTGGAACGATTCAATTATCTGGGGAGTAGGTATTCGATATGTGAGAATGAGTTACAAGTTGCAAGGACCCACGTGGACGAGAGTTGGGGAAGCATTTGCAAAGAGGAGGAAATTGATGGAATAGGAGGACATTGAGGCGGGACATCGAAAGAATAGATTAGGTATTCGAAAGTCTGATGTTACTTGTAGCAGCACATGGTTCCGAAAATCGGTCTTGGAAGGAGAGAAAAAAATGGAAATTGGAGTTTTTTTTACGTGAAATGCCTCATATGCTAGTGCTATAACTTTCAAAAGTCGGTCCACGCGGCGAGAGCGAACGTCACCGTAGTCTGCCGACGTTGAACTTATTGCTTACGCGTTGCATGTCTACTGGGGGTCAATTTGACTCACGTAGCTGTGGGTGCAAGTTGCCTTTTTTTAATTCGCAAACAAAGTGTCCCTTGACCACGAAGTGCCCGCGTGACTCGCAAAACGATTCACCGAACCCGAGAAGGGGCGAAAGAAGCCTTTTCAGGTTGTTTAGAATTTCTAAAGCTAGGAACAGAGCGAGAATGTTTTCCATGTGATTAGCGAGCTAACTCTGTGGAATCAGAGTTCATTGTGAACTTAAATGCATGTTACGCCGTAGTTTCCATGGAGTATGTCATTATTGGTCTAATGACTGCTTTGTATATTCTTGTTTTTGCTTCTTTTCGTAAGTATTTATTTCTCTATATTGGCTGATTCAGGCAGGCCCTAATCCTTTCCGCTTTTTTTATTTATTCATTTACTTCTTCATGGAATTGTTCATAACTAGTTATAACTGCTCTTAAATATTTTTATTTAATTACCTGCTCTACGATGTCCTTGTTTAGTTGTAATTTACATCGGATTGGTTCCTTTGATGTTACCATTGCTTCTGTTTTTTCCGGTGCTATTTCTATGTTACACTTCTGTCCTAACTCCATGAATCTCATCAAAGTCTTTTGAAAATCCACTTCACTCTCTGCAATTAGTACTGCATCGTTGTACTGTGCAGCAGAGGATATGTAAATTGTTTCCTAAATGTTTACCTATAGTCTTTTATATTTTTTATTATTTCGTCCATAACTAGGTTAAAAAGTAGTGGGCTTAAGGAGTCCCCTTGTCTAATTCTCTTTTCCACTTTGAATGATTCGGAGAATTCTCCATTACTTTAAATATGGTTATTTTGCTTTCCGTATAGCTTTATGGTCGGAGCAGCTTTCTTTTCTTTCATTATATTCTCAAAGGTCTTTCAGGCGGACTCTTATCAGAGGCCTTCTTCAAGTCCACAAAACAGATAATAAAGAGGTTTTACTGGACTCTAATGGCATCTCTACTATTTGCCAGACTACGTGTTAAGCGTCAGTGCAAGATCTACCACTTCGTAAACCTTGTTGTTCATCTTACAATGATATTTCCGATTTTAATTTTTCAATCATTACTTTTATAAGTTAGTTTTTCCAAGCGTTTAGTAAATTTACTCCTCTGTAATCTTTTGGGACTTCTTTACTGCCTTTTTTGAAAATGGGTATTAGGATACTTCCTTTCTTTTCTGTTGGTATTGATTTTGAATTTATATTTTTTTCGAATTGGTTAGTGAAATCTTCTACTAGCCCTCCGTATTTAATCATTTCGTTGTTTATTTTTGTAAGGCTGAGGTATTAATAATCTCTTGTAATAAACTCTTTCAGGGTATTATAATTCTCCTTCTTTCTCCTCTTATGGAGGACACAGAACTGCACATAAAACACAATGAACAGTGGTAAGTAAAAAAATAGTAAACAAATCATTAACTACGATGTTGACATATTATTATTGAAATTCATAGTCGACTCGATATAAATCGATCAGATATGAGTCAACTCCTGTGTGTATCTGGGGCTTTACAAATTGCTATTTCCAACAGTTATCTTTCCCTGGTGATTTCCTGTTTTTCAATTTCTTTATTGCTTGTCTTACATCATCCATTGTGATTTCTATCGCATTATTTTTGTCTTCTTCTGTATCGACAATCTCAGTTTGGTCGTTGGTTTTGTCTTTTTCGAGTAGTTTTTCTTAAGTATTCTACCAATTTGTCATTTTCTACCTGTCGTGTTTCCATATATTCTTTTACCTCTGATCTTTGGTTTCTTAATGGTCTCCATATCTAATTTTGAAGGACAAAGAGGTCCTTTTCCATGGTTTTTCTGAACTTTTCCCAGTACTCTTTCTGTATTTCTCTAATTTTACTTATGACTTTGTTTCTTACTCGTTTATAGTTTTCATGCTTGAGAATTTTGGTTCTGTTTTGTATTTGAGATGATATTCCCTCTTTACGTTTTCAATAAACCAGGGTGTCTTTTTGTCGGTAGGTCTTTCGTTGGCTTGGATTCTTTTTCTCCCTACCTATAACTGCTTCTTTCGCTGATTCCAGTTCGTATTTTTCTGTTCGTAATGCTGAAATCTATGTCAGAAGTTTGACCTCTAGAGTTTTGGAATTTTATCTTATGTTGAAGTTTATGGTTGAAAAGTGTATTATTAATTATAAGTTCATTATCGGTACAGAATATCACAATTCTTTCACCTTTATCAATTATTAATTTTTGGTTGAATTTCCGTTTCATTCCTGGTATGATAAGGTCACCGACTCTTGTATTGAAGTCTCCCAATATCGGTAGATATCCTTCCTTGATTATGGTATTTAGTGTGTCTTGTAGTTCTTCGTAGAATGTATCTTTTTGCCGTTTGTTTTTATTATCTTCGGGGCGCAAGTGGATATTACATTTAGTATTGTCTCGTTTACTTCTAATCTGATTAGCTGTGTTCTTTCAGAATCATATCAATATTCTTTTAAGTTTTTGCGGTACTTCTTATGTAACAATATTCCAACCTCTTCTTTACCTCATTTTTTATTCTCTACCCCGTTATATGTGCATGAGGATATAATTGCAGAATAAGCTTGTTCCTTTCTTTTTAGTTTCTGTGATACAACCTCTGTCGATTTTATTTCTTTCCAAATCTATTGTTATCTCTTGTTCTCTTCCATTCCATGCGCCTATTCTCACGATGCTTTCCTTTGTCCATTTCTTCATTATTCCATCAATCGCTTTCCTGTTTCTTGCTTTGGTCTCCATTATGGGTTGGCCGTCCAATTCCGAGGCATTGTGTCAGTGCTTTGAGCAATTGGATTTTTTTAAAGGTGAATAGGACGCTAGCCTCACTCACCCAGCCGGGAGGTGATTACAAATATTTTGGTGATTGGGAACAGTTCAGTGCTTCGATGCTCCAAGGGATTCACTATGAACAGTTAACTGGACACGTAGTTTCCTTCATAATGGACTTAGAGAAGTGAAATACTGTTCATATAAAATGACACTAAGCATGAATATTATTCAGTCAATTTTTAAGTAAAAGCTATGTTTTGATTTTTTTAAATGAGGCAAAGAAAATAGGGATATCATAAACAAAAGCTAGAGTTCATATTTTTTTTAGAGTCAACTCTATTTCAGACCAACATTAATTGTAATAAAATTGTTTAGATACTGGTATCCCATAAAACATCAGACGAAGTTTAAAACATAAACCCATAAAACCTTTCATACTTTTGCCGTAAGTCTTCAGACATACAACATGTGCCATTTAATTTTAGCAGCGCCTTGCCAATCTCAAGTATCCTTGTCCCAACGCTTTAATATATGATTTGCAAATTTAGGTAATATGTAATGCTACAAATTAGGCAATTACATATTACCCAAAGAAGACTAATTAATCATTGAGAAAATTTAAAGGTATTATTGGAAATGTTTTTCAGTTCAACGTCGACGAATCCTTGTCGTAAAAATGTTTCAATACTGGTAGGTATTCAAAAGTCCAGAAAAGGCAATAATTAGTCCCGTTGCGGAAATTTCAATATTCCTCGCGTAAGAAATACTGAACACCTCCAGCCTAAATAGTGATAGAAGCTTCTCCAGAGAGAATGTTTTGGTAGGGGTAGTTATGCGGGCAGTTCGTGGTCGGAGGTCATGTGAGACTCTGTTTGCGGATTAAGAAAATCAACTTACACCTGCCACGTAAATCAAATTGACTCCCAGTAGGCATGGAATGTGTAAGCAATATGAGAAGTAATTCATTTCGGCAGACTACGGACGTCGTTTGGACCGACCTTTGAAAGTGATGGTACATGCAAACATAGTATGTGAGGCTGGCGACGATGCAACAACATTGCGACGCAGTAACATACATACCAAACATTTGTTCCGTTCTCGGAACGTTTTGTAGATATCCAAACGGGCCATGTTCTATTCGGAAGACGAAAATCAAAAGAGCAAAGAAAGGGTCATCCTAAATTGATGACAAGAAAATATAACAAAATATGTTCACCAAGTATGTGTATAAAATTTCGTGTTGCTGCCGGCGTAAAATTTCTATAGCCCTACGTAAAATCGCGAGAAAAGTCCGAGACTGGTTTTACTTGAAATTTTGATCATTCTGATTGATTAAAACTCGAAAAAAGTTAATAAAAATTCTGAGATTTTAGTCATACAATATTGTAATATATGTATTGTATAATTTAATAAAAGGTTAAGCAAAAATTGGCAGATTTATGTTGTGAAATATTGGAAAATATGTGTACCCTATGGATGATGTCTAAATATCTTGAAAATAACTAAGGAAACAGGTTACAGGATGAGAGCACATCGAATAACCCCAGGATCTAATCCAACAAACGTTCCACAAAATTTTAGGTGCAACGGAATCTCAAAAAGACAGACATTTCACGCTGTATAAGTTGTAGCAGTGGGCGTTGTAGCGGACGATACGCGTTAGTTATATTATTAGTGGGACGTGCGTTTAAAGAAAAATGATGGATTATTGGAGTGGATTGACGAAAGTGTTGGATGTGGGGGGGTGGGAGAGAAAAAAGCGAATAAACCATGAGGCGCGGATGATTGGTACCTCGATGTACTAGGTATTACGTGTGTGAGTATCCGTATGGTGCCACACATGTCTACGTAGCACGAGAGTTCGGTGGGAACGAAAGGGCTGCGATTAGAGACAATGGCGTATGCCAATATTTTCTCATAAATATCATTATTTCAGCGTGCACTATTATTGGCAACTAACGTGCTGAGTCTATTCATTGATCGCATTCTCAGAGCACGCAGAGGGAATTGAGATGGATTTGCTCCGAGAGCACACATATTCTCAGCATGTGCCGTGCGAACTAAATATCTCCGGACGCATCATCCTCGGCACACGGTGAGCACTGCATATGGTGGGCACTGCGATTTTTCATCTTCTGAGAATAAATTTCTGAATTACGCCGAGAGAAGCATATTGTCCCGGCAGCATGGCACTCCCGCCGAGAGAGCATATTCACCTCCGCTCATTACTAGGCCGACTGGGGATCCGCCCTCTTCCTCTTCTTCTTTCGGACCACCACGGGGCCGTGAGTGGGCAGCGATTGGAAATGGCGGGGGGAAGGGGGAGGTGTCGCACCCTATTTTACTTCTTTCCCCCGTCGTTTGAGGAGCGGGTGGGGGGGGAGGAGGAGGAGGAGAGGGGTGTTCCCCCACCTACCCCTCCCAATCCCTCCCACTCCGCCCCCCCCCCTGCGGAAGATTAAGATGAAGGAGGAGGAGGTGGTAGGTTTTGCTCTCTCTCTCTAACCCCTCCCTCCCTCCCTCCCTCCTCCCCTTTGCATCCCCCTCTGTGTACAAACACAAGTATATAAGGTGTGCTTGAGCGCGAGGACTGACAACAAGAGTGGAGAGCCCCATCACACATCTCATTCCTCCCGAGTGCTTCCGTGTGCCCGTGTGTGTTGTGTCGAGTTCCGTCCGTCCTCCAGCACCAACACCACCACCCGCCAGCGCCACCACCACCCGCCAGCACCACCACCAGCTACACGCACCCGACCGCTTCTTCCTCCGAGAGCCACTTTCATCGCTGCTCCAGGTGGGTGGTCTCCTTCGGCGAAACGTTTCCCTCCCGCTCCGCTTTCCATTCGTTTCGGAGCCAGAGGACACGTCACCTCAGAGCGGGAGCAGATCTAGTTGCGACCAACGGAATTCCCGTTGTATTTATTATTGCACTGATTATTATCAGTGAAGGCGTCGTCCAACGTGGAATATGCAGCTCTTATCATCACTGTCAAGTAAAAATCTTTCCCTCGTAGTAGTTTCAACGAATCAGTGACATATTTACAAAACATTCGGCCTAGGGAATGTATCCAGCCGGCGCCGGATTGCCGAACGCGCGCTTCGTTCCGTTCATCGTCGTGCGATCTCAAATGTGTTCCTCCCGTGATTCGCGTCTCTGCACGCGTGCCTCTCATTTTGAATACTATAGAGACGCGCGGCCGTCTTCCCTCTCCAGTGTGTCACCGGCGACAAAACGACCCCCAGCCCCTGTAGCCCACACACTAATTGCCTTCCCGAGACATTTTTGGGTGTTAATTTCGTCGATTATCGACTTTTTACTATCAATGCATCACACTGATATAGGAAAGAGGAATCGGAGAGCTTCCAGGAATCCCGAAAAATTTGGAATTATTGATGCGACTGGCTGGACGGAGAATTAGCTTCTTCTTTTTCTTTTGGTCGGTCGGTGCGCGAGTTTTGTTTAAAGGCGGTGTCGTTTTGAAAGGACGCCGGAAGGCAAAAAGGAAAGAGTGAAAGGCCATAGTTCTCTCCCCCCCCCCCCCACCAATCGGGCGAGATGGACAACGTGCCCCTCCCCCTGGGGGGGTCCGTCTCTCTTTCTCCGCGCTCTCCTCGTTGCCCCAGTTACCGCCCCGCCGAGATGCGTTCAGCCATGCGGTGGAGAACTTTCACGTCCACGGAACACTGTATGGATGATTGTGTTCGTTTTTTGCGGTTAAACCGTTCGACGGAGCGCCGAGAACCAAGGAACCGGCCTCCTCTTTCCATTTTCTTTTCGTCCATCCCCCGCGGGGCGTTGAAAAACACCACGAGCGCACCAAAGGATGACGCAGGGCCTTTCCCGCGGTGGTGACTGTCCACTGATGACGACCGTTTCGCACCCGTGACAGGGAACGTCCTCTGGCCCAAGTTTCCGTTCAACGGGACAGCGATCAAGTTTCCATGCACATATTTTGGTGCACTTAGGATGTTGAGTGAAAATAATGGCATTTGGAAGAGTAAAAACACAATTGTTGCTCACTTTACTCCACACTATTAACTGAGAGACCTGTTTCACCGACTATGACTTCAATCAGGTACCGTTGACTATTTATGGACTAACATTTTACTACCGAAAAAGAGTATTTCTTCCAGAACATAAACAAATGGAGGATTCATAATCAACATTAACAACTTTTCAAAGCAATTCTTAAATATACATGTATGTGGGATTGGAATTTTGCTTTTTGTGTTTCATTTGTTTAGTTGCGCAAGGCGCCATGTTGTTTCATTGGGGAGGGCACGGAAGGAGTAGTTGAACATTGGCCGCTGTACTTACAAGACAGACGTGTGTGGGCGAAGTCGTTCTTTATAAAATAGTGTTTCTCTTCATTGTCCTTGGCTTTCATTTCTCACAACCCACAGACATATATATATATATATATATATATATAACATTTTTTTAGTACATAATTCGGTACATTTGGCATCGGTAAATGAACTGAAATGACTCCAGAGGTATGTACCGAATACGAAACGCATGACATTACAGAGTGTCTCTACGGTAGACAAAGGTGGTCATGTCTACTTTAGGCAAAATTACCGAAGGTCAATGCGACTGCTTGAGCCACATGGTCCCCCATTCGGACGACTTCTGCTCCCTCGACAACTAAATTCTAGCCCATAATTCCATCGGAGATCATCTCTCCTCCGCTGTATCCATGACACGGAGGGGGTGGTTCCGCGCGCGGAGGTTAATGGAGTCGGAGGAGGAGGGCGTGCGCGTCTGTTTGGTGGTGGTTCTGTGTGTGGAGACATCATTTCTCTCTCCGGGGGGTGGATTGGGGGGGAGGGGGGCAAAAGGGGTGGGCTGCCTCTCTCTCTCTCTGGGTGCGTTTCACGCAGTAAAATCACTTTACGATGCGCTCTCCGTCGTTCACGCATCGATGCGTCGAGCCTTCTCACTTGACTGACGATAGTATCAATAGATCATAGTCGTCATTGAGTTTTCTGCCAGGTGATTGGTAGGTTTTTTGGACCGTCCTAACGCGCAGCTTCCCCGTTTCTGGGTCATCTTTTCACTTTCCCTCGCATTACTTGCTCGCCATCAGGTTTCTCTTTGAGTTTCTCTCTTGCCTCTCCCCATCTCGTCCAATCCTCTCTCCCACCCCCCTCCATGGGCATTTCAATCGCACCCTATTACTACTCATGCTGCCTTCTCGCTAAACCCTTGCCTCCTCAGAATCTCTGCCACCAACTCACTTTCCTCGCCCGCCACACCCAACCCAACACCCTCTCCGTACTCACCTATCACCCACTACATTCCTCTCCAAAACCACTTCTCAATTCCGCAATGACCAAGTTTCCGTCCCATACAGCACCACGTTGAAGTTTTAACCTTTCTTTTTTTAAATTCCCTTAATCATCAATTCCTTCATCTTCGGCAGTGAAATGTTTCCTTGGCTAGAGCATTACTACATTTGATGTCATTACCTATGAAGCCATTTCCCTTCCAAATACATATTTCGCTACTCTATCAGCCGCAAACACTTCCACGAAATGACGGCGCAAGTTAATGTGGACGCTTCAACTGCCGTGCTCTACCTATGCTCTCTTGCCAACCAAATTAATGAGGGTACGTGATTCGGTACATTGGGGATTGGTAAATGAGCTGAAATGACTTCAGAGGTAATTACCGAATACGGAACACAAGTCATTACAGAGTGTCAGGGGATAATTAGTTAACAAAATTAATTAATTATCGATTACTACCCCCCCCCCCCCCCCGAGGGTAGATTTGTGTGCGCTAGGGCTGGCAACTGCTGATGAGCTGACTCTGGGAGAAATGATGGGGAATCTGTAATCCACTCCGCTGTGCTCCTCATAAATGAGCCCCTCCCACTGAACCCGCCTCCATATTACTTTTCCCTACACCACTCTATCTTCAATGGCCAATCCCTCCGAAGTTCCACCACTTCCCACCTCCGAATAATGTCCTCGAATTGCAAATACATCTCTCCTAAAATAAACCGATCTCCACCTTCTCGTCGCCCAGCACTTACATACTCTCGCAGAAACCCACCCTACTTGAAAAAAGAATTTAGGTATTCATTTTGACGAAATCTCTAGAATCCATAGCCGTTTCCCTTCCCATTCTCGCCTTGGGCCCGTATCTTCAGTGTCTACGTCCTCCGCCCACCACAACGTTTCCTCCTCGTGACATCAAACGCCTCCTTCACATTCATCCAACCCCTCCATTGTCACGGGTGACATCAACAGCAAACATTTATTTACATTCCGTGGGGTTGCCGCCAGACAAATACAAATGGCGGAGCAGTGCTCCTTCTTGTCAATGAACACGACACCCGGTCACCCACACTCCCTCGGAATACACACACACATCACTGACCCCCGTCTCTGGCATCTTGGTGGACATTGCCCCATCTTCCAAATATTATCCCTACCAAATCCCAGCCACTCTCATCCACCTCTTCTCCTCTGATCATCTCCCTATCTCTCACTATGGTTTCCCTTCCCCCACCTTCTAATCACCGAAGTTGGGAATAATTTGCCCTCACCTTCCAACCACTCCCAGCACCCCCTTCTATCGTCCTCTACCAAATCCTCCGTCAATAGATTCCGCCATCTCCTTCCGACATAAACAGTGTAACCCTCTCCGCTCTCCACGACTTCGAAAAACAACTACCTCTCATTTCTCTCATCTCCTCCAAACTTTCTTAATACATCTTATCACTTATGCAAGACATAAAATAATCTCAGATGCATATTCCAACCTACCCGATCGTCAGACATTAAGACACAACACAATTCCCTATCCATGTTCGTCAAGACGGAACAACACAACTTTCGGAAATCCGAGTGGAACCAAATACTTTCTAAAATAACGAACTTTACAATACGTTCGGGTAATTCACCCGCTCCCGACGCAATCCAACCAACACATACACATGTAACGGCGAAGTGTGCTGGTGATGCGCACGGTGAGAGCCCTTGTGTGTCTCTCGCGTGCGCCGTTATAGCGAGTGACGAATATGTTGTCCAGGATGACGAAGGCTCTCTTCCAGTCCTCATGTTCTAACTCTCTCTCATCCATACCTACCTCCTCCTGAACTAACCCTTGCTCTCCCCTCCAAGTCATATCTCTTATCCCTTCCCAACGAAAGCTCCTCAGTCCCCGTAAAGGCATACCTTCTCTTCCGCCATCGAAATTCCCCCTCCCTCCCCCCATTCATTCTCCGACCGTCTTATCATTCTCGACGCTTGCCTTGCCTCCTCTTTCTTCCCTGACTCCAGGGAATCCTTCATCATTATCCCGGGAAAATCCTCCCTGATGTTTCAAACTACCGCCCCATGTACATGACCTACTTGTTTTTTCGCTCTAATGTTTAAGAAGGCAATCCTGATCTGCCACGAAAAACTCCCACTTCCTCTTTGTCACAGTGAACAGATCGGCGTCCACCCCAGAACCTCCTCAGTCCATCAAGTTAACCATCTTAAAGAATTTATTACTTCCGGATTTAACCAAAAACTTGTAACCACTGCCGTTTTCCTTCGACATAAGCCAGGTTTTTGATTAAGTCTGGCACAAAGGCCATCCCTGACCGACTGTGGCGTATCATACGCGACCACGTCTCCGGTGCTCTACGATGTAGACACGGGGGACGAGAACAACTCGTTCGGATAAACCAAGGCTGAAATTCATCTTGAATTAAGATGCCTTGGTGGTTTGTAATTAAGTAACACAGCTGACCGGCAATCGAGAGATCCGAATTGGAATGCCGGTCAAGTCAAATGATTTTATTTTTCATGGCGAATTTCACCCTCTTTGGTGGCTCAACCAACATAAGCTTCCCCTATTGAAAATCCCCTTTCCCTCTGCCTCTAAATCATCCAATCCATTCCATAAAGAGCCGCCGCTTTTCATTTGAACGTCACTCCTTCCGTTCTTGCCCCTACCCTATCTCACCTGGCGTCCCCCAAGGTGCGGCACTGAGTCCCTTGCTATTCAACATCTTCATCGATGACATGCGCGAGGCGAGACGACAGGTGGCAGGCGACGCCGTTGAGTGGTCCCCACGCCCCCCACCTCCACAACGGGGCGAGGTGTCCAGAGGTGGATGGGGGGGCGAAGTGGGGCGGGGGGGGGCGAGAAAAAACTCTCTCTCTCTTTCTGAGACTCGCTCTAGGAAGGAGAAATGTGAACATGGGATACACTGGGGGGGGGGGGGGAGTCGTCCCTACCTCCCGCAGAGAAGGAGAGCGCCCGCCGCCTTGGTGTTACACTTTCTCGCCTCCCCGCACCCCCCCCCCCCCCCCGCGCTCCGCGGGTTCCGGGTTCGCGGCCCGCCCCCCCCCCTCCTCCAACCTCCCCTCCCCACCCCTTCCCCACCACTCGCTGCCCAGATGGTGGCGCCGATTCCCCATCCCCCCCCCATGGGAAAGCGGGGGTGGGGTGTCCACTCATTTAACCACCGGCACCAAGACAACCTCCCGTGAAAGAGAAGCCGGAGACAGGGACTCTGCAAGGTGCGACTCTCCTTCACCATCAGATCGCGAGTGAACTTCTTAATCCTTCCTGGCGATGCGCGTGCCTTGTCACACATTGGAACATCTCATAGCCATAATGCCTATTCTCTTCCTATCCATTCTCAGCATTCCCCTCTGCATCACTTGGCGTTCGGAATCCCATCCATAGCAGTGCCCGTTCCGACCACCTTATCCTCCCTTCCTCGTTCGTCTTCCCATCCCTCCAACGCACCTCCGCACTCAATTGTCCTCCTCCACAAACAAATCTCAAAACGCCTCCTCCATCCCATTCTCGTCTTATTTCCTCCCACTCTACTGACCCATATTACTCTACCCTCCGCATTGCGCTCGACGCCGGTCTATTCTGTATCTACATTCTGCCCAAGGTCTCCATCATGATTGATATCAAATTGATGAACGTCTACTTTGCTAACGTAATTCTTCATCGAATATCTTTTATACTGTGGCCATTTCCATCAAATATGCTGCCCAAGTTTGTAGCTAAATGTAACAATTCACCTACTCCAGTTTATTCTCTCATGTTTTTATAATTAACTTCCAATTCTTCGTTTTGGGAAAAGTTTCTCTTTTGGTTTTCCTAGGTCCTTCATCACCATTCATTCCGTGTTTCTCGAGTAATGTCCCATTGCATTTGACATCGACTTGATCCTTTTTTCTGATTTAAATGAATGGGAGGTCAGCTGGCCGGTGAATTCTTTTTATTTATTTCGAAGATCAATTTTTGGAGTCTCGGATGACACGGGTGTTATCGCGAATCGCCATATCACATCGAAACACACATCAGCCACCTCTGCTCGACGTAGATGGCTGTACCGCCGAACCATAGGGGCTCGCATTTCCTTTTGCGGTTCATTGACTATTTATCCTTGTCCGACTGGCAAACTGACGCCAGGCAAATCATCAGCAAATCTTGATCCACTGCCCTCCTGGTTTCATTCACATCTCCCTACGCCTCCTCCACTCCCTTCTCTGCAAATGTTGAACGGCCAAGCCGATCCCTGGGCGAGATGGAGCGGGGCTATGCGTTACTCGTTCCGGAGACGACAGTTTGGCGAGCTAGTTCCTTGAGGTCGAAAGATGACGACGAAACCGTCCGCCCAGCTGTCGTCTCCGAGAATGGATGACCGCGGAAGGAAGCACCAGTGTTCTCAAAAGTCCTTTTCCTCCACTCTCCAATACGAGTTTCACTTTCCGTCGCGCGGTCCAGCGGAGACGTGGAAGGGGGAGGAGGAAAGATTATCGCCGTGGTTTCCGTTGCGCCGCGACGCCCCGCCGGCCGGAGGGTGGAGAGCCGGAGCTGCGTCGCCCGCGCCGTGCACTTTCTGTGATCGAACCGCGTGAAATATTCAAATAAATTCATGGTTTAGGAGTCGTGGTTTCGTGAAGTGCCATTTTATAATACGCTTGCTTTACTTCGCACTGCTAACAGAGAGGTGGGATGAAAGGTGGTTTATTTTGTTGGCACGTATTTAATGAGGCGCGTGTACGAAGGTTGAGCTTTTTCATTCTCCTTCCAGACGCTAGTAATCAGTTTCTCATAAGGAAAAGGAAGAGACGTTCATCGTTTCAGACAGAAAGATGAAACTTGTGAACGAAGGTTTTCCGGGAGCTGAATCTCATCCGTGTGTCTGACGCCGCCACGATCCTCCACCGAGTTGCTCTCTGGGGACAACTTTCTCCACCGAGGGCGTTTCTCTGTCCTCGTGCATGATCTAACAAGCGACTCCACACACACGCAAGCAAAGAACACTTTCTCTCTCCCACTTCCACTTTGTGGTGGTGTCTCTCTCACAACAACCGCACACGCCCTCCTCGGGTGTTGCGCGCAGACTTAAGATGATGTTGATGATGGGCGTGGTCGTCATAGAGCAGTGGGGGGGAGGAGGAAGAGGAAGGGGGGGGAACCCAAACCCTCCTCCAGCCAATTTTCCATCAATGGGGGGTTTTCCCAGAACGTACGTGTGTTAAATGTGTCGCAGAAGGAGACGCTTCCTGCTCGCTCTGTCCACGTGCTCCGCGTGTGTGCCCGTGACAATTATCAACCATTGAATTTTGGCAAAAGCGTTTGGCATACTCGGGATGATAATCCTTATTTTATACACCAGGGACGTGAAACGTTTAAATCCACCATTTCGCCCGTCATTGTTTTCATCTCCTTGTAACAAACACCACCAGCACAGCCCACTGACAAACATACATTTCCTGCAAAAACTCCAGAATATAGGTACGGACATAAATCGAAAGATCGAAAATGTCACGGTTCAACGTCGTCTCTTTTATCATCCGGTCTGGCCGCGTCTATGGAAAAGGGGTTTAAACACACTATGCACCGACTATCATCCTCTTTTTCCTCATTCCTCCTCTCTGGATCTGCCCCAAGAAACGATCTGTTTTCTCCGAATCTGTTGACTCGAAGTGAGGGGCGCTGACAGCGGCCTTTGTATCGTTTTTGTCGCCACGCGACCTGCCAATCGGCGAAATGCGTCCCGCCAAATAAAAAACTGTGGTGTAGTACAGGAGTGTTTTCTTTCCATCATGTTACTCAACTCCTTGTCGCTACAAATAGCCCCTTCAAAGCTCTCCTCTTCCCACTGCTCCTGCATCCAATCTTCCCTCTCCTCCATCGTCTCACAATCAGTCTCCTTACATCATCCTCTGTGTCTCATCACAGTTCCGTGACCTTGGACGCAGCCTTCGACGTTTCTTAACGTAAGGATTCCCTTCCGTGACTTGCTTCGCCTCAGCACTTCGTCGTCGTCTCGATGCCTTGGTCTTCTTCTCTACATTCACTTCAAAAACCATGTCCACAGATTGTTATTTTAATGTACTGAATGCTTCTTCTTGGTCTCTTTATGTTCTGGCCACTCATGTAATATCATCAGCGTACGCCAAGTGCAGCATCATACGATTGTGGATGGTTCATCAAAGGTTACTTTGCACATGCCTGGTTGCCTTCTCTAGGGCTATTGCGATGCGTTTAGTGGAGAGACTCCTTGCTAGTTTACTCAGCCCTCTATCATAAATTCTTTTCCCACATTTCAATCCACTTTGGCTATACTCTTCGATCCACCCAGGGTAAGTATTTTGAGACGAATAAGTTTACTTGGGATTTACTATTCTTCTGGTCTCATGTACCCTCTCTCTCTCTCTCTACCAATGCTGCCTATTTATCTATATGTACATATATACATTTAAAGAAGAATGTTTACGTATGTCTTTTTTTCTGTTTGGTTTTTATACAAATCTACAGTTTTCCTCAGATCGTGATGATATTTAACAGACTAAACGTTCAAGACGTGAGGAAAATCGTAGGCTATTTTAAAAAGATTTCAGGGCCCCAAAAGGTCCCAAAAAGGTGCCGGCCCTTTGATACGCTACGTAATACGCTACGTAAGATAGAGGTTTGACATTTTTTTAATTGGATGGCTGAATAAATGAAGTTTCTTATTCTTTCATTCGATATTCTTTTTCGCTTCATATTTGTCTGAATATCATGTTTTTAGCTGAAAAATCTAACATTTTTTTCTGAAATCAACAATAGCATATTTTCTTGACAACCAGAGATTAGATTTTTAAAGGATATTCACGCCTCTAGCATTTAATTATCACGTTTTCCTGCAGGCCCATGATAGAACGTAGAAAGAAAATCTGTATAAGAAGGGCCTACTATCGCCGCAAAAAAGGTAGAACGCTGAACTTTAAGCATTCGTACGAAATTCCGCCGGAGTTCCAAAGAGCCGTGTAATATATCGTTTCACTCCTTGTTTATTAGACTATAAAATGCATTCACTTAATAGTGTGTAAGTGTAAAAGTTAAGCTCCCACGGTCGAAAGAGTGAAGAAAAACACGCGAAAAACTAGGAGAACGGTGAAACGGTCGTCTTCTTGATCACGTCACGGCCAAAATATTTGATTGGCTCACTTCATTATTTTTTTTACGAAGAGGACGACATCTCCGTATCACAAATATTCTTTTAAAATTTTATTTTACCCATTCTTTGATTTTTTAAATGGCCGAAAGCTAGATTTCAATTTCCGAGGTGTGGAAAAGTATATGAATATCGAAATTACGAATGCTTTTGGAAAAAATATTGCAAAACTTCTCATGTAAGGAAATTTTTATATACTTCCCCTTACTTAAAATAAACGACAAAGAAGAAAATCGCCCCGCTGCAATGCTCACTACCATTTTGCTCAGTTGGCAATGGTGATACTCCTGGCCGCGCGTGACTCAAATCTCATTGCCAAGACCCCTCTAGTGAGACCTCTGTCCAGCGCTGATTGGACAAGGAATGGGAAAGGCTCTAGGTGTTTTATATTCTTTTAACTTTATTTGGATGGATTTATATTGAGTATTTCGTAATTAGATATTAAATTCAGTCTCAGAAATTACACACTTAAATTCAGTTCGTAGCAACAATACAATCCATAGAATCAATAAACTTCTAACACATAAACAAACAGTATTTTGCTGAATTTAAGTGTGTAATTTCTGAGACTGAATTTAATATCTAATTACGAAATACTCAATATAAATCCATCCACATAAAGTTAAAAGAATATAAAACACCTAGAGCCTTTCCCATTCCTTGTCCAATCAGCGCTGGACAGAGGTCTCACTAGAGGGGTCTTGGCAATGAGATTTGAGTCACGCGCGGCCGGGAGTATCACCATTTCGTAATTTCGATATTCATATACTTTTCCACACCTCGTAAATTGAAATCTAGCTTTCGGCCATTTAAAAGATCAAAGAATGGTTAAAATAAATTTTTAAAAGAATATTTGTAATGTAGAGATGTCGTCCTCTTCGTAAAATAATAATGAAGTGAACCAATTAAGTATTTTGGCCGTGACGAGATGAAGAAGACGACCGTTTCGCCGTTCTCCTAGTTTTTCGCGTGTTTTTCTTCACTCTTTCAACCGTGGGAGCTAAACTTTTACACTTACACACTATTAAGTGAATGCATTTTATAGTCTAATAAACAAGGAGTAAAACGATATATTACACGGCTCTTTGGAACTCCGGCAGAATTTCGTACGAATGCTTAAAGTCCAGCGTTCTACCTTTTTTGCGGCGATTAAGTAGAGTCCCAAGAGCCCCATGATATATTGCTTCGTGGAGTAATCGATAAATTCAATGCATATTTACAACAAGTATAGCCTTCGATGTCTATTCTCATAGTAGCTCTCATAGAGGCTCTGCATGTATATGAGAGAACACTTACGTAGTAAACGATACACATAAAGGAATTAAATATACTGCACACTTAATCAAATGTGCAAGAATACTTAGGTGCAGGGAATAGTAATGGTAATAATGCCTATGTTGCTACAACAAACACATCGTTGTTTATTATCGTTTAATACTCAGATATATTAAAGGTGGTGGAACCGTCTGCCTCTCATTACGATTGCTAATTGCTTTTAGACCAATTTCCACATCACAAATGTTGCGAGTTATTCATATATGTTTAAAGGTGTTAAAGTGCAGTTAACTTACATTCACTCATTTTTGGGTTTCCCGTGCATGAAAGAGGACCATCTCCCCGTGCACCTGGAAAACGGTTAGCCTGTCTACTACATCGAACACAGCGTAAAAGATAGGATACAAACTCCTCAAATGACCACGCCAACATTATTCTCCGAGCTTTGTGATTTTCTTATAAAATAAGTTCAATGTTTTTCACACCCGTTGAATTTCAACGGGCACCTTCCGCTAGTAAACTGTAAAGGGCATATGAAGGTCTAGGTCAAATTCATAGAATTTTTCCAGTATCTATCTCAATGTATATATTTGGTCCGTTGTCAAATGATTCCTCCTGAAACCACTTTGATAATTATCCAGTATCTATCTCCCCCTCTACGCAGGTCTGCCAATATTTTAGTGGAGGTTTTGCATATCACACTCACCTGTGTTATCCTTGGGTAGTTTCTGCAGTCTGATTGGATATTTTTCTTGTGTTTGTCCACCCTCTGAATTAGGTCCCCCTGCCAGCAGTCCCAACCCAGAGATCCGATCGGGGGACTTATTTACGTTTGGAATATTTTACCGGTGGGAGGAATGCCATCGCGTCATACTTGAATGCAAGGCTCTGTATCTTCGAGGGAGATTAATTGTATGGCTTCCCGTTGCATTCCACATCGCAGTAGTACTCCGATGCTGATTCAGTGAACTTCACTCTCCCTCGAAGCCATTGATACTGGACCGATATTCTTGAGATGCGCTATCTGCAGTGCCTTCCGCTGACGGACTGCTTCCTCTCAGCACAGGGGGGGGGGGTAGTTTGTGTAGGGTGTAGACAGTGCCCGTCGCCTCGTTCCTGAAGAATCTGACATTTTTTACATTAATATATTTTTCAGCATCAGCAAAATATATGCCGTCACTTGGTTTCGAGCCTGCGACCCTTGGGCCAACCCATGCTTGGCCTCATCCTCAGTTTGATTGAATTTGTAAATCCATCTGGCGAACACCAAATTGGCACACCCATTGTTTAGTGTTACCAGGGGAACCCAATTGTTAAGGGAAGAATAAAAAACGGGAGAGTCACCATATAATTTTTATTCAGCTTCCCGCTAGTTAACAACTGCCAAAAATTCCTCACGAGTAAAATTTCAAAACTTAAACCTTAACTTTATACATTCCTTTTGCATATCTTTTGTATACTGTAAGCCACATTGCATTTAATGGCTCCCCCAATGGAGAAAATATAGTAAAAAACGGCTGATATTGAGCGCCAAGCTAGTTTGCAACTACCATATTTCTGTTACTAGCGGAATCTCATACTTCGAGTTTAAACTCTTTGTCGGTCTTTTGCACCGTATAAAACGGTCACACGTATAAAACGTTGTGAGATAATTCTTCTACTTCATTAAGTACTTTAAGTAAGAAAAAAGCTCTCAAATTCGAGACTTTCCTCCTCCTCCTTCGAACAGTTTTCTCGAGTCAGAAACCAATGTTTTGTAGGAAAAAATGTTGACTTTAAGTTCACTTTCTACAATAAAGAAATTTAAAAGGAAAGTTAAAACAATTTTTTTCCATTATATGGTTTCAGTGTAGCTCTCCTCTATCGAAATTAATTCTTGAGATTTTTAGGCTAGAGTAAGCATCAAAAATTCGCCCGAGCCCGTCCGGTCCACGGGGACTCCTATGACATTTGAACTTACCTGTCCTCCTCCCAACTTCATGATCACGAAAGCAGAGAGTTCGGCGCGTGAGTCGACCGATATGGTTTATGGAGTCATCGCGCTCGTGCTTCGAAGACGCCAAAGTAATACAGTGTATACCTGCCTACTATAAATTGAACATAACAGGGTGTGCCTTTGTGTAGCCGCTGTATATAAACAGAGTAAAAGCACTTGTTACTATGTAAATTTCTCATAATTCAGGTAAAACACGCTCAACCGGTTTCGCCGGCTATCGCAACGTCTGGGGACCACGTCTGTAACTCTTACACGCCTCAGGTGGGAGAAAGAGCGAACTTTTATCCAATCCCAAATCCGTAGGTAACTGGGGAGAGAAAACTCAGCCGGCCGAACCGGAAGAAGAAAAGTGAGCGTATGAAAAATTCTACAGCCAAAGCTGGTAATGGAATGGCTGATTACGGGACGTATTTCAGTGACCAACTTTTGACAACCAATGAAGTTGACTGTACCTTTTCAATCGGGTGGGAGCACTGTTATTCTTCTGCTTTGTTTAAAAACATTCTCAAGATGAACACTTGCGATATGGCCTCATTTCCGCAGTTTAAAAGTATGAAAGAGTCCGATAATTGATACCAATTGAGCTCTCGAGTTTCCGTAACCCTTCATCCTATTTAAATATCAGCGATAGCGCATATTATTGAATCATCTCGAGGGAAAGACAAAGTATCACACCTAGTGGGCAAACTTCATTGGAATTGCGTTTATTGAATCAGCGATACATGGATATATTAGTGAAAAATTATCTAAAATGTATTGCGGTTAACGTATACATTTATTTAATGGGTTACTTGCATGATAAATGGATGACTGAAAAGGTTGAAAACAGAGTAATAGCCGTCCGTTGCACAAGCGACTCAATAGCATAAATCACTAGCTTAGCCACTCGACAACACACGTAAGTTTTACAAGGTAAATTAAAAGTAGCACCCAAATTTCGAGTAAACGCCGCGAAGAAACGTCAGTTCGCATGATATATTCAATGTCTAGCCTAAATAACAATAACACATTGCAAAACACATCGCGTTTTTTTAAATTAAAGTTGCCGATGATACGATAAAATGAACTTCCACAAGGTTGAGCCTAAGACGATTGAGATAATTGCCGATGATTTTCACTTAAAGTCTCAAGATTACACACCACGCTGAATAGCATCACTCTGTAGATGAAGATATCAATTGACACACCAAGGAGCAGTTCCTTAATTCCTGGGAAACGTTCGTCCCTGCATAATCTGATCATGCATTGAGGTTATATCCTCAAGTCATTCTAGTCGATGCAATGAAGATTAGGATTATATCAGCATCGCAACCACTTTTGTAGCGGCGTCAATCCTGAAAATAAAATTAAATCAGCATACGGCTTGGAAAATAAGCGTAACAAGAACAGCTACAAAAATGCCTCCTCTCTGTCTGTGGATTAATAAGTTAATATGGATGACATATCTCACCCTCGTTTCGGTCGTGTAAATAAGATGTATGAGTGGTAGTCACACACACACGGATGAATCAGAATATACAAACAAATACATGACATAACGTATTCGCTGTAATTCTGTCTGTATGTACTACACCGTTCCGTCGAAACATTAAAGCACTGTCGTAATGATTACTTTCTCCTTGGGAGTAAACTTAAGTCGGCCTAGCAACTGATCCGGTCGGGTGTGGTCTTTGGAATTTGCGGGGGCGCCGGAAGGCGCTTCTCCTTATAGTTGCAGACTTGGGTCGGGTGACTCGTTCTCACCGGTCGCTTCGTGTTTCTCCTTTCTCCCATGGGGATTGGTTACTGACTACGAAGGTAAAATTATGTTACAAAATATGCTAATTATTCGACGAGTATAGTTTTAGTGAATTTTTTTTCCAGCAATCGGAGTCAACTGCAGCACTTTGATTATTGCTGTCATGGAGTACATAAAATTTCTAATTTCCGTGATTGCAGTATTTACTGATAACTCAAATAATAAGTAATACAAACAAATAATAAATAATACAAACCAATACGCATGACATAACGTATTCGCTGTAATTCTGTGTGTATGTACACCGTACCGTACTGCCGTGTACACGCACGCTATTTGATGTCCAGATGACATATCTATCCAACTGAAAACCGATTATGTGTCCACTTCATATTGTACTACTATCGTGGATTTGGATTTATGATAGTAAATGTTAATATAAACGAAATATAAATTTCGTTGAAGTATTTATTTCGTTTATAGTACTTATATATTGATATATTTATTTTCGTTTGAGTATTAGATAGTTTAGAATAGCTGAAAGCTCAAATTCCCTGGAACATAGGCGTGGCCACGGTGGCTCATTTAGTCAAACGAATAATATATAGGTCAATAATATCAATAGGTTCTAATATTATTGCGCGGCAAGAAAGTATGTTTGAATCGTGGCGGGAAGACGCCATATTTTCGACGGATTTTTTGACGAAGAAATTATGATCGTTCGTGAAGAATTTCTAGGATTTGTTGAGTTAACTGACATGGATGCAAATCTATAGCTTCTGCAATTAAAAACTTCATAGAAAAGGTAGGCTGCAAAATCGCATGGGATACGTGCGTTCGGTCCGCGCGCGTCAACTCAGCAGTTAAATGCAGTGTGGCGAGTGGAATATAACGGCTGCAGAGAGCAGTTTAGGTGAGTCCATACTTCCAAGCCGCCTCAATTTAACGTTCGCCGCCTGTGGTCACCTACTGAAGTGGTGGTAGAAGCTCAACTGTGAAGGTGGCGCGCTGACAAAAATGGAGTGGGGAACGATTTATCTTTGAGTGGGGATGGAAAAGGTCTACTCCGTAGTCAATGCAGGCTTGAACGCTTAACATTGTTATAGTTATTAGTCCTTTCTGGCGCCCCTAAGCCTGTGAACATATTTCCATTGTAAAGTCCCAAATACGTATAAGTACGTGAATCAATGTCATAACTTAATTATCAACAATAAAGGTTTACAAGTTTGGATCATAGTATATTACGAACAAAATAATACAGTAAAAGTATATAACAGTATGTTAAGTTTAGTAAACTGGAGAATTTATAAGTCCACGCCCCCTAAAAGTTTGCCCCCCCCTCCCCGGCGCCCCCTAGACCCAAAACCTGGCTGCGCCACTGCTTACTTAATTTATAAAGAATAATACCTAATCGTAAAGATGGTATCGCAAGCGGACAAGGACGGAAGCTTCCGTCTGTCGCTGGGGCGTAAAGGCCGTTTTACACGATGAAAGATATTGTACAAACGAATGTACGTGAGATTGTACGTTTGTTTCAACGAAATTAGAACAGGTTCTATTTCCCGTACAGGCATTGAGACATTCGCACAAGCGTTCATACAATTTGCCGCTTTACAGATACATTTTGCCTCATGCAAGAGTTCACGGAAGAGTTTGTAAAAACAAATGTACCGCGAAAAACGGAAGAGGACGATAAGAGTAATCGGGGTGCTCCCTTTCTTTCGCAGGAACGACGCCAGCACCCTCGATGGGGCCTTTGTGGGCCCTGCTGGCACCCTTGGTGCTCGTGGCCGCCGCGGCGGGCGAAGGCCCCCGCTTCCGGAGGCAGGCCCACCACTTGGGGGGCCCCCAGCAGTTCGGCCTGTCCCCCAGGCCGGCGCCGCAGGGGCAGCTGCTCTCCAGGCCCGGGGCCGCCCCCCAGCTGGCCTTCCAATTCCTACCGCAAGGTTATCGGCAGGACGGTGGCCCCACGCCCGCCCCGCCCCCGCAGTACGTGTCGCGGCCCGCATCACCGCCGCCGCTGCACGCCACCCCCGCGCCACAGAGGACCCGCACCCCTTCCGCCGCGCCCCAGCACCACTCCTCCACCACCGCATTCCTGCCCACCCTGCGGCCCGCCACCTCCCAGCACCAGGTACGTTCGCCACTGAATCGAATGGCGCCATGGAGAGGGCATGACGTCATGAACATGTGACCACCGTCCGCCATATTCACTCCATTCTGGCAAGCGTAGACGTGTTGACTGCTTTGGCTGTCTTTAGGCCGTTTCACACGCGGGGCACGAAATTGCACAACTTCAAACTGCATTTGTTTCTCAATCGGGCGTGCAATCATTTTCGAATTAGAGCAGGAGCTATTTTGCCACCTCGCGTTCATGCATTTGCGCATGCGTTCTTGTAATTCACGGCTTTACACGATGCAATTTGTAATGCACGTTCGTACGTACATCAGATAGTGCTTCTTGTGCACCTTCTTGTCACGTTGCTATAGTTCATAGTTACATGCAATGCGTCACTTTTCTGTAAATATTTTAGCTGCTTCATAATTTAAAAATTCACAGAAAGTGTAAATGCGAGTAAAAATATATCTAAATAAAATCATGAGTTACTTGTTTAGAGTGGGAGTTATTACACCCTTCGTTCACCCATGAATGCCCTGATTTTGGACACAGCAATCAGTAAGGAAAAGACTGCCATCAGCGAGGAAAAAATCATCTCATTTGCGTTTCTCTCCTGCATACTTTCTTTTGCAGAAATAGTATGTAGGTAACTACCCTTTTAGTATTGGGAACATATTTATGCGGGAATTATTACAGAATGAATAGAAGTAAATGGAGAGGAATGAATGGATAGTTTTGAACAGGTAGAGGGGAATGTCTAGTTACTATCAAGACAGAAAGAATTGATAGAGTACGTACATTAGATTAACTGATGACTAGAAATTGTGAAGCCAATCATTCAAAGGAATACAGGCATTGGTAGACATGTTAGAAAATAAAAATCGGAGGAATGCAGGATGAAGCTCAATCGTGAGAACAGTAAAGGCTGTTGAGGTAAAAGAAATCAAGACTGATGACAAAAGTTGAACTGAACAATATCTAATCTTAATAACCTCTTTATGCATCTGAAAAATGGACAGAGTAATGAGGAGGACAATCAGAATTAGAGAAAGGGGGGTTCACACATATGAGAGAGCTGATGACAGGGCATACCTAGTGCTAGAAAGTACCTAATGACAAAACTAGCAAAGAGTCAACTATTATGGAATCGTGTGGTGCCGGGCCATGGACACTGAGCAAAGAGGGTGAGGGAAAATTAGACACACTTGAGGAGTGGGTATGTGGAGGAGTAGAATGAAGAAAGTGCAATGGATGGAAAGGAAGATAAGTGTGTGAGGAAGTGCTTGGTGTTGAGGGTGAGGCAAGGAAATTATTTGAATAGAATTATGTATTGGATGAGATTTGAAGTAGGATGAGAAAGAAGATAGATTACCTGGGCATTGAGGGGGCTGGAGATGATGCTCATGGCTATGATGGAGAAGTTGTTGACCAATTAGGGAAGAAAGAGGCTCTTTGGATGGAATTAAAGAGGTACTAGGGTGCATGCTGAGTTGAGAAATGAAATTGTGTCATGAAATAGAGGCCTACAGCTGTATGAGATTTGTACAAGTTACCCCTTTTTCCATTGAAACTGATCTTAACCTCCAATTTTAATAATAATCCTAAAATCAAAGGGTGACTGGATTATATTGCTTTGATAAGCACTATAAGGTATCTAAGAAGGTACAGGTTGAATTTGTGATGTTCATGTTACACTGGGGAAGGTGAATTAATTCAATATGTCCTTCAGTGGGCACTTATGTGTGTTTGTCTCTTTTGGGCATGCATGCACCAAACAGCCGTTGTCTTCAGCTCGACGCCCACAGCAGCAACAAGGAAGTGGCTCCAGGGGACGCCAGTCAGTGACTCGAGAGCAGTTGGCGGATGAACTGCCTGAGGATGAAGAAGACCTGGACAAACCTGACCGTCTGACGGAGCTGCTTCCACTCTCTAAATTTGACTGCACTGGCCGCGGAACGGGGTACTATGCGGATGAAGGCCTGCAGTGTGAGGTGTTCCATTACTGCCAGGGTGGTGCTCGCCACTCGTGGATTTGTCCTGAGGGATTCAGCTTCCACCAAGTACACCTCATCTGCATGCCCCCCAGCCATGACAACATCTGCAAGAAGTCGTCACAGTACCACTTTGTCAATGAATACCTCTACAGACCACTCAATGCTGAGGAGGCTCAAACAAAGCCAAATGTCACTCTCAGGTTAGAGAAAAGTGTCACTGATCAGCATGCATGTACATAAGAGTGCAGTGTGTGCTTGCATGTGACGGAATGGAGAAGTGAATCTAAAAATAGACTGCAGTAGTTTTCAACGCCTGCTGTGGTAACTTTCAAAGTTAAAAATGAGTTTTCACTGAAAATTACTCTTGTTTCTAATAATTTTCAACAACTTTGCTTTTCATTTTTGACAGGGTCAAAAGAAAATAAACCTTGTTTTGTCACATTTAACCGAATGCACTTTGTGCATGTTCAATTTCTTTGGACTTGCGTAGTTATCAGGGTAGTGGGTAGAGCATGAATAAGGAACCAATTTTAATTTAATTGCACTGCAATTGAATTATAATTTGAAGAACAACTTCATCATTTCTGGCTAAATAAAGCCTAATTTTATGCCACTGCTGTATTTGAATTTGTTGTCCACTCTTGTTTTCACCTAGAAATGACCTTCACTGTTTTAAGCCCTTGCTTCAAACATAGTGAGTGCTTTTCTGCTCATTATTTCTCATAATCTGTTTTAATCTGTTAACTAGAAATGTATGTTGGAAAAATATGGTAATTTCCAATGATTATTTCATCATACATATCTCTGTAGTTTACCTCCCAAAGAATTAGGTACTGTTATTTAGGCATCTCTAAGAGAAAAAGATATACTGCCACAAGTTAATGGATATTATCATGCATACATGCACAGAGCACCTCTTTCATACTCTCCTATATTCTCTATATTTTCTAATACAACTATTTTACTCTTAATATGTTATAACTGCACCACATTGCAAAGCTATGAACTGAAGGAAATACTACAGCTTGTGTATCTCTCTCTCTCAATTTTAACTGAGACACAGTGCTAACTCTCTTTCACAACAAAAAGTCTCTGCTTTGTCTATGATGTAGTTTCCCATACTGATGCAGAGGTTAGCAGGAAGTTACTTCCAAATACTTACATAAATTAATTTTTGAGTTGACTAGTCTGAGAGAGATGGAACATATGGTAACTACAGGGAGAAGTCATAAGCATCATGATATTGATAATAAAATGCAGAGAAAGGTTTCTTTAAAAAATTTCATTGAGAAGAAGTCCATTTCCATGCTTTGACCCATTTGCAGACTTCATGCTACCAAGTAATCATAGTTGTAGATGTTTGCTGATGGGAGGTGTTTAAGCATACAATAGCCATGCTCAGAATAAGATCCAGAGACTGGGACCTGACTTTGTTATGTGGAGGTTTTCTATGTATGGAGGGTCATATTGGAGAGGTTTTCCTGTGCTAAAGTTGGTGGTTATAAGTCTATTTCTCACTGTGTAGGTATGCAGATCGTTATTACCCTGAGAACTACGACCGTGATGAAGATGATGAGCAGCAACCACTTGTGTTCAGCGCACCCCAGAGGCTGCCTGCACCACAGCTGAAGAGGCCTCATCAAGTCCTGCGCTCTCAGCAACCTCAGCCTCAGGTCCGACTGGTGCCTCAGCAGCAGCCGTACCGTGGCAGTAACCAAGTGTTTCACTCCCCTGAGGAAGTCAACATCCCGCTACAGCAGAGGAGGCCTGTGGTGCAGCAAAGATCACAAGACAGCTACGAAGATGACGAGTATGACGAGAGGCCAACTTACCGGCAGGGCTAAGGGGACAAGTGCTTTTCCCCCCTCCACCTGTATCACGAAACCGTCTTGTATATCATGTCAATATTCCCCCCTTGGATATTGCCAGCATTTTATAGCTCTGCCCAAGATGGTGTGAGCAATCTGCATGGGCCGGGATTCAGGTGGAATGCTTTCAACCTTCAGCTCTTAAAGAACACTCTCCAGCATCCTCTTTGACAACCATTATTCTCATCGGACTCCAAGAAAAGTGTCCCAGCAGTTTGATGCGTTTGCCACTGTGCAGATATTTATGATAACAGTTTCAGAGAAGGTTAGGGAAGGCATGCCTGCTAGAGCAAGGTCTGCTGAAACTGAGCCAAAGACAGCATCACTGTAATGTTGGTTGTGAATCATCTGGTTACACTGATAAGTGTCTCCTTAAGGGATCATGGCAATAAGTTTTGAGGTCAACATATTGTTCATTTAGTATTGGAAGGTTGTTCCAGGGTCAGTTATTCAGGGCAATATCTCCTCCAATACGCTGCTTTCATTTAGCAGTTTTGAAGCCATGAAAGGTTGCACTTATCCCATTGTCTTAGTCATTTATGAAGGTAATCAATTATTTCTATGTTCAATCAACTCTGTTTTGGAGAGACTTTGGACTCTAAAACTGTATTAGTGAATATTTGAAGTACGGTAATAATCTAGAATCATGAAACACTTTAATATAACATTTGGTCCACTTTCATGGTTGCATGGAAGAAAATTATAACACTCTTCATTCAGAAAATATATTTCCTTCATTGAAAACTGCATTTAGTTCAGAATGCAGTATCAATTTTCTCTTCCTAGTTCATTGTTGACCATCATTGGATGGTATCTCAGCGTCTTGGCATTCAAAGAATTCGACTATGTGTGTAAACTCTTGTATTTTGCTATGCTCGACATGTACCTATGCTCACTGTGGTAATCAGTGGCAACTGGGCAGAGAAAAGATAATGCTTTATGAGTAGGTATGTACTTGCCTCACATTGGACTGAATATTTCCTTTCTGATGTGTACTGCAGTTGAGAGAAATTCACTCATTTCCTTGCAAAGAGACTGTTCTGGAGTTGCAGAAGATGAAGGAGACTCCCAAAAGCAAAATTTATATTTTGCACCCCAATGGCAAAGGTGGACACGCAGTGGTGGATCTATAGGGGGCTAAGGGGGCTATAGACCCCATTGGGTCGAAACTTAAGCCCGTTTCACTCGATACTTGATCCAGCACAAGGTCGAGGATACTCGCTAGCATGATAGCTTTCCAGTACCGTGTGGTATAGAACCAGCATACTGGCTAACAAGCATCATAGCTATTATACTCGCTGGGCTACTTGATTCGTAATTGATGCGGTACTAGTTTGCTACTCAGCTCCCAGTAGGACGTAGTAGACATTGACCAATCACGTTTGCTTTTACAGTCGCAGTGCAATCTTCACTTTTCTTTTAAATCGGCACCTCACTTTTATCGCGGGTGTTACGCATTCTTTGGCGGTAAAAATGTCACGAAAATCCCTGCTATTACTGCAGCAGCCAAAAGTCTCCTTCTTTCATGGAAATTTTCCATTTTCTTTTAACAGTTAGCGACAGTACAGCTTTATCGCGAACACAAGTTCAATGATCGAGTGAAACCTTCTATCACTTTTTCTATCATAGATAGATAGATAGATAGTTTTATTGGTCCCGTTGATATGTTGTTACATATATAGGCCCCGTCAAATAAAGAAAAAAGGTAAAATACAATACAATGGCAGTACATATTAGAAAAGTTAAACAAAATACAACAATATTATCAGTCATTCGACAAGAATTCTCTTACATTATAAAAACAATTTTCAAGGAAATATTTTTTCAATTTAATTTTAAAACACCCCAGTCTTTGCTCATTTTTTATTTCAACAGGCAAATTGTTAAACAATTCGCAACCCATATACACATGTCGGCCCTTTGCTGAACAGAGTAAGATTGTGTGTTCTATGGTTACATAATTGGATTTTTTTCTTGTATCATGGTTATGAACATTTTTATCTGCCTTCAAGTTAAATTTCCCTTCCTTTACTGGGTTCCGTCCTCAATATCAAGTACCAGCTATAACATATACTAGGTCTTGTGTTGGATCAAGCATCGTGTGAAACGGGCTTTGCACTAGATAAAATCGATCCCCCGAGGGGTTGAAATCAAAAATCGAGGTATTCCCCCCAGGTTTGCCCCGCCCCCCCCCTTGTTCCAAACCAAGATCCGCTACTGCGTAGGGGCAAATCATCTCTAGAACAACAATCTGTCTGTTAAAATTTCCTAGGTTGATGAAGAATTCATACAATATTAGTCCGGAGAGTCGTCAAAAAGAGATGAATGTAATTTATGTCTTCCAAGCTATTTACAAAACTTTTGTCTGGGGTCTAATTTAGGCTTGGTAACCGATGTTGCCAACAGATCTTTTGTTACATTCCCAGACTCCTTTGAATGCAGAATAATTGCTCAAGTCGAAGCCCTATTTATTTTGTTATGCCATGAAAACTCTTTGTTCCTTGCGGCAATTTCCTCAGAGCCAGTAGCCACTGAAGGCAGGAACTCTGAATGTTTCCATCACTCAAATCTCATGGTAAAAACATGTTGTTATTAATTCAATGAGTATGATTCATTTAATTGCAAATATTTTGTAGAATTTGAATGTTTAACTGAGTGAAAATAAGCCATATTTTCAAGTCCAAATAGAATGTTGGGACCCATATGCATTGTTTATTTTTTGCTAAAAATTGAACCAATAAAACCTATTTTGAAATATTTTCTATTTTTTTTGCATATTGTTCATGCTCCCTTTGCTCTTTTCAAGAATGTGATCTTCTTTTGGCAGATACCATTTTATTTTCTATACATATGTATGTTTTAACGAGGGCTTACTTCGGAAGAAGACAAGGATAGATAATGAGATAAACGTTCCTATCCCATTTGTATAATCCCCATATCATCCCATTTGGTACCAAATGGGATGATTTGGGGAAAGCGTGACGCAACATAACGTCTTTTGGTTGGAAATATATTGCTGAAAAAGCATGTTGTGATCGGTAGCACATATCTGTATCAATAAAGTGACTTCTTCTTCCAGCACTTAGGGTTAAATCATGGACACTTGATTTATTATTACCTACTTTTTAGAATAGAATATCCCTTATTTTCCATGATTTATCCTTCAGTCCCGGAAGTTAAAATTATCTCGGCTGGAGCTTTAAAACTAATCACTTATAAAGTGGCATGAAGAAATATATTTACCAACTAAAAGTAATTCAATATATTTTCGTCATGTTATTTGGGCACTAACATAATTGTTTGCGCTTGGCAGAGAGCGATCAACATGTGTAACTTCAGTACTCCTCCCTGCCATGATGCGCCAAATTCAAAGATGGAATGGAATGCGGACAGAGAGTGTACCTACTCATATATATTGTCTGATTGCTCGTTAGTGAACTCTGCTTTTCTGTAATTAGGGAGGACCTACAGAAAACTCCACGTCTTTTTCTGGCTTTGCTCGTGTAATTTAAGGTAAGATAAAACTTACTTATTGTGAATAAAGAAATTTCTTTATTTCCGTTATTTTCAAGGAAGATACTTTATTCACCACGTGTCTTGGCTGTGACAGGTTAACACATTCAATGCGGGCCCGATTTTCATGAAAGTCGTCAAAATCGGCTTTAAAAAATTTAAAGGGCTTCGGAATGGAACGACCACGGGGGCTATTACGAACGAGAGGGCGGTGAGACTCCGCCAGGCGGAGTTTCAGTTCCGCCTGCGGTGTCACTCCGACCCCTGCGATTACGAATGGGACGTACGGAGTCACACCGCCGGGCGGAGAGGACTTCACTAGGGGTCGGAGAGGAGCGATGCGGCGGAAGTGACGTTTATATGAAAAATTCTGCGCTCCTTCAACACGGAAACAGCTGCAGCCAATGGTAAGCGTTTGTAGTGTTTTAATTCCGCGGGAACTCTCTCCAGCAGACAAAATAATCTGAGTTGAGCGCATTAAAGCTGCGACCGCAATGCGCATACGTAAAGAAATGTACGAAAATCTACAACGAATGCTTAGCTGGGGAGCCTTAATCACAGGCAAAAACACTTAATTCCTGTGAAATAACAAAAAAATCTGTTGCTATGCATACCTTTCGTTTAAGTGATGGGGATTGGAAAGCTATTCAGAGAGCACAAGAAAGGCACTTTTTTAAATAATGAAAAATAACTTTTAAGTAGTTATCTGTGAAAACCAATAAACAGTTAAAGAAACGCAAGAAGTGCACTTATTATTAAAATACACTTTTATTTCATGATAATGTGACAGAGTACTATTTACTTTGGTTGCACGAATACACAATCACAGAAAAACAGTCTGCCCACAATACATATGTGAGATCGCGAATCGGTTCTGTGACAACACGCACACACAAGTGACAACGTATTTCAATAATATAGATAAATCCACGAACGATATAGTAGCACACACCATAAAAATATAGTGGGAAATAGGCTAATACAATCATCCAAACTGGAAGTCACTACCATTCTTATTTTCATCACGTAAAACTTACAATCACAGGGCTCGTTATGATGAAAACTATTATTTATTCACTGATTTTAAGCCTTACATTAACCCACGCAAGTGGCACAGGTGCCTTTTCTCACTACTATTCGTTGATACGATTCATATACTCGAATAAACAAACTTCACTCTTGATAGCTTGATCGTGAAATATCATCTCTACGGTGAATAACGGAGGTGAACACGCCAGTGGCAATTTTTACATTACCGTCAGATATTTCTCGATAGAATAATAGCATTATTCATAAACCAATCAAGATGGAACACTGATAATTACAACTCTTGGCCGATATTTTTCAACCTAGTAAAACTTTGAGTATTACAACACCACTGGCACTGTGATTATCAGCAGTAGATTAACGGGAGTATAGATATAGAATAATAGCACTATTCACATACCAATCACGATGGAACACTGATAATTACAACTCTTGGCCGATATTTTTCAACCTAGTAAAACTTTGAGCATTACAACATCACTGGCACTGTGATTATCAGCAGTAGATTAACGGGAGTAGTCATGTTGAAAATAACACTATTTTGGCACAAAAGATGTTCGTAGAAATCTCCAAGCAGCGAGCAAAAGTTGTATTCACCTTACAATACAAGCACAGGCAGTCATAAACGACGAATTTTCCGGTACCTATGAATAAATGGATGAAGTTATTGTATATAAAAGCATAGCGGACATTATAAAACATCTCAATTGTTCTAATTACATTAACGAATAAGGTATCGTCAATAAAACCAACTTACAATCAATACCCAGTAAACACAAAATGCTGCAGATGCGCATCTGATGCGCTGCGCGGTAGCGCTGCAGCTATCACGAAGGCGCTTCTGCAGCGCGCCTAGCACTCCTAAACGGCCCTTTTTTGAATGTCGAATGCGCTGCTAACGGGTGTCAGGAGCGCTGCACAAGCGCGTCAGGAGCGCTGCATAAGCGATGCACAAGCGTGTCACGATCGCTTCAACCTGCAAAAAATAGTTTACTCAAGGTCCGAAACTAGATTTTATCTCCGGACTGCATAGACTCAACTTCATTTTCGCATCTACCTACGGTCAACCTCACATCTATCTTCGTTAATCTATCTACGTTAAGCCTATCACGCAATTATCTACGCCATATCCAACTATCAACTGCTAGATATGTTTCTTGAAAGTTGTATATATACGGCCATTCCCGTGCGTAAATGTGTTTGCGAGAACTAACTTTTAAATATCAATGCCGTGATAGTTTATGGAAACGTACCATCCAATCACGATATCAGTTTTCAGGCATTAATTAACTGAAACCTATGTTGCCACATTAAATGAAAATAAAGCCAATATTAATAATAATAAACAAGATGTTTTCCAAATGCACACGTTTGTTTACATTTCATTGAAGACGTAACTTACTCGCGCAAATGTTACGAACGTGAATATGCATGTATACGGGTCAATCCATATATAGTGGTCCAGAGGTGGTTGCTTGATGATTTTTAATATTTTTTTATATTTTTACCATACAAATTACCATTTATTGTGAATACAAATATGTAATTATTTTATTTTTTTATTTTTTTTCCTGATAGTGGCCATTTTTATGCTAACGAAACACCGATTTTAGGCGATTTCAGTGTTCTGCAGTTAAATCAAATATCTCCAATTCTGTGTATCCTAGAACAATCAAACAAAAACCAATCGATTCAGTAAATAATGAACTTAAATAAAGGTCGGGTGATGTATCGACCTAAAATTAAGTCTAGGGTCCAAATATTGCTTCAAAGTTTTCATCACTTTACTAAAAAATCAATTTTTACAATATTTTACATAGGAAGGCAAGATACTTAACGTTTGTAATTTTTTTATTTGAAAGGTATAAACCCATGCTTTAAGTTTGCAGAATTTTAAGCTGTGGACTTCAGTGGCTTTTTTATTAATTTTTTTTAAATTTCTTGATTTTTCAAATTTTCCAAAGTTTAATGCCCATTATCTTTGTTGGGCGTAAAAATAAAAATTTGAAATTTGGCCCATTTACAATCCTTTAGATGAGGAATAACCAGTAAAAATTTTGTTTAGTGGACTCAACAATTTATAAAGATATTAAACATTGAAAAGTACCAAAATATCGACGAAGTCGACATCAACACGGCACCATTTAGTACCCTCTTAAGCAGGGGCGGATTAAGGGGGGGGGCGGGGGTGGCTACCTCCCCCCCTCCCCCCGTAATTCCCGGGAAAATAGAAAAATGGTAATCATCAAGGTGGTTCTCCGATGCAAGTTTTTATTTCACCAGCTCAATACACAACGTTTAAAGATAATTGGAAAATATCTAAAAGCCACTTGTCTGAACAGACACAGTATCCTCGTTGTTCGCAATTGTACTTTAGTAGGCCTTTTGATGAACAGTGTTGTGAAAGCTTTGGTGTCGTAACGGAATAGTAATAAGCTATTATACTATGTATGCAGACCTATATACACCTTTTTAATATGTATGCAGAGAAAAGTGCCGCGAGTTTGGGCAGTTGAGCCGTAGTGAGTCTGCGAGAGGGGAATACAGTCTTCACGCCCTCCTTCAGCACTGCCTACTAATCGACACCCTCTGCTCTCGTGCTCGTCGCGACATGTCAGTTGCCCGGCTCTAGCGAGTGTATTGTTTCAGTTGTAGTGAGTGACAAGTTCAAGAGTTATTCACATATTTAGGACCCTGCGTCCTTTTCCCTTTATTCTGTGATATACCTGACGTGCAGATCAACCTTTCTGCCAGAGATGGTAATTTCAGTCGGTTAATTACAAAGACATAACTTATTTGCGCTTTCTCGCGCTCGCCATTAGGGTCGGACGGCCGGCTTCAAGCTCGGGCCCACATTAGCCTCCATTGCTATATATCTGCTTTTTGATCAAGGAATTAAACACCCACCTATTGGACTTTCATCTTCATTGTGTTATCATAGAAATGCTGTCAGAGGTCCACCCACCGTAGTTTTATCCCCTCTCCTTTTGATAGCAGTAAAATTGAGGACTCTCTAAGCAAAATAATTTTCAAGTATTACGCTACAGGGTGAGAAAAAGATGCTTTTAATGTTTTTTGCAACTCGTCGCAGAAGGAATAGTTAAGGTTTACTTTTGTTTACAGGCGTCTTCTTCTAGTAGTCCTGGTACAAAGCGGAAAACTAATAGTGCCTCTTGGGACCTTCGAAGCTTTTTCTCTCGCGTCCAAAAACAAAAGACGCCAGAAGCAGCAGGAGGAAATGCATAATTTGTTAACATCATGCCTTTATGCTGCACAACTGACAGTAAGACTCAAGCTGAGTCAATGGTTCTTTTACAATCCCATCCACGTAGCAACGAAAAATCGACTGAAGCTTCAATTTATGCACTTCCTAGCTAAAAAAAAATGGCTTTGACTAAAAAAATTTCAACTGTGACATAGGTCTCTTCATTGTACCAGGAAAGGAAAGACCTGACGATAGGAAAAAAGCAGAACTTTTGGAAGGCCCTTGGACATCCACAAGCGACTACAACCCTTTTCAACTCATAGGAAGGGAACCGCGGAAGAGCGTCGTTACGTGAGGATAGAACATCATGAAAAGTACCCTTGGCTTGTGGTTTCTCCCTCAATGAATGGACTTTTTTGTAGGTATTGCCCTTTTTCCCAATCAACGGCAGATTGCGGTACAAATTTGCAGTTAAAATCCCTCGATACAGAGCCGTTAAAGTTTTCAAAACTGCTAGGGAAACTAGATGATCTGGAAAACCACCAACACACAGTCTATCACAAAGGTGCAGTGCCCAGTTAGCCCTGAATTTTCTGGAAAATACAAAAAACCTGAAAATCAAAACACAAGCCAACTGGACGGCTACAGAAGGGAGAAAATCAAGGAAAATGGAGAAAATTTGAAGCTGATACTTAAAAATGTGATTTTTCTTGGCCGTCAGAACATACCATTCAGAGGTCATCGGGACGACGCGACGGTGCATTATCATTGGAAGAGCCCTTGACGAATGACGGTAACTTCCAAGCATTACTGCGTTTACGTTGCTAGGTATTATAAAAAATTATAAAAATATTAAAGAAAATAGTATTTTCTGAATATGTACTTATATTTTTATTTCATTCCAACTAATTTTCATTTTGTACGGCATTAAAGAAGATTTATTTCAAGGAGTTCGAAATCCTTGTGTAGGCTGCCGCGGGTTGATGTATAGGAAGATGAAGGTCTTCCGCCTTTTGCACCTCGTTGGTCTATGTTTCCTTGGACAACAGTTTCGTCGGCGTTGTAGTCGGCTTCTTCTGGTCGGTGAAATGAAGGTGCAGCTATTTGTCGTCTTATATATCTCAAGCGTTAGACCTGACTCCAACGGGTGAGATACGACAAATGGCTGCACCTCCACTCCACCGACCTGAAGAAGCAGACTGAAACGCCGCCGAAACTGTCGTCCGAGGAAACACGGTGTAAAACCCGGAAGACACTTCACTTCTTCACAAGAATGGCATTCTTTACATCGTTTTTTT
The DNA here is from genome assembly GCA_963573305.1 of Pyrrhosoma nymphula. Lineage (NCBI taxonomy): Eukaryota > Metazoa > Arthropoda > Insecta > Odonata > Coenagrionidae > Pyrrhosoma > Pyrrhosoma nymphula. Next base: position 5,809,934 of record OY754331.1, on the reverse strand, counting down.
ACGTTTTTCAAATTTGATCAGATAGATTTACTCAATAATTTATCACATCTCTTGTATATAATATATCCATACCAAAACTACGTTCCAAGCGCTACATTTCTTTTAATTTTCCGAGGGAAGTCCACCCGGACCTCTATTTTGTTGAGATGTATTGCATACCCCCCAGGCGCCGCGGGAAGAAGTGAACCCCCCCCCAAAAAAAACAACGACCTTAATCCGCCCAGGCTCTTAAGTAATGCTTGATGCCTTTAAAATCATTATCATAACTCATAAATCAGTTTTTCACCTCATTTTACAAGTTATTCATTATGAAGTAAACATTTGGTATGGTAAACTTAAGCTAAAATGTAAATGCAGGCCTTACAATACAAAGAATATTTGGGAATTCAAAGAAACTTACCCATATATTAAACTTGGTCATTCCATAACTATATACCAAATTTTTACTTTATAATGAATACCATACAATTGTATGGTAAAAATATTAAAAATCACCAAGCAACAAATTTAACTTTTTCTGGACCACTTAATATGGATTGACCCATACTCAATGTTACGAATGTGGAAATGAGAAAACTGATGATTGTACCAATAAAAGCATAACAATAATTTAGTGTACAACGGAAATTAATTACACAAAGCTATCAATGAAGTGTTGTTACTGGCAGAACCCAAGTCTCTCCGATTCGTGTCAAAGCTTTCCCATTTATGCCAAATTTTCGGTCTAAGAATGAACCACAGGCTAAACATGTTACGATATATCAAGGATATATTTCATTAAATAAAAAACAAAGGATACACAGAGTAAATGTTTAAAGAATGAGTATTCATATCTTCCTCTTTCGATTGAGACTTTCAACATCTCCCCTTATTCAAAAGACTACCTGCAGCGCTGTGGCAGTGCGTCCGCAACTTGCGGCTGCTGCACTTCAAACACGAGCAGCGAATGCGCATTAGATGCGTTTCTCGATAATTCGCTCTATGAGAGCGCTGCTGAGACGCTGCTGACGCGCTTCAGTTGACATGTGCTGCACTTGCAGCGCTGACATCCTTGTGAAGCGCTGCTGCAGCCATGTGTGTTTACTGGGTATGTATCCACCTCCAACGGCCGTGATTCAGACTGCTACAACGATGTTTACTATAAAAGTTTTGGTTTCCAATTGCTCCAGTTTTATATTTAATGAACTTACTCAGATATTAATATTATAAATAATACAAAATATGAGGGCTTTCCAGTCTCTATCGTCGGATATTTTGCTTTAAAAACGCCAGCTCGACCCGAAAAAGGTAAACAAACGTCCGCCATTAAGGGGTCGGAGTCACAAAGGCAGGGTATCCGGCCGCGGTATCACACCGACCCCCTAGCCGTCGTATGACTCCGACCGGCAGCCACTCGTAATCGCTTGGGACGGTGAACTCGCTTCCGAGCGGTGTGACACCGCCGGCGGAGTCTCACCGCATGCGGTGAGCCGTTCGTAATAAGCCCCCACGTCAATTGACGTGCAGTCGGTGCAGCCATGAGGAGCACGTCTATTGACGTGCTCCGCATTGAATGTATTAAAGTATTCCCAAATTGATTTTCAAAAAGGTTTCCAGTTTGTATTATGAAATTGTTATTTTAATATGTATACATTATAGGTATATATGTATGTTTGTTTATGCATAATGTACAAAAGTTATGATATTGTGTCGAGATGGAATTTGTGTCGAACAAATTGTTGAACGGCATAAGCACCAAATTTTTTTAGTGAGTAATTATCTAATACTCAGTTATAATATCTAAAATTATATAATATCAGTTACATATCTAAAATTGCTTTTTTATATGAACGTAATTGCTTACGACGTTGCCACATAGAAACAATCCTCTGAATGTATGCTTGAATTTCTTGCATTAAGTGAATCCAGTCGAAGTTTACATGAGTCCATAGGTGTATCCTGGGGGGGGGGGGTTTGGGGGTTGTAACCCCCCCATTGATAAAAATATTAACATGGGTTGTAAACCCCCCCTGCCCCCCTTCAGACGCTTCTAGATACGCCTATGTATGAGTCATCATTAATGTCCAGATTTTATGATAAAGAATCTTCCTTCGTACTTATATTTGAATACTGCACGAAGTATTTTTTTATAGATTTAAGTGTTGGAAGGTAGCGAATATATTGTTTGTTTATTTTTTCCAGACCATTTTGAAACCACCCAAGGGCTTTATAGAAGCCATTAGCCTGGCTATTGAACATTGTAGAATGCGCTGCCTGAATTGTTAATTACGCTGCTGCTTTCATTGTCTTAACACTGTCTGAAGTGAATCTTACTATCTGTGCCATTAGTTATATGTACCACCTTGTGCCGGCTGGGATGGGGCTGCCTCTGGGTGTTGGGGAGAAAGTGAGTCCTTGGCTCAAAACAGAGATGTTATTCTCAGTGAGGGTAGTGGAGTTATCCTCCAAATAATATATAAATATTGAGAATATCTGATTCTTGCTCTGTGTCTAGTGTGGTGTGGCTGCGGGGTGTTGCGGAGGGTTATGTCCCCACCTTGTATGTGCCGAAACATAACCACTCTGCAGTGATGTTTCAGCAAGACTGGGGGTCGCTTGGATGGCACCGGGAGATTGAGTGAAGTGGCTAGATCTGGGTCTGGCCAGGTGGATGGGGGGTGAAAGTATTTGGGTTGGTAGACTGCAGATCTCTGCCGCTAGGTGCAGTGGCATAGCGAGGGGGGGGGGGGGTGTCCGGATCCTCCCCCGAAATATTAAGACATAAAAAATAAATTAAGCATGGAGCAGGGGAAAGTCTACAAATAATAAATTATCATATCGTTGTTAAAAAAAGGTTTGTCCTTTTGTTTAAATAATAAATTATCAAACGATACGTTTGGGTTCGGCCCCTCGGGTAGTGTAATGGCGGTGTTTGTATAGCTGGCCGAGTTTTGACTGTGGACTGTCTACAGTCTAGTTCGCCTTGTTTTTCAAAAAATTTTCCCTGGTTTTGGACCACCCCCCCCCCCCCCCACCGAACCCCCCACCTTGGGTTGTGGTGAGGTGGGTGAAGGGCCGTCAGGATGGGGGAAGGGGGGAGGAAGTTTGGTTTTTTATGGATTAACAATTAACCTGAGACAGGGAGAGGATTAGCCGAGGGCAGGGGCGGCTCCAGACCAGAGGTTCGGGGGGGAGAAGGGGGGTTACTCACGCTCGACGCAGAGCAAGAGTTGGATATTCTCAACTTATCCTCCACTACCCTCACTGAGAATGACGTCTCTCTTTTGAGCCAAGGACTCACTTTCTCCCCAACACCCAGAGGCAGCCCCATCCCAGCCGGCACAAGGTGGTACATATAACTAATGGCACAGATAGTAAGATTCACTTCAGACAGTGTTAAGACAATGAAAGCAGCAGCGTAATTAACAATTCAGGCAGCGCATTCTACAATGTTCAATAGCCAGGCTAATGGCTTCTATAAAGCCCTTGGGTGGTTTCAAAATGGTCTGGAAAAAATAAACAAACAATATATTCGCTACCTTCCAACACTTAAATCTATAAAAAAATACTTCGTGCAGTATTCAAATATAAGTAAGAAGGAAGATTCTTTATCATAAAATCTGGACTTTAATGGTGACTCATACATAGGCGTATCTAGAAGCGTCTGAAGGGGGGGATCACCACCACTGAAGGGGGGGTTACCACCACTGGCTCTGGGGGAATGGAACACTTCCCAGGGAAAAGGGATCAGTCCCGGGGAATCGTAACAAAACTATGTGTACATTGAAGAAAAAATAAATGAAATACAACGGGTTTGGGGGGGGGCATTTTCCCCCATTGGAGCTGACATTGGCTGAGGGGGAAGGACAATGGAAAAATAAGACATGGTTGAGAAATGTTTTACTCTTGAACGTTCATATGCAAAGGCAGAGGAAAGGGTGAGGGTAGTGGAATGAAAATGAGAGAAAGTGCCAGGTGTGGAAAGAAAGGGGGTGGAGGAAGAAACAGCTAGGTAAATTTTGGGTCACAAATTTGACTCTGCCTCACAGCTGCCATCCTTCATTAACTATGGTATGGCATGTAACAGCTTATTCTGACAAATTCCCCAGAAATTTCCAGGAATGTACTGGGTACCTAGTGTAGTTTACTGGGTATGTAAAGCGAACAAGTTTGTATGATTTGACCAACCTTTTCCAAAACCATGCAGATCTTGAAATTGCCATGCAAATATAAGGCCTAGGTATAGTGTAGTGGTCTGCTCATTGGCTCGGCAAGCCAAAGGTCCGTGGTTCGATTCCCAGTCCAGGTGATTTTCTATCGTGACATGGTCTACGTATTTCATCGCCACATTTGCGGAAGGTATGAATTAATCCATTCAGATCTGATGTTATTACCACTGCTCTGATGGTGAATAAAAAGCAGGAGCGAGAGTTTTTCAATAAATAACACTTCAACATTTTCGTGATTGTTCCGATGAGGGAATACAGGTTCTAATAGCATGCGAATAGGAAGTGCCAAAGCAAGTTGTGCTAAACGGCTACAAAATATGTACAGCCATTTGGCACTCTCATGCTATAGGGCGCCCTGCCACCTCCACTGAGGAAATTATTTTCTCCTTGGTGGCTTGGAGTAATTTAGTAGTTTTCATGATGAATAGGATAAATATCTATTTTTAATGATCTTAGAGGTATATAACACTGACATTTGCATGCTAACTACGAATATAGAGCAGAAAATTGCAAAATCAATTTACGAAGTGCTATTCCCGAACTATGTTTAAATTTTCGCGCTTCGTTGGTTGGGTCACCAAAGTACCAATAAGGACGCTACAATTTTATTGAATGCTGCGACTTCCGTAGTTCATCTGTTAATGCAGCTGAGAGCCATGAGTAATATTTGTCGGGATATGGGACTTTAGGGTTGTTAGGGATCACGTAAAATTTAGGTATCAAAATTAAGTAATCATGGTTATTTTGAACGGATAGTCATCACCAGGTATTCTAATGAAAGGTGTTGATGGAATGGATCAGCTCGCATCTGTTATCAAGGTATAAATTCACTTACAATGTTAAGTGAAGTAGTTCAACTTCGTAGTTGATCATTGGCATGTTTGTTTATGGTATTATATTCACGGGGAGTTAATTGTATCTGGAACGTAAAATCTCCGTAAAATAGGTTGTATCCATCGGCTTTAAATTGTAATTTTAATCTCGACGTTTACCTTGTAGAGACGACCTAGAAATGCATTATGAGGAGAAATAACCAGGGAGTATGACAGGTCATACTTTCAAGGGAGAGAGTCGGAATTCAAGGAGCTCCTAAATAATGGATGGGTACTACCAAGATGAGGTGGAGTCCATGAGAGGAAGTGGGGGAAGAATGATTCTTAAAATGGGTTTCAGGACTTTAACGTCACCTAAGAGGTCTGCGGAGAGAGGTATGATTAGGAGAAAAGATATAATTGATACATGTAGTTCTCAGCCATGCAATATTTGAATATTGTTATTGTATTTTATTAATTTTGTTTAACGTATACTATGTCGCTTGAATTTAAAAGCATTTATTCCGTCAGGGTAAGTGACTTGAGTAGATGGCAGAGTAATTACAGTTCTGCACCGCATTTGCTTCAACTTTTATTATTCCGACCCAGAAGTTAAACGTATGCTTACGAAGTCACGCACCATTGTTATTGTGTTACTAGTATTTTGGTTATTTTGCTTAAAGACAATACATTGTTGCAAGCATGTGTATTAACTTGCAGTTCATGCTTTTGCTGTGTAATTTGCATCTCATAGCATTTTTTTTCAATTTCACTTCGTTGTAATCACTCATCATTTGCATGTAATGCCTGCAAAATACTGTATTTCTATGGACTTAAAAATCTAAATATATATTTGGCATGCCTCTGTTTTGTTCTTTTCTTATTTTCCATCTCATTTTATAACCCTTAGTCTTAGGATATTTAATGAAGCTGGTAATCCAATCTGTAATAATTGTCATAATGAAGGAAATTTTGAGTAATTGATTCAAGCTGCTGTTTAATTTGTGATTGCATTATTCATAAGAAGGGGTGAATAATCTTTGTTAGTATTGATGATGACGGTATTACTAATAATCACTCATGGGGGCTGTGAGTGGTACTAGCTGCCATGAGAAGATTGTTTTGCTTGCATATTTTTATTTAAACGATACTCTATTTTTCATTGTCACTCATTTTAAAGAAGTTTTAATTTTCTATTGAGTAATTTTGTAAAAATTTCATTTTGTGTGTAGTTGATGGGTAAGGAGTAATGATTCACAATGCTTAACACTATGGAAAGTATAGTAGATACTAACTGCAATACAAGAAAATGTGTGTTGAAAGTTCTGAAAATCTCCATTAAGACATTGGTAGTAAATAGAGTACATGGGACAGCAGTTAACTTGGAAAAAAATCATTAAATCATTTTGTTAAAGATATCAGTCAGAAACCATCCAAATTATGGCAAGCCATTAATCTAAAGCCAGGTTCTTAATGTTGTATCAATAGTGGCATAAACCTATATGAATCTTGAAGGAAACATCGAGTGGAAAGTTGAACCATCTGAAGCAAAGCTGCAAGGATATATTTATTCAAGCTATATTATGTTAAAGTTACATTTTGAATTTTGATGTCTTTATTCACCTAAATTACAACACCTATTAATTCAAATATTGTTCATGTTATGCCCAGCATCGATGCAGGGAGAGAGAAATAAACCAAGCTCATCTTCATTTAGTAGTCCCAGTAACTCCCTGCCCCCTTTGAAAGCCTGGTGAGTGTCACTGGCATTGGGGGGGAAGTGAACTGTCTCCTGTTTGGCCACAATCCATTATTCACAAGGGTCATCTGGTTAGCTCTGTCCTAAACTGCTCGTGTGCTGTGTATGCAACTGGCTGGTTGCCCCTGTGGTATAACTGGGAGAAGAAATTTTAGGAAACTTATGAATCAGAGTGTGTATGAATGTACGAGAGGCCAAAATTAATGCAGAAAGCTGGTGTTGTGGATGATATTTGCAAAACAAATCCATGTTGAGAGGCACACAGAAGTAGTGTACTTGGGATTTTTTAAATTGTGGTCCCTGGAAAGGCAGTATAATGTGATATGCTTGAGTTGAGCCCTAACTTATCATGGTAGAAATAATAGGAGCAAATGTTTATGGAAAATACAATATACACTTGTCGAGAAATTTCTTCCTTTTTTGGTCAATGAAAACCTAACTTCAATTTATAGTCAAGTTACGAAATAAGGTGACTTTTTCAGGGTCAACATTTTCGCTTATTGCTGCTTAAGTATCTCAATCTTTCATGAGCCATGGAGAATGCTAGTGGAAATTTGTCAGGAAATGTGTGAGATTTACGTTCTAAGTTTCGTATTAGGACATACCACGGACAAATACACTTTTTACTTTGCATTATGAATGCGTTCCACTAAGCCAATTTTGTTGCTCAAGTATCGCATATATCCAGCAATAGTAGGGACTACCTGATTAGTTTTAGGCGATGCTGGGATTCTATATCCCTGTAAATTTATTGAACGATATGTTGTGTATTATATACATGCTCTCACTGAAAATTACTTGAAAAATGATGTTAAATATTCTGAATACTGAACTGAAAAAAATTGTATGAAGAAGAAGAAGAATGGTGTAAAAGAAACTTTTTCAAATTCTCGTCGTGAAAATGGAAATCACCTGGCATTTCTGTTCTCTGATACACCATAGACTCAGATGGCTGACTGAGTCATTTAAAACTCGCCTCAAGCTTCATGGATCCCATTATATATCGTTCTTTCTGAGTCACTAATGTTTATTACCTATCCTCTTCTGGCAAATATTCAAATTTCCATAGCCATATGTGCTGCTGGTGGATTTTCGTTGAAGTGACACAGGCAGCTTATAGGAGTGCGTGTTGCTAATAATTCTGAAGAATCACTGATATCTGCTCCTTCTCATCTAACTTTGTTATTTTTTCATCCTTTTTGCCAGATGTTTGGAAACCTGTTTTTCAAAAAATCACTCTCCAGAATTACATAATGGTTCATTTCATGGCAACATTTTACACCGCAAGCCATTCTATCTGCTATCTATTCTTCACCGACCTATCATTCTTACTCTAGTGCTATCGACTCCAGTGCTGTCAACACTATGCGTGCGATAGTTGTGGTGGATGGTGCAGAAGTTGATTATTCCCTTCGTGGGCCAATTTCATCGTGAAGCAAAAGTATTGATAAAAATTTTTTCAAATTGACTTATATTTGAGTCACAAATTTTAGTCAAAGTTTTCGGTATGAAAATAACACTTTGACTTGTACTCAAATCGACTGCTACTCGGAGATACATATATGGTAATTGCTTATTTACTTCATTTTTAAGGAAGTTAAACCTTGTACAATTTTGAAGTGGAAACAAATACCATACGACAATTATTGTCATCATCAAATTATCTGTTTCCTATTGCATCTTTTTTTAAATTTTATGCATATGACTTATTTGGTACACAAGCTAAAGTCTTTTCACAAATTTTGTACAAATGAATGGCAGAGAATTTGTTTTTTCTGTCAAATATGGTGGATTTTGCAAAAATAAAAAAAATTGGATTATTTTTTGCAAAGTTGAAATGTAAGAGTAGGTAATTGGTACATGGCCATAATACCAATGCAAAGAAGATAAATGAATGCCCTCTGGCCTCATCCCTGAAGGGCTCCAAAATAAGTGATTGATCGGTTTTGCAAGAATTTTATAGGTCTTAGTGCGCACTCCTTGGTGGGTCACTCATGCTCACCCGTTTATCAAAAAGTGACATTCTGCTTCAATTGCTTTGAGACTGAGGTAACAATTAACAACCATCTGGGATGATTATAAAAATACAACATGTAAACTAGACAACATTTCGATTACTTTTATACAATTTTCCATCAGAGAATAACCAAGAAAAGTGTTATAACCTGGGACGATTAGATTATAAAGATAACTCTTCTATTTTCAAGCACTGCAGCAAATTGATTTTTATGAAATGCAATCATTTTTTACATCGATGCTTGTCTTTTTAACGAACAGTGGTAACAATGGAAACTTATAGCGACTGTAATTTAATAGTAAGCCCTGTACGTTTTACTCGATTCTGACTATTGTACAAAACGTCAAGTTCCACCAGCAGTTGCAACTATCTGCACTCTCCAAGGTTCAACTGGTGTATACTACCTTTTAAGTGCACCATATATTTGCTTTTCATCACATCCCAATCTCTTGATGAAGGTTGATCACATGACCATTGTTACTAACCTGCATTCGGATGACCGAGAACAGCTCTTGTTCATTGGAGGAAGAAATCAATAAAAGGTTTTTCATGCACCTGAATGCAGCATCCGCAGAAAATACTGAGGGCAGGCAATGCTGAGGAAGGCATTGTCGTCTGCAAGTATTCGAGATCCTTGGCAGAACTCATTCAGTTCTGAGCCTATAACTTATTCATTAATTGCATCTTTATCAAACTTAGTTCTTAAATACTTCGCATATTCTCTCGTGGTATTTTGTCGTGTACATTTTGGTAAATTTCTCATATCATTATTTATCATAATTAGTGAACAACTGCTTTAAAAAAAACATAAATTATACCATTCAACTCTGATAAACGCTGAAGGTATATGTCATGCTCAAATTAAGAATATTAACTCTAGTTGACTTTCTGATTATTTTTTTATATTACATATCCTGTGCCTCTTTCACCAAACAAATTAAATTTCAGAAACATATGTTGAGGTAACAATAATTGCTATTATTTATTACGGTCCATTTTCCAAAATGGAAATTTGGAAATTCCCATTTTCCAAAATTGAGTAATGTGTTTAAAATTTATATAGGTAGGAGATTACTATAACAGATAAAAATCTCTATAGCCATTAATTATTTAATTGATATCAAACACAAAGAGGTATGTATGTGGAAAAAACAAAGCTAATAATGAACATAATGTTAATTAACAGGTTTGACAAAATTTAAAAATCCTCTTTAGCAATTTCTTTTGTAGACATTTGGTGCATCACTGTATATCATTGTTTGTGATAAGGGAATTGTATGATCATAGCATATGAACAATAGGGCCATTAAATGTTTAAATTCTACGATAATATTTTATGTAAATTAATTTGGTTTGTCTAGTGTATGTGTACATTGCATTCAAAGTTAATAATTCAAGTAATGGTAAACATTTGTTAATAATTTTACATCAATTGTAGAGGACTAACAACTCAGCAAGTTACCATCTCACAGAGTGGATATGTAAATTCAAACTCCTAAGGTTAAATACTCCTGAGGTTTCAGTTTATGGTACATGTAATTTTATTTAAAAATATTGTTCACATACAGCAGTAGCGCCAGTTTAAAGAAACATTTAACAATAAAAATTACAGAGGACGAAAATACAATAACAACATAAAAATCAACAACGCTGAGTCCAAGATGGAAAGGGGAAATATTTAATTTGTTGACAGGTGGGATATATAGCGTGGGTGGTGAAATGGTTACAAAAATAAATAAAAAGGATGGACAGTGTGAGGGAGTGAATTAAGAAGGTATAGGAGAGGCGAAATGAAGGTGAGCGCTGGGTGAGTGATATCCTAGGAGTAGGCAGATAGATGGAGTAGTGAATGCGTACGGGTGGGTCGAGCTGGTATCCTAAAGTTGAAGAGAGAAAGCAGTTCAGGGCAGTCAATGGTCGAGTTAAGGGTGTTGTGGAAGAGTTTTAAATCAGTTTTAAGTCTGTGTTTTTGGAGATTAGATATGGAAAGAGAAGACAGAATAGCATTTGAGGACTTATTGCGGAAATGTGGGACTCTGTGTTTGACTATTTTGGCAAAGAAATGGGGGATGCAATCAAGGGATTTTAGATTAGTCGGGATGTGTTGAATCCTTAATAATAATTAGTAACCCTTTTTTTTAATTTAAATTTCTGTATCCATTCTATAACTTAGCATGAGCATAGTGATCATAATATGGGGACCAAATAACACTTTTAAATGGGACAAACTAATGACAAGTATCTTAACGCATTAAAATTTTTCAAATATTTTGTAAATCTAATTCAAAATCCCAACATAATTTTGATACAATTCTCAAAGTATTGTAATCAAATGTCGATATATTCAATCTCTTAAATCTTTTATCTTAGTTGTCATATAGATAGTTCACCAAAAAAAGAAAACTAATAGGTGACCTGTTGCGATAAAAAAGAGATGGAGTTACACTTTTTAGTAGAGGTGGGTCAGTTCCGGTACCCGGATCTCGGTAATGCCGGTTCCTGGCCCTTAGAACCAATGTTGAGAATTTATCGCATAAAGCCGGTACTTAGGAACCGGCATGGAGCGAGGAGTTGAATTTTGCACTTAAACCCGAAATGCTCTTCGTCGTCTTCAAGGTCACGGCCAGTGTCTTGCACGAGATTCTTCTATTTTTCATTCATAGCTGAAAATACTGTTTTTTAAAAGATCTTTATCAACAATTCTTGAATACTCCTTTACATGTTCAATCTACTTATTAATTTCAATGTTGCAATCTAACGATGTCACCAGATGGCATGGCTGTACTGGCATGTTGAGCAGTGTTGGTTGTGTCAACAGTGACAGGGAGGCATGCGAATAAGTTGTCAATTAACGTACAAGGATAAGCTACACCGTAAAATCAATTTGGAATTGACTTGCTAGTTAAGGTTACAACAAATCAATGGGTGATGTCTTCAGAAGTTTGGGGGAGTTTTACGATCGATCCTGATGATACGATCTGTGCAGTGTGTAAACTGTGCTCCAAGCGTATTTCGTGCGGCCCTTCAAAATCAACATCAAACCATTGAAAACATCTTACAACCCAGAAAAGAATCATACCGTGTCAAATAACGGAGAGACATCTGCAAATCTCAAACCACCTGAACCTACATACCTTGGATTGGCGAAGTCATCAAAATATTCATTCCGCGGACCACTTGCTGGCCCTGGTGCTTTGTCGTCCAACGAACCTGGACCCTCTTCGAATTGTTCACAGGTAGATGGTAGTACAGGAGGAGACATTTTTTATGATTCAGATTGGATTGGCATGGATGGTGATACCACGACCAGTGATAATTGTGATTCATCTATCACTAACAACATCGTCGAAAACTAAAATGATTCCACTGCATCTGTTCATACGGCTTCCATCATCCAAACATACAAAAGTTATAAAGCTTGATAACGAGGGGAAACAGCAAACACTTCCGGAAGTTTTTGACAGAGTCAAGAAGTTTAAGAGTGGTGATGCTCAAGCAGAATGAATCACTCAGTTGATACTCAAAATGATTAGCGTTGATGTGCAGCCCTTTTCAGTGGTCGATGATAAGGGATTCAGAAGGCTCATTGCCCACTTGGAGCCTAGGTATACAATGCCGCCTCTAGAAAAACATTAGCCAAACTTAGATCTATGAGCCCCTTCAAACGGCGTAAGCAGTTGGCAAAAAAATATCTGTGTATTCCATCTGCTACTGTTTTCAGTGAATGCCTGTTTAGTACTGCAGGCAATATTTCTGACAAAAAAAGGAATAGATAAGACCCAGATCGGGTAAAAATATTGATTTTTTAAAAGCAAAACCTGGAGAAAGCACCAGTAGCTGCCTGATGTAATGTGACATATTGGCTGATCATGAACATGTCAGTTTGACTTTATAGACTTGGAGTAGTTTTCTTAGACTTGGCTAATAAAATTATGGAGGAGATCTTAAGTTTTACTTAGGTACTTAGCTTTCTGGTTTATTTGCCACTTAAGTGCCATTATTGTCGTTCAGTTCTTGTGGTTGTTTGTTGAAAATTTCCATTCATTCAGAAAATGAGAGTCCATTGTTGGAACTGAGTATCGAGAACCAGGAACCGACAGGTAAGAACCGAACTGGTATCGAGATCCGGAAAAATTTAGGAACCGACTCATCCTTACTTTTTAGTATTAAGAGACATCAAGTTGTTTTTACTTCAGTCTGAGATTTTTTAAGACAAAAATCAATATCATGAGAGCCATTATTTATTTGTACAACATTAAATATTCTTAAGTCATCTGCATACATTAATTTTGGCAAGGGAGATATTACGTAGGTAACTAATTACTGGTCGTTACTAATGAAGGCACTTACCAAAATAAGTGTTGTGTACGCGATGTATGGATTATTTTTGAACCATTATCATTTTGTGGACACAGGAAATTCTGATCTTAATGGGATATAAATTTCTACATCACTCCTCACTTACAAGCAAGTCCTTAGCCTATCAGGAGTGGAGATAGACTATGAAAACATGACTGAAGATACCATTTCTGAAACTAAATATGCTCGCATCGATACCGAATCATTTTGGCATATTTTTCTGACTTACCTTTTATCCTAATAAAGGGTGTCTAGTTGGTCATTGTGAGGTTCATTTAAGGAATGAAGAGCATGCAAATAAACATATATTCAAATAAAATGCAGCCCCCAACTCAATTCCCAATTATGTTAATTAAGGAGAAGCAACTCATTGATGTGTGACTTCATAATATTTATATGTGTGTCTGCGCTACCGTTATAAAAATAAAAAACTGTTAAAATTGACTCTTCAGTTCGCTGGGAAATGTCATGAATGAAATTAACTTCTTATTAAGGGTTAATATAAGTGCATCTGTCTGACGTATCTGACCAGTAGTAAGAAGATCAAGGTTCCATCTCTGTTGAAGTATAATGAGTTTTTATGTGAATTTTTACATATTATGGCAGTGAATGAATGTAAGATGTAGCTGCAATGACTGGCAGATGACCTGACCTTGTCTATGTATGAAAAAGATTACGTTTGCCATGAAAAACTATTTGATGTGCACAGGTTTCAAACCTGAATCTCCCAATTGTTGCTCTGGTGGGATACCCAGTGACACTACCTAGCCATCTTAGTTGTATGAGAATTTGAGCGGGGATTGCGTCCTTTTATTAGCATTTTTGTGCATGACTGTGTACCTAGTCTTTCGTGAATTTGGCAGTGATATTGTCGTTGTCTATTTATGTTGAATGAAACTGTAGGTAAAGGAAAAATTGAGTAATTTTCTCTGGCATCAAATCAGAAATCAGTATTGTAAGCAAGTCGCCACGTCGCCCAAGATCCTGCCAATCAAAACTTATTAGTTTCTTACGTGAGTGATTGACCTTAAGTCAAAATTGAAGCAATAAGTAATCTTCTGGAGTTATTCATTCATTCGTGTTTCTGCTTCAGATGACAGGTTTACTCATGGGCTCTTCCTCCTCCACTCTTCTCTCAGCTAGGTGCGTTGTGTACGCGTACCTTCCGTCTATTTTAATTTTATCTAGCATTTGCTTCCTTTTCCTTCCCCGCTTTCCTTCCACCATTCCTTCTATATCCGTCGTCAGCAGACAATGTCTTCACAGGGAATGTCCAATCCAACTCCTCTTTCTTCTTCTTCTAATCGTTCCCATCAGAGTCCTTTCCTCCTCGCCCACTCTCCTCAGTACCTCCTCGTTTCTAACTTCATCCTTCCAACTTACTTTTTCCATCTTCCTCTGTATCCACTTAACCATAATCTCCATGTTGGGGCCATTTTAAGTACGCTAAAAGATGTTCCTGTGGAGAGACAAAGTTCTGTCCAACTAATATATCTAAACTAGAAATGGATAAAGGATGTGTGTCATTCAGCTAAATGGAATAAAGTGGCTTTTTACTTTGGTAGTTTTCCAACTTACAAATTTTTGACTGGAGCAATTACCAAGAGTAAAAACGACCCAATGGGATGCAGACAGAATTGATTCGTCCACCTTTATTTTTTTCATCCTCTTTATATCGTTCATCTCCGTAATTTTCACGCAGTAGATGTAGCATTTCATGTTGCTGATATATCTGTCAAAGCATGCTGCATACCTGTGACCCACAACGATAACGTGGTATTTCTCCATAATTCCCTTGAAAAGCATTTATCTTGGTAGAAAACATCTCTCCATCAGTCGTAGTGAGTAGAAATTCAAAGTTGACGAAAATGTTTTCTATATTTTTACACTGATGATTCTTTATTTGTTCTTTTATGTACCTCTCTTCAGCTAATGAAATGTCGTTTTTTCCCTGTACCCACTGAATCCTTATAAGCCTGCAAAATCGGATGTTCATTCTGGAACACTAATTCCAATTCCGAAAATAATGATGGAAAAACACCTTTTCAATGAAGGAAATAATCTTACCAAGTTCAGGTGTTTTAGTAAAAACTATATAACTGATCATGATTTCTTCTCGTCCATCGACTCTCCTCTTCTTTCCGAGAGAACACGGCCATGTCAATTTTGGCAGGTCACTTTTTCGTATCCATAGCTGAATAATATCTCACTCGAAGCTCTTCGACACCAACGTAGGGCAACGAATACTGAAGGGAGACTGATGTCCTGCGCTCGGCCATCGGCGAAATTCGGACCAATAGCAGAGAGGCAGCTTTTTCGGCAAACCCAATTTGTAAAATTGTAGCAGGTTCTCTCGGAGTTTTCCGCGGCGATTAGTTGAATATTCCATTCTTCTTCCGGGTATCTGCCGCGTCGTTGTTTTTTTTGCATGAAGGAGGGAGTGTACAAAATCAACTGTACATGTGGGAAAGCCTACGTTGGACAAACAGGAAGAGCAATTTCCTGCAGAGTGAGGGAACACCAGAGAGCCACCGAAAAGAAACAGTTCCGCCTCTCAGCAATAGCCGAGCATGCCTGGTCACTCAATATGTTTCGAGGAGACTACAGTTCTGAGTGGGGAGAGCCGATACTTCCCACGGCTGATACGGGAGGCGATCGAAATTGCCAAATGCCCCGAAAATTTCAATAGGGATGATGGCTACCACTTGGAGGAGGGTTTTGGCGCGCAACGCAATGAGAAATGGCGCGAAAAGTGGGTTTTCCGCCATAATTGACAACCAATCAGATGCGACCAGCTCCGGTATAAAGTCGGACCAAAATGCAGCGCAGATATCTTCGACCTGAAGACGCCTCCAGGGCGGGAGGAGAAACGTTGTTAGAAAAACAACGCGGCAGATACCCGGAAGAAGAATGGAATATTAATCGTAGCAGGAGTTCTTTGCTCGTGTTTCAAGTTAGAAATCAAATCAGGGTGCGAGAAGTAGTCGCCATTGACAAAGTGCTCAAAGATAGCCAGCGTACCGTTAGGTTTACTGCCGTCTCTGAGTGGCTCACGGCATTGATTTTAGTTTTGTCGTGCGACGAGACTTGCGGCCATGAGTCTCGTATTCCGAACTCGGGTCTCTCGTCTCGTGAACCTGAAGTCTCGTCTCTGTCTCGTTTTCACAAGAAGAATTCATGAAAACTTTCTATATAAGAACAGCTAGTTTTTGCATTGGATATAGTGACTTGATCTATAATATAGATCTTTTATTGTCTAGTGCACATCAACTCTGCTCCCGATCTGTTTTGAAGTGCTCTGCCTTTGAGTGCGTAGGATCTGAAATGAATATAAAGTAGCTGCACTGTTGTGTTGTGAATAAAGCTGCAGTGAAGAGATAATGTTAAAATTTGTGTGTAATGACATTAATCCCCTTACGTAACTTATGAAAGGTCGTCCTCCCAATTCGCCATCTTTTCTCCGTCCACGCAGAGTTTAAAGGGTGAGTGGGCAACCTAGGGGCGATTAAACGGTGATAAGAATTGGTAGCATTTGACTCGGCAGTTACTGAAAGGCTTTTGAACGCATTCGACCATTTAACTTCTTATTTTATCGACTTTCTCCTACGTAATATGTAATAAGGAGATGTCAACAACATACCAAAAAAATCTAAACCCGTGTGAGAAAAAGATTAACTTCCATCCCCGTTACCCAATCCTAGCTTTTTATTTTTGATGATAATGTTATAACGACCACGACTACAAAACAAAATCATTAGCGTCGGTATGGATAATGAGCGTCATTCACGAGTATTGAATTCGGTAATGCATACTTTGAATGATCACATCAAAGAAATTCACATCACATAGAGAAGAAAAACCAAAATATGTCAAAATAATGAGAGGTGTGCAATGGATACATGTAGGTAACCATCAGCATCGACCATGCCTTGTTTTACTATAACGTGAAGAATAAAACAGAGAGTACTTACGTTAGCCTAAAACAAGCTTCTGCTCTTCACACCTAACATTTTGTTCTTTCTCACGGTTTGCGGAATACCCCTTGGAGCATCAAGGAACAAAGCAAGATCTTTACCCATGTTTAGTCGTGAGATCAATCTTTATCGATACCAACAATCGGAAATGCCCACAATCCGCCATTAGTAAACAAAGTGACAATGTGCCTCCGAGTCATGTTGATTCGTTGCATGGTTACGTTTATACAAGAGCATCGAATTATTTCACAATGCTATCACTTGAGGGATCATATGAATATTTTAAGGCTGTAGCCGTGTCCGGAACGGCACCTAAGGGCCCTTGAAGGGCACATCGGCGGTGGCGGCCATCTTGCGAAGGGTTTCCGAAACGTTTAGGGCCGCGCGAAGGGCCCTTCGGAAGGGGTCGGATCGAAGGCCGCTTGCAATCCACACATCTATATTTCGTGAAATTATCATTTATGTATAAATATTATGTTCATATTCATATTTTCAGAAAAATTAATTTCATTAATTATGTTTATTTGCTGACCCCGGTGGTGGCGGGGTGAAGTCCTCGCTCTGCCGAACTAAAGTTCGTGGGTTCGAATCCCGCCTTGGTAGGATTTTCCAGGGCATGGTTGTGTGTGTTCGTCTATACCAGGGTTGTCCAACGTGCAAGGCCACAACTTAACCTTTAATATGGTTGCGGGCCACAAAGTAATAAATTAGTATTTTTTAAGTAACAATAAGAAACAACGTAGGGTATAAAAATCTGAATATTTGTCTAATTACCTTTGGCGGGCCACAATAAATGGCACCGCGGGCCGCCAGTTGGACAACCCTGGTCTATACAATAAATAGGTAGTGATTGATTTTGGCTGGCACACACAATAGGTGTGAAAGTCAGCGTTAAACTTTGTTGGCTCCGTCCCGTCACACCTTATTTCTCCCGCGCGACACTTCGTCATTCCCTTGAAACATTTTATTCCTTCGGACGCCATAAGTATCTAACTATAGAACATTTTATACTCCACGTGAGCAGGGAAAATATTTCTCCAAACCCTCTTCTGGTACACGGTTTTACTGTCAATGTTTGCTATATTAGATCATAAGAAAACTAATAGTAAAAATTGTATCTCTACCAATATTCTCTAGGTACTCCTAGTAACTGTATATTTGGAATATTAGGTCCGAAAAACCCTCTACGTAATTTGCTTATCCGATCATCCTTTTCATAAAAGGACTGTAAATACCACATTATTCCGAGATATAGGCTTTGCACTTCTGAAAGAGTGCCACTAAGATAATCTCAATGACTTGCCCGAAGGAGTGATCGTACAAAGCAACACATATGGCCAGCCAATATTATTTGCTGAGGCCACAGAAAGCAAAATTAAAACTAACCCTCGCCTACCAACTCTGTCTTCAGTTACCCATGCCAGCCATGAAATGTAACTTGTCGGTATCTAGAGTGTACCGTGAAAGAAGGTGTAGACATGTAGGCAAACCAAACAGACAGGAAGTCATTATGGTTTCTCTTCTTACGACAATCGCGCATATCCCGGTTTAACCTCTCTACGCAATTTTGAAAAATTGGCAACGGAAAACTACTTTTTTCGCAATAAGTCATGAATATATTGTCAAGGATGCCATATCCTCAAGATTGATTACTTTTTCCCGAATACGCAACTCTTAAATAGTTCAATAAGCTTAATCTATTCATACTCAGAAATCAGTGTCGACGATATATAGCCTCAAATAATATATTTAACTATGTGATCAGGGTCATTAATCCCTTTGCATGACTGAGGCAAGGGGCGTATGAGGAAGACTTAGCGTAAGTGGTAGACATAGTATTCGTGACGCACTCAAGAGGATATATGTATATCGCGCCATTTCACATAAGCACGCCAATCTAGGACAATTAAGTGGATCACGACCGTTGGGTTGCCCAATAAGCAAGCTACGAATGGAATGGTCGATGCTTTTCAGCATTCAAGCTTCATTTCAGTTTCTTGAATTATTACTAACTGGATATGACTCTAGATATCGCAGTAATATTTTCTAACGACCTAATTTAGTCGCAAACTACGTAATCCAAAACCTTTATAACGATGATGAATAAATAATGTAAGCACCTCTTGCAGCACGCAGCTGTTGAAGTATCGGTGTCATGGTGGGGAGAATTTTAATATGCTCGTTTGGAGAGTATGTATAGCATTTGGAAAATTTATTACGACCGTCTTCATGCTGGAAAGTCCCGATTTAGATGTTACTCAGTTATTTCCAATGTTAATTATTATTACGGAGATAGTTCTTTGCACTGCCGAGGATTGTTTTATGCATCTCACTCATCATCACTTTCTCACGAGACTTTCGAGGGTCTCGTGGCGGTGGTTTAGTCCCGTCTCGCCAAATGGCGGTATCGTCTTGAAATATGTACAGGGTCCGGTCTCGTCTCGAAAACGAGAAAGTCTCGAGTATCGCGGAAACACTAAATTGGACTTATCTCCTGGGATTAGAGCAAAGTTTTAAAACATTAAGGGAGGGCACGTCCCAGAAAGACCTTGGAAGGAATGAGTGGGATACAACGTGTCGTTGGCCTTTGGAGAAAAACAGGGTTCTCAAACTTATTAACGGAAATATTCTGACCTATTGTGTCACGCTGAGCGAAGACGAGATTCACCCGATTTCGTTTTGCGTTATCGAGGCGAAAGAAAGGAAGAGTGAAATTAGACGCAAGATTTCTCTCTTCCATAAAATAAAATAGACTTCAACCTAATTCCCGGTGAAATTATCACAGGAGCGGCAAGGGGCGGTAAGTACTTATAACTCTGTAATGGCTAAACATTTAGTGCAAAATAGTAATAATATATGTCTAACTCTAACATGCAACCTTTAAATTATTAATTTATTTATTAAGTTATTTAGTCAAACATATAGCTCTTTATCATCTCGGATGGTGATAATGTAAAGAAATATCCTTTAATAAATCTAATCATGTACTGTATTCCATCACCAGTTGAACAAACTTTGAAATATTTCGTTAAAAATGCATATTCCAGGTTCCATGCATTTTTATCCATTTTTGACGAGTAATGAACTTTTATGTTGAAAAATAAACTTCAGTTTCATGTCACATGAATATTATTAAACATGGATATCAAATTACCGGCCCGAAATTTAAAAAAAAGTCGAAAGTTTAGGTTTTGGCCAGCTTTTTTCGATTTTAGTCCTCTGCCTGATGCCGCTCCGCAGGGTTGAAGAAGCCGATGTAGAGAAGAAGTTGGGGGGTCTCGAGTGGTTTGCATCAGAACGAAGTGGAGCATGTCATATTTAGTAGCTGTGCATGAAATTATAGCAATGAATGCGGTATTGCGACCAAAATCATTAATCTAGAGTCAGGAAGGAGAGGTGTTACCATCTCAGAATAACTTACTTACCAACATGGTTTCTTAAAATTTCTCAAGCCCGGTGGTTGATTTCTTCGAGAGGGATATTTGAAAGAAAGCATAGACTTAGAATTACGGCAGATATGGTGAGATCTCGATATAAGTAGTTGAAGAAAAAAGGTATGTGGTGGAGCGTTTTAAGCACTTTGGCCTGACTGGAAAATAAATAAGTGCAGTGGCATCAATATTGATTTGATTTATTTTAAATATTCAAAAACAGCCGATGTCGGCCTTTACATTGAACATTTACAACTTAGAATCTGCAGCATTAAAAAAATAAAATATGAAAAAAACATGTGTTGGTATATAGTATCCAAATAAAAACAAAGAGGCTATAGCACAAATCAATACACTACGTCAACATGGAAAATTAGGGAATCAGGAGGAAAGCGCTTTTCTAAGCTGGCGCTTGACTGATCCGAAGGGAAATCGAGGGAAGGGTATATAAAGCAGATGAAATGGTGTTGTACAAGGCAGGAAGCCTGTAAAAAAGGGATCGCAAGGGAAAAAGGGATCGAAAAATATATGTACCGCATCAATCATTTTATGAATTGATGCAATCTTTACTCCTGTAACTTTTTTCTTTCATTTACTATAATTAATGTTCATAAGGGTTGATCTGAGCGGGGATATTCCTCCGCGTCGTTTCATTTCGTGGACTATAATTCTTCGGCCATCCTGCAGGCTTCTTCTTCAGGTGACAATCACCGTCACGATTTCGGCATAGTATCAAGTCGGTGCGCTGGAGATAAGGTTCAAGAAGGCTGCAGGATAGCCGGGGCGTAGACATGTAGTCCGCACCAAATGAAACGGATCGCCCGCAAGCTCAACCAAGCAGCAACCTACAGCACTGCTCACCAAAATGCTCACTTTGAGATTCTTCCGAGGATGGCATCTCCACTCCCTTAAAGCCCCAACCTCATGCTCCTTGTTTAAATTATTAATAATTCCCACCATCTCTTTCTCCAATACCTCTTTCGCCTCGGAAAGGTTAAATATTTACTCAATTCTAAAGGTGTGTTTCAATGATTATTTTATCCTAAAAAATCCATGCATTGTATAAATCTGCACGCTCCCAAGTCTTACTGCATGATTTGCTTACTATTGACAGAATTCTTGCTGTTGTCCCTACTGGCATCAATCTGGTTATGCTGATGTTGGATTTTGACTATCTTAATGAAGGCATAATTGGGTAAGGCATAATTGGGTAATCCTAGAAAGAATCTGAAAATTTTTTGCAATAATTTTGAAACGGAAAACTATTGATTCGATTCTAATCTGCATTTTTAAGAGAAGGCATCGATGGTGAAGCGGCTAAACCGTATATGCACTCTTTAATTGGACCTGCTCAACTAAGTTTTGTGCGATGGCACGCTCACGACATGGAAGCAGCAAGTTAACTTTTAATGTCGTGCATTCGCTTAGGATGAGAATCGTTGGAGATCAGTTTTCCCACCAACTCCCTTGCATTGGGAAGGAAAAATATAAAATACTGACCTCATGTTATCCGCACTCTGCTTCTGTGGTCAACAAACTATAATCAACATATTCACCGCCATTGAAACAAGAGGGCGTCGAGAGAGTGTGTTGAGATATGTGTCATAATATAAGAGAAACAATTGCACTTTTCCACAAATTGCTTTGATGCGTACAATGCTTTTCGGCTCACAGAGCCATCATCAGGTACAAGGCAAGGTTGTAAGAGAGTACATCACGTATATATCTTTTCAGAGGAGGGGGCGGGGGTAGTGGGAGGAAACTAGAGGAGGGGGGGGGAGGAATAGGTAGTGACGGAAGAACTTCAAACATTAAAGCAATTTGTGGAAAAGTGCAATTGTTTCTCATATATATTATGAAGAACTTATACGATATCTCGCCTGAATCTGTTGAATTTATTAGATGTGTGTCACTTGAGATTCAGCGGAGCTGGAAAAGTTGAGCATGGAGGCAAAGAGGGTAAGCTGCTTCTTCTACTCGCCTCTTTCTCTAACCTATTCCAAGTAACCCGATGCCCGGGATTGCGTTAACACGAAAATTCAGTTCAGTTCCAATCTGCTTTCGATTTGCAAATTGGGAAACGCCAAATATGCGGGTAAACATTACAAAGTTTTTCGGTTGAGATTCCTTTCATTAATACATTCAGAACAATTTTTACGAGGAAATAAAATGATGTTAGTACTTCAAATATAAGGAATAAAAGTTCTCATGACACCAAACATGGATACCAAATAATTTCAAATTACCAAATCATTACAACCATTTAATTTCTAAAGTAATCTTTTCCCACAAGCGATTCCAATGGCCTTCATCACCATTCACTGTTAATGAAACTTTTAAAATAGTTCCCATCTTCAATAGGACGTATTACTGATGTAGCGTCTGTAGCTCATTACATTATGGGATTCCAGCTTCTCCCGATTTTTTCCTGAGTTTCGAAAAATTTGGATGTTTCCCGCATTTTCCTAACGGGTATATGTTTGCATTGTGACAAAACTGGTTATCGAATCTGTAGATAATTATCCTTGTAAGATATTGACAGTGGGTTGACATCTTATTGCATTTACAATGTCATTCTGTCTGAATATTTTCAGGCATTGTGTTTTAAGTACTTAGGTAAAACATTGATAATACTTACTTTTTGTGATATTCTTTCTTCGTCAACTTTTTTGAGGCTATGTAATTTAGGTGCTTTTTTGAAGTTACGTAGTCCTTGGTGTTTACTGGTAGAATGTATGACTCATCTACGGTATGACTTTTGAGGAGGTTTCTGGTTAGCTTCTCCATAGTGGCTGTTTTTGTATTGTTTTGTGGATTTGGAGAAGGCATTTGACAACGTGGATTGGAACATGATGCCAAAGATTCTGAAAGAAATTGGAGTGTCATATAATGACCGAAGAGTTATCCACAGCTTGTATAAAAACCAGGTGGCCGTAATTAAATCAGGACCCAGCAGTACAGAAGCAAGCATAAAGAAAGGAGTGAGGCAAGGCTGTGCACTGTCTCCCGTATTATTTAATGTCTACATCGAGAAAGCCATCCAAGAAGTCAAATAAGTCTCCGGGAGTGAATATCCACGGGGAGAAAATCAGTATGCTAAGATTTGCCGATGACATAGCAGTCATGGCAGAAACAGAAGTAAATTTAGAGAAGACACTAGGTAATATGGAAAGGATAATGGCCAGATATCATCTGAAGATCAATAAAAATAAACCTAAGGTATTGGTATGCAGTAGGAGAAAGGAAGCCAGGACCAATGTTAAAATAGGAAAACAAAAAATCGAGGAGTTGGAAGAGTTTTGTTACCTGGGAAGCCGAGTAACCAGCGATGGATGAAGTAAAAGAGAAATTGTCGGTAGAATTGCCCAAGCGAAAAGGGCATTTTACCAAAAGAAGATTCTGCTTACAGCTGCAAATACAAGCGAGGAAGTGAGGAAACATTTCATTAGAACATACATATGGAGCATTCTAATACGAGGGGGTACCCAAAAGAAACCGAACTGATGTTGTGGTGGGCGGAATTTTTGAAGTACCCTGTTCTGCCGCTAGGGGCATATAGAGCAACCATTTCTGAGTCAGCAAGGCAAGCGTCGTTGCTAAGGAAGGTTCTGTTTTGTTTATAAGCATATGTTAGCAACAATTGTTTTGTGTGCTCGTCGTTTTTACAATGGCCGATTATCGTGAAAACCGGCCGGCCGTAAAGTCTTGCTTCTTGCTCGGAAAAACTGGCACAGAAACACTTGAAATGATAAACACGGCCTACAAAGATGATGCAATTGGTAAAACTCAAGTTTTTGAATGGTTTTCCCGTTTCTAAAGAGGTGAAATGTCAATTGAAGACAAACCTCGCTCGGGTCGTCCTTCCACGGCCCGAAATGATGAAAATTTAGAAAAAATTCTCGAAGTCGTCCTGTAATTGAAATTGTGGCGCTGACGGACAATTGAAGAAATTGTGGCGCTGTCTGGAGTAACTTGGGAGTTCAGTACAGCGAATTTTAACGGAAGATTTGAAGATGAAAAGGGTGGCTGCCAAATTCGTGCCTCGACTGTTGACTGCTGAACAAAAACAAGGTCGTGTGGAAGAATGCTGTGCTTTGAAAGAAGAGTTTCGAAATGATCCACACTGTTTTTCCAAGGTTATCACAGGTGATGAATCATGGTGCTACGGCTACGATCCTGAAACGAAACAGCAATCAAGCCAGTGGAAGTCTTCAAGTTCACCTCGCCCCAAAAAAGCTCGTCAAGAGAAATCAAATGTGAAAACAATGCTGATTTGTTTTTTCGATGTGAGAGGAGTCGACCATTCAGAGTTTGTTCCGCAGTGCCAGACAGTTAACCAGGATTTCTACCCTGAAGTTTTGAAAAGATTGCGAAACAGTTTACGGCGGAAGAGACCTGATCTGTGGCGGTCGGGCGACTGGTTTTTCCACCACGATAACGCCCCTGCTCACACAGCCCTGTCTGTGCGCCAATTTCTGGGTAAAAATGGCATGACCCCTGTGCATCACCCCCCCTATTCACCTGATCTTGCCTCCTGAGACTTTTTTTTATTTCCCCGAATAAAAAGAGACATGAAAGGAAAGCGTTTTACCGACGTTTCTGAGGTGAAGAAAAAAACGACGGAGGCTCTGTCGGGCATCCAAGAAAATGAATTTATAAATTGTATGGAACAATGGAATAAAAGATTGGACAAGTGTATTAGTGCCAGTGGAGAGTACTTTGAAGGGGATTGAAGGTATTTTGTTTAAAAAATTAAATTAAAAAAATTAAAAAAAAAGTTCGGTTTCTTTTGGGTACCCCCTCGTATATGGCAGCGACGCATGGACAGCAATAACAGCAGCAGAGAAGTCCAGGCTGGAAGCATTTGAAATGTGGTGCTACCGAAGAATGATGAAGGTAAAATGGATCGACCGAGTGACAAATGAACAAGTCTTGAGAAGAGTGAGAGAAAAGAGATGTCTACTGAAAACCTTAAAAAGGAGACGGGACAACTTAGTAGGCCACATCTTAAGACACGACGGCCTGATGAAGACAATCGTCGAGGGAAAAGTGAACGGGAAGAATGGAAAAGGCAGGCCTCGCATGAGATATATATGGAGCAAGTTGTGAAGGATGTAAATGAGAGGAGTTACGTCAATATGAAGGGGTTGGCAGATTGAAGAATTGAGTGGAGGGCTGCATGTCAAACCAATCCTAGGATTGTTGACCGATGATGATCTCCTTGTTTTGTGGTATCGTCGTGGATGAATTTTCAAGCTTATAGCTGTTGATTGTAACGAAGATGAACACTGTAGCATTCCCCTTGCTCACCTTGAAGGCCGAATACAACTGTAGGGCATACAATTCGCCAAAGATTCATACATTCTGGGGTGAAAGATTCTAATGGAGAATTGAGATTTGCCTACTATATAATTATAGTACTGTGCTAAAGCATAGTTAGACTACCTGCCATGTGAGAGAAATGGCAGAGAAAGAAATCATGCAAATATATGAAGGAATGAGGGAAATCGGGTGCCCATTGCTTATTGTCAGTGTATCATCCCTCGATACATATATTAGTGGCCGTGGAATAACGATTGCTTTTGAACCAAGCAGCTTCTTGGAGCCTTCGCCTGGGTGCATACCTGCTGTTATTTCCACATCGTCTTTAGGGCAGATATGTATTTACTAATACTTTATGAATTGATACTGATGATTTAATGTAACTTTAGTGTTTGAGTTCATAATTAATGATCACACGTAGTCTAATGGTAGATTACAATGCTCACTTATTTTCCAAAATTAAGAAAAGAAATGTTTTCCACCTCTAAAAATGGCCGATCTCGAATCTGAATTCACGCGTTAAATTCACGTCACTGTTGATTATCGGGAACCCGTACCCCGTGGGCCCTAAGTACTTATAAACTAAGTATGCATGCTTTTGGGCAGAAAGACCTCACTAACGGTGTAAAACGCAATGCTTTCGTCTGTTTTTACGCCTTTGCGTGTCTGACCCCTCCCCCCCCCCTCTCCACGGCGACCCCTCCCCGCGCCACACGCTTCTTCCAAGAGACGCTGCCCTTCCATTCCCCCTCCTCCCCCCCCCCATTGCACACCTCGCCAACGCATTGATTGTCTCTGATCTGTGGTCTCATATTCTGGGAAATTATGGATAATATTTCAGATATTCACCATTAAGCGAAGAAGATACGTGGTGAAAATTTTCTCTTCGTTAATTCACCAATCGATTTCATATTCTAGAGCGTTATTCCCCATGCACAATCGTTTAAGAACTATTTAACGAGCACTTATTTTTAACGTGTATCGCATTGCTACTTTTTGGTTCAAGTTGGAGAGCAACTAATAAATCCAGTGAACAATCTTCACATTTGATCTTCATTTTTGAAGGTCTAGACATTTATTTTGTTGTACTGAGAATGGGACGGATGTAGACAAAGTATAAATTGTGTTTAATTTTTCTGGCTACTAATATCTTTTGAAATGTCTTATAAGGAAATTTTCTGCTGAGTTTCGGAAAAGAGCACTGTTTTATTCCATGAATTTTTATATTGGCACGTCTAGTTTCGACACATTGGTGTCATCATCAGGTATAAAATTCAAAAATAAGTCATGAGTAATAAATATATATATATATCATTCAGGGGGGAGGAGGTAGGGGGTTGGAAAAAGAACCGGGATCGGACGTATAAGCGGGGGGTGGGGTTGAAGGGTTGTAGTTCAGTTCCGAGGGTTATTAGGGAATAAGATAGCGGAGTTGGGCGGGTTGGAGGGATTGGGGGAGGGTAAGGGTTAGAGAGCCTTCTAGGAGAGGGAACGATTTTCTTAAAGAATGTCATTTAGCAATCGACCTTTCTTTGTATTTCTTCTTATCTCCACATCTTCTTTCCTTTTTCCTCCTGGTGCTAAAGTTTTGGCTTGGCGTCACTCTAGTGGTTCTCTTCCCACAGATGTTTTGAGAAGTGGGACTGGGAGAGATTGCACGTAAGGAAACACTTCTTATGTTCTTCAGCTCTTGTCTGGAAGGTGAATGATGCCATTGCAAAACATAAATTCAAATTTCGAATCCTTTCATACAAGTCATCAGAAAATGGATGACGTCGAAGAAACGATCGCGCTAACTCGTTCGGAAATTCTGGATGTGGTAGATCTATCCTACCATGCAAGCAGCAGTCCTCAAACGAATCTCAATGAATTCGATTTGACACACGTTCTTCAGGAAAATGCAATGCTTCATAATGAATACAAGCAACACTAAAAGGTTGCAAACTATGGTAAGAAATATCAGTCGTTGTAGCGGTCTTGTTGGAACTTATTCGGTTTAGCCGTAATGCTTGTTGTCGTCTTGAATTTCTCCGGCGTTCTTCTTCCAATCGTTGATGATGATGGTCATCAAACTCTTCTGTATGCCTCTGAGCCGCTCGTTCACGCATGTCATGAATCCGCTAATGTTTTTGTGAGTCTGATTCTTCTGTTGTTTGGTTATTTTGTCATTGCCTTATCTTTTACAAGCGTAGTTCCCTTTGTTCGTTTGATTCTCCACTTCTCTGGATTCTTTCCAGATCACGCAGCATTTCTAAATGCTCTAGACGATCATCGGAAGACTCATATTCCTGCCTCATTCTTTTCTGATCGCTCCTCTCTTTAGAGTAAGAATCATTTAGTTCAGTCATCATTTCAAATGGCCTATTTTTACATGTGGTTTTTACTACCCGGCTTGGTCTTGTTGGTGTCAGAAAATGTTCTTCATTTTTAGGAATTAAACTACTTAAGGTACCAGGTATTGAGTCATCAACTTGTTCTATTTGCTCCGGAATAAACTTTTGAGGTACTGGGCATTGGATCATCACCTTGAACCATTTACTTCTGATGTTCTCTTTCAGGTTGTTCTGTACCTAGATCGGATCAATATTCTACAGCCCCTGGAGGACTCACGTAAACACTTTCAAAATTACATGATCAATACCATTTACTCTGTAGCATCCATTAACCACACATGGAGAGGTTCGGTTGAAATATATTCCAGCTATAATTTCACAGTACACCTGCGAAAGAGACTTTTAAAGAAGCGTAAAAGTGTCAAGCATGAATTTCCATTCCATGTCTGTGCTGCGATTTCCAAGTAAATAAAATATTCAATGGTTGAAGCAGTGCAAAAATTTGAGATTTTCTAGATAAAAACTAAAATTCCAGGATAATGCGAGAGTTATACGGAAATTGAATGCAAGCATATTTATTATAAAAATATTATAAGAAACATTTGTTATTTCATTTATCTAAAAGTAACATTTTTAATCTGTATAATTTGTATCAGGAGTGTAAGCAATTAAACAATGCAAGCAAAGAAACCTCTGTATAGCAAAAATGGAGTAGCCTAGCCTTTTTACATGTTAAAAATGCAATTTGTTTTGCCCAATATCTTGTAAAATAGAGTTTTCCCAGAATCAAGACCAAGGTAAATCGCTTTTTCGTAACCTATATTATTAAATTTGTAACTTTCATCAAAATCGTTAGAGCCGTTCCCGAAATAAAATATACATATATACACATACACTCATATTCAGAGAAGACATGTTCTTGCCGATCTACCGAAATAACGAAGTTCTACGACGCGCCGTTTTGATCGATAAAACTTCGGAACATCTCTTTTGGACCCTTGCTATGGATTACAACATTGAAATCATCAGTGATTTTGCGGCGCTACGGGAAGTATGCGTGGAACAAAATTACTTCAAATTCAAGAGAGAATACTACAGACAAATGGAAGTGATAGCAATTTATTATTTATTACCACTCTTAGCCGACCTATTTATGGACGATTTTGAAGGAAAAAAGTTCTTTAGTAGCTCAATAAACATTAGGAATATTTATTCCCGGTTCCGTTACATAGATTATGTATTTGCAGAATAGACTGGCAAGGAACGACAATTCGACGAATTTCTAGCGATATTAAATACCCAGTGCGAAGGAATCCGGTTTACTTGTGAGAAAGAAAAAGAGGGTAAGCTAGGTAAAGGAAGAATCTTCCTTCCTTTACCTCTCGCTGAAGAAGGTGGTGGCGATCCACCGAAATATTCAAAACCCGTGTCTGAAACTGAAAAATCTGCGATGCTGCCGGGATCCGAACTCGGGCCCTCGAATAGGGAAGCCGGTACCATTGCCACTATGCGAGCCTACATTCCCATACGCGTGATTTTGTAATGCGTCCAAACATATGTGCAATCCTGTGGCCGAGTTACTTATCGTTTATTCACCCATTGTCCATTGTATGAGGTAATGTATGTATGCTGACATGAGTATTCTTGCTACCTGCGGTCATTCGATCCTGTTCGTCCAAAACGACGCTCCAAAAACTCGAGGTTTCTGCTCTTATGTCGCCAAGCCCCGTGGCCAGAGTGAGAAACGATTCGATATCCGATAGGTCAATTGAGCACGCGACTTCAAGCGAGCACTGTATCAATCGCTCAGGGATACATGTAAACATCTAGATACATACTCGTTTGTCATCTCTAGCACTATTAGGAACTTACAAATATTAGAACAGGGAACGGTCTAGCGAGCCCGTTTGTCGGATATCCTGTAAGGCGGGCACCCGGCCAAGCAGGCACGCATGCCAAGTCGCCACTATCACAGGATGAGAGCCGTAGAAGTCATCGCGCATTGGATAGTTGAAAGAGGTCCGAAAGAAACTTACTTTTCCCGAGATGCTTCTGCCCTAAAGTTGTCAATTTTTGTTAACGTCACCAGGGCCAAATATTTTATAAATTAGTTTATATTGAACCCTGTAGAATTACCACAGAGTTTAAAATTGTTTAGAAGATTGGGAGAAATTT
Source organism: Pyrrhosoma nymphula (assembly GCA_963573305.1). NCBI lineage: Eukaryota > Metazoa > Arthropoda > Insecta > Odonata > Coenagrionidae > Pyrrhosoma > Pyrrhosoma nymphula. Next base: position 5,779,544 of record OY754331.1, on the reverse strand, counting down.
GCCAGGCTCGATGATATACAGATTGCAAGCAGGAAGTAATATAAGCAATGGGATATAATGCAAGCAGGGGAGTGGTGTCTTGATATCTAGTGGCTAAATCGCGGCAATCTTGTGTCGGCAAATGCCTCTCGGCCAGTTCAAGAAAATATGTCAAATTCTCTCCATCTTATTTGTATGTGTCAAATTCTTAGAATAGGCAAGCAGCTATCTCCTGCAACGACGAGAAACAATTACCGGAAACTAAGTATTTGTGGCAGTAAGTTGCATGAACCGCGGTATGTTCTTCTTTCGGCGTGAATGCAGCGTGGCGTATTTTAGTCACACATTCCTCCCCCATGTAACATCCGCGCTCGCGCAGTCGGCTGCTGTGACTGCTAATGACGCGAAGCTAACCTCTTCCTGACCTTGAGTGCACTCTAAATACCGCGTCAGTTTGAGTGATTTCAACTAGGAAGTGGCCGCTAGTGCTGTGCACGCGTGTGCAATGCCACCGCACTCGCGTGTCCGGGATATGATGCTCCCCGTGAAAGACGCGAAAGTTGGAAGACGGTGCTCCTCACCCAGACATTGACGTGCACAGCCAACTGAACGAATATTAGAAGGCACGGAACCGAGGCACCTTTATGTTGGAAGCACGCATGAACGCACGTGTACTACGTGGCTGAGACGAAAGAAGCTGGGACGAGACACACGCCAGAAAACCAGTCACGCTGTAACGCCAGTGGAGTCCAGTTTGCTTGAGTGGAGGATTTATTCAAATTCTATTCTACATGGTAAATTGTGTTTCCATACTTTAAAATTTGAGTTACCAGCACCAAATTTAGCCTAGATTTTTAATAATTGGGATTTATTAAGCATTGTTTTCGGCTTAGATACCTTCTATAAGGTATTTTTAAATAATTATAACCATAAGGAAAGTGATGGAATGTGTGAGTCTGTCCTTTACAGTAGCGTAGCCAGGGGGGATCGAAGCCCCCCTACACCCCGGCCCCGTGTTCTGGCGCCCCTAAGTCTGTGTATTTTTCCACTCTTAGGTCCCAAATACGTAAAAATAAATGTGTATAATACGTAGTCAACCCATCCGCCCATAGCATCACCAAAATTTGTAGAGTTTAGTTAACTGGTTAATTTATGAGTCGGTGCCCCCTAAAAATGTTCTGCTCCCCTTAAACATTTTCTGCCCCCCCCCCCCCAGACCAAAAACTTGGCTACGCCACTGGTCCCTTCATACGAGAAAGCGGATCATTCATACCAATCATGTACCATCTTTCAAGCGGAGTGAGTGATTGCTATCGAAGAAATACATCCTCGAGATGCAGATGTTAAAGGAATCTTTTTTCCACAGGTAATTTTAGGCAAATTAAACAAATGAATTTGACTCGGTTTTTACTGGTTGCGCTTAATACTTACTGCGGTTGCAGAAAGAGGTTAGGTGCCCTATAGTGTATTGCCGAACTTGTAGTTCAAGCTGATTTAGTGGTATTAGATATCCGAATAATGTGGTGCCGGTGCGATAAGTGCATGCATACACGTAAGTCAACTGAACTAGTTCCTACTGTGAGGATATCTGCAACCTCAGAATCCTCGTCATAGGAACAGAGCCGGACATCTTACTTGTTTATCGGGCCTTGCTGATAAGCGCGAGTGGTCTCGGTCTGACCACGTAAGTATCATCGTCTCGAGCATGTTGCTGATCTTCTACGTTTGTACGTTGCGCATTGCCTCGATGGAATACGCAGATATGCCCAGTTAGTCTTCCTCGAAGTCTAAATCCCCAGATACACACATGAGTTGACTCCTATCTGATCGATTTATATCGAGTCGACTCCACTTGGAACCACAACCAGGATGGCGGCTACTCCGTCCAAGTTTCGAATTCTGCCACTACCGATGGCGCATAAGAGTAGGTATGATAATCGTCCAAGTTTCACCTTCCAAGTGGACTCGTATTAGGAGTCAACTCCTGTGTGTAATCACCGCTTAAGAAATAAAAAAATCAAACCTTGGGTGAAAGATGATTATAGATTTTATGATAATGAAGGATCGATCGTTTTACATCTCTTGTCGGCATCTAATTTGTTGAGCCGCAATGGAATGTTGTGCTCTGAATCAATCCTTGCCCGAAATTATTACTTCCGAACGAAATCGAAGATTAAAGAAAGTTCCTTGGGAATCGACGAACATCTTTCAACGCCCAGTGTAAAGAGAGGATATTTTATTACGATCGTTCGTGTTGGGGTCGTTTTTAAAATAACATTCCCGGAAGTCCTTCGAAAACTTTAACATTTACCCTTTATTTGGTCGATCAAAAAAAAAACGGAAAATAGCCTTTATCTTAGAAAAATCTTTATTGAAATAATATTTAATAATATTTCAATAAAGATAGACGGAATGCGTTAATTTTCATGTAAAACGGAAGTTCTTCCAGCTGCTCCAGTAGTTTTTAAAAACCCAATAAATGCACTATTAGTGTGCGAGAATATTTTTCCGTTCCCTAAGCTGGATTTGCATTTTGATACGTATGCGACCTTCGCTCACAGCGACACAGCGGCGTGAATATCATTATTAATTACCCTGCTCTCTCTCTCTCCTATTTGGACGCGCGCCTCGGTCTCTCTGAGTTTGCGTGTTCGGAGAGGAATTGCAATAATCGCGTAATGGCGCTCTCGAGCTGATGGGAATGTACCTCCGCCATTGCTCCCTCTCTCCTCACCATCTCCAATCCTGTTCTCCAAATCTTCTGCACACCTTGTGATCGATCCACTTCTTAGGAAATTCTTTATTGCGTTCTCTCGAGAACAAATAAAACTGTCCTCTGTAACTTTGTGTGGTATTCCATCGTCGACAACATGTATTGAGCGAGAAACTTGCACAAATACACATCAGCATGAGACAAAACACGGGCGCGCGACGAGGGGGTTTGGACCGATGGACAATTGTGATGGGGCGTTGAAAGAGATCTTCACCTCTTATGCGATGCGGTTTGTCAGCAGCAAGCGACAATTTCAAGCACCCATTAATCTCTTCCGAGTTGCATTTTATCCCGTCGTAGTGCATGTCACTGGAGGTAATCCTCTCGAGGAACTCTTTAATATATCAAGCAGCCGTGGATATTCCCGATCGGCGAGTAGATGCGATGGTAAGAGCGGTCGTTCCTCTGTGGACTCGAGGTGGGCCTCGGAGGCACATGCGGTGGAATCCATATGAACGCCAGAACCTCTGACGACGGCGCCAGTTTCTAGACACGGATTCAATGTTCGTCATTCTTAGTTGGTGAGGAACCGCTGACAGTACTCGTCCCATCGCCGAATCTGTGGTGAATTTGCAGAGTGATAGAATTAGATAAGAGAGACACCTCCTGACTGAGGGTCAAGCCGTCTCTCTCTGTCATTATTTCTGGGAGTCATGGGGCCCTCGCCATGGAATTCCACCATTTTGAGTGAATTTCCGCTAATTTCCATGGGATTTCTGGCTTTTCAAAATTTTCCGGGAGTGCCCTGATTTACAGGTTCCATCACCTCCCACTAATAATCGGTGAAACAAAATTATGTTTGCGGAGGGAAACGTTTTAGGAAGCGGAGGATAAATTAAGATAGCGAGAGAGTGAGAGCGCTAGGAGAGGGAGTCGGGTGAAAAATAGCTGTGGGATAGAAACTGAAATGTGATTGCAGAAGGGAGTAATTGGAAATCGTGATAAAAAAGGAAATTAGTAAGGCATGGAGGACAATATTTCACGAAAAATACGATCTAATGGATGACTTTGTTTGCTCGTGTTGTCATCTAAAATCCGGGAATGCGTTCATTGTTAAATGTGCACGTAGCTTTTCGGTAGGAAGCGATAGAAATCCGAAGAGGGTGGGAAAGGAAACATTTTGCGGAGAACGCGTGCTATTAATTCAGTGGTCGCCAGAGGAGGAGAATGCAAAGGGAGGAGAGGCTCCAACACCTTTCCCGCCACTACGGACAATCAAGCGCCGCGGAACTCGCGACTCCAAGATATATAAGTCGGCCAACGAGCAGAAATGACATCCTTTCATCAGCCCTGATGACGATGACTGAGTCAGACATCGAAACGTCGGCCTACATGGAGACCATCACCCGGTTGGAAACCCGAGAAAGCTTCACCAAGTTAATACGCCGGGAAAGCACTAAATCTTACTTAATCTGGAATTACATTTGCAAGAAAATAATTCTTGCAAAATTTTCGAAAGTTTTCTTTATTATTCAATTAACATCTGGCAGATATACTCAATTGACGAATTCTCCTGATCATCCTCAGCATCCGGGATACCTTCTTTGCCATTCCTTCCTATATTTCCTATCCTCTGTAATATCTCCTTATGCGTCGATGACATTATATTCATTTTCACCTCCAGCTTTTTTTATACGGTACAAAACGTCTGCTGTAATTCTTTACTACAATTTTTAAAAAAGTCTCATTCTCCAATTTAATGATGTAGAAGGAAATTTCAATATTACTATCAGGTCTTTGACATTTCGCATCTCAGGTTACCAAGTACAGACAAATATGATGAAGTCTCCTTCCCTCCATTTTTTACCTATATCTCTTCATGGTAGAAATGTAAGAAAGAGTTGTAGGCTTACCAACTGGCACACTCACCGCTACTTCCCTGCATTCGGAGAGAAGGTTGGGATTGGAGTCCACCTTCATTTTTGCTATCATCAGATCCGTTCTCCGATGAAGGCCCTGCTTTCTTAGCCTTTAATTGGTTTTTGGCGCCAGTTTCTAGATATAAAATGGTATTACTCTTACATCCAACCAACCCGCCTTATAGTCTTTAAAATACTAAGAAGCCTTTTATAAGTCAAACTCAACGTAAACTTTCGTACGAGGGAAGTACTCGTGGAAAGTTTCGTATTTTCTCCACCCCTTGTCATGTGCTCAATACAACAAATGCGTGAACCAGACCAGAATCCAGAGACGTGGTATCCAATAGTGGGTGCCCGGTCGAAATAAAGATGTAGTGATCTTCGAGAGTGATCCAAAGGGGGCAGGGACGAAATAAATGTTCCGATCGCAGGTCGCAAGTTGGGTCGAATGGACAAAAGAAGCCGATGGAAAAGAAAACCGAAGGAGGAGTCTATACGGGCAAAATGTCGGAAAAGTTATCAGAACACGAGATAAATCGCTTCAAAGAACACGTGAACCACACCAGTCTCTTACACACATCCCTGATAATTGCTAGATGGCCGTTTATGATTATTCGATATAGGTTTTCCTGGACAAGCGTGGAATGGATTGATATTGAAGAATGGAATTCTCGGGGAGCGAATATTGAGCGTGTTCTAAAATGATTTGCAATGTCCCCGGAACCATTAAGGGATATTGGGGATCAGAATGGAATATGCCTTGCTTATTCATAAAAACAAAGTTTTGGCTATATAACTACATTTCCTGCGTCTTACTGCTGCTTACATTTGAAATTAAAATTAAAATATAGTCTCTGTTATAACAATAAAAAAATCTCACTTCAACTACCTAAATCCGTAAGCGAGATACTTCTGGGAAGCAGAAGGAAAGGATTAAAGACACTTTCCCTATTACATATACTGAAGGCTAAGGTTGAATGTCGCATGCCAATCGTGTTCGTCGCCCATATATGGTGGTCTCTCGCGGTTGACATCGACCTAAGAATTGAAGCCGGAATGTACATTTGTTGTCCTCAGATGGTAACAATCCTGCAGTACAAACTACACTCCATTTTTCTCAGCTACGATACCATATATGATATTTGTCATCTGCTGGCTGGAACAATAGTCGAAAGTATAGTATGTACAACACTTGAGTGCTAACTGGGGCCCAAGTCTATAACTCGGAGCGCCTCAGATGGGAGAAAGAGTTATCTTCCGCACTTAGATCCAATCCCAAATCTGTAACTGGGGAGTGAAAACTCAGCCGCCCGAACCGGAAGGAGAAAAGTGAGCGTATGAAAAATTCTACAGCCAAAGCTGGTAATGGAATGGCTGATTACGGGACGTATTTCAGTGACCAACTTTTGACAACCAATGAAGTTGACTGTACCTTTTCAATCGGGTGGGAGCACTGTTATTCTTCTGCTTTGTTTAAAAACATTCTCAAGATGAACACTTGCGATATGGCCTCATTTCCGCAGTTTAAAAGTATGAAAGAGTCCGATAATTGATACCAATTGAGCTCTCGAGTTTCCGTAACCCTTCATCCTATTTAAATATCAGCGATAGCGCATGTTATTGAATCATCTCGAGGGAAAGACAAAGTATCACACCTAGTGGGCAAACTTCATTGGAATTGCGTTTATTGAATCAGCGATACATGGATATATTAGTGAAAATTATCTAAAATGTATTGCGGTTAACGTACACATTTATTTAATGGGTTACTTGCATGATAAATGGATGACTGAAAAGGTTGAAAACAGAGTAATAGCCGTCCGTTGCACAAGCGACTCAATAGCATAAATCACTAGCTTAGCCACTCGACAACACACGTAAGTTTTACAAGGTAAATTAAAAGTAGCACCCAAATTTCGAGTAAACGCCGCGAAGAAACGTCAGTTCGCATGATATATTCAATGTCTAGCCTAAATAACAATAACACATTGCAAAACACATCGCGTTTTTTTAAATTAAAGTTGCCGATGATACGATAAAATGAACTTCCACAAGGTTGAGCCTAAGACGATTGAGATAATTGCCGATGATTTTCACTTAAAGTCTCAAGATTACACACCACGCTGAATAGCATCACTCTGTAGATAAAAATATCAATTGACACACCAAGGAGCAGTTCCTTAATTCCTGGGAAACGTTCGTCCCTGCATAATCTGATCATGCATTGAGGTTATATCCTCAAGTCATTCTAGTCGATGCAATGAAGATTAGGATTATATCAGCATCGCAACCACTTTTGTAGCGGCGTCAATCCTGAAAATAAAATTAAATCAGCATACGGCTTGGAAAATAAGCGTAACAAGAACAGCTACAAAAATGCCTCCTCTCTGTCTGTGGATTAATAAGTTAATATGGATGACATATCTCACCCTCGTTTCGGTCGTGTAAATAAGATGTATGAGTGGTAGTCACACACACACGGATGAATCAGAATATACAAACAAATACATGACATAACGTATTCGCTGTAATTCTGTCTGTATGTACTACACCGTTCCGTCGAAACATTAAAGCACTGTCGTAATGATTACTTTCTCCTTGGGAGTAAACTTACGTCGGCCTAGCAACTGATCCGGTCGGGTGTGGTCTTTGGAATTTGCGGGGGCGCCGGAAGGCGCTTCTCCTTATAGTTGCAGACTTGGGTCGGGTGACTCGTTCTCACCGGTCGCTTCGTGTTTCTCCTTTCTCCCATGGGGATTGGTTACTGACTACGAAGGTAAAATTATGTTACAAAATATGCTAATTATTCGACGAGTATAGTTTTAGTGAATTTTTTTTCCAGCAATCGGAGTCAACTGCAGCACTTTGATTATTGCTGTCATGGAGTACATAAAATTTCTAATTTCCGTGATTGCAGTATTTACTGATAACTCAAATAACAAGATGGGCATGTGCCTAAATTTTATGACAATTAGTTTTGCTGTAAGAATTCGCTTCTTATAAACGGTTTTTCGTGAAAGTATCATTTTTCTTAAATGAAAAAATACTCTTTTTCACCATTTTTCTTCCATTCTCGCATTTAAAACCTTGTAAACTTAAGTTCAATTAACAAAAAATGGCGTGAAAATGTATGATTTTGCTGTTCGATAAAAAGTGACACGCTTTTCTACAAAATGAATGAAGTGTCAGTCGACGGAGGAAGCACGCGAACGCTACGCAAGGAGGAGAGACTGCGTTGAAGACCGAGAGATGGCAGGAGAGAGAGGCGACGCGGGGAGTGCACCTCGGCCTCCACGAGAGGTCTCTGCGGTCGTGTCGATCCGTCGTTGCGCGACTGCGCGACCAAGATGTCGTCCGCTGCTGCTGCTTTGGAAGAGGGCGGGGTTTATTATCGATTGATGCGGCGCCGATGGAGGGGGGAATCCATTACTTAACCCCTCCTCCCCTCGCATCGGATGGTCGTGGCCGAAAAGCGCTTTCTAAGCCCGACGGAGATGCACTCTGTGTATTTCGTAGTGTTAGTTAGTGCTGGTAGTAACGCACTAGCACCACCAATGGATTCGTATGTTGTTGACTACTCTCATGGAGGCCGACTGTCTTCAACACCAGCGCCTTAGCGACCGAAGAAGATGACAGTTGCAGTGATTTTCGTCGATTACTATTGTATTAACTGTCTCATGATCCTTAAGCGAGATCTTTGGAAACGACACGCGGTGATCGATGCTGCATGTGATTTGGATCAGTCAATTAATCTCGTGTCGTGACACTCCATCGTTACGCCGTTACGTGTAAAAATTATTGTGTGTGAAATAACATGTGTGCAATCGTGCAATACATCGGTGCTTCGATATATATCGCTCCCAGTCAACTCGCCTCGGTCGACTCGGGCTTCGTCTTTCCCTGTGAGCGCCGTGCACGAAGACGTGTCCCGTGCTTCCGCGTGGGGCCGAGCGAGGGCATGAGGTCGCACGGGGAGCCATGCATATTCACCACCACTTGATCGATACGCCGGTGAGAGGCGGCGAGACTGCCCTGGACGACTGCGATGAACGGCAGGCCCTCTTGACACTGATCGCCCTCCCAGAGGACGTCCGACACGTGGTCGTTCCACGCCTACGGCTGCCGACTCTCCTTCTCTCAAATTGAGGACAATCGAGTCAAAAGATGAGGACGCAGTTCCGTGAAATACCATGTCTGCACCCCATCTCTCCATGCTACTTAATTTTGTTTTATCTTAATAATACTTAATAATGTCTATGAATACATTTCGGCTGTTTACCAGCTCCGACTCCTATGTTTATGTCATACCGTCTACTCTTAGGCATAAATGAAACACCAGTACAAGACAAAGCAATACCCATGCCTTAGGTCAATTTCGAATTGAAGACATTTGGCTTGATAGACTGGCACATCACTCACTATCCACCGCGACCTTACCATCTTACTCCCAATCGTGGCCAATACCAGGTGGCTTCACAATACAACCAGAGATAGGATAAAGAAGTTTCGAAGTGTCAGTGCGAAAACTCCAGACATTAATTAATCACTCCCAGACAATTAAGAGTGGCTTGTAACTTTGTTTAAAATGAGGACGTCTGGGAAAATGAGGGCAGCTGGCTGTGCTATTCATGTGGTGGTACGTGCCATGGACAAAGTGGAGGTGGTGTGCCACATTCCTCCGCCCTGCCTGGCTCCCTCACCCCCTTGTGACTCTCGGTTGGCAAGGCACTGTTGTATGGGACGGGATGTGGGGTGTAAAGGGTGTGATCTGTTCCGGCGCCACCAGTTTGTCCCCATATAGGACACTAAGGTCACATTGATGACCACATATTCTCCCTTACCACCTCTAAAACTAGGAATTTGAAGTCTATCCCAGTGGAATGCAAACTCTAAGGAAGAAGACAAGTCCATGCAAATGTGAGTATCCTTTCCATGATGCATTCACTCTGTAAAAGAGAACAGAGACAGAGTATACCGCTTGCAACAATAGCTTTGAGGACACTTGCAAACCTTGCAGTTTTGATGGTAATCTATAGTTCCTCAGGAATGAAATACATCTTCTCACAAAAGGAGATCTAAATCTAAGGCCCTTGGATCAGTTAGCAAAAGATTTCTCAAAAGGATTGTATATATTAGTTTCTTGTATTTGTTCCATCTAAAGTTTATCATTAAAACACTTATTTTGAAAAATTTACATCCGAATTACAGGAGTGAACATTGTGATTTTCTGGAACCTGCATGAGAAGTAGTTGGAAACCTACTTTGATGGTTCTGTTCTGACATTCTGTATGCCTGTTCTGGTTCTGCTATGACATTCTGAATGCTTGCATTGTATTTTTCCGTCAATGTTTCTTCCAATCAGATGTACCTATATGGGACTTTTTTCCAATCAAATGGAGACTCTCTGCAGATCCCCCTACAGTGATCTGCCTGACTTGCTGGACTGCTCACATTCCCCAGCAGAGATGTTTATTACTTAAGATGTCGCAAAGCCACTAGCACCTACTTTTTCTTCAAAGGGGAACAAATATATCATTGTTCCTAAAAGAGACACTCTGTATCCAGTGGTGGGAAATGTGGGGACTAGCATGGGAGCACTGACTCATTTAGGGAAGGGGGGGGGGGGGGGGTTGTATTTCAACTGCCTCAGAATGCAGAGTGGAGTGGGTTTCCGCAGAAGAGCATTTTTCTTTGCGTAAGGAGAGGGGGAGGTGGCTGTTTGCCTCTGCAAGCAGAAGAGAATTTCCTGCTTCATATCTTGTGAATCTCTTTAAAATGTTTGTTCTTTATGATTTGGGAGAATGATGTTGCTCGAAATGAGTCAGTTGGCTAGTGGAAGAGCAGTTAAATCTCAGCATGAATGGAGCTTTGCTGGCATGAATGAGATGGAAATCAATAGATTAGAGTTAAATTTTCAATATAACCTTAAAAATATTGTACAATTTGTAAACTATTGTACCCAAACTCTTTGTGTAGAATGGAGCCACATGCACAATTTTTCTCACTCTCTTTCATCCTTCATCCTTCATATGTGTCCTCTGCCTCCTCCCGTGGAACCTAAAAATGTCTTTTCTTCTCTCCTGTGAACTTTTTAATAATAATAATATCTTTTATTCCATTCATACTACATTTACATTATTAACTTGGACAATTTAAACAAAGTGATGGAATATAAGTACCCCAGAGGAAAACCTGTTTCGGGGTTACCATCATGAATCATTTTACAATGGTAGAGCAGGCGCTATTTCTTGCTTATCAGTTATGTTTTTATATAAGTGATAAAGTGATTAAATTGTTTAGTAATTTTGTGCGTTCGTATTCTAGAGAACCCCTTCAGTCAGCACATGCAGAGAAATTAATATCACATGACTATGCAAAAATAACATATGTACGTACTAATTTTAATATACATGTACACGCATGGATATGTATATATTCACATGGACAAACAATTACATATGTACATCTAAATCCATAATATACTCATATGACTCATAACATACTCACGACACTCATATGCCTATGTATAAGTTGACATCATTTAATAGCATTTCTATATAACCTTTTTAAGTAAAAATTCAACTTCCTCATTGCACATAAGTAGAGACCTGCAAACAGTGGGATTATTTTACAGTCAAAAGTGGTTTTAATTTCGCAAAAGTGGTGATATTATATCCTGACATTGGTGTTATTTTCATGGCAAAACATTTTTTCTGAATTAAGTTCCCTCCTCCCAGCAGACCCACCTGTTGGTGAAAAAAAAATTTATAATACAATTGATTAGGGAAAATTTAAACAATTAATACCATGTTGTATTGACATTTTATATTTTTGTACATTTCACACACCTACCTAACCAATTTACATAAAGAGCCAAAAAAGAGCCAAATTATAAAAAAATGTCCCGCCGGCCTCGGTGGTGGTGGGGTAACGTTCTCGCCTACCAACCCAAAGGTCGCAGGTTATCTTCAGTTGCCAAAGGTGTTGTATCAGTCAAAGGTGTTGTCGAAATATAATAAATAGGTAATAATTGGCAAAAAGCTGTTACCTATAGAGAAGTTATTATTATTTTCAAATGAAAAAATTGCCCGTGTAGTGTAGCGTCGGACCGTGTGTACAAATAAGAAGCACCTAGTGTTTCAGTTTTCTTTATTCTATCCTTCTTTTTACTCAAGCAGAGCAGCTTTCCAGACCTGCTCTCTCTCCTTCTTCCTTAACAACCCATCCCTCTCGCCAAAACAAAACCTTTGTAACCAAAACATTTTAACAATCAAACATGAGTACACTAAAATAAATGAAAACATTTAAACAAAAACTATATCAAATTTAAAAAACAAATACCGAGGTACTGTTCAAACACTGCAGTCTTCCTCCACCCTTTGAAGAATTTTGTTCAGGGATGTTACAAAAATTACATACTTGGACAAAATATGGCTGCGAACTTTAGGGAGTACCTCTTGCCAAACGGCGCTACATCCCGAACACCGCTCTTGACCCCCAAGCTACATGTCGCGGTCGAGTCTACTTTTTTTTCCTTCACTTACTCTCAAGTATTTTTTCCTTTCCTCAGTCCATCCGCTACTTCCCACCCGCCACTGTCTTGTTCCTGCTTTCTAACATTGTCAACTTTTTCTTTCTTTCCTAGACTTTTCTTCATCTTTTCTTTCACTTCTTGTGTAAAGAATTCTCTCTTGCCTCCTTCCTGACCTTCCTTCCTTGCTTGTTCTTTGATTTCATCGTTAAACTTATCTTCTTGTTCTTGGATTGTATTCTCCTGCTCTTCAATTTCTTTCGAAATTTTAGGCAATCTTTCTTCCTCTTGCTCTCTGCTTCTTTCAATAAATGACAGTCTTTGTTGAAGCCCAGTAGTTCTTTCATTGAGTGTGGAAAAGTTAATCAGCTGATCACACTGATCTCTGGAAAAACATTCATCCTTAGTTCTCTTTGCTGCTCTGCACCACATTTCTCCAATGCCTCTTTAATTGCTTTTCTCTACATATTTCGATTAGAACTGCGGTTGCATTTCCCAAAATGTATATACCCCGATCCAATTCATTTGGCATAACAACAGCTTTCCCAAATACTCTGCCAAATTCGCCAATTACTTCTACTTCTACAATGGGAAAATATCGATCGTGTACCTCTAGAGCTCGTTGTATCCGCACTGTTTCTCCCGTATACATGTGCGGGGAAACATATTTCTGGCCCACTATATCAATTGTTGCAACCGTATCATACAATATCTTCAATGGATTGCCATTAATCATTCCAGCATTCAGATATTTCCCAAATATATTTTCACCATTCCCACATTTTATGAAATTGACAAATTCTTTTCCTTCACTACCCTTTTCCATTTTCTTTGGACAAGGCGCAATTAAGTGTTGCGTAGAGCCACATCCGTAACACCTGGGCTGAAATTTTTTCTCGAAATCAAGACCTGGAGGTGCAGGTCTAGCCTTCTAGCCTTCTTGAAAAAAGGGGCAACGGCCTGCCTCGATGGAAACACCGGTTCACGATCAGTCACCGAAGTTAAGCATCGCTGGGCTCGGCTCGAGTTTGGAGGGAGTGATCCTCCGATTCGTCCGAGTGCTGTTGCCCCTGTCTGCGCGTGTCAGACAGTAAGTGCTAAATGACCTTAGCCGTCGAAGAACGTTAAACAAAAATACTACTACTTCTTGATAAAAGTCTTGTTTCTCTTCAGCAGGATTTTTAGAATCAAGCTTTGGCTTGGCGGACTGCATTTTTTTATTTTGTTGATCGTTGATTTAATGGTCCGTTGTTTTTCGTCCCATGATTTCTCAAATAGTGTCAAAACTATCCAGTTTCTCAGCCAGTACGTACGGATCCTTGAAGTTTGGCCATTCATCTATCAAGTGATCTCACACCTCTAGGGGCATCTTCCTTCTCATTTGATCAGTCACTATCAGTTTCTTTAACTCTTCCAAAGAATTCACATGCATACCCTCAATCCACCCTTGAAAATAATTGGTCAGTTTATATACTACATCACTCCATGCCATGCCACTTAATTTAGACTGCTTGTAAAGCCACTGTCTGAAGATTTCAGCGCTGAATTTATATTTCTTGAGTAGTAAATCCTTGAAACTTCATAACTATCTGCTCTTTCATGGGGCTCCCTAGAAATTATATCGTTAAACTCGTTTGGTAGTACCCAGTCAAATAAAGTACCATTTGATGTTCTGGAACACCGGCCCTATCAGCCTGTCTTTCAAACCGTTCGAGGTATAAACTAATATTTTCACTTCTAGGATCAGATTTATCCATATGCCTCGTCAAATCTATCTTCGGCGTTACCCTTTGGGTAGTTTTCACTTCTGATCCGCCGCATTCGTGGTTTACATTGATCTGAGAAATCTTGAGCCTTTCAATTTCTAATTGAAACCATCTTTCTTCTGCCAATCTTTTCTCCTCTGCTACCACTTCTCATTCCAATCTTTTCTCCTCCGCTTCTCGTTCCAATCTTTTATCCTCTGTTAAAAACTTCAACATTTCTTTAACAAATTCCTCATCATAATTTTTACTATCTAATATCGCTTTCTTATACTCCATGACTCTACCATTCTCTCCCACATCAGTGCTGACTTCATAAGCGATCTTCCTCAAAATGTCCTTAGTGGCTCTTGCCAAATACGCCATTATGAAATCTTAGAGTTTGTTTTTTCCACAAATTACGAGAAAACTGCGATCATACGCGTGGAAGTCAAGAGCAGTACCCCAAAAATGTACTAACCATTCGGCAATAGGTACTCACCTATTCAACAGCACAGCATCATCGCAAATCCTTTTCTCAGTTGCCGATAAAAGAATCCAATATGTCACTGCCCGGAGTTCCTCGGTTATGGCTTCCACGCGATGTCACTCTTTCCCGCAACACCTCGTCCAGCACATACAGCCTCGTGACTCCTTCCCCGTCTCGGCAACCATAGACACAAGTGATTTGTCCCCGAAAGGATGCGGATCTCCAAATCCGTTCAACGCCCTTTCCTTGACCCGCGAGTCTTCTAACTATTCCCGGGCTGCTCCCACCCACAAATATCCCACCACCGCTGCCACCAGAAAACTTGGGTTCGCGTCCACATCTGTAGCGTCGGACCGTGTGTACAAATAAGAAGCACCTAGTTTCAGTTTTCTTTATTCTATAATTCCTTTTTCTCGTGCAGACCAGCTTCCAGACCTGCTCTCTCCTTCTTCCTTAACAACCCATCCCTAACAACCCATCCCTCTCCCCAAACAAAAACCTCGTAACAAAACATTTTAAAAATCAACACTAAAATAAATCAAAACATTTAAACAAAAACTATACCAAATTAAACAAATTAAAAACAAATACTGAAGTACTGTTCAAACTAAAGCAGCCAAAATTTCTTCCATTAGATTTGTTCTCCTTTTTGTTAGCACAGTGTTGTAGGAGGAAAGAAATCTCTCGGGAGTCCACATTATGCACAGGGGGTCCAAATCGCTTCAAGGCACAATAATGCAAATGATGATTTAAACAATTTTAGTACCTGAATTGCATTTATTATATCCACTGAACCCTGTAAATTTTGTTGCTGTAATATTCGATGTGATACCCCCAATCCCAACGTCAACTTTTCTGTCTCAAGGCCATGAACTTTTTTTCAATTTTGTGATTAAGCTCACCTCTGTTGTGAGATCTACTTGAGGGTCAAAAACTGTTTTCAAATCTTACTCAAGTGGGGTCTTCTACTATAAGAGAACAAAGTTTTATTGGTGCTTCTGATGCCATCTGCACTAGTATCGACTTTACAGCTTCTGCTTTAGAAGTTGTCTTACCTTGTAAGGAATTAGTAGTTTTCTTAAGAAAATACCTCTGAAAATAATCATGGATGCTTGCAATTTTATTCCACTCCCACTGGCAAATTTTTGTTCAGCATTAGCCTTATGTTTTTCACTAAAAATATGTTTCGTGCCGTGCTGTCCTTCCTTTTCCACGAGACATTTGTGTTGCAAAAACGACAAAGAATTGTTTTGTCATCAGCACAATATAATCCATTTTGTATAAATTCTGCCTCACGCTGCTTTGCCGTCACCATCCAATTTGGCATTATAAGTTTTGGTGAATGTGATACAACTGTCACAAAAGAAAACCAACATACTGATGCAATGACTCGCGCCCCTTGAAAGTAGGCAAACACTCTTCGCATCCCGTAACTTCCTTAATTTTCGTCGTTTTGGGCAAGGTTCCTACTCAATACGTATGTTCATATTGGCGTAAATCGAGACTTACGTAACTCGGGGACTGCCTGTATGGCAAAATTTTGGCATTCAGTTTTCACTCCTTCTGTTCAAGTTCGCAAAACTTGATTGAAGAATATTATATCCGAGTGACATTTCTAAGTAAAGTTGCACCGGAAAGGCTGTTTCAAAATATGTACTGCGTAACTAAATGTTTACAGTCGCGAGTTAAATAACAGAGACCGCCAAAATGAGGAAATTCACGTTGGAAATGTTGAAATTCTCGACAATATATGAAATTAGCGTTTTCGCGGAAAAACCACAATTTGCGTAAAAATTCGTGTCATCGCATTTGCGATTTTTGCATGTCTCTACGCATAAGCTATTGTTTAACCGGTTTAATAAATCCAAATTCAGTTTCTGCCTTGGCCACATCATTTGGCAGTGAACGAAATAATTTTGGTCCCCATTTGATTACCGAGAAATTTAGTTTAGACCTTGGTATTGGAATTAGACCTTGGTATTTCAAAATCCCATTTTAATCTTGTAGAATAGGTTTTTGGTTTGGCTTTTTCGACGCTACGATTGTAAAATACTCTTAAGAACTTTATAAATGAATAAGTGTCTTAATGGCAGGATATTTAGCTTCTTAAAGAGTGGGAATGAGTGGCTTTATTGCAACAACCGTGTAATAACCCTAATGATCTTTTTTGTGCCGCCAGCAAAGGTTTAATGGTGGCTCCACCCCTGCATGTGATTCCATATTGCAGTCTGGAGTTGACCAGGGCATAATATACCATTTTCAACCCTGATTCTGGGCATATGTATCTGAGGAGGTAGAGTTTTCTGGCTATAGAAATCATTTCAGATTTTAATTTATTCAGGTGAAACTTCCATTTACAATTTTGATCAATATATATGCCTAGATATTTAACGTAACTAACCTGTTCTATCACAATACAGTTATCACAGAAATTAACATTACCTTTAGCACAATTTATGCATTGATAATACAGTTTATTTCCATGTGAGATAGTTTTATACTCATATAATAAATGTGACATGTTTTGTTTTTTTCTCACTTAGCAACATGCAGTTCATTTGAAACCAAATATTTAGTGTTTTTAGGTCACTTTGCATCTGTGCATGCTAGTCATAAATATTAAGAGCAGAATAACTTAGTGCAGTATCATCTGCAAGAGACGTTAATTTGCCCATAAATCTCCCTGTGCATAAATCTCATAATGTCAATTTCTAATTGTCATTTACCTATATGAATTATAATGTCTTTTCAATTTTTCATTATGTGTCAGGTTGTTTACTCATTTTATTATACAATAAATTCTGCATAGACATCCTTTTGCACAAAGAAAGAGTCATTCAAGGTTTCTTTAAGTTTCCTATCTGCTTCTTTCTGTAACATGCTCAGCTTGGTGAATGCAGCAATTTCATTTACCTATTCATAAAGATTTCATGGGCTTTGGAGACTTTTTGTTGTGAGTAAACATCGTTCCAGTCGCATGTTTGCAAAATATCATTTTAGTGATTGAAGTCAATTTTGTGATTATGTACTTGGATGTAATCACTCAAAGATATTAAAGGTAACATTAATAACCAGTAGATTACATGTAATCGCATGGTAGTCTGTTACTTTTCAATCATTTGCTCTTCCCTCATATTGAAACTTATCTCAGCTTCGGCAAAAAATATGATTGATGCATGTTTTACTAATTTTAGTAATTCTAGTTGCAGCTTGAATAAGTTGTTCTAGGCCATGGATAGCCGTAAGGGCTTGATATTCGTAAGAAATATCGTTACATTGTAATAAACATAGATTCATGTCGCCAATTATTATCAAATTCCTCTCTTGGGAAATGGCTAATGGCTCCAATTCTTGCAGAAAAATTTCTACTGGCGTGAAATTAAGTCTATATATTTCAATGACAGATAAAGAGGAGGAAGTATTGATGTTGATTGTGAATTTAACCACATCTGCTGTTATTAATTCACCTAATTCACTGGAAAAACACTCATAATTATGCTCCACATAAGCAATCACTCCTCCAGCTCTATAATTATTGTTACCCACAGCAAAACTTCTATTTTCAGTTGTTTGATATATAAATATTTCTGTGTCATTAATTCAGATTTCAGACAAAATTATTATGCAAGATTTTACATCAAGATTTAATAGTTGAATTATGAAATTATCAAAAATTGCCTAAAGACTTCTTATATTTTGATTCAAAACATTTTACCTGCCAACATTTCCATTTGAATCATCTAACAAATCAATAGAAAAAGCATTAGTATTTAACTTATGATTGCTGTTTAAAACTGCCATATTTTATTACAAGTTATTAATATCATTCATACACTTTAGTACCAGTACTGGTTCTTTCTCTGCTTTGCTCATCAGAATTTTGCCACCTCGTATCCAGAGGTACTCGTAGACCTTTTCTTTCTTCGCTGTTTTTGCTGCATTCAAAACAAACCTTCTGCTGGCACAAAATACCTCATTAACGTAGATAGGCAAGGAAGGGCCCTCAAGGTTCAGGTGACTGGTGGCAAAATCCCTCTTCATTCTTCTTTTGGATAAGAAGTTGTCCTTGAGTTGCTGCCAGATGAATTTCACATGAATTCCTCCATGTTGAAATAAGTAGGTTGGTAGTGCCGGCCAATAGAAGAGAGGATGGCAGCATGTATTTTGTTTTAGTGTGATAAGTCTACAGAGCGTAGCAGATGTACGATTGTCAGTCAAGTGTAGAGCTACAGATTCTTTGGTTTAATAATTGTACTCGAATAAGAAGAAATAAACCATTGTTTAATGTAGACTTCTAATACTCCAGACGTCCAACTCCTTTCATATTGAAAGGATAACAGTAATCAATGTCATTCACTTCCACTTTGACTCCTAAGCTAGCCCTGATTTAACACGCAACGCCCGTTAAATTCTCCCTTGAGTTAAGAGGGTAGCCGTACAGCTCAACAGAATGAGAGAACATACGTTTCTCTTGATCCATACACTGGTTGATAAGTAGCTCAATTTGTTTCTTTAGATTAACCTGAAACAATAAATCCATTTTTGTAAAACATGCATCCACCCTCTTACCATGAGCGTCAATAGCTGAGGAGAGATCTTCTAGCCTTTCGTACATTTTATTCGAGGAGTCACCTAAATTAGCCTCCTTTGCTTTTAATTCAGATTTAATCTCTTGAAGTAATCCATTGAACATATCAATGGGAGGAGCATCTTTACACGTTGAACTATTGGAGAATCAAAGCTCATGCTTGATGACCTGCGAGACACTTGGCACTCGTATCACCTCTACGCTTGTCTGCTTGCAATGATCCCTTCAATATCTTCTTTGTTGAGAGGGGTTTTCAGGCAGTTTCTGTGGAACTTGAATTTGCAAATAGCACAAGACAATGAAACTGAACTGTTTAAGGATTTTCTGCACAATTTGCATTAACTCATGCTGGTAGCAACAACTTCAAGAAGCATGCACTATCACCTTGGCCTTGGCTCTAGTCGTGGAGCAGAATATGTCTGAATACGATGGAGGTCTGACAAGAACTAACTTACGTTACCTTCTCCCATCAAACATTTATGGAAAACCCTTAGGCACTCAATTCATTCAGTCATCCCATGACTGTTCTTCATATTTTGCACTGTGTATAGACTTACCTACTTTTAATGGGTGATTCGAATTTTTTTCATTTATCCAGTGATGATTTTAAATTTACTGTTTCTAAAATATATTCTCATATCATGTAGGTATTCTTTTATCTCTTGTTTTCTGCAAATGACATCTTCATTCTTGCCCTATATTTTTCAAGATTTAAGTGTAAGTTACTGACCATGTTGTCCATTATTATTCAATACCTCTCAGTGAAAGGATATCCAGGTTTCGCCCGCATTACCGCCACTTGAACACATCTTCAATTGAAATCTAAAGAAAATCATGAGGAAACATTGATCTTATCAAACCCCTTGCCCTTCTTCCCTCTGCAGACAAGAACGAGCCATCCCGCTTCCTTGGTGATGGAGTTAGCTTCCGAGCCAAGCTGATTGGGATCCTGGAGGTGGGGGAGGCAAGGGGTGAGCGCATGTGTCAAGAGGCATTGGCTGACCTCAAGATGGCCGTGAGAGCAGCCGGTGAGCACAAGCAGCGGATTGCTGTTTGCGTCGCCATTGATGGACTGCGCCTGCGTGATGACAAGACTGGAGTTAGTGATTCTATTCCAAAGAGCCCTCTTCTAAATTCAGTCAGCTGTCACATTCCTCTTCATGTATTACTAATTTTTTATAACAGGAGGTTTCCCTTTTAAATACTACAGTAAATTTATTTTAGACAGATTTTGGTTAAAATACTTCATGTGATTAAGTACATAAAATATAATTGATCAGTATTCAAAGCATCAAATGATATTTTGAATAACTGGCAGTAATAACATGACTGGCTGCAAGTATATCTTTAAGTAAAGAACATAAATTTAAAAGATATTTACTTTATTTAAAGAACTCATATTAAAATAAGAATAAAATATTATTGTTATTTTTTCGAAATAATGTGTATCTCAAAATGTCTCATTGATTAGAGAGATATTGCTGGATTTTAGATTTTTTAAAAGGATCTTTTACAGTTCTTTGTGAGTATTTGGTATGCTACTAGTGAAATGAATGAAATGAGAAAATGGTAGAATTCCTGTGAAACTTGTGATGGAAAATTTTCATGATTATGAGATGAAATGATTATGTGGCAGCTGTGTATGTATTTATTATGTGATAAGATGACTGAATGGATGCTGACCTTGTATACCTCTTCCCCAAGGATTGCCTTTACCACCATCCTGTGCACAAAATCTCCTTCATTGCACAAGACATGACGGACTCAAGGGCCTTTGGATACATATTTGGATCTCCTGACACTGGGCACCGCTTCTTTGGCATCAAGACTGACAAAGCTGCATCACAGGTTGGTGTTATGATTACCCATGTTGCACAGAAATGTTGCAGCAATGTTAAATGAATGTTTCTCACTTGGTTGCAAAAACATTCTCTGAGCATTCAAATAATGGTTCACAGAACGTTAAAAGTGTCCCTAATTGATAAGCTTCTGCAACGTTCAAAGTGAACCTTCAGGGAATTTCCCTGCAATGAATGCGGAGTGTTCCTTGAATGTTCCTGCGGTCATTTGCATATACGCTTGAGCAAATGTTCCTTCAACCAAGGTGCATAATCTAACCGATTCAAAGAATGTTCTTACAACCAATTGGAATATACTTCAAAACGTTGATCATCAATCCAGTAAATCCTTGTATTGCATATTGTATATATTTGGCTATGAAATTTTTATTTATGGGGGCAAAATGGTAACCATCGAAATAATTTCCTCTCCTGGATTCCAAAATAAAAATGTTATTATTTGATACAGAATCACATTTTCATCATATAATACATTAATTCATACTGCCGCATCTCAATGTCAACATATGAAATGCAATTATTCAACCAACTACCTACCCGATCGCATAGTCCAACTTGTAACTCATGTCTACCGATGTCATTTGTATCATAGAAAGTCGTATATACCTGGCTAATCCCGTGCGCCTAAGTAGGTAACTGCGAGAACTAATTTTTAAATGTCAATGCCACGTGGAAAGTTTGACAAAATACCATTTAATCACGAATACAGTTATCAGGCATCAATTAATTGAAAGTTATGTTGCCACATAGGATGAATATTGAGTCAATATCAATTAGAATAAACAAGATTTTTTTTCCAAATATCACACGTTTGTTTACGTTTCAATTAAGATGTAACTTACTTGCGGAAATGTTACGAACATTAATATACATGTATATTCATAGTTACGATTGTGGAAAGGAGAAAACTGATGAACGTCAGGGCTGCAAGTCGGTCATTATTGCCATTATTGGTCATTATTTGTGATCTTGGTCATTAAAAGTCATTATTATGCTAAAAAGTCACTAAAAGTCATTATTATACCGTATTTACTTGCATATAGGACGAGGTTTTATGTCACTTTTATCCGCTTAAAAAATCAGGGTCGTCCTATGTGCGCGAGCGAAGGTTTCTTTGCTGTTTTTCTTTGGGTTAGTGTCAAGGTCGAAATCAAAGTCACCTTTGTTGGATGGTGCGATAATACTATTGTATGACGGGTGGCTTGTCGCTATTTTTGACTCTGTGGTGGCAGACGACGCCACACTACATGTGCTTCGGAAGCGAACGTATAGATGAGCCCGGCGCGGCGGCCGTGTCATCTGATATCCAGGCGCAAATCAACAATTTCTGACTAGCATCTTTGTTACATCTTTAACAACAATGTAGTGGAGTCGATCGTTGGAAGGAACCAATGCCTCCTGCATACAGCCTACTTTGGTTGACCATGAAGTTAATGTAGCCAGGCAGTCAGGCGACAGAAGAGTAGCATTGTTGTAGGGGTGAGATTACAGAATGTACGAAAGTAACGAGCGAATGCTCCACTACCACTACTAAATTTCATTTAGGAACGATACAATGTTACAATACGGACAAGAATCTTCCGTAATATGGTTCCAGACCCCCAGACCATCGTACGTAAGACAATGTAAAATAATCCCAACCCCCTACTCTCCCCAAAAACGTCTTCCGTACGGAATTTATACATTATGTTAATAAACCTCACATCAGTGCTACGAATGAAACAGGGCAAGTGTAGCGACTGCGACGATAGCAACCAAAACAGGAGGGAGAGAGGGGGAGGAGAAGCAAAGTCTGCCAGCCGGCCGCTCGCTGTGAGCCGAGTGACTTGAGCGAGAGCCGAATGACGAACGTAGACTTTGAGCGAGAGCCGAACGCAGGCTTCTGTTGCCGAATAGTGCCCAAAGGAAACGAAGTGTGTTCTCCAGCGTAAGGCAGCTATGTTAGTGGCCATCCCCTACTCTACGTTGGGTCCGGTTCCGGTGAAGGCCGTATTGTTTTTGTTGCATCCATTACAATACGAGGTGAGTGATCCTTGTCGTTCGTGTTCGATGAACTTCCCTGTCCCCTATGATCCAGTCACTATCCAAATTACTGAGTCTGCCGTATGGGCCTTGAATATTCTCGATTTTAATCGGCATGCACTCGGTTTTCGTAGAGTTCCTGCTGAGAATGGGAAGTGCCGTTTCAAGCCGACTTGGCTAGAAAAGAAGGACGCCAACGGTTATTTTATTAAGGAGTGGTGCCGTGCAGGATATTCGGAGGAAAGGGCGTTCTGCACTGTATGTATGAGTCAGATTGCTGTCACGGCAGGTTTTCAAGTACTTGAACAACATTACAAATCGGACAAACACAAAGATGCCTGTCGCGTCAATCTATCAACTGGTCAGCTTCGGCTTGAAATTGAGCGCCCTGGTTTAATCTCAGCAGGAGAGGTGCCGACAACCAGTAGAGCTCCAATTCGCAATACGTACCCAGCTGACAGTGGAAACGTTGCCGCTGTGTGGCTTTTGAAATGCTGTCTCTCCAACTTCTCTCCAAATTCGTGCGATGGGATCGAAGCTACTTTCCAAGCTATATTTCCAAAAGATGTCAGTCACATGTTCACTTTTTAAGAATTGTGTTGTTGTGGTATTCTGCTTTTTAAATCTGCCACGAGTTCCTGTGCATCACGGGCCGCCACAGAGCCTCGTGGGGGAGACTCGTGTGAGGAGCCGTGCGGCTGCAGAGAAGGCAGTGAGCTGCACGCGGCAGATTTAAAAAGCTGGAATACAGTACACATAAGGAAGTCAGCGCGCTCACACGTTTATTGTCAATTGTCTTGTTCAGGTGCATGGGAGGGATCGATTAGAGTTACTCAAAGAAGCCAGAGACCACTACGTCGCTGTCTGCTCACACATCCTTAAGAAATCGGCGCTGAAGACGAAAGCGCTTGCGAAGCATTGCCGGTGTATTCACTCCAATGAAAGGACGTCCAAGCGAAGCCGCAGTGACATAGCGGCAATCGCTCGGGAGCTCCCTCTTTCAGATGAGGTAAAAATTGACATCCTCTTAGATGAGCGGAGGATGCTTCAAATGGAAAAGGATGATCCAGGTAGTCAGGATATGCACATTGATGAGTATTGGGAACAATTTTTCCGTATCAAGAGATCCACCGGGGAACCGAAGTACCCTACAGTGCCCACAGTTGTGAAGTGTGTGTTGTGCCTTTCACATGGGCAGGCGGACATTGAACAGAACTTCTCCTCATCTGGCTGAACCCTCACTTCCGATAGAGCCTCAATGTTTGAGCTGACACTTGACTCACACATGGTGGTGAAGGGTGTTATGAGGAAGTATGGCAACAAACTGGAGAATGTTCCAATGACAAGGGCATTGCTAGCTTCTGCACTTAGTGCTCATGCGAAGTATTGTGAGTGCATGGAGAATGAGAAGAAGAAAAGGGAAGAGGAAAGTCGTATGGCTGAAGAGGAGTTGGCAAGAAGAGCAAAAGAACAGGAAAAATTAAAACAAATGGAAGAGGAGCAAGAGAAATTGTGTGATCAGCAGGAAAGGCTTAAAGCTATGAAGAAGAGAAAAGAAGAGCGTCAGATTAGCTGGTTGAGGTAGCCACCAAAAAGCTTAAAACTGCTGTAGAAAAGAAAGACATGGAGGGAGTTGCTGTAGCCCAAGCTATGCTTGAAGGAGCGGAGACAGTCTGAAAAGAAGCTACAGAAAAGAGGAAGGAGGCTGAGAAAACTCAGCAAAAGGTGGAGCAGTGCACCTCTAAACTTATATCGGACTTCTTCTCCCGCAAGCCCAAGGACACATAAATACGTATTTTTTAATGCTTTGCATTTTTCCCCTCATTTTGTCCTTCTAGTCTGGAAAACGTGTCTCATGTAATCACATTATATTTATCACTCAACGAAGTAAATATTTTATTTTACTATTTAGTTACCATACGTTTCTAGTAAGGAAGTATGTGCAAGTTATTTTTTTTGGAAAGTAAGTTTATTTTATTTTGCATTACTTTAATGTGAATAAAGTTTTATTTGACTCATTTTTTAATACGTCGTTCAATTACTTTCCCTCTTCAAAGGCACGATATGTACCAGGAAACATCAGAGCCCTGCATTCTCTGCCAACTCCCCAACTGGCGGTCGACTGGACCCTAAAAATCCCTTGCAATGCGCGAATTGAAGACGCGCGAGTACAAGATATGTGTCCGAATCGCACATTTTACAGATTTTCGTTGCTTAGTCGGCCAGTTGACTGCCAGTGTGCGAGTTAGCGGAGAATGCAGGACTCTAGGAAACATATACTCAAGTATGTTTGGCCGATTTCAGTAAGGTTTTGGTTGTATTTGGTCAATTTTTGGTCATTTTTGGTCATTATTTGGTCATTATTTGGGCAAAAATAAGTAATTTTTCCATTAAAACCAACCGGTAGGAGCGCTTGCAGCCCTGATGAACGTACCAATAAAAGCATTCCAATAATCTAATGTAGCTAGTACAACGGAAATTAATTACTCAAAGCATGATTTGGAGAGAGAGGGATTGCATTTTCCTTTCAAATCCATTGCATCTGTTTGCACATAGTTTCGAATACATTCCACATGCAACATATACGCAATGGACAATAAAATAACATCCTATCGTTTATACGGTTTTTAGGCCAATAAAGTTGTTTCATGAAATCGCATCCCTATTATGATGACTACCAAAAACAATTTCACAACATGCAGCTCCCTTCTCAAAATGTTACTTTTCCCTTCTCTCTCACGGTGTCAGTGAGTGAGGTGAACATGCAGTAGGAGGAGAAGTGACCAGGATAGGTATCCGTATCGGGAAACGCCAGGGTGTTCCGACCTCCCGCAAGTCCCTATGGAAATAAACACGAATTCCTCCTTTTATTTATTTATTTCCACAGCCACTGAAAAGAGCTCGGAAGGCCTTTGATATCAGGGTATTCCATGAATAACAACTGACGGTCACACACAACCGTGCCCTGAGTGGGGAAAAATCCCCTGATCCCTGAAACCCTGACGGGAGTCAATTTTAAAAATCGACTAAAATAATATCAATAGGGTTAGAATAACGAATACCTAGACAAATTTAAATTTCTTTTTATCGCCAACTTCAATACCACAGAAAAAAACCCTGAGCTAATGGCCTTACCCTACTTGGAAGAAAAAAGTTAAATGTAATTAGAATATTAAAAAAAAAAAACAGAATTTGAATGGAATTCAGATAGGAAAACACATCATTAACTCAATAAAATATAACAAACGAATGAAAATGGTAAAAAAATTATAAATTAAATTACTTACCTTTTCAATATTCAAGGCAGGTAGCTACTTATCCAGGTAAAAATCACCATGCAAAGAAATGCGGATCCGATGAATCCAAGACTCTCACTGAGTGCTTCTTCTTAGGGACAGTCTCTCTACCAAATTTTACGGCAATCACTTCAAAGGGAAAACCCCTGCAGCCGCGACGCACGTGTGCGTCGATGGCCTGCAGGGTAAGTCGACCTTGATGCACATGTGCGTCAGCGGCAGCAAATGTGTTAACATTTGACATTCATGGATACTCTCAAGTGGACTGAGATGACATGCATTGCTTAAGGAAGGGCTGATTGATGATAAAAAAAACATTGGAAAGGACAGAAATATTGCAATATTGTACCTGAAAAACTTTGGCAGTCTAGTTGAGAGCAGTGAAGTAGAAGCAGTGGTTAATGGCTAGTGACATTGATTTAATTACAGCTGATATTGGTGTTTGAAGTGGTGATACATGAGTTTAATGGAATTATTTTACTTTACATGAAAATTAATTTTTTATTAAATAACGGTGCATGTCAAAGCTGTAAAGATTTAAATAACTGAAAACTTTGTTCTGTCCGCCATATGTTTTATGGTTCCATGAGATTCAATGTGGTGTCGTCACCAGGTACAATATCTGGTTAGAAGAAATCACAGCACTTGCACATAAATTAGTTGGGGAGGGGGAGAAGAGGAAAGGTTCTGTAAGAACGTTATTGTTTTGGTAATGAAGGGGAGGAGGGGGGTTTTAGTGTGAATGGTTTTAGGGTGGGAGGAACGGGGAAGTGGATTGGGGAATCTTTTTCATTTTTTTTATTTGGGATTTTCCACTCAATAGCAGTTTCCCTCACCAAATCCCACGCATCCATCTTTCATGAGAAAAAGTCCTTAAATACCCTTAAGTTCAGCACCCTATCCCCACCCGTCCCTATCAAATGCACCTCCAATATATCCATAACCCTTAACTCCTATCCATTTCCTTCCTCACTCCATCCCACCATGACTACTTCTTGGGTCTTCCTCTTTCCCTTCTCTGCCTTACGGTATCCATTTTAGAGCAACTCTCGGTATTCCCTCATCCCCCCCATTCTTTGGACGCGTCCAAAGAATCGTAATCTTCTTTCTTCCGAAATCTCCACTGCATCCTTTTTCACCTCCATGATTGCTCTTATCTCCTCATTTCTCTGACTCTCTCTATTCTTGATTTCCTGGCCGATCTCCACCTAAAGTACATTTCTGTGGCTCGTAATTTACTTTTTTCTCTTTCGTTTGTAGTCCATGTTTCGGCTCCATAAATCATTATACTTTCTCCTATTGCTTTAAATATATTTGTGTTTGTTCTTTTAATGAAATTGCTGCTCCATAGTAAGCGGTTCAATATTCCAATTTCCCTGGCTACTACTCTGGCATCTACGATTCTCTATTTATAATTTCGAGGATCCATCGATTTGTACTACTGATCCTAAGTACTTGAAATGGGTGACTTTTTTGATCTTATTCCGTCAATTTCTACATCTTCATTGCTGGAGGTCAGATGTTGGGTTTTCTTCCAGTTAATATTTTTACCCCATCTGTTATATTCCTCTGATAATTTCCTGCACATGTAGTTGATGTCTTCAAAGTCTTGTGAAATAATGACCTGGTCATTTGGGAATTGAAGATTTGAAAGTATGTATTATATTTTCATTCAGAGGTAACCCCATTCGTCCACCTTTTCTAGTCCATTCTATTAAGCTGACATCTATATAAATCGTAAATAATATAGGTGAGATGCAACATCCTTGAAGAACTCCTTTGGAGGTTATGAAGGCCTGTGATATATATTTGGACTGATTTTAATTGCACCTTTGTTATTTTCATACACTTGTTTTTGTATTTTTCATATTGGTTCACTTATTCCAGCTATTTCAAGAGCTTCTCATAACTTCTCCCTAGGGACATTGTCATATGCTTTCTGAAGGTCAAAAAATACCAGTTCTACTTCCTTATTTATAATTTGGCATTTTTCAAGTAACTGTTGTACTGTAAAAATATGTTCATTGCATGATCTTCCAGCAATAAATCCACCTTGTATCTCAGATGTTATATATTCCTGATCTAATTGTCTCTTAATTATTCTTCCTAATATCTTCATCCGTGGATTTGATACACAGATCCCACTGTAGTTGTTGCTATCTTTCCTGTCACCTTTCTTATGTTTTGGTATTATATACACTAGCTTCATTTCGTCTGGAATCTTTTCTACTCTAAAAATACTGTTTATAAAACTCGTTATTGCTTTATTAATTTTGGATCCTCCATATTTTATTAATTCCATTTTGAACCCTCCTGGTCCGGTAGCTTTATCATTTTTTCTCTCTTTTATCGTCTTATTCACTTCTTCCTTACTTACTTTTAATCGCTTGCATTATTAAACTCCCACTTACATATAGCACTCCCTTTAAATTCTTTCTGGGCCTCAGTAAGTAATTTCTTGAAGTGTTGTTCCCAGTTTTCCATTGGAAGGATCTGCAGATTAGTTTTGTGTTTCTTCTTGCAAGCAGCAACCTGCATTGAAGTCTCTATTCCCTCTTTGGCTCTCCTTGTGATTTCCTTGGACCATTCTTGATACATAATTTATTTTTGAAAATGAAAGAAAGTCTACAGACGATAAATTGATTTCTCCATTGATTCCATTTGGGCATTTCCCCCCAAACATTCTTCAATTATGACACAGGCTTCCTTAGAGGTTAAGCTCAAAGGCTCAAGGTTGCTTTACAAAAAAGCACTGAATTTTTTGCAAATTTTGGAATATTTCATAAAAGTTCTCAAAATTTTGGATTGAAAACAAATTTATAAGACATAAATCAAAAGTTTTTTCAATTTTCTTTCTTGTGACACTTCTCTCAAGTTTGTATGACCTTCATTTAGCAAAAGAAACAGAGACTGCGAGCAATAAAAATGAACTATACTTGCTTTTCTTATGGAGGTACAAGTTCAATAATCTGGAGTCGAACCTGAGACTATTTGTTTGATAGAAGTAGCAAATTATTTGCAAAGTGGCTACAGTTTTCAATTTTTTAAGGTTGTTCAAGTTCTGGTTCTAGAAACAACTGAGCATTGCAGAAAATAATAATACATGCATCAAAATGTTGCAGTTTTAGATGTATCTGCTTGTTGCCTATCATAAGATTTCCTTGGAGGTTTATTCTCTTTCCACTTCCTTAATTTGAACGAACAGTATATTTTAGCCCAAGTTTTGAATATTTTAATGTAATTTCTTGTGAAAATAAGCAGCATTATGTGCCTATTTAGGCTGGCTGTTTTTTTTTTTTTTTCATTTTTAGTGCCTAAATATCCTTCCCTTAATCATCAATGATACCCTGGATTTGATCGCCTCATGTAAGCCAACTAGGTAGGGAAAAAGATAAATTCTTCTTTATTCTAAAAGAATTGTTTGGGATTCATTGTACCTTGAAGTATTCTCTTCACCCTGGTACTATGCATGTGTATCCTTACAGATTATATATGATTTAATGTTTTATGCTTAATGTTAAATATGGTTTTGAGGAGCTTTAGCTCAGGTCCATAGGATTTTTGTTCTTCGAAAAAGATCCTTAAGGAGGAGGATGTATGCTGAATCTGAAAACACCAATCACTTTATGTAAAAAAAAAGTTAATCTAAAATATTATTGCAACTATGTTGTTAGCTTATATGAATGTGCATGCTCTGTTAAAATCCATTCTGAGGTATTCAGTACAACCACCTCCATTCTTATTCACACAAGGCTAAAACACGATGTTATCTTTGAGCAACATATTGTGAAGTTGTTCAGCAATGGCCTTTATTAAAAATTTTCAATATTATATAATGCATTTTTGGAAAAAATAATAACAAAATATATGAGCCAGCTAAGTTGTTAAAGAACAATGGTCAAGAACTTCATGATATTTTTCACAGTTTACGCTACATGAGAGTATCTAAAAGGATGGCTGTCTTCTGTTTCTTGATGTGTCCAGTATCACGTATTTGATCAATGGATGTCACAAATGAATAAACTTCCTACTCCAGGTGGTGATTGCGATGAGAGACCTATTCCAAGTTGTGTTTGAGCTCAAGAAGAAGGAGATAGAGATGGCCAAGCAACACATTGAGCAGCAGCAGCAACTCAAATACTCCTCCTCCAAGTACTCATCTGATTCAAAGGTAATAATAATATTTATTTTCATTCATTTGGCCAACACAGTCATGGAGTATTCTTAAATTTAACGTACCTACTTACATATTGTATTTAAAAAGCATAAATACACAAGGAAACAACATTTTATTTATCCAAGAATCATTGCTAGTTTTAATGCAATTAAAGTGATAATTCCTGCAAGCATTCATTTTACAGGTAATTAGTAATAAGAGTCTTCTTTTTAAGACATTATGTAGGGAATGAGTTTCATTTCATTAGTTAATTTATAAAAAAATATAGATATTGTATTATACTGACACTTTTGATATAAGGTCAACTAAGTTTCATCCTTATGTTTTAATGTTGGACCACTTTTAATTAATTCTGCAATCCATCATGCAGTAATTTATTCATAATCAGGAGAACCTTCTTCATAGAACCTTCTTACAGAAGTCCACAGCACATCTCTTCTCTCTTCCCAGACTCCCAATTCATTCCTCCTCCTCTTCTTTCTCAACAAACCCCTCACAACCTACCAGCCAAGCAAAGAATTGCAATAGTTAACAAAACAACAACTCCTTTTTTAAGTAATAAGAACAATAAAAATATTATGAGCATGTTCAAAAACATTACTCTAAACCATCAAACAATACAGTATCCTCCTTACTTGGAAGAATTTTGTTTGGGGATGTTACAATGATTACATTACCACGCATGTTTAGAACCCACAGGAGTACAACTTCTGGCGCCACACACCAAATTCTGCTTCTGATTTCCAAACTACAGTAGAAGTCTGTTATTATGAGTCCTGACAAAATTCAAAAAAGTACTCGCTATAAGGCTCACTCGTTATAGTCTTCGCCTACTTTAACCCTTCAGTGGGTGCGTGGGCCACTGGGGTGGCCCATAGTGATTCATTTGTCTGCCGTTTTTCTTAGGATGGCACAATATACACGTGATTTTCAGTAGCTGCACATTATTATGTCCTCGAAAGCCTCACATGGTCGTTTGTTAAAATATGTAGCAGGTTTAGCATTAAATAATGCGCAAACGGAAGCCGGCATGACTGGGCCACCAGTGTGGCCCACGCGACTGTGTAACCTTTTTCTGTCAGCAACACTTGTAGTTGTGCAGAAAATTTTGTCCGATATTTGTCTACTTTGACGAGCGAACAATGTTCGGAATGTTTATGTTACTTTTTTGGGTACCTCAGCTAGAGTTCTTCTTTCTTGCCTGCTCCACAGGGTAGGGGGCGGGGGTGCAAGCAACCAGGCTCAACCCTTCTCCCCGATTTTAGTAACAAAGAGCCTCCCTCCTATGCTCAAGGAGTAGGGATCCCCAGTGGTACCGTTTATCGAGGGTACAGTTACCCTTCTTCAGGGTTCCTTTACTCTTAGCTTGGCTGACGTACGGGTATTTACAGACAGTGTGTGTCGCTTGCCTGGAGCGTTTAGACATGTGCGAATCGTTCTCTTTGCAGACTCGCATAATTGTCAACAGAAGTGGAAGTTTTCCGTATTCTATTTATTTCTATAATGCTCTGGGAATAAGTATGTGCTGTTAGGTTCAGCAAGGTAGTGGAATAAAAAGGGTGAGAAATCGTGCGAAAAACTCTTGTATTTGAGGCTTCACATACGCCATACAGAACACGACATCAAACTACGACACACACACATATTTGGGTGGGAGTGAGTAACAAAAGAACATTAAAAAAATGGAATTCACAGCACCGCCAAAATACAAAAGAAAAACAATTGCCAACACATATGTTAACACTTCCCCTTGTTGGGATTTGTTTTTAAACTTTGAAATCAATATTACCTACATAACATTGAGTCCTAGATTTGCTGAAATACTTTTGATTCTAGGACCTGGTAAGGCCTTGGTAAAACCGTCTGCTATATTTTCCTCAGATGGAATGCACACAAAATTGACCACATCATGCAAAACACTTTCTCTTAAAAAATGTACATCTATATCTGCATGTTTGGTTCTTTCAGATCGAGAGATACTATTTGACAAAGTGATTGCACACTGGTTATCATCAAAAACAATACAGGGTGTACACATAAATTCTGAACAATTTACCTCATTTAGGAAATTTCTTAACCACTTTAGTTCCTTAGTGACCTCTTTCATGGCCATTAGTTCGGCCTCCACAGTAGACACAGACACTCGTTGCTGCTTTCTACACTGCCACATAATGGCTGCACCACTGAACAATATTACAAATCCAGTAATGGACTTGCGATCAGAAAGGTCATTGCCCCAATCAGCATCAACATAAACTTTTACTGGTTCACTTCCTTTCTTATAAGATAGTCTATATCCCTCAGTTTGCTTTATATACCTCAAGGTATGCTTTAGCTCCCTCCAATTCTTACGACTGGGATTTACACAATGCTGACTGAATTTACAAGTAGCAAATGATAGATCTGGTCTCGTGTTATTGAACAGATACAACAAGCTACCTATAGCTTTCCGATATAAGTAGTTGTCACATGGTAGTTGTCAACCAATTCTGGCTTTTGGTGGGCATTGTAGCTTCACCCAGTACCTGCCGAGTAATCCAGCAAAATATGGCATTAAGGTGTTTGCATTAGTTATTGTAAAAAATACCTACACATTTAATTTCAAAGTTTATGCAAAGTCACAGCTCGAAGGACCGTACCGAAGTATTAATTCTGCTGAAGATATTGTTGTTCAGTTAGTTGAACCAGTTGTGGGAACTAACAGAAATATTGCCGGTGATAATTGGTTCACATGTGTTCCCTTGGCCAAAAAATTGCTGGAAGAATAAAGGCTTACATATGTTGGCACGATAAGAAAAAATTCCGAACGAACGTTTACCCAGCAAGAGTAGAGCAGTGATTTCACCACTCTTTGGTTTCCACAAGAATTGTACACTCGTGTCATACTGCCCCCAAAAAAATAAATCTGTTCTGTTTCTCTCCATATTGCACCACGATACTCCATTGATCCTTTTAAGTGGTGGCCAAAAGAAACCCGATATGATTTCATTCTACAATTTAACTAAAATTGGTGTGGATCTATTGGACCAACTCTGTGCAAAATATAATGTGGCGTGTAACAAGAAAGTGGCCTATGGTGATTTTTTATGAGTTATTGAACATTGCTGGTTGTCAATGCCCTTAGCGAGCTCAAGGTTGATTCAAAATCTTCTCAAGTTATTAGACATGATTTTCTGCAGAAGATAGCCTGGGAAATAATAAAACCGCAAGTAATGAAACGGATTGGAATTACTACTCTTCCAACGCAAATAAGAGCACGGGCTCGTGCAATGCTTGGAATATGTGACCCCATCAACCCTCCAATTAAAAATTGCAGTTCTTATTGACAGTACAATGCCTGTTGGAGAAGCCATGATAGAACAACAAGACGGTGGTTCATAAAAGGCGGTAAATGGACATACAAAGATCACTTACGAGACATGTGTGTGAACTATATTCAAGAATGATTTTTTTCTTATGCTCATATCTTCTCTTCCTAAACTTGGTGAAAAATATTTGAGTAAATATATGATAGTAAAATCAGAAATTTCATAATGCATTTTGTGATCCATTTATTATTTTTGATTGACATTTTGATCAAATTTTTTTTCTATAGTGAATCTGATCATTTAATTTCTCTCTGTAAATTATTTTTCACATATAAATTTAATGAAAATGACCGAATTTTGAAAAAAAAATATTTTTATTGCACAATTTTATCAGTTTTGTCTTCCATTCACTTATATTATTATTTTTACATAAATTTGGTCATCATGGGTGTTCGATGCTCAAAATATTTCACGATTTATCAATTACTTTGCCATTTGTTCCACTAATAACTATAAACATGTTCCCTAGTGACAAAAACCTAACTAATCAATAGATAATAGTCGAAATATATAGTTTATAATAATATTTTACAAAAATATTGAAAATTTTAGGCAATATAAAAATTGAATTTGGGCCATGTGCCCAACCGTGTAACCAAATTTCACGTGTGCCCACTCGAGGGTTAATCCTTTCGCTACAAACGGAGCTCCGTACTGGCAAAGCAAAGAAATTTTCCCCGTCCCAGTTGTGAAAGGGTTAAAGATCATTGTCATAAATCAAGTATATACTGGCAAATTTTATTTTACGTAATTGTTAACAAAAAATAAGACATTAATCTCGTTAAAAAAATGAGTCTATTGTGGGCTGTGTAAAGTTCTTGGCATAGTGTTTCATGACGAAATCCTCTACATGTTTAAAAGCCATTAGGTCATTCACTGTCGCATTTTTAGCAATATATAATTAATTTATCACACCTAATGCATGTGTGAGAGACTCACTACTTGGTATTTTATACAGATCTTCAGTACTGTCGTACTTCATACTACTACGTACTTCACTGACATCAATCATGACTGACTGACATCTACTACTCACTACATACTTCACTGACATCAACCTTCTGCTGTTCTATTAGCTCGTTTTCGGTCAGTAAACCATCCACTGTAGTGTCCTTGTCGACCTCAACATATTCGCTAAAGTAACAGCTAAATGTTAATGATGTTCGATACAGTTTTCCAGTTCTCAGCCACCTCCTCCACGTCCACATCTCCTCCAACTGCAGTTTCTTCTTCCTCCACAATGTCTGTTCGCTTGTTCTTGAATCCTGAATGCCTAAAACACCTACTTATTAGTTCTGGGTTAATTTTCTCCCAGGACGCTGCTATCCCATGGATTGCTTCCAGCACATTCCATTTGAGCTTGTCCTCTTTAGACACTAATTTCCTCATTGATGAATTGAGAAGCATTGATCAAAAGTGGTGCTTTAGAACACGAATGATACCTTGATCTAGGGATTGTAACACACTGGTGCAATTGGGAGGAAAGAACACTAGTTCAGCATTTTTCAGTTTGACAGAAGAGTGAGCGGGACACCGATCCACAAATAGCACTACTTTTCTGTTTCGTCCTCCAATTCTCACATCAAATTGTGCCAATTTTTCCTCCTCGAAACCTCGAGACTCAAATCCTCGGAGACTCAGAAACCACAAGAGACTGTCGCGTCTCGCAAAGTGCCAGAGAGTGATGAGACAAATGCTGCAACCTGGCTCTGGTCAGCGTGAATGCTCAGGTCTTTGTGATTCCTGCAAGCACCCTGCTTTTATTCGGTCCGCGCTGGTGCTGACATCTTTTTCCACTTTCAAGTCGACCTGTGAACATTCCCACCAATCCAAAGTGCGATTGTTCTCATTAGCAGAAAAATATGATTGTGTTGTGGGTTGCATGCATTTTTATATGGCTATAACATTGTGATGAAAAACAATTATAAAATAATAAAGAATATTTCACAAATTCTTTAGAAGTTTGACTTGAAGCTATTGATTTCAGTCATACTAGCACATTATTAATCATTTTCTCGTCAATATATCCATGGAATCTGTGTGGTATTCTTTCCTCATGCTCAAAAATAACCCCCACCCCCCGTGAACTTTATACAGCCGATATTTGACCAAGAATGAGGGGCTTGCATGTAGACATATGCACTCCTATATTTACTTCATGCGTCTTACAATGGCAAAAATTTTCAAATAAAACTTGAAAATGTTCCCTATTGGAGAAAAATCTCTCTCAAAGTGTATAATTTGCCTGTTCAACAAATCTGCTGCATTTTCTTTTAGGACTCGGGGGACCAAGGGAAATCGATGCGTCCGATTGCTGAGGACCTACAGGAGAATGGCGGCAGTTCGGTTGTCGGTGGGGGGCGCTTGGCGGGGGCTTCGTCCACCTCCGGGAGCCACCGTCGCCACACATCCACTGCCCCGGCATCATCAGCCGTGGTGGCCATCTCGCCCCCTCCCCGCCACCCCAACGCCTTGCAGCACCAGCAAACCTCAGAGGTGATTGCAGACCTGCTCGACCTCGAGATAGAGTTGAACAGCATCCAGGCTGGCATCCACCAGATGGAGAAGATGACTCCATCAGACGACCCCTTTGGCCCCAATGCCATTGTCGCCGCCACCCCCCCCACCGCCCCCTCGGTCCCTCCCCCACTGCGCACCACCCCTGCGCACATCCTCTCCTCGCCCCCTTGTGGCGTCTCCTCGGCGGTGGCCGCCGTAGAGGACCCCTTTGGCGACTCGTTCGTAGGGCCTCCCTCCTCGAGCGCCATCCCTCGCCCCTCCCCTCTGCCCCCGCCCCCTACTGCCCCCCCTTCCTCCCTCCGAGAGGCCCCCACCACCAAGGCTGGCCTCGTGGCTGCTGAGTCTTCGTGGTTCGAGAGACCCCTTGGCTCTGAGGATCTTTTTGGCGAAGTGTTCCCCCCATCGGTCGGGGCGGACGTCACACCAGGCAGGGAGCAGGTAGGTCCCTCCCCCCCACCCCCTCCTTCACCCCCACCCCTCCCTGCCCTATCCTCACCCCTCCTCCTGCTTAGACAGATCCTCAGACAACTTGTTAGGCCACTCTGATGTAACTATGCTGATTTAGCCGAAAGGTGTTGTGTTTCTTATTTTTTTTCGTTTCTCTCAACTCTTAAGATTGCTCGAGGAGATAATTTCTATTGTGCTTATGATCCAACTGCAGTGCGTTCATGGAAATAGATATTTTGAATTGCAAGCTTTTGCATTTTCCTTCTTGGCGAGTGTGCTGCACTATAAATTTGCACTTTTCATGAGCCCTGAAATATTTTATTTAATTGACTAATCAACAAAATGTGGAATTTTTAACTTCAGAATTAAGAGTTTAAACACCTCATTTTTCTTCATGATGCAGAAGTCTTAGAATATCCTTGAAAAAAACAATGTAAATCATCTTTAGAATCATCCTACTTTAAATATTTTTTGGTTAATTATATTTAGTCTAGCATATTTACAAAGAGAAGTGAAGATATTATCTTTTTAGTTATCATTTTGAAAAATGATGTCTTGGAAGAAGGACCAAACCTCACATCTGTAACTTCAAAGTCAAATGCACCACCACCACCGAGATGTTTAAATATTGATTTTGTTTCTTGGTTGAATGAAATTAGATCAAACTAATTAAGGATCTAAGGTGGACAGAGCAAAGAAACTAAGGTGGTTAACCGTGGAGCACTTAAATTTCAAGATCTCTGGACTGTCCACACTGATACTATGGTGAAAAATGCCGTGGGTTTTAATGCCTCTGCATCATCAGGTACAATGATTACCCTTGATGAGGACACTGAGGTGTCACGTTGTACTCTTAAAAAAAAGTTTCAGAGAACGGCACAAAGTTTTTATTTGATTTATCCATTGACGTGCTGTTCTACCACATCTTACTCAACATGTTTTGTTGAATCCTCAGGATCTGTTTCATTGCAGTGATCTATGTTACTCAGTTATACACAAATAAATTTAGGAAAGCCATGTATAATTCTTTTACATGCTGTGGAAAGCACCACGTGGGAAATTTTATTATTTTATGGATGGGTTTATGTGAAATCACATTGAGCTATGCTCTGAACGAATAAGTACTACACTAAGAGTGGTATTTAACTATTATTTCCTTTTATGTTTTTGATTAACGGTAATATTCAAAAAGCCCTCTCCAAGAATTTTCATGTATTATTGCCTTCAGTTATACCTTGGATTTTGATTTTTTTCTTGATTGTATCAATATGACCTTGATGTGATGAAAAAGCTTGTACTTTCCCATGATCACTAACCTTCAATTGTGGTGGTGTTGATAACTGCTTGTGATGGATGTATCTCTCTCAGGATAGTTGTAACAGCAAAAGGTAGTACATACATCCTGTTTATGTCTCTAGTGAGGGCAGGAGTACCTGGGCAGGATTTCCGTAGGACAGCCATTTAAGTGATGATGCCACATCGATGAAGATAATTGAAATCAATCAATATCAGCTTAAGTTAGAGAGTGACTAATTGTGGTCAGTTGCGTACAGATGGGGGTCTTAGGGTTTAAACCCCCAAAAAACATGTTTACCTGAATTTGTTTTCGTTCGTTTACCTGAATTAGCGTTTAGAATTTTACTTATTGGACTGAAAAATAAAGTTGAATTGTCTTCACGAAAAGAGAATGTTACTTTAATTATTATTTTAGTGAATAATAATTAAGCTGAGGACATTTAGGCACTAAAAATGAAGAAATAGGCAGCCTAAATAGGCACTAAAAATTTCAAAATAGGCACTTAAAATAGGCGCTT
Source organism: Pyrrhosoma nymphula (assembly GCA_963573305.1). Classification (NCBI taxonomy): domain Eukaryota; kingdom Metazoa; phylum Arthropoda; class Insecta; order Odonata; family Coenagrionidae; genus Pyrrhosoma; species Pyrrhosoma nymphula. Next base: position 5,741,079 of record OY754331.1, on the reverse strand, counting down.
AAAATATTTTTTGCATTTCGAAAAATTCTGTCTGTCCTGGAATCCCAAAAGGCTAAGCCTGTAATCAGGTTTTCCAGGGACTAGACAAACAGAACTTGACATACATCTACGCCTTGGGTGGTAAAATACTCGCTCAGGCGGGACTCGAACCCATAATCCCAAGATTAGCAGGCGAAGACTTTACCCCGCCACCACCGTGGCCGGCTAGAAACATAATGCGGCTTATTGCCACAAAGAAGCATCTGAAATTTAAAGCCTGGGCTGAAATACACGTTTACTTTTCGGTAAAACTGATGGAGAGGAAAGAGGGAGAGGATAGAACTCAAAATAAAATTAGCGTATAAATTGAAGAAAGATAAAATACAAAAGGTTTACTTATTTTAAGTTGCATTACATTTTACAACGATGTATTACTCTAAATCTTTTCCTGTAAACTGATGCCGAGAGTCAGTCAGGATATTTCTGTAGTATGAAAATGACCTCTCAACCTCACACGAGGTGATGGTGCAATACTTAAATGGCGCAAGTTCTTCTGCTGTCATCTTTGGTCCTGGAGCAACCAAAGTCCCTGATAAAATGTCTGCAATTTTCTGGTCATCTTCCCAACCAGGGTTCCTTTGCATAACTTTCTTGAATTTTCAAATCAAGGCTTCTCCCACATCAGTTGGTATATTAATAAGTTCACTTTCCACCTTTCGAATTTTTTCCACAGCTGCCACAAGGAGTAGTTCTTTTTCCTCCAGCGATGACATGATTGATGGTAGTTAACCAAAATTGTATCTGATAAACGTAGGATCTGCGTCGACATCGAGATTCAACTCTGCAGCTTTGGATTCGAGAATGCAGTTTGCTTCTTCATCATCCAGATATTCTGTTGCCTATAGAAAACCTACTCATTTGCCATGATGGCTTAATTTTCTTATAGACAGAATTGACATGTAGTATAAAAGATGAGCGAAATCGGTACCAATAGTGTAACTTCTAAGTGGGTGAAAAAGACGTTCGAACTGATGTATCAGAGGTGCACATTATTCCTGTCACATACCTCACGTATTTCAATAATTATATCTGCAGAGTATAATGCGGTATTTAGCGATGTTACCCATAATATCAATACTGGCTGTGAAGGCAGAGCAACTTCGGGAAGAATCTCTTTAAACGTAGCAATGCTGAGTGGAACCTTCACAAACAAGGTTTTGGCAATTGAAACCATCGTATGTACGCATCATGTAAAATGACCATAGTTGTTTTTCTACTCTTTATATAATAATAATTTGGATTGTTCATCATGCATGTTTAATGACATTATTTCAACCTTGATAGATTAAAAAAGAAACTGAAATAACAGACTAGCTCTGCACTAAGGAGATGTTTGGTGACGTTGGGAAGAATATTGCTTTTTTAGGGCTTAAATAGGCGATATTAGCAGAAAAAGGCATAAACAGGTAAAATAGGCATTTTTAGGCAGTAACAAATTGCCTTAATTTCGCCATAAATGATCCTAAATGAACTTATAACTTCATAAAATTGGTGTTCTGAGTAAAAGAAAAAATAGGCATTTTAGGCAATGTCCTCACCTTAATAATAATCTAAATATTATTTTATGATGATGCACATAAATATTAATGAACTCCCACCCCCCAGAAGTCAATCCTGTGTACGCCACTGATTGTGGTAAATCTTTGTAGCTGTGAGTCAACAAAGTATATAGTGTTGCAGTGGTGGGGGTGCAGGCGCAGTATGCAAGTTAGGTTTGCGCTTCCCTTACGTGACTACTATGCCTTGTCCTAGGTGATAGGGTATTTGAGCATTCAAACCTACAATCAATATGCAATTTGCGTGGGCCTTTGGGCAAGGCAGACATGATCTAGTCACAATGCCTTCTGGGATGGGCAGCAGCCAATGGTATTTTCAATTTTAAGATCACTTCAGTTGTTTTTCATATTTGTCAAAGAAGTTGTATGTTAAAATTAAACAAAAAGAAACTCAGCTGTATAGTACAGAACAATTTATACCACACTTACTATAAAGGAATGATTCACTAGGATATCATGAAAGGTTTATGAAACTGTATACTATGTATACACAGGCATAAAATTGATTCAAAGAACTTTGTTATCCAATCATGTGTCTTAATTGTACATCTACTATTACATTCTTGATGTGTGACGATCCATCTTGCAAACCATCTTGGTTAACATAATGTGTCTGCCACAAAGTTTGACAATTGCTTCTGGTTACATGGCTCCCAAATTGGAAGTTAATATTTTTCATAAGGCATCATTTTGCTGTTTGAAAATCATACTGACTACAACAGCCATATTCAGGATTCATCTTTCTTCTTTCTTTAACTTTACCAAGTCTTTTACCTTTCCAATAATACATTTTTTATATTTGTGCTTCAGTAAAATAAGTTTGCTGGAACTTGTACAAATAGGGCGTAACATGAAGTTTTTTAAGCATCTGAGTGATGTACATTTGCCTATATATCAGGGGCAATTTTTTTTTTCTGTTTTCATTAATTTAGACAATGGATTATGGGTCACAAGGGTAGGCACAACCCACATGCCGAATTTTGTTGAAATCTGAGATGGTGAGGCACCATGTTTTCGAAAAGTTTTTCGATTTAAAATGGAATGACCCAAGATTGACCAAGAATCAAAACCATAATGCCAATTTTGAAGCATTTTACTAAACTTAATTACACCATTTGATTGAACGCCAATTAGATGAAAGTTTAAAAGTAAAGAAAACTAAACAAGTTACATTAAAATTCTTCAACTTATGATGAAAAATCAATGAGTCATTCTAAACAAAAGCAGCAATCATTGCAAATTTAATTTTCACATAGAACGTCCTCTCCGTAATCATATCTCAATGTTCCAAAAACAGCACAACTTCAATTCATAGTATGTACATATATTACGTACCTACCTAGGGAGAGAAGTAGAACTTTACAACCCATGTGATAAGAGGCAAAAGCACAATGTCCAACTTCTTTCCCTTGTTACTCATATGATTTTTCGCCACATCTAAATGGAAAGTTTGTCAAAACATTCTTCGCTTATAACTTTTTCAATTTATCTCTTTTTGATTAAGTAGTTGTTTGGGTAACCAAACGCGATGTAACATGAAAGAAGCAGGGAAGCTAGAGCGCTACTTTCTTCCTGCAAAATAGGGCAGAAAAATGAACTTTTTGTTCAGTTATGTCGAAAACCAACTTCCACTTTTCACTGGAAATAAATTTTCCTCAACATATTTGCACAACTTAAATTAACTATTGTGTACATGGAGTCAATTAAGCTACGAAAATACACCAACTGCAAATTTTCACAGATTTCTGAAAGCATCATTGTTCACACTTAAACCAAAGTCCCTGGTTGACTCTTGAAATTACTGGTTCAGATGCAAAAACTTTCCTTTCCTCAAATCTGAAATTATATAAAATGCTAAAATCTTATCTGGTGGTCCAAGCTTTCTCTTCAGTTACTTTTAATGAGCTGCTTCTTCTGCAGTTCTAATATACTGAGGATTATATTACCATGCTAAAATTTATGATGGCAACTGACATTGATGAAGTTGTTGACAAATGTCTATTACCTTCATGAATTTTAACATGACGATATCATCTTGGAAGAAAGGATGAAACAATACATAGATGGTTTGGAATAAATTTCGGATGCTCAAATAAGAACCAAGGCGCTAACATAACGATATATGTAGAAATTTAATAGATAACTCATGAGAAGCAGTAAATAAAGCCTGAGGTGAAACATGGCTAAGGAATTAATTCGATGAGAACTAGATTGCAATCATAACCACCGATTTAGTGAAATTTCTCATAATAAATGTCTTTAGTCAGCTTTGCAGTGGGGTAACAAGATGTGTGGATGAATTGAGCCTTGGGCAGTGTCTTACTAAAATGTCGTGTCCCGGTAATCGGCTCACGGCACAAGGAGCGTAGTCGCCGCGTCCCGAGGATCGGTGCACGGCAGGATCTACGTGATTAAGGGTGCGTCGACTCAAGTGGCAAAGCTGGCATCCTGGGGTTCAGGAACCAAAAAGCAAAAGCTTACGCGTTGGTTGGTAGAATGGAGTTTATTGAGAATAGCAGTCAGACCGGCATGGCCTCCGGCGTACATTGATACGCTGCCCCCAAGGAGGGGGAATTAACAAGTTTATATACTCTGAGTCGGAAGTGGGAGGAGCTTCTGAGACTCCCAGCTTTGAGACCAAGGAGCAGTCAAATAGTTAAATGCGCGCATGCCTAAGTTTTATGTGCATCCTAGGAGCACGTGAGCGCATGCATTCCCTCTGAAATCTGGGACTATGCCGCTAGAGAGGTCCCACACCAAAAGTGAGAATGTGCTATCGTTTTAGAATTTTAGGATGCAAGTCTCCCATCGCGGGAAGCAGTTGGAGACAACACAGAATTCCAAGGTACGCTCCATCTCCCTCTTCCGACTCTGGACGTGATCGTCCGGCACCTTAAGGACAGGAGGAGGGGGGTAGATTTCGGAAAGAACAAGGAGTAAAGCAGGCATGCATTACAAAAATGAACATTCATCAAGAGGCACAAAAGCAATTTAAAAAAAAGCCATGCTAGTCATAAAATGACTTATTCCCAAATTCCTCTGGAGAGGTTATTTTTCTTGTCAAACTATCATTCAGCAAGATTGATTGACCTTGTAGTTTTATTGATTTTCCTCCTCACCAATATAGTATATTTCATGAAATGAAGAGGGATTAACTGGAAGCTGAGCTATTTTTGCATTTCTGGTTCTGTTACTTATGTAACGGAGACAGCAGGAGAGAACAGAGCTCATGTCATAGAGGACCAAGACAATCAACACAAATGCGCTGTTTTGCTCTCTCTGCTCCTGAAAACATGGTGTGCAATTAATTTTATGCCAATACGTTAGAGAGGCTTCTCGGGGAGGATTTCATGGATGAAATGTTGCAGAATATATATGTTACATATATATCCTATATCCAATGAAAAACTATAAAAAATGCCTCAGATCATTGAGAATGTGTGTTTTTCAAGATATTTTAGTTTTTGCTCTTGTACATTTGAATGCCCTTTTAAAAACTGAAGAAATAGGGTTTGTCATTTCTCAAGTGTGTATTCACAAGGAGCGAACAGGATATTTAAGCTATGTTTCCTTTTTATATTGTATTTTATTGTTTTTGTTGTTTTTTGTCATTTTTACTTTTAGTACATAGGTACCATAAATGTGCTGGAATGATTAATACCTACTTTAAATAATTCAACGTATACCTTCATGTGCATTTGAGGTAAGTACTCGTAAGATATCGTGGATAGGCAAACTTTTATTTTATAGGTAATTTGAAAACTCGTAAAATTGCTACCGTATCTACATTCCTGTATATTATTCACTTGGCAATGCAAGTGTTTGTTGATTGAAAGTGATATATTTTATGGCATTAGGGATGGAAGTCTGAAAGAAGAAGGATGTAATGTAAGTCCTCACGTATTCCTTAAATTTCTATCACTTTATCTTTTGGAAAGAGGATATATGTATGTATGTATAAATGTTATCATATTATTATATGCATGAATATATTTTACTCATGATCATCATTTCTCCAAAGAACATTTCCCCTCAGATTATGATTTTTAACCTCATTATTCTCCATCCATAGTTATGTTCAGGATGTTATTCCATATATTTCAGGTTTTGTGGTAAGAAAAGTTAAGAATAAAGTTATATACTTATGTGATATCTGCAGGAGGCATTATTTTGTGGACAAATGGCAACCTTTTGTACGAGATTAGAGCTACACATCTGAGTCTGGTAAAGTACTTGCATGTTCATGGTGGGATGTGCATAAATTATGCAAGATTGCAGAGCAATTTTTCCATTGCTGTGAAAATGTTGTTTTTACACAACCAAATCTGCTAACTTTCCTAGTCCACCGCACATTGCAGGGTTCAACCAAAACAGATATTTGATGTCCTTCAATACAATATGATTGATGAGGTACCTGGTGGAAATCACACATTGCCTTATAAATAGCAGTTGAGCAGTTGGTTGAGCAGTATGTACCTTATTATTAGAATAAACTTCAAGGTATATTTGCACATTCAATGGTATTAGGCCGGAATATGATGCAACTCCTTCATGATGGTTCGAAAAGGAAATGTAATTTCAAGGTTCCACAAATATTTTATTTGGTGACCGCTTTGGGTACAAGGTATTATCATCAGTTGTGATGATGATACATACCTTGTTTCGAAAGCGGTCATCAAATAAAATATCTGTGGAGCCTCGCAATTACAGTAAAGCCTCAATTTTATGTAGTTGGAGGGGCCAAAAAAAGAGGCAGAATGTAAAGTCAAAGGTTGACAAAAATGCATGATGTAATAGCATTTTTCAGGTCTCTTCATTGTTTTTAAAATCAAGCCATGAGTCGCATAAAATTGTTTTTACGAGTTAATTTCAGTTACATAATTACCATATTTGAAGGAATATAAGATGCATAAATGATGCATTCCCTAAAATAATCACTTGAAAATCACCCTCAGGTCTTATATGCAAGGGGGACTCCACATGCAGGCGAAAGCATGCACGCCCACACATGGGGAAGGGTGGTGGCTGCGGCCCCCCTCCCCTCCCCTCCTGGGAAAAAATAAAAAAGTGAAGGGAAAATTTAATTTATTTATTGTTTTTGCAGGATTAAATTAATATTTCAGTTCCAAATTTATAAAATTGTCGTTCTCCTAAGATGTTCCAAAAATGTACTCCTGAGACCCCAAATTTACTAAACGTTGTGGGAGAGGGCTCCTTGGACACCCCCCCCCTTCTTAAACCTATGTCTTGGACTCCCCTGGAAAATATTGTATGGGCGCCCATGGGCTAAAGTCATCCCTGACAATGTCTACTGAGGACAAATGTTACCACAGATGGTCTGTACTACGCAGCTCTTCCCATAAGTGTTATTATTCATTACCGGTATTATTGTTAGGAACAGTACTAGAGTCGATATGTACCTTATTTGTCCAAATACAGCCCACCTCCGAAAATAAGACTCTTCCCTCTCCAAGATTTCATCACTATTTTTGGAACGGGATACCTAATGTCTAACCTTATTAATTATTCTTATTCCATGAATTGCCTTCCTATTAATCTTCTTTTATTCAAAAGTAACGGTCTTTTATTCAACGTACCTAATTACAGATCTAAGGCGATGAAAAAATATTCAAGATGCAATCGTATAGCGGGTTGCATGCATGGACTTTTCCATGGCATTGTATGATAGAATTATTGAAACATGGTCTAAATATTTTCAACACCGTTGCATTACAGGTTGCATAAGGCCATAACAGCATCAGCATAAATAAATATTAATGGCATAATGAAAAACGTTTCATAAATTATTGAAAATATAGTTATTTTTTTTACTGATATGAGTAATATTTGCGTTTAACTACCTATTTTTCTCTGTCACTTTGGGTCATTAGCCATGGAATTAGTGTGGTTCTCACTTTTCATACTCTAAAGTAGCTCCCCTGTCACATTTTAACTACTTATGTTTGGCCTAAAATAAGGGTTATGTTCGGATATATACGGTATACTGTTTTCATTGTTTCTGCAAATTTGAAGAGTAATACATGTATTGAACGTCATATGTTAGCCATATAACACTTTGTATTACCATACTACGAACCACGGTTAAACCAGAAAAAAACTGATAAAACTCACCAAGTGTAAGGCATATTATTCCGACATAGATTTTGTCATGCTTGTAATTTCTACTGAAATAATGTAATGTATTTCGGAAAAGCAAGTATATATGGTGTCATATTTTCTACACATGTTGCTGGAAAATGTAGTCCATAGATATGTTTGTTATCATGTGGGATAGGCTGTCATATTCAATAGCTTTGCTAGCAATTAAGAAAGCATTGCAAAACTACATAAAATGAGGAAAATTTTACCGTAGATACCTACATGATCTTTCTTCCTCGTGGGTCTGGGATGATTTAGATGAATGCAAAATTTAAAAAAAAATTCCTTTCACTGGGAAATGTGGTCCAACAGTGTTGATAATATAGTTGAGTCTTTCACAAATATTTTTGATAGGGAAATTATGGAAAAAATCGTTTTCGAGGCGAACAGATATGCAGATAATTATTTAGAAAATAATCCACTATCCTCTTGATCACAATTGAACAAATGGAAACTTATTGATGTTGGAGATATGTGTGTGTATTTAGGGTTGATAATGTTGATGAGAATTGTACAAAAACTGACTATTCGTTAGTACTTTTCACGAAACCCATTCCTGGAAACAGAAATTTTCTCCAAAACTATGTCCCAGGACAGATTCGAATGTATCTCCAAGTTTTTACATTTTGCTGATAGTGATAATATCCGTCACTATAGTGGTAACCAAAAACTTTTAAAAATTTAACCTATCAGAGATTACTTGAAGAATAAATTTGAAAAAATGTGTGTACCAAAATAAAATATTGCTGATGATGAAACTCTTACTCTATGGAAGGGGCGTCTATCATTCAGGCAACATGTTCCTTTGAAATCATCTAAATTTGGCAAAAAAACTTTGAGCTTTGCGAATCTGGTACCTATGGAGTTTTATTGTTTACTCTGGAGCTGATTCAACAATTTCAATCACAGAAACTCCTGATGGACTCAAGACATCAGCAATACAGTGAAACCTGTTTAAAGCGTGACCCGGATACAGTGGTTTCCCATTTGTAACGATTCATGGATTGAAATCCCCTTACCACAATGCAAAAATATGTGCATAATCCCACATTCAGCGTTTCTCGTTTGTATCATATTCCCACTTGTAACGTGTGGATTTGGTCGTATTTTCCCACACTATTCCCCCTTATAACGTTTTAAAATTAGAATTTTAATTGAACATAGTATACAAGACCTGCAAGAAAAGCGCTTTCAAACGTATGGAGTTATCACAGGCCGTCACCGTAAAATGGCTACGCTGTAGATCGCCGGCTCGCGACGCGAGTCACCTCACATCTTCTCATTCCCTCCTGTCTGCCTTTCGCTGTCTGTTGAGTCCTGTCGACGGCTTTCGCGATATTTTGATGTCTGCTCGTCTCGTCACTACTGTGTAGTCACTGCCTACGACGACTAGCCTGCAAGTACCGGAACCGACTGAAGGCTCGCACTTTGCGCCCCATCCTCGAACCTCCTCGGTCAGTCAGTCACGCTCGTGAGTCGCATTGAGCAATTATTTTGTGGAAGTGGAGTGGGTTGCTATGCGCCAGAAAAAGCGTGCGTGTGTGCAATGAAGAGGGTGTGTTCCCTTGTTCCGGTACTGTTGTTGCTGTTGCGCTCTCTAACTTCATTCTCACCCATAATGCGTTCTCTTTCAATGATCTTCACTACGTCCAAACCAAGGGGTGTGCCATGGGCAGTAGATTCAGTCCTTCTTATGCCAACCTTTTTCCCGGTCTTCTCGAACAGAACTTTCTGACACCATGGTGGTATGGTCCCTTATTATTTTATTCACCTTTTCTTGGTAGAGCATGTATATTCTCCTTATTTCTTGTATTATATTGATGAAGATCACTGTTGAGGTCATACACGTGAAGATCTTTTTCAGCAAATAACAACAAATCATATACCTTATGCATATAGAGCAGGGAGTTTAATTATTTTTAGGGCAAGAAAGTGACTTCAGCATAATACCCTTGAGGATAGGATTAACATTGCTCTAATGGCTTGCTTTTGTAGTTTAAATATGTCAATGCTCTTGCTAACCCCTCCCCAGAAGATTATGCCATGTGACGACATGCAGAGTGGAAGTTGGCATGGTACACACATAGAGTTGGCATAGTAGTTTTAAATATACATATACAGTAGTGCTAGATCTCAAGTGTCAGAGCTGGAAAACGATCTTACTCAGTTTAAACTGAATTGAGTCAAGGTGTGAGTTCCATCGTAAAGATTGATCTACGTGAAAGACTAAGAATTTCACATTTTCAGAAAAGAAAATATCAGAGTTGCACCGATTTATAGGTGGCAAAAAGTTTTTGTTAAAATTTAAACCTATGGTTTTATGAACATTTAATGTGACTTTGTTATTCTGAAGCCAGATTTCAAGTTTGGACATAGAATTGATTTTATCCCGTTCTTCGGAAACATTTGCAGCTGAATGAGGAAAATAGTGTCATCAGAAAAAAGGACAGTTTTTCTGTCAGAGAGAGTGTTTGGCAAATAATTTACGTGCAATAATACCTTTAGGAACAAAACACTGTCGACTAGCAAGGGATTACAATCAAGTAGTTTGATCATTGTTGGTTCACTTATGTTAAAGTTTAAACTCACTGTTTTTTGTGAAATTAGAGTCAGTCTGTTTTCAAGCAGTCATTCTTTTAAGTTTAAAAGTGTATTGTCAATGTCAAATGATAAAAATTTTCAAAATAATTTACTGTCACATTTATTTCCATCCTGGCTCTATCAATCACAAGATATATTATTTGTTGAGCATTCAAGAAAGACAATTCAATTTCTAGAAAGTTTTATATATTTGTATAAACACGCAATGGTGACAATAGAAAAATGAACACACAAGGTTTGAAAATATCTTTCATTTACCTAATTTATTCAGGAACCGAAATTTTTATTTTTATGTGACAACTTGACCTCATGTGACTGATGCCAGCATAGTCTACATGCTGTACCTCTTTTTTTTCATTGTGGTCTGCTTGCAAATTGTTTCCTTGACATTTCTAATTTGTATTACTTTGTCCCAAACCTGTTCTCTTCCCAAAAGGAGAAAGCCAACGGCACGCCAGACCGAGCCACTGCCGCCATGGAGCGCTGTGCATCGGAGGGCCCCGCGCCCTCGACCGGCACCCAGTTTGACGTTTTCACGGAGCTGGACCCCCTGGGCACGGGCCGCAGCCGTCCCTATGTCGACAAGAAGGACTTCTTCCAGGAGCTGAAGAACCCACCCAAGAAAGTCCTCCGGGACCTGGTGGGCCCCGGAGAGACACCCGCTCCCGCGTCCTCCTTCCCGCTCCCCCCACAGCCCGCTCCCCTCTTCCAAGCCATGTTCGACCAGCAGCAAACAGATGGCAGTGCGGCCGACCACCTCTTCCCTGCACCCGACCTCTTCTTCCCCGCCAAAGTGTCGCCCGTTGCCGCTGCCCCCCCGACCCTCTTCCCCCCCACGCCGCCGCCTCAGCAACCGGCGGCCCCCTCCGAGGACCCGTTTGCAGACACCGACCCCTTCGCTGACGATGACCCGGCGGGGCCCACGGGAGGGCCACCCGCCGGGGGGGCACTCCTCTCCACCTCCCTGTCCGACGCCGATGTTGCGGGCATCTTCCCGCGCCTTGACGATGACCCTTTCGACACGGGGTTTGCGGACTTCGGGTCCCGCAGGAGCAAGAAGGCCGGTGAGGGTCTCTCGGCCACTCTTGGGCGGAGGCCCCGGGCCTCCAAGGGGGCCACCGTGTCCCATGGGCCCCTGAGGGTGACACTGCCCCCAGAGAAGGGTGATGGGGTGCTCCTGCCCCCACCGGGGGCCACGATGCCGCGCTCCCGCAGCCGCTCCCCACGCCTCCGGCAGCAGGCTGCTGCTAGGAGGGTCGCCCACCGCTCCCCCTCGCCCCCTGACCCACCTCCGCGGCCCTCTAACGGCCGGCCCCCACCCCTGCCTCCCAAGAGGGCTGTCCACCAGAGGACAGCTGACGAGGATGCATCAGGAGCACAGTACGAATTCATCAACCAGTACGAGACGAAGCGGCCTCAGCAGCGGACGCTGCCACCGCCACCTCGGCGCCAGCAGCAGGGGCGTGCACCAGCCGAGCACCCACAGGCGGCGGAGGCGAGGCCCCATGCCTTGATCCCACCGGCCACACCCCCCCTGCTCCTGCCGCCTCCCCCGAGGAGCACCCCATCCCCCCAGCAGGGTGCCGAAGGGCTGGGCACCAGGCCCCCCCAGGGGGGTGGGAGGAGGGAGCTGACGCTGGCCGAGCTAGGGCGCATGAGCATCGCAGACATCGCCACAGCGCTGCGCGTTCCCCAGGAGAGGGTGGCCACCATGACGCTGCACGAGCTGGCCGAGATGCTGTCGTCAACTAGGCGCCGGCGCCCCCCCACGGATGGCGGGCCACCCACGGACGAGCAGGTACTGCTACTCCCCAAGTCACGGCCCCCAATAAACACGATTCAGTAGGATGTCATTTTCCATCCACTTCACTGTCTATTGTGTGATTTGTATGTCTCCCTCGGTGAAAGCATCGGGAGAGCTCTAAGAGTGGATGTGTCGCTCCACTGTGATCATGCGGCTCAAAGCAATCAGTGAACACCACCTTTTCTCTAGAAGGTAATATTTAAAATGAAATATGTCACTGATGGCATACCTCAGCTGTTTTTATATAAAAATGGAGATTCATGCACAACCGACAGAGCAATGAATGAATATATTTTTAATGAACACATTTTCTAGCAATAGGAGTAGACTGCAGCAACATGTCTATTGAAATAATAATAATTTATTTTGTCTAAAGATCTTACAACAGAAGATATAAGACACTTCATTGAAAGATACAATATTAATAAATAATTGTATGTTCACAAAGTAATAAGAATATTAATGATTAGTTGGAACGATCAGATAGACATTCGTTCACAGAATAATAATTCTTTTCCTGAATGAAAAATTTTAATTTCCTGTTAAATGACACCATAGAATGATTAGCTTTCAAATGACTAGGAAGTTTATTGTAAATTCTGAGGCCCAATTCACGTGGGCCTAACTTTGATCTGTTAGTCCTAATTGAATGATAATGTAGGTTATTACTATTTCTAGTTTCATAATTGTGAACATCACAATTAGGTATGAACATGTCAGGATTATGATGTAAAAAAATTAAAATCGATAATAAATGGACACAGGGGAGTGGGAGAATGTTCAGGGCTTTAAAAATAGGCTTGAAGGGAGCATAAAAAGGTTTTTTGCAATGATTCTAATTGCACGTTTTTGCAAGGTGAACAACTTGGAGGCATGAGGGGATGAGCCCCAAAAAATTATATTATATGACATACGTGAATAGAAAACACGATAATACAGAGTAAGTAGAATATTTATGTCTACAGAGTTCCTGAGGTAGCGTAAGAGATAGCAAGTTGAGCTTAGTTTATTGGCTAAGAACTCAATATTCATCTCCCAGGACATATTACTACATAAGTGTGTACCAAGAAATTTAGTATGGGGCACATTCTCAAAGGATTTTTTATCAATCCTAACTAAAATGCTCTCAAGTGCATACATTACTGTTACCACAAAATTGAACTATATTTGACATTTGTGTGTTTATGGTCAATTCATTATCAATACACCAGCTTAGAATACTTTCATTTGCAGTTACAGAGTTCATAGTAATGTCATTTTGGGTCGGAGCAGAAAGGAAAATATTTTTATCATCAGCATATAATATGACTTTGGAACCTGGAATATTTCTGAGAGAGAGAGCTAAATCATTTATATAAATAAAAAATAGGATTGGGCCTAATGGGAATTTTTACTAAAGTTACTGCACTAATTTGCAAATAACGAAAAAAAATATGGAGGTCCTGTGCCTACATATCATTCCATTCGATTCCATCATAGAATTTGCTTCTCTTAAACAGTACCTCACAAAAATGGTAGCTCTAACACATAAAAAATACTACATCTCCATGATTAACCAATTCTCGCATCAAAAACCATATAATTTCAAGTTCAATAGGCAAATAACAGCATAAAAAGGCATGAGTTTGTTGTTTCAATCAAACAGAGGACATTTTTTCTATGAATAATGTTTCCTACTTTTATCATATTGGTAGGTAAGTGCTAAGAAAATAAAAAGTTAAAACAATCGAATCAAAATAGTTTTTAAACCAGATTTTTTGGAAGCAGTTAATGATTTCATTGATGTAATAGCCACTTCAGGGATAACTTTAGAGATTTCAAAAAAACCTAAATAGTAATAGCATATGGAAATGTCTAAATGCTTGCACAACACACCGTGCAGCTCTCATCCACAGCAGCTATACAAAATGGTGTAAGCACTTACCTTGCGAGTGAAGAAATCTGGATCTTTCAATAGCTGTACTAAACATCCAAAATTCAAAGCGAACCACAAAAAATGCCCGACAGACACAGAAAGGGGAGCGTGGTGGCCTAGTGGGTAGAGCACTTGGCTGCTGATTGAAGGGTCCCGGGTTCAAATCCAGGTGAAGCCTTTGGGCGCACCTGAACAAAAAGAAATCCTCGGAGTGCGAGGTGGCCCAGGGAAAGGAACTGGCCCCCCTACCCTGAATGTGTGAAATTCACTCGCCTGTGGCTTAGTCCGGGTGTGAGCTCTTCCCTCAACTATCCAAACCAACCTTCGGGTTGAATCACTGAGTGTGAGTGAGACACAGGAAAATATTGTACGGCACAAAAGCATTATACTGATGAAAAATTGGTAAAATACGACTAAAATAAGTACTATAAGTCTAATATGGCTCAAAAAAACATATTAATGGTAAAATCTCATCTTGAAACTACATGAAAAAAGTCACGAAAATGTGAAAAACTGCAGAAAAGCAAAATCTTGGTGAAACCAGAAACGAAGCACACGACATGACTGCCTGTAACCAACTGCCGCTTGGAGATAAGGAAGCACTTGCAAACAGCCACGCATAGTTCCATTATACCCATTGGGCTCAAGGGCATGACATTCCTGGCTGTCAACCACTGGAAGTGGATGGTGGCTGGAAGTAAGATGACTGACATGGATGCCATCTGCATTGAATCATGGGTTAAGGGGGTCGTGTGGTAAAGTGTGCTCAAAACCTGCGACTGTAGCAACCCTGCCGAGGAAAGGCCCAGCTGTTTAAAAATGTGATGGAAAAGTGCCCATTTGTTATCTGTTTAACAGCCTTTTTTGTAATTTGAATGTGCAAGGTGCATTTGGTGGAAAACCCCAAAAAAGAGTACCATGAGTTAAATGGGAGTAATAGTTACCATGATAAAACAGCAGCAGGACGTTGTGTGATACTATGCAGATCAGAAATTATGAAATTCCACGACTTTTCAAGGTTTTCCCAGGTCAAAATTTTCATTTTCCCTGGAGATTCCACTACCCATTGTTTGGTAAGTGTGCTTATCAAAGAAGGCAGACGAAAAGGAGCACAGCACGCTAATGTATGAACAGCGTACTAGGTGTAATAACAATAGGGTTCCATTACATATCACTGAGATGTTGATGCAGCACCACAAATGCTCACGACCAAATTCTATTTCGTATATTTATGACATACACATCACTGGGTCGCATTTCCATCAGGATGAAGGCACACTCCAGTCCACACTTTGGTTACTAAGGATGTCCATCAGTTTCCATTTGATGGGTCGGCCTGTGGGTTAGTTGCAAAATAACCATCTATATTTGTTGCACAAGGAATCATGGCCATTAACCGAGGAGGAGAGTCATTGCCCTTCTTTGCATGATTAATGACCAGATACCACAGTGATCGATAGAGCAACCCTTACTTCACCGAAGGTGTAGTAAAATTTACCTTATCAAAGTTAAAGTTTCTTTTTCCAACCCTTTTTCTTTCAAATGTATAATTAAGCAAAGACCTAATGGAACCCTTTTGAGTAAAATATTCCAAGAGGGAAAATAGTTCCCCATTGAGAGTAGGTACAACAACCAAATGTGATGGTCAGTGTAATGTAGAACGTAACATCACCTCACAGCGTGGGAACACTGGATAATCTGAAAATATAAATGTGGCTGATGGGCCTTGCCATTTTGGGGATAAAATTTCTCACTGAGCCAACTTGCTTTGGTGAATGGGAAGCACCCCATGTTTTTAACGGAGGCAAGCATAATGACCTGCGACTCTCCCTTGTGTAGGCCCAAGTGTCGCAGTCTTCATTCCTAAGTGAAACATTTTGTGATTCATTACAGTCTAATCTCAGCTCTTGTATATACTGCGATGAATTTGAAACAATTTTAAAGGAAAACGATGTTGTTATTAGAGGTTTTTACTCTGTTGATAAATTACTAAAGAACTAAAAAGAGAGTTTACCAAGGTGTGCACATGCCACCCGCACAACCGGATTTGGAATATTATTTGGAAGGATTCGATCATTCAATTCAGAATCCACGGTTCAGAAAACATTCAGCTGAATCGTCGAATCCTG
The DNA here is from genome assembly GCA_963573305.1 of Pyrrhosoma nymphula. Lineage (NCBI taxonomy): Eukaryota > Metazoa > Arthropoda > Insecta > Odonata > Coenagrionidae > Pyrrhosoma > Pyrrhosoma nymphula. The sequence goes on along the minus strand of OY754331.1, from coordinate 5,724,876 downwards.
ACCGACCACATCACTAATATGTAATGGCTATAATCTGCAGAGCTTTGACACCTTTGGGAGCATTTCTCTCTCATTTCTTACTATAACTCTCTAACTTGAAGTTCTATGTGACGATAAAGCTTTCCGTAGTGATGTTTTGGATGAACCAGGCCTCAAGGCGTGAAATTTTGATACACACAAGAGGTTTGTTGATCACATGAGAGTGAAGCAGTGCTTGCGTGAAGTGCCCGATGCGCGTCCCTGGATAAGAGTGCATAGTATATACGAGTACATGGTCGGGTTCGTGTCGCCTCCTCCCAATCATGCACGTGTAAGTGGACCACTGTGTGTCCTTCTCTCTGTCTGCTTATCTTCGCAGGTGAGTCGCAGTGGGGCGGAGGAGGATGGCGGGGGCCGTGGCGGAGGGGGGCGCGCGGGGGCGGCGCGCAGGGTGGTGCAGGACGGCGGCCGCCAGGAGGAGGAGGAGGGGGAGTCGGCGGCGGCCGTCGCGGCGCCCTTCCCCGTCGACTTCGACGCCAAGTTCGAGGACAACTTCGGAGGCGGCACGGAGAGCGGCAAGTCGTCGGAGGACGTGTTCAAGGAGGCGCCATTCGACAAGTACGCCGTCTTCCGGGAGCTGATCGAATCGGAGGGCGGCGTAGGGGAGGCGGCGGGGGGGCCGGAGGGCGGGGCGGAGGTCGAACCCTCGCCCCCGACCGTCGTCGACCCCTCGGCGTCGGACGCCAGCAAGGACGAGGAGGAGGAAGAGGAGGAGGAGGAAGAAGAGGAGGAGGAGGAGGAGGAAGAGGAGGAGGAAGAGGAGGAAGAGGAGGAGGAGGAGTCGTCGCCGCCGGCCGCCGGGAGGAGGAGGAGGGCCCGAGGGGGGGACAGGGGGCGGGAGGGGGCGGAGGGGGATGTGGGCGGGGCGGAGCAGCAGGAGGTGGACAAGTACGCCGCCCTGCGTGAGATATGCCTGATGGGCGAGGGGAAGCGGGCGGAGGGGGAGAAGGGGAGGCAGGAGGTGGAGGGGGCGGGAGAGGAGGGGGGAGTGGGGGCATCGGAGGAGGTGGGGGACCTGTTGGTTCTGTCTCGGCAGGCGAGCGAGGCCCCCGAGGAAGAGGAGGGGGTGGGCGAGGAGGAGGGACAGGAGAGGGCGTCCGGAGGGGGCGAGGAGGCGGAGGCGGCGAAGGTGGAGACTCCGCCGGAGGAGGCGGAGGTGGCAGGGGAGGAGGGAGGCGGGAGGTTGGAGGAGGGAGGCTCGCCCCCGGAGGAGGCGGCGGCGGTAGAGTTAGGGGGGGAGGAGGAGGAGGGCAGCGAGAACTCGGGGTGGGCAAACTTTGAGGAGGGGGGCGGTGGAGGGGAGGGCGTGTCGCCGTGGTCTTCGGAGGACCGTGGCTGGCCGGAGGCGAAGGAAGGCCTCTCTTGGGCGACGGACGAGGGTTGTCAGGCGGCGGGGAAAGTGGAGGAAGAGGGCGTGAAGGGGGAGGAGGGCCGGGGGGCGTCGTGGGGAGCGGGAGGGGAGGAGACGGCGGGGGCGATGGGGGGGCGTGGGGGGCAAAGGAAGAGGGCGAGGGGGCGGGGGGGCGTGCGAAGGGAGGAGGAGAGGGGGGCGAGGAGGGCGGTGGGGTGGAGGGGCGGAGCTTCGCCGTGGGGCGGACGTGACGCGGAGGAGGCGGGCCGGAGGCGGTGCTGGGACGAGGAGGACGAGGAGGAGGAGGAGGACGGCGGCGGGGGGGGCTGGGCGGGGGCGGGGTCGCGGAGGCCCGTGGGGCGGGGGTGGGAGGGGCCGGCGAGGCGGGCGCGCCAGCCCGCTCAGCCGCTCCGGAGCCGGAAGCCGTCCACGTGGGGCGACGAGGAGGACGAGGGCGAGGACGAGGAGTGGCCCCCGAGGGCCACGCACCACGCCGCGCACCACCATCACCACCACCACGCCGCGCACCATCACCACGCACCCTACTACCGGCGACACGCGTACGAAGGCGAGGAGGAGGAAGAGGAGGAGGCGGAGGAGGAGGTGGGTGTGCGGGCGTGGCGGGGGGCGAGGCGGAGGAGGGGCGTGGCGGTGGCTCCTCCTGGCGCTCGACGCCGGAGGGCGGGCTCTGCCGAGTGGGACGCCGAAGGAGAGGAGGAGGAGGAAGAGGACGAAGAGGAGGAGGAGGAGGACGGTGGGGTGGTGGTGGGTGGCGGGGGGCAGCGGTGGAGGGCGGGTGGAGGTGGGGGGGGGAGGAGCGCGAGGAGGGAGGGTTCGTGGGACGGGGCGTGGGGGGGCGGCGAGGGGGGAGCGCGGGTGGTGCGGTGGAGGGGCAGCCGGTCATCTTACCGCTCGTGGGACGAGGAGGACGAGGCGGAGGAGGATTACGGGCGCGGGGGCGGCGCGGAGGCCGTCGGGGCGGAGGGCCCGCCCCCGCGGTGGCCCGCGGAGGCGAGCGGCGCGGGCGAGGCGACCGGGACGGTGGAGCGGAGGCGGGGGCGGCGGGCGCGAACGGCCAGCGGGGAGAGCGCGCGGTCGGCGGCCTCCTACAGCGCACCGCCCCCACCGAGGCACCACGGACCCCACTATCACCGCCACGAGGAGGAGGAGGAGGCGGTGGAGGACGCGGGGCGGACTCGTAGGAGCCGGCCCCCGCCCGCCTCCACGCCTCCCGGAGCGCAGCACAAGACCGCCCCCGCCTCCAGATGGCAGCAGCAGCCGCCGCAACAGCAGGCGGCGGCGTGGCGCGTCGAGGAGAGGACGAGGGCGTCCGGGGGGCAGGGAGCGCGCGGAGGCGGCGGGGGGCAGAGGAGGGGCCGACAAAGGGGAGGGAAGGAGGGCGGCGCAAAGGGCCCCCGAGGACCCCCGCGTGGCTCCTCGGGAGGCGGCCGCCTGCAGTCATCGCCCTTCGAGGACGACTTCGTGCACCCGTCGGCTGGAGGTGGTGGAGGTGGGTCGAGCGTGTCGAGCGATGTGAGCGAGAGCCGGCGGTCACCGCTCGCGCACAACGGCCGCAGCAGCGACGACGTGTTCCTACCCTGCGGCGACGCCCCGCCGCCGCCCCCGGAGGCCGGCCCTGCCCCGCTCGCCCTCTTCCCGCCGTCCAAGCTGCCGACCCCCGCCAGGGAGCGGCCCTTCTCCGCGCCGGTCGACGGCTCGCACCACCACCGGCACCACCACCACGCCTTCCACCACGCCTTGCACCACGCCACGCCGTCCGCGCACCACGCAGGGGGGGCGCGGGAGAGGCCGGCGGGGTCCGCGTGGCCGGGGGCCCCTCACCGGGGGCAGCAGGGCCCCAGGGCGTCCGAGGGAGGCGCCAACAACGGCACCATCATCCGCAAGTCGGAGTCGGTGAACATCTTCGCGCGTGACTCGGACCCTTTCGACGACGACTTCTTCTCGGCCGGCAACAACGGCACCAACGGCGAGAAGAGGGGGGCACCACCCGGCCGGCACCACCACCACCACTACGCGTCCTCCGCCGGTGCCGCACCCTCGTCCTCCGTGGACCCCTTCAAGTGGTCCGAGCAGCCCTTCGATAGCTTCGAGTTCCGGGAGGAGGAGGAGGAAGAGGGGGAAGGGGGAGGTGAAGGGGGGGCGCGAGAGGAGGCAGCGGCGGTGGGGGGCCGGAGGAGGAGGCGGGGGGGCCGCAGGGGCGGGAGAGGGGAGGGGCTGGCGATGGGCGGTGGGCACCCTGCCAATTGATGAGGCCTGCGACTGGGAGGAGGCTGCTCGATCCCTTCCTCCTCGCTAAGTGTGTGACTTGTGCCATTCCAGTGTCAATTGAAAAACTCTTGCTGTGGCCACTCTGTTGACGGACGGACATCAATCTCCAAAACTGTGGGTCAAGTTGTTTTGAAGATCTTGGAGCTAAATTCTTTAAGGTTGGTCTCGAGGTATCCCTCTACCCTATAAGCTCCACTTTTTGATTCCTATGAGGCAGTTGCTAATTTCATGCATCGCAGTAACCTTGCCATCGGAAGTTGACAAAATTGTGTCAACTGTGCTGCACTATTGCAGTGTACTAGTGCACCTCGATGACCATATGATAGGTACATATTCAACTTTTTCTTTCAACACAAAAAGTACAAATTTCTCCATTGCCTTACGTTTACAATGTGTGTTACAACCACATGATATAAATAAAAGGGGAGAGAACTGGAAGGCTGGTGGAGACCTAGCTCCTCCTCCGAGGAGCAATGCTAGACCACATTTCACACTAGTATGCCTTCCAGTCCTCTCCTCTCGCCCTGCACACTCCCAGCGGGAGTTGAGCCAAGTTTTATTTTATTTACAAAGATACATAAGTAGAGGTACCTTTTGACTTTTAAACCCCAATTTTCCATTTTTTAATTGTATAGCATTCTAAAATTGAATAACTTGTTTTTGTTACTGGTCTTATATTAGCTTGCTTTGTTAAAATAATTTGTTTTTGTTTTTACAATATTGTTAGTAGTGTTTTAGAAATTGGAATCTGGATCTCTCTTCTTCTCTTCTCTTCTTACTTGTTTTTCATTAAGATTCTTCTATTTTTCTTCCGGGAGGCCGTCTTCTTCTTTCTTCTTTTTCTGTGTCTGGAACCGGGCTGGATCTCCCGGCCGCTTCCATGTTGTCCATCTTCGTTATTGGTCTGGACATCTACTTGAGTCTTCTGACATAGGCTGTTTTTTTTCTTGTAGGAAAGGTGTAAGTGTTTTCATGATTGGATTTCCCTTCAGAAGTGCCTATCCAACGTGATAAGCATGCTGAGAGTTTTGCATTCCATTGCGTTGAACAGTTCGGCTCTTTCTGTTAAATATAGGTCATAGTTTATTAGTCGGTATTCAACGGTGTCTGACCCTTGAAGGCAGGTGCATTCTTCAGTTTCTACTTTCCCTATTTTGAACAGTTAGCTTTTGAACCTTCCGTGTCGTGTGAGGATATCGCAGGCTTCCTGGGATAGTTCCAGGTTAACGGTGGATCTATCCTTGACTTCCAGAAAGAAGTATTTGGTGGTTTTCCCTTTCTCGGTTGCTTCCCAATCGTGTTGCCATTTACTCAGCGTTATGTTATTTAACTCTTTACGGATTCTACTCCATTTTTCTTCCGTGTAAAAAGTCTGATTGTAATATATTGCCTCTCGTAGGCGCCTTCGGTTGCTCCCGACTTTTCGCTCCATAACAGAATATTTGATCGGTGGGACTCCGGTGAGGACAGTGAGTGGGTCGTTGCCCATTGTTCTATAGCTATTGGAAACTGCCAGTAAGCGGCATCTTGTTCAATTTTCTGACTATTCTGCCGTGATGAATCCTTTCCCCCAGATCTCCACTCACAATTGGGATAGCAACCGTCCGATAGATAGTAACAAGATTCGGTGATTTGATTGCATATGTGTTTTTGCAGTGCCTTCTAAGGTTATTAAAGATTACTTTTACTTTAGAGGATATGTAATTAACGTGCTGTTGGAAGGTTAATCTCTCATCCAATTGAATTCCCAGGTATTTAAATGCTTTTATTCTTTTAATTTTTTTTCATTTATTTTCACAGTATGGTTTCATTGGATTTCCTTTCCGAAGCAGCTGTACATGGTCTTCTTAGTTGAGATTCTAAACTTTATATTTCACTCCAAGAAGAGAGGGTTTTCACATACTCTTCTGCTTTCCTTTCAAATTCTCTTCTGGAATTTTCCGGTTTCCATAATTGCTAAGTCGTCCATGTAGGCAGTAATGTTTCAGCCCATTTTTTCCCGAGGCCGTTCATGGAGACGTTCCGTAGTGGGGGACCCAGTGTGGAACACTGTGGTGCTCCCTTTGTTATTCTCTTTTCCAGTTCTAGGTTCTTCAATTGGATTTTGGTTTTTCTGTTTCTAAAGTAACTCCTTCTTAGGTTAATAAGGTTTGCTGGGGTTCCACTTTTTTGTAGTTCAAGAAGACACGTTGGCCACCAGACAGAGTCAAAAGCCACCTCAAAATCCACAAAGACCATCAGGACGTATTTGAAGTTTGGGTTCCGGATTTCCGCTACAATTTTCTCTATTGCTTTGATGGTTGAACCTCCTTTTTTGAATTCAAACTGGTTTGGGTGGTAAAGAGGATCTCAGACAATTTTCTCGAGTTTATGCTTAATTAGTCTCTCCAGTACTTTCCCTAATTCTGGTAACAGGGTGATAGGCCGGCACGATTTCATGTCTGCTGGGTCTTTATCCTGGGATTTCAAAATTGTGCATAATGTATCAATTTTCCAGGTTTTCGCAAAGTATCCCAGTATTAGGCAGTCTTGGAAGATTGTAGTTGGAAACCCACTGATTAGTGCTTTTGTTTCTTTGATGAATTTACTGTTCATTCCGTCGTGTCCATGTGCCTTATTCCTCTTGATGAGAGAAATGGCGTATTCCACATCCCATTGGTTTGTCTCGACGTTCGGGGCAGAACCAATTCCAGCTGAGTCCTCCCTCATTTGTTTTTGTTCAATGGATTTGTTGCTGCTATCGTCACCGGGGACCAGGTAATATAGGATTCTATTGATTGTTTCTTTTATCAGGACGGGCTCACCTTTCACGTTCAGTTCAGAGGAAAGGGTGGGCGGGATCTTCAGTTTTGAGCTGAATAGTTTATATAAATACCCCCAGGGATCTCTTCCAGATTTTCTTTTACAAATTTTTTCCAGGTTTTGCTCTTGCTATTGGTCAGTTCTTCATCATATTTCTGGCGGCACTTGTAGTATCTTCTGTTAGTATTATTTTCTCTTCTCTCGTAGTATTTCCCTTTTTGTCTTCTGGTGTTTTGCTTCATTGATGGATGCATCGAAGTCTTCTGCACTGGTATTTCAGTGCTTTCAGTTTGTTGTTCCACCAGTTAACGCACTCTCTTCGTGGACGGACTTTCAGAATTCATCCTTTAGCCGTTTGAACCAGGATTCTTGTTATGTTTGAAATCCTTTGGTCCACATTGGTCACTGAAAGTTTCCACAGAATTTTATCATAATTTTTCATTTTTGCGTGGGTTTCTTTTACATATTTTTTCCTAATGCTTTTTTCATACTTCCTTTGAGGTTATATGCTACACTTAGACAGTATACAAACTGATGCAGCTTAATTTCAGCAGCAGTTCTCTTCCTGCGTCTAAGGCAAGACTTAGAGAAGATCCGAATTAGCCAAAGACCAGAACTACTTATGGAACTCTTCCATCACAAGTTTAGAATTATTGCATCATCATAAATGCAGCAAAAAGAGCCTCAATATATAAAAGTGGAAATCCCTCCTCTGTGGTGCAAAGAGGTGAAAAGTGAGGAAAATGAATCATCATCTATTATGAGAGCCATTAATTATCTGGGTTCTCTAGGTTCTCTAGGTTCACTTCATCTAACCAACAGTCTGATGCAATGTTCAAAACCCCAACTCTTAGTTAACTAAGGCTTTGTCACCTTGTGGTCAACTGCAATCAGATATCTGAAGCTGATGGAGATAGGCTTAATTTTGTGGAATATTGCTTGGTTAAGTATGATGAAAATAAATCACTTGGTGCTATTCAACTTAGCATCTTTATTTAGATCAATTTCAACCTTGTCAATTTCAATGTGGTCAATGCTACCTTGATAATGATAAATTCACATTGAAATCAGTCACAATAAAGAACCTCAGTAGAATAGTGCCAAGTGATTAATTTTCACCATGCTAAACAGATTTTAGAAAACCAGGCCCAGAGGAAAAGAGTGATTCATTCGTGCTCCGAGGACCAGTCATTGAGTCTTGAAAAATATAAAAATGGCAAATTAAAATCCACTCTCACTTCTCTTTTCAAATTTATGTACAAAATGACTCCTGTCCATATATTCTGGGTTTAAGAGGCAGGGCCCACACAACCAGGAGAACCTTCTGCCACATTGAAAAAATTTATAGATCTGAAATGGATGCACTTAGGGAACCATGGAACCACAGAAGAGAGTAGACGGCACCGTGATGAACAAAAGTAAAGTCTGTGATTTTTTGCAAAAAATAACCAATCTATCATGTCCAACATGTGAAATTTTCCTTAAATACTATGAATAATGCAGGGCTTTTTTTGGAAATCATTTTCATTTTGCTTTGTTCTAAATCAATAATGCAGTGCCATGGAAATTCCTCCTCGTCTAATACCAATTGTGTTGATGCATTACCTATATGTATTATAGATCTATTGGGAATGTTCGATTGCACATTAATGGCTTCAATAGTCCCATTGAATTTATTTATTTATTTTTAAACAGGTATTAAAAGTAGGTGATGTCCTGGTGGTATAATAATAATAATTTATTTTCCACAATTGACAATATACAAGTACAGTACAAGGTGTCATACATTGTGCAATTGTGTACGGTGCATAATGATCATAACGTTGGGCTAACCTAAATATATCTATACACAAACAATACAAGCATATATAAATGTACACACATAAGCATGAACATCCAATTATTTTAAGTAAAGTTCACACCTCCTTTTAAATGTATTTACAGAATTAGGAAGGACTTAAAGATTTCTTCAGGTAACTCATTCCATTCTTTAATTCCACGATTGAGGAAGGAGTATTTCATCTAGTTTGTTTGGTGTGTTCTATATTTTACTTTGAATAGAAGATCCTTCCGCCCTAAGTACCTAATTGGGTGTCAATTCAATGGCCCAGCCCTGTTCTTTATTTTCTATTTTAAACATCCCATGCATGTACTGTATGGTTCCTGGTATAGTACCGTACTTGTGTGTACCATATTATTCCATCCATTCTCTTCTTGCCACACTGCAGCGTTGAGTACCAACTGGACATGCCCTCAGCGCTTTGGCTGTTTTTCACTGTTTTACATCATTTTCCTGAGAACACAAAATAAAAATCCCTGGGTGGCACATTTAGCTTTGCTTTTTCATATTTTTGGCTAATTATTTGGTTAAATTCTATGGCAGCCATAATTATACGTTTTAAACAAAGAAGAAACATAGAACTTCAAGTGAATTAATATTTCCGATGCTGCATTTTCTCAAAATCCTCATGCAGCATAACATTACAGCATCAGCATGCTAAGAATTGAATTCCATGCTAGAAGCAGTGGTGATGGAGGTATGAGAGTGTCACACTAGTCACAAGGGTGCTTCTCCTCCTGCTGGCCCCACTAAGCCTCTTCACAGGGTCTTCTGTCTCTCTCTGTGACTTTATTTCAGCGCAGGGAAGTCCTTTACAGGGGATCCTTGGGTTACAACGGTCTCCACGTGCTCCCACGAAAACTTAAAAATTGATGTGTGTTTCGGCTTACACTGTTAGGGGCCATTTGAAGTATCACATTATGTCACTTTATAACCCACCCCCCCCATACGTGACAACATTAGATTTAATGAACACCCCTCCCCTATCAGTTTTACGTATGATGTTGTACATATTTGGATCCCTTCACATGGATTAACTTTTTGATGAACAATGTTTTGATCAAGTGCTCAACAAGTCTCATCATCTACTGTGAATCATGGTACATACATATTTCTAAAATCAATATAGATATCGAGCTACAAATTAACTTATCTAAGTTTCTCTGTTGTGTGTCCGATTATGTTTAAAAAATTTTAAAACGGGGAGGGTGAGGTCAATTCTTACGTGCTTTGGCATGGCATCGCACATTCATTACTATTTGATTAATGCGATGCTTTTAAAAATAAACTAACCTTCAGGTAAAAGGAAAGTCTCCCAGCCCATTTTTTTCCCATTTTTTTGCTTTTTCAGTTCTTTCATATTCTCACAAATGTGTTTGATCAATTAATTTTTATCACCTGATGATGCTGAGCTGTTCCGAAACCTGGGTCGTACAATAAATTTTTATGTGGAATTACAGTACCTTCTTTTCCTATCTTCTTAATTTCTATCTTTAATTTCTTATTCTTATATCACTGTAGAATTCCGTTGCACTTTGTTGGAGAAGTTGAGGTCGCTTCAGGGAAAGACATTCCTCAAATGCATTAAAAAACTCTCTTAAGTTGTCACTCACTCTAGGATCCATGTGCATTTACTGCTAGTGACCAGAAACAGAATGCCTATTGTTGGTTATCCAGGCCTGAGTTGCATCCAATTAGCTGTAAGCTATCATAATGACAAAGATTCATCTATGTACCACTCAAACAGGTGTATTTTTAACACTATCAATGGTAGAGTAGCTGGATACTTGCAATATTATAATTCAATCTCTTGATTCTCCCGGAAACAGAAGATTCTCTCATGAATATTTTGGGTAACAATGGCTTTGAAAGGTCTGCCAATCGTAGGCACAGTGTGCAAACGAGAGCACTATATCTGTTCTGAGGTGGTATATGTAGTTAGTGCTGCCCCTTGCAGTACCTCTGCTCCATGTGAGTGTGTACATTGTGGATATGCAAAAAGTGTTGGTCTCTTTTGTGAGTGCTATTTTCAGATGCATCCTTGTTTTTTTCTAATTATGTGCTAGGAGAGTGCATTTTATATTCTGTCTGTGGAAAAGAACATCAGTTTTTGTAATTTTGTCCATCAGTTGCTAATTCTTTTTGGGATTTTGCTGGTGAAGTCTCTCAATTACCGTGCATCATTTTGTGGCTGCTTTCATTTTACTTCGCCACTCAGAATGCATAAAATATGGGTATTTCACTAATTTCTCTTTTAATTTACCCCATTGCTTTTCAATAGATTCCAGTTTTATATTATTTCTAGCCTAAATTTTGAAATTATTCTGAAGTACTTGCATGATTATAATTTTTCCTTGGATATTCTCATTCCTTGCCACATGTTGCAATTCCTCCATCAATTTCTCCAAAACTATTTTTTTTTCACTATTTTTAAAAAGTATATTCATAGTCATTTTGGATTCCTCGAATAATAGTTGTGTTTATGTTGTTTTTTTTATGTTCTAAATTGTGGTATTACCGTATTTACTCGTGTAAGCCGCGCACCTTTTTTCCGAAAATGCCGGTGAAAAAATGGGGGTGCGCGGCTTACACGAATCCTCCAGATTTTCATGTAAGCCGCGCACCATTTTACCTCAAATTCCTGTCGTTAGTTTCTCCAAAGTGAATACAGTAAGTCATCGAATTACGATCATCTGACTAACGAACTTTCAAAGATACGAACATACATATCCAATCAAAAAATTCAAACGTGTGAAGGAATGTCAAATTTGGCGCCACCGGATAAGTTATTTTGCCGTTGCAGCTGGCGGTGCGGCGTGCAGGAACTCGCGGATTGGTACTACCCTTCTTTGCCGTGACGAATTTTAACAATATTAATATTGATCTATCAATTTGCAATGTTCATTGTTTTCTTGCGTCATAAATGTTTACGGATGATTCGGAAGTAAGAAGAAAGCCGAAAGATGCCCTGCAAGCAGTGACATATTTGGAGATATTGCTAGTCTTTACATTTCAATGGTAATCGACTTACATGTGTCAAGCTGCCTTCGCATCAAATAGAGGTATGAATCATTCACTCATTCGTTTTGTGATAACAAATAATTATCACCGGCAATACGAGGCTCTATTCAGGTTATCGTGATGAATGGTAAAATTTCCTTTCCAGGGTTTGTGGAAATTGCCTTATCCTTCTAGAGTCCTTGCATCTAGCTATCCCTCTCAATCACTCAGCCGGAAACAATAAATCTGTCAGATTTTAGGGTGATATCTCAGTCAGATCTGAACAATTGGCGTGTCCAAACCGGTTTTTCCCAGAAGACCCCTCCAGAAAAAAGTTATTCGTTCCTTATTTCTGGGCGCGACGACATTTATCTGCGCGGGACTCATTCCGCGAGAAAGAGAAGAGGGTAACCCGAGAGGATCACTCCTTCACCTTATCTGTAATTATCTACACTCGCCCGTTTCGCTCTTACCCAGGTGGTTTTCACTAGTGGGGGAGGGGTTGGACCTCCTTTCAGGGGCCTCGGCAGCTAACACTAGATTGATACGGCCGATGTTCGAACGAGGGAGCCGTTATTTCGGTCGATTCAAATTGTACCCTTACCCCGGTGGTAGCTGTGAGGTTGATTTCGCACTCCTTCATGATTTTTCCACAACCTGAAATTATGTTGCGTAGCGCCCGAGTGAGCTTTGAAACGCATCGTCACATCAATGGGATAAATAACGTAGTGCATCGGCGCATGCAAAGAGAGAATCGGAACTCTAATCTGTTTTTACTTCCTTTTATAGGAAGCATCATTCATTTATGGAAGTGGATACCACGCCAGGAAATCCATTTTCAGACCGTTGACTTTTACATCGCCATGCTAATAGATAAAGAAATTCTGTTTTCACCGTTTGGCGCAGGAAGGATGTTGCTAGAACTTATTTCATAGGGCATTTACATGATATCTACCACATTGGAGAAAAAATTAGTTAACTTGCCTAAAATCGATCATTTCGCGGAAATGTTACTCGGCTATGAGAAGTGATACAAAAATGAGCTTTGATATAAGTTCTAGCTGCATCATTTATCTTTCAATGCAGATACTCCTGAAGTTGATAAGTAAGTTTAATACAATTACTGTAGTCGTGTAAAGCAAAGAGGATGTACAGCGCTTTTTTCCACAGGCCTTTACGCCGAGCGCTGGCGCTTCCGGCAGTCCAGTGAACGGCTACGCGTCCTTGGCTTGCCTCCTCCTCTCCCTTCCATCTCTCTCTCCCCCCACCCTCGCCTCGGCGCTCAGGTTAGGGGGTCGGAGTAAAGTGATATTTTTTCTCAAGTCAGCATCACATTTCATCATAAGTATCACATTTCACTCAACGCTTTCCCACGCTCTAACTTCACCCAGGTGGCTTCCAAAAGTAGGGGGGAGGGCGTTGCCCGTTGGGAGTCCTTTATCAGCTATGACCGCGAACCAAACGTATCACATTTCAGGCATCTATCAGGTACGGACGGCATTCTACTTTTATTTGTTGATTTGCCGACGGATTTCCGTAATCGAATGATCACGGGTTGAAATTGTATATAATTCTGCAAATATTTTAGCTGGATATTTCATTTCTAACAGATGCCATTTTCATAGCTGGATGACGAGATCATATACAACTGTGATTACTGTGTGATATTAGGAGAAAAAGATGCACAATAAAACGGGCTGTGTTTCGTGACGATATTAAAACGTAACGCAATAAATTCATGATAAAGATGTACTTCAACACTTAACTTTGGCACAGAATTTCTATTAAAGAACGTGCATTCATGTTATGACAAAATGATGCAGGCTCAAGGGCAAAAAATTGTTTTTTTGATAAAAATAATTTTTTCCTCCCGAGCCTGCCCGAAAATGGGGGTGCGCGGGATACACGAGGGCGCGGCTTACACGAGTAAATACGGTACATCATGGTTATTCTGGTGTTAGAATAGGTGCGTGAGTTAGGTTGGTGTGTTTTGACTTACACTAAAATTTGGGTTACGTCACTCTCGGAGGAATGTAACTGTGTCATAACTCAAGGACGTACGCTGTGAGAGGGGCTGTGATGAGTATAATTAACAACCCTTAATAAACTATTGGTAAAATCTCATAAATCCCAATCAGACAGTATATTCCTCACATGTTGAAGCAATGTGTAATATGATTCTTGTTGTTACATAATTATCTAAAAGTAGCATTATTTATTTACCACCTTCAAAGCTACTCTAGATAAGCTTGATATTCATGTGTATGTACCGTGTTAGTGAACATTATCATTATTGCTTTTTCAGAAATTTGGCTACATATTTTTGATTCTTGAACTGTGGTCTTTTCTTTCAGGTAAAATGCACATCTAGTCAGTTAACTTGTCTCACAAATGGAATTTGTGTTGGAATGATTGTTTCCCAAAATCTGCGTGGATGAAGAGACTTAAAAAGGGGTTTATTAGGGTGTGGATATTGTCATTAAACTGTGATCTATGACCAGATGACTGACGACAACAGTGCCCTTTGCTGCTTCATTTCTGTGTTGAGTGTTGCCATAATTTGTGATAAGGCATTTCTGAATAAATTCAATGGTTATGTGCTAATTAGTTTTACCAATTTATCTTTTCAGTGTTGTGTAATTGCCTGAATGAAAATGATATTGATTTATTATATCATGTTGTGAAAATAAACAAGATAATCGAAATTTGGCATCAATGAAATGGGATTCTGTTATATTATATAAGTAATGCAGCATTTCTATTGCTTGTTTTCTATAGTCTTCTTTGAAAATTGCTCACACATTATGTCAAAAAATTAAATTAGGATTTAATTTTTTGTGAACCATGCTTTTTTTTTAACTATAAATCATCGTTTCAATATGTCATGGAATTTATTTTCAAGAATGCTATTATTGCTATCTCGAATATATGCATGACATCAAGACTTGAACTGCTTTTGATGAACAAACATTGCACACTTCTAATTACATAATCTTGAAACACTGGAAAATCACCAGTTCTCTTATGGACAGCAACAACAACTCTAGCATCATAAGTGCTCATAATTATATTTGAAAACTCTAAAATATGTACCCATCAATTTGTTCTGTGTGAATCAAACGTGCATCTGTTTTTGCATTGTTTGAGATCAAGTGCCATTAAATCGACTGTAACCATGGACTCAGAGTAAGAAAAATATTAAATAAGAAACAGTTGAAAACATAGATCTATATATATATACAAGGTTTTGGAAGTTTTACTTGTTCAATGGTAAAGTATTCTATCATATTATTTTAAGTGAGTACAAATAATCCATAGCTGCAGAATGTTTCTAGGGGAATCAACCTGTAATTGGTGAATATTATTTATGAGGTCTTATTCTAATTTCTATTGTCTTGTGTTAAATCAATATTTTGCCTTATAATTTTGCACTTTTCCTTACCAGAAGAATTGTGCAGTCAAAGAAGGCAAACATTATGTCTCTAAAGTGTGCTGTAGCCATATGTTTTTGTCCAGTGTCCATGGCCAAAACACTTTCTGAATAATGGCAGTTTCCTCTGTCATCCATGGCATGGTGATATCCAGGCCTAAACGCTGAGTAAGATTGAACAAGAGGAGAATCAGTATGCTTGCAATACTTAGTCACTTACTTCCTCGGCACTACAGCCCGGCATGGGCTTTGGCCTGCCTCTAGACGCCTATCCATTCTCTTCTGCTCTGCACTTTCTCCCACCATCTTAGGGGCTGTCCATAATTGATGTCACGCAATTTTGGACCAAACTAGACCCTCTCCCCCCACTGTCACAGTTGGTCACAAATGGTGTCACCTTTCATGATGTCACAAATATGAAAAAACTTTTAGCCCTCCCCTCCACAGTCTGTGTAAAAATAAGGCATAATATACAGTGGAAGTTTGGATGTCACATGAAGCATAGCCCCCCTCCCTCCCCCCTGTGGTAATCCCCATCCCCCCAATCGTGTGGGCGTCATTTATGGACAGCCCCTTATGATCCTCATAGCCTTTATGTCTTCTCCCGAATCCTGCATCCATCTTTTCCTTGGTCTTCCTCTTTTTCTCTTTCCATCCATATTACCATGTAGCAGCTTCTTAGGCATCCTGTCTTCACTCATTCTTTCTACATGACCTAGCCAAGCTAACTGCTGGGTCTTCACAATTCTCACTGTCTTCGCCTCTGATAATATTTTCTATTTCCCTGTTCGTTCTTATCCTCCCATGTTACACCATCTGTCACAGGGCCATATATCCTTCACAAAATCTTACGTTCAAATATCCTGAACACACTGGAATAGCTTACTCATTTCCAGCAGAGATGGTCCACGTTTCTGCTCCGTATGTCACGACCGATCTGATAAGTGTCTTATAGATCTTGACTTTCATCTCCTAAGATAGCAGAGTGGACTTCAGGAGCTTAATACATATTAGCAAAGTAAGCTCTATTTCCAGCCATTATCCTCTTGTTGATCTCTTCTGTCATTGAGTTCTTACAGTTAAATTAGTGCCGAGGTAACTGAAATATTTTACATTTTCAAAGTTTTATGTACTGCCCAAATGTAATGTTTTGAGTCCATCTTCTCTCTTCCATGGCCGACATTTTCATGTATTTCGTTTTTCTCTCATTGATTCTAAGCCCTATATTCTTACTCTTCTGTTCTAAAATTTTTAATATTTCTTTCAGAGAATCCATACTCCGTGCCATTAGAACTATGTCATAGGCATAGGCCTGAGTAGATTTATGCAAAGATCAATGTTGTACTCATAACATTTCTCCATGCATTGTCTCATTACAAAGATTTGGTCGGTTTTTCTTCTTCCCGACCTGAAGCCACATTGGTATTCACCAAGGATTTCTTCAGCATAGGTGTTAAGTCTCCTCTGCAGTATACTAGAGAATATCTTATAAATGACATTTAATAATGTGATTCCCCTATTGCATTGCAACTTCCCTCTCCCTTCTTGAAGATAAGGAAAATAAAACCAATCTTCCATTCCTCAGGCATCTCTTCTGTCTCCCAGATTTCACATATCAGTCTGTGTAGGTTCTTTATTAAATCTTTTCCTCTATACTTGATTAACTCCGGTACAATTTGATCTTCCCCTGGAGCTCTCCCATTCCGTTGCCGCTTTACCGACTCCTCCACCTCCTCTATTGATGGCCTGCCTATCTCGGTGTCCACCCTCATGTCCAACATTCCTCCATCCTCTTCATCTCTCTCATCGATATTCAGCAATTCCTTAAAGTACTCGGCCCACCTTCCCAGAACTTCCTCCTCTGTTCCAACCAACCTCCCATTCTTATCCTTACATGCGTTTGTTCTTGGTTGAAATTTGTTTGTCATCCGTTTGATTGCCTGGTATAACTTTCTACTTTCATTTTGTGTGTTCAGTTCCTCAATATTTTCCATATACCCCCTTAGGAATTTTTTTTTTTTTTTTTCGTAGTATTCTATTTCCTTGTCTTCTGCTTTCTTTATATCTTTCAACATATTGTCTTCTCTCTTTCTGGATAGTGTTCTTTCTATCTAGAGTAAAACCTCGTTTATTCGAAATTCAAGGGACCAAAAAAATTGGACTTCAAATTATCGGGGTTTGAATTAAACGTACTTTCCGAAAGTTAACGGAAAAGATCCCGTATTTTCCAAGATAATCACCGTAATGCTATATTTTTTTTATCAAAAGGCAAAGAATATGCTCAGAAATGAGGAGTTATTGGACGAAATTCATCACGTTTATCAGATCCAAGTTAAAGTTGGAGAAGTGTGCACTATCAGATGCGATCATGCGGAAAATAGAAACAAATTGAATGATTTCGGGCATATGTCCAGTGATATCACATATGGTGTATTTTCCAGGTCACCAAAATTTTTGCCGTGGACCTATAAATTTACCGGCCTGCTCTCAGCCCCTTTCCCCCAAGACTTTTCTACGATAAAGAACTGCTGCATCATCCTTCTTTGCCCGCCGGAAGTCCCTTATCAGTTACGACCTCGAACCAAAAGTATCACATTTCACTCATCGCTTTCCCACGCCCTTCTCTTCTCATTGTCAGGTGGCTTTCAATAGGGGAGGGGCTTGGAAGAGGAGAGAGAAGGGTAGGGGTGTAGTATCACGTCAAGGTCGGCGACGACCCCAGAATCCCTAAGCCCTCCAAAAGAAGCTCAAGGGAACTCAAGAAAAAAATCGCTGATGCAATTTTGGACATACACCACACAGAAGTAGTCCCTATATAAATTTCAGGCTTGACTTCATGGAAGTTATAGATATCCATTTTGAATAAAAAAACTTTGTGTGTGAAAAAAAATCTCATAGTGTGGAAAAGTACCAAGTTCTTTATTAAAAATGGATAGTCCCTATATCTTCTGCCTTCCTTACCTCGTGATTCACACTCGAGTTTGGGGAGATGGGACAAGAGTAGATGGAAAAAGTGTAAACAAAGCTGAGAACCATGACTCGTCAGCAATTCAGGGCAAACAAAAGAATCTGGGGAAGCATGCGAAATGAGATGGGAGGAGCGGCTACCAAATGATGAAAGTGCTTATTCAGGGCATATGGGTAAATGATATCACACCGTCCGGAAAATACTACTCCACACTGCCCGGCAACCATACAGTTATCACTCGAGGAGGAGAGGCTCGGAAGGAAGAGTGGGGAAAGCATTGCAAATACAGGCATTGTAGTCATGGTGCGAAAGCCCCAAATAAAACCAAAGGACGGAGCGGCTGAGATGTGTGTCGAGGGATATTTGATTGGGGGTAAACAGCTACTGGCGCACGGCGCACCATAAGCAAAAGTTCAAAATAACTTGGCAACACTTAAAAGTAACTTATGCTCAAGAAAGCGATGCCAAAATGACAATGACTTTGAAATAAGCACTACTACTGTCGGCACAAAAAAGGTAGAACGCTGAGCTTGATTTGAGGCGCGTGTGGCCAGGAGTTTCACCATTACCAACTATGCAAAATGGTAGTGTACATTGTCGCGGGGAGATTTTCTTCTTTGCGGTTTTTTTAAGTAAGAGGAAGAATATCAACATTTCCTTAGATGAAAAATTTTACAATATTTTTTAAATAAAGCATACGTAAATTCGATATTAATATACTTTTCGACATCTCGGAAATTGAAAGGTAGCTTTTGGCCATTTAAAAAATCAAAGAATGGGTAAAATTTAATTTAAAAATAATATTTATAATGCAGAGATGTCGTTCTCTACATAAAAAAATAATGAAGTGCTCGAATCAAATATTTTGGCTGTGACGAGATGAAGAAGACGACTGTTTCACCGTTCTCCTAGTTTTTCGTGTGTTTCTCTTCACCCTTTTGACCGTAGAAGCTAAACATTTACATTTAAATACTTTTTGATTAATTCATTTTGTAGTCAAATAAGCAAGGTGTAAAACGATATATTACACAAGTCTATGGAGCTCCAGCGGAATTTCACACAAATGCTTAAAGTTCAGCGTTCTACTTTTTTTTCGCCGTTAGTAACTAACCATCGAAGTATGCTGCCCTGGTGAATCATTTTGAAATAAACGATAAATTTGGGCATCACGGGACGAAATTTGACTTTGAGTTACATATTAGGCGTATTTCGAGTTATCGGTACCATCAAGTACGCAATTTCCTATTCTGTTTGCCAGGGACTGCTCACAACTTCAAATTAATCAATATTTCGAATTAAGAGGGTTCGAACTAACAGGGGTTTACTGTATGTTCTTCCTAGCCATAGCTTTTCTGCACTCATTATCAAACCATTCTTCATTCCTTGCTCTCTTTCTTTCTCCTATAGTCTCCTTTGCAGCCTCTTCCATAGCCTTCTTTATATTAAGCCATTTTCTCTCAACTGAGTCAGTTACACTCAGGTTCTCTGCTCCTTCTTCCAGTTCCTTACCCAGGGTTTCCTGGTATTGGGCTACAGCTGCTGGTTGTTGAACTTTTCCACACTCCACTGTATTCTCTTGGGTCCTTTAATACGTCCCACATTTGCAATTCTTTCCCTGAGCTTGGCCTTTACCAAATAATGGTCTGCATCACAGTTCGGGCCTCTTGCAGACCTTATGTCAATGGCTGAATATACACATCTTCTGAAAACCAGAATGTGATCAATTTAGTTGACCACTCCTGTACCTCCCATTTTCCAGGTTCCCTAATGTATATCTTTGTGGGCAAAACAGGTACTTTTGATTATTAGCCCTTTAGCTGCTGCCAGCTGGCTTAGCATCTTTCTGTTTTCATTTGTTTTGGTATGTAAATAGTGTTTTCCAGCTACATGCTGCAAGAAGTCCTCTCTTCCTATTTTTGCATCAAAATCTCCTAGGAGAATCAACACATCATATTTAAATCAAGGTAGATGAGCTTTACGGCCTCTATAGATTAACCAGATAACATATTTCTTCAATGGCCGTAAAATATATGCACCACTCGTCAAAAAATATCAAACACTTACTGTGTTGGTTTGCGGGAATGGGGACTCCGCAACAGGGACCAACCACAGCCTCTTCACCAGAATACCCTCCTGTGGTAGTTTACGGGAAAGTAATTTCCTCGCCAGGGACCACCACAGACACACACACACAACCCAATTGGAATACTCTGTAGGCTAATGAGACCCAGCTAAGGATTCCTGGGTTATAACCTGGAATTTTAGAAGATATTTAAGACAGTGAGCACCAAAATATCTTTCAGTAATAATTACAAACTAAAAAACATATTAGGGAACACCAAAGACAAAATAGATAATATTAATAAGTCCGGTATATATAAAATATCTTGCTCCTCATGCGACCTGGCATACGTAGGGCAAACTCGTAGAAACATTAAAACCAGATTTAAAAAACACATGGCCCATTACAGATTCAACCGACCGGAAAAATCCAGCATGGCACAACATTTAATCGACACAGAACACGAAACATCAGAACAAAACCTTCAACTCATCAAACAAACAGATAATCCTTTACTTGACGCTTATGAAAGCTTATATATATATACAAACTTAGAAGAAACCTTGTTAACAGCGACATACTGACTCTACTCTCTGACCACAACTGTCATTTAGTTTTAAATTAAAAAAATTTTTTATCAGTTTCAATCCCCATGCTTCACTTCAACGGCCAGTTTGTTTTGTTCCCCCCCCCCCCCTCTTGACTCACTACAACGGTCATTAGCTTCCACCCCCCCTTCCCGCCAACGGTCAATATGACTCTCACCCCCTTTCCCTACTTCAACGGTCGGTTACGTTCCTTCACTACCGCATCTATTGGCCATTGGCTCCCTTTCTCCCACCCCTTCCTCGCCTCCCCCACTCTCGACTTCACCCACATTCCCACTGCTCACCAATGACCTTTTAGCCGTTACCAATTTACCCCCCCCCCCCCGCTTCCTAACCCTTTTGTCCCTTCCCTATTTATTCTAGGATTGTCCTCCTCTTCATTCACTTTCAACCTCGTGTTGATCGTGTTTTTTCCCTTCAGCTCGCTGAAGAGGACCACTTTGTGGTCGAAATACGCGTACACGAATTTCACCCTCGTTCCCTGTTTGTTGTTTTTCTATTTGACAACGCTCTTTTTGAGCTGTTCTCCCAGAAATCTGGGGCCTGGCTGTGTGTGTGAGTGAGTGTTTTGTGTGATTGCATGTGTGGTTGAGGTAATAACTTGGCATCATCCTTAGTAGGGTCACTACAGCTCTCCGAAGGATCCCAGGTTATAACCCAGGAATCCTTAGCTGGGTCTCATTAGCCTACAAAGGATTCCAATTGGGTTGTGTGTGTGTGTGTGTCTGTGGTGGTCCCTGGCGAGGAAATAACTTTCCCGTAAACCACCACAGGAGGGTATTCTGGTGGAGAGGCTGTGGTTGATCCCTGTTGCGGAGTCCCCATTCCTGCAAACCAACACAGTGTTTGATATTTTTTGACGAGTGGTGCATATATTTTACGGCCATTGGAGAAATATCTTATCTGGGTATACTTATAATACATCGTATTTAGGTATCTTGCTGCATTTTCTATCCAGTCGGTCATAGAAAGCATTCTTTTCATCATCATTAGCATCTTCTGTGGGTGCATAAGCTGAGATGATAGATAAGTTTCTAAAACGTCCTTTGAGCCTTATCTTACACATTCTATCCCCCAAAGGTTCAAACCCTAAGCACCTTTGGTTCATTTTGGTATTAAGTATAAACCCTGTTCCACATTGTCCAGTTCTCAGTTTACGCCCGCTATAGAACATTGAGTAGTCCTTTTTATCCACTCTTCCATTTCCGTTCCAACTTACTTCTTGTAATGCCACTACATTCATCCCATATCTCAGTACTTCCTCAGCAATTTCTACCATTTTTCCAACTTTCAGCATAGTCCTTACGTTCCATGTAGCTAAGGTCAGTGTTCCATTCCGTTTTCAAGTTCCTGATTTTTTGCAAAGTCTATCATCTGTAAATCCGTCCGTATTCCGAGGCTTCTCTATGGGTTTCGTAACAGCACATTTTTTTACGGTGTGGGGTTGTTAGTCCCACGCCCAACCCCCAACCTGGAGGACCTGGGCACCTCTTTTTGTCTGGTACCCCCTTGACCTGTCCGGCTTGGGTGGCCCTACCAGGAGCTTTCGCTCCCGTCGGCATACCTCTCAGGTTTGCTTAGACGTGCAAGCCCCCCCTCATAGAGATGGGCCACTCTGAAAATTACCTTGGTAATTTTCGTAAATTACCGTGGTATTTTTTGTTATTTACTGTGTCCCTTGTAAATTTCTAGATAATTCATTAATGTTTGAGATAATTTTTCTTTCAGATAAATTACCAACATGTTCTTTTAAGCCAAGTTCACATTTCCTACGTGTTTAATAATAAATTGAGGCATATTTATTACTCATATTTTACTTAAATTATAACATTATAAGATAAAAGCTTTAGAATATTCTTCTTGAAAATTTCTCATACTTTGACAAAAGAAAGCCAGATTGCGTGTTGCTGCCGTAGTTCTGTTTACAATTTAAAACATTTCTAATGCATAAATGTTGTATAAGGTATGGTTTAAACATGGCTAATCCCTTCCTATTGCTATTGGCTTTCTTATTTAATCATACATTTGCTGTTTATAACTTAAAACTAAAAAATACAGGAAAATTACCGTAATTTTCAAAAATTACCATAATTTACCACGTGGTGGTGGTAATTTACCTCGTATGAAAATTGCCGTAATTTTCTCATCTCTACGGGCCCCTCATCACGACAAGATATAAGCGAGGGGGGCTTGCAATACTTGCGTGCATATTTTAGGTGTACATGAGTGAATCCTCCGGTGTTATTTATACGCATTAGCTTTACTTTAAGCTTTATGAAGTGGTGCTTCAAAGGCATGTGCATAGTTTCATTCTGGAGTGTACCAAGGGATGGGCGCAGCTGGGAAGGCGCAATTACACCATGTGCCCTTATGTCAGAAAAGAGGGACAGTCTTTCTTCCATCCTTTGTCCTCAACAAGTTAAAATGCCAATACTATCCTTGAACTTTTTCCAGTCATGTGTATTTGGACAAGTATCTGCACCGATGAAATTGTCTGAAAGAAATGTTTAGATCATGCTGCACGTAGTTAGAGGCCCATCAGAGCCTTGCTCATCATGTGTAATAAATAGCTACCGAGATAATAGATGGAATCAAAGAGGGGTACAAAACCTGTTTTACAGACTATTTGGTCAAACAACCTTCATTATTGAACACACATCGATTGTCGAGCAATGTAATGAAGTTCCTCACTTGTGCAGCCAATTACGGAGGTGGGATAGAAAAATAAATTGCCGGAGGAAAAATTTTACCACGTGCGACTCATAAAGGAAAAGAAAGAACTAGGAAATTTTCACAAATGCTGTGCAAAACGTGTGTACTTACTTGAATGAAGTAATTACAAAAAATGACTTGAAATTTCATTGTTAACATGGCAATAAATATCCTGATTTTTTAATCCGGGAGCATTGAATTTACTAAGATGGGATATCAACCATAAAGATTATGCTTACAGATTAAATTTGGTGACATAAAAATTAGGACTGGCTTGGAGGCTAACTACCCAGATATGTATCTAGATCAAATGGTGTATGAATAGGGTACAAAGTTATCCATGATGAATGTTAGCAAGACATTTTTAAGAATACCCTGGCATTATAATACTAAAAATATATTATAGTTCTGGTAAGGATGAGCATGTTTTTTTAAGTCAACCCTTGCATGTTACGTATACTATAAAACAAATTTAACACATGTGCATATTTTGTTGCAAGGGGCTTTAATAATTGAATGAGAATCTTTGTATCCCCTGGTATACACATATAATTGTATCCACTTTGTACCCACATCATACAGGATACAAAATATTCCCATTGAGCACGGATTGTACACTTAACGGAATTATTTGATTATCAAATTCTTGCTCTTGGTAAACACAATCTAATAGCTTAAAATAAAAATGCTATTATAGTAAACTGAAAGCAATAATTTGAAAATCAAAATGCAACACACTGATAATTTTAAATTGAAACGGAACTATATTTGTTGTTCCAAAGCTTAATTTTGAGATGGCATATTGGTGATTGTTTACATTGTGGTACGAGTCATGCTGGAGTGTCTACACTTCTCAAGTATTCTGCTGCTTCCGTTCTCTCATTGTAAAACAGCTGATTGAAGTATGTACCTTAATTCATATTTCGTTTACTGTGAGCTCAATATACATTTACTTTTTGTTCTGGAGGTGTTCATGAAACACGCATACCGATTATGTATGTGTACACCTTAGTAACTGTTGGAACTCGGCATTCATTGAACACATGAAAAGTTCTCCTGGAGGACGTGTACTTTTGAAGATGCCTCTCTCTTCATTGCCTACGGAGGTTTTTTCCGATAGATACAAATTTAATTACTCTAATCGTCATCGATCATCACTAATCGAGATGTTCAGTAAAAAATTGGATCTCATATTGAGAAAGAATGGTGTGTGGATTCAATCATGTAAAACATCATCAGCAATCAACAGCTTCACTCCATCTCTTTCAAGGTCTTCCTCTTGGTCTGCTACCATGCGGTTCCCATCTTATTCTGGCAATTCTGTCTCTGTCTCTCAAGCTAGATGTCCAAGCCATCTCTGCTGAGACCCTGTGTCAATCTTTTGTAAAATTGGAGATACTCCCACAGTTTCTCTTATTTTCTCATTTCTAATTTCATCTCTTCTAGTATTTCACTCGTAGGACTCTCATTTCGGCTGCTTGAATTCTGCTTCATTCCTTAGTACCTGTTGTCCAAGTTTCAGATCCATATGTTAGAATTGGAGTCAGAATACTTTCAAAAATAATTTCTTGTCTGCTAAAGGTATGAATGCATCAAGTGGGTATAATGCAGCAGTTGCCTTGATGTAGGAATTGTGTTATTCTGTCGTATATTTCTTGCTTATTGTAGCCTTCGTTTGAGAAAACCCTTCCAAGATATTTTATTTCCTCTATCATCCTAAGCCCATGTCCCTGTATCGATGTCTTCCTCTTCACCCCTCTGCATATTTTCACTCTCTCAGTTGTCTCGATCATGTTCATTCTGTCGGTACTCTGTTCCATCTTGCCAATGCCAATCCAATAGTAATTTATAAAAATTGGTGGTTTATGTGTGTGTCTGTTACTCAGTCACGCAAACACCACTGCACCAAATGAGCTGAAATTAGCCATTAACATAACTAGTCTATTGCCGTTTTGAACTTTTTCACCATTTCAAGATTATGACTACATAGTTCCAAATTTTTCAGGGAGAAGGGTCTATTGTTGCTATGTAAATGTTTATTTTTACACAGAAGATTGTTGTTGTTAGTAGAGATGACTTTTGGTAAAAAATTGAAACATTTTAAAGTTCTCTTTGGAAATGTTGGATTTACTGAGATTTTTACTCTCATCATTTTTTCCAACATTGTCAGCACACACAATAAATATCTTCCAGGAGAAGACAATGTAATATTTCTCAAAGATCTGAAAAGGTAAGGGCAATGTTCCTCTGTGGAAACAATCTCAAGAACAGCGATTACGGTTGGATGCTGAGAGACACGACTTTCAGCGTGCTTCAGACGTGGCAGATCAATGGAGATGGAAATTTCCCCACCCCCCAAGTAGCAATATCTTATGATTAAAGTATTTTAAAATATACTGTAAGAATATTTTTAAATCATTTTAAAATTATTTTGAAAACATATTAGCTCTCTCTTTTTAGGCTTTAAAAAATTTTTTATTTAATGATTTCAACATGATTTTAACATAAGTCTCAAATATGTTTAACTCTTTAAGAAGCTATGAATTATTATTTTAAAATTGTGTTAACGTATCTCAGGTAAAAATCAGAAACTCCCTAGCTCACTCCCCTGAAACTCCCTTGCCTTCTCTACTGATTCTTCCCTGCCTTCTCAAAATAAAAAATGATAGTTTACATTCAAATCCTATTGTAAATCCCTGCATGGGGAAATTGCCAATGGGGAATTTTCCCTGCAGGGATTTACGATTGGGTTAGAAATTCCCTGCGGGGAAAATTCGCCATTGCCAATATTCCTTGGGGGAAATATTCCTTGAGGGAAAAATTGCCAATTGTCTGTAGGGAAATTCCCTGTGGGGAAAATTGCCAATTGTCTGCAGGGAAAATTCCCTATTGCCAATTCCCTGTGGGGAAAATTGCCAATTGTCTGTAGGGAAAATTCCCTGTGGGGAAAATTGCCAATTCTCTGTAGTGAAAATTCCGTGCGGGGAAAATTTCCTATTGCCAATTTCCTGTAGGGAAAATTCCCTGCAGGGAAAATTCCCCATTGCCAATTCCCTGTAGGGAAAATTCCCCATTGCCAATTCCCTGTAGGGAATTTTCCCGCAGGGATTTACACTAGGGATTTGAATGTAAATTATCATTTTTTTCTACAGGGAATTTTCCCCACAGAGAAATATTCCCTGCAGAAAAATTCACTTCAGGGCACAACTTCCATTATAAGAGAATTTTTAAGAGATTAACTGAAAGGGAAAGAGAAAATCGTTTTACAAGAAAATAGAAATCAATAATTAATGCCATAGATTTATTTATTTTAAAAGCACAGCATATTTTTGACAGTTCTAAACTAAATAAAAAAGGGTATGAATGAAAAGTGAAAGATAAAAGAATTAATTTGCTGTGGCTGCCCTCTTTAAATCTCTCCTGCGGTTCTTACTTGGAGAACTCAGGCTTTTCAGCATTGGAGAGGGTAATCTCCATCACACCATTGCAACAGCTGTCAGGCGAGCAAAAAAAAAAGCACAGTATTTGATAGCAAACTTAACATTGTACTAAAAACTGAATAGCATTGATATGCTAGAAAAAAATATCTCTCTCTTCAACAAGAATGAACTATGTTTTTTTTGACAAGTTTTTTTTGGGTATTTCGAATTTGGTGGCAGAACACTAGCATCCGATGGAGAGGAGATGAGTCACAGCTGAGGTTTTGTCCATCCCACCCCCTCCTATGCCTTACCTTATGCCTCTTGCAAAGCTATGCTTCCCGCATCCCCTAAAAAGTAAGGGGTATCTGGAGTGTGTCGATCACCTTGTTTCAAACAGCCATCCCTTAAAAAGCAAGGACTCATTTACCTTGTAGTTGGCGAGGGTAAGCACATGGCACTCACAGCGGTCGCGTCTTACTATCTTCATGGGTTTCTGCTTGTCAGTGACTTTTTTGACAGTATCCAGTACCTGTATTAAGTATGGTAAGTTTAAGATCATTATTGAAATATAAATCATAGTATAACTACAGATCATAAAAATTGTGTATATTAATATATGATATCTCCATTCTGTTATTTTTCCACCTCATAGTATCCTCTACAGCTCCTAAAACGTGTGAATCAGTAAACCTAGTGTAGTTCTCAAGTGATCCATTATGTTATTCATCATTATATAATGAAAAAGAAACTCCAATGGTGTGAAACTCCAGCGCATGTTTTTAACTTGTTAACATTCGCAAACTTTTTTATTCTTATATGTTATTGCATCAGAGGCTCCCATGAAAATTATTTATTAACTATTTAAGAGGTGCCTAGAATTTTTATGGCTTGCTGTTAATAGAAATAACTCCCACTTACCAAATCTCACGAAGACGCAACCCAATTTTTTTAGTAAAAAGATACCTAATTATAGCTCCCTAAAATTACTGACAACCTATATATAATTATCCCCTACAAAATTAAGTTTGAACCTCGGCTTGACCTTTAAAAGCAACCTCACCAGTTTACGATGACTTAACCAAGAAATAATAAAAAATAACTTCGATTAAAAATAGAGGTAAAGGTGAGCTTTCAAGTCATTATGTTCAATGCATTCTTGAACTTCGTACATTTGATCATGTTTCGTCATAATAGGTACTCACGTAGGTACGTCGCTTCTTTCCGGCGCAGGAAATTCTTTCTCGGCGGTTTCTTATTTTTCCGTTTTGGGCAATTGCAGGTCTAAACGACCACAAAAAAACATATTCCCCTTGACGTCTTTAATATCGACATAACTTGACATAATTCGTTTTATTACATTGTTGATATATATTGTCCAATTTGTTTAGCAAAATATTCACCCGTTGCCTTAATTTCGGGAGTATGAAAAATTGAGCTTCTTGTAAATATGTTTGATTTGTTCTTGATATCTTTGGACGTATGGTAATTTTTCTTTTTTTGGAAAAATTAGTTTTTTTTTTGATTGCATGTTTGCTTTTTACGTCGGTTTCGTGTCGCCCTAAGCTGGTGCGCCGGTGGTTTTATATCGGATTGCGATCCAACAGCGCTCCTGCTTAATTTGAATTATGTAGAGGCGGTGGCTGTTAAGCCACCTACCGAATGACCAAAACGACCATGCGAATGACTACAAAAATTAAATCAAAAAACAGTGAAAGCGCACTGGATCCGGCTGATCCTGGCACTAGGAAGTTCGAACTTGGCGGGGCTGGCTAGAACGTTGTGACGTGATGACAGTCGGCGGGTTGAAGCGCGACAAAACAAAAACATTCTGCGCAAAGCGCGGGAAATTGGTAATTTCTTGGTGTCTCTCGTAGTGCTTGCAGGGTTGCAGTCAGTATACTAGCGAATAATGCAAAGTTAGGTGTAACTCAGAAATGGAGCATTTAAATAAACGTATTCCGGAAAAACACAGAAAGAACGAAGACTTTTGTAAGAAAATATGGCTGTCCCTCTTTGAGTGGAGAATATTGTCTTCGTGTCAGGAAAATGATTTCGACTTATTTGGTGCCTCTGCGTTGTTAAAATCAGCACTTCACCTATTTGAAAGTAAGTTTAAAATGATTTAATTGTACCTTCGTAAAATCTTTTGATTAATTTTGCATTTTTTTTGCATTGCAGAGTTGAAGAAACGTTTGAATGATTCCCAAAATTTAGTCGAAACACTGAAGTTTGAACTACAAAAAAAGAAACTGGAGAATGATAATTTTGCTCAGAAGCTGAACGAGTAAGTGAAAGGCTTGCTGTAGTCCTGGAAATATAATGTAAAGAGTGTCCATATTGCAATAATCCAACATCGCTTAATCCAGATCATGTAACTCACCGCCACTGATTTAAAGAAATATGGCACAGATCAGAAGGTATTCCTCTCTTAATGTGTATACGTACTAACATGCTTATGCGAGGATAGGCAGTTATTCATTCTAACGTAATTGAAGGTAGGTAATAAACACCAAATGGTGAACTTGGAAAATATGGAGAGTTGTAGTGAGGCAAACCATAGACTGGGCATCATGGCATCATATAGCAACATTTGAATATCTAAAAAGTTATAATCTTTACTCTAGTTTCAACGATTTACTCATGTACAACCTCTATTTTTCATGGGGTTCACATATAGGTACCATTCTTGCAGGTGGATAATAATAGTAATAACTTGAAACTTCATTGCTTTAGAAAAAATTACTTATATGATATATATAACGTGTGAACTTCGTCGATTGAATATATATATATATATTCTTATCTAAAGTATAAAGCAGAATATTTGCTCGTGGCTTTGGTTGCTTTCATTTTTATATGTACATCTGAAGGACTTCTGATTTAGCTGTAAAATTAAAATTTCACGGATGATCCAATACCTGCAAAGCAATTATAACACAAGAGCTAAATATGCCCAGATTCATCAGAAATGTGCATCTACTTCACATATTTTGTCAGCTTTTTTCAGAATTCATAGCTGCTGTTGACATTTGTTGACAAATTAATTTGTTTAAAAATTTTATACTTCGGGTCTTAAGTACTTAAATGATCTTTTACACAATGAGGTATTAGGTGAATTATGTTCTATCTGTTTATCCAAAAATTAAAATTTTGTGTGTGTCTGTGTGTTCTTTATAGGCTCCTATGATTTTCAAGTGATTACCCTCAAATTTTGATTACACACTTAACAACAAATAAACAACCTTAGTGCACAAGTTTGCCACGTCAAGTCTGCAAGCTTGAATCACCCTTTTTGTAAGCTTGCTAGTTACATGGTGCAAACATTTATGGCAAAATTGTTACGCCGAACTTGTGACATGATTGCCTTCGCAGACCTGTGGCAAACTCGTCACACCAAACTTGAGGTAACCTTGTCGTATCAAACTTGTTCTAGACTTGTAAAGTCAAACTTGTGATAAACTTGCCTCGTCAAACTTAAGGAAAACTTGTAATGCCAACATTTAAGCTAACTTGTCACGTCAATATAGAAGAAAACTTCTCATATCAATCTTAGGCAAATTTGTTCTATAAAATTTGTCTTGTCCGACTCGCAGAAAACTTACACCTCTAGTCATAGAAACTGGACGTTAGATAAAATAAAATTATATTGGCTATTTTCCACTATGTAAACTTTAATTCGACCGGTTTCGATGTACCGGTTTCATTATCAGGTTTTCATCATCATTGGTTTCGATCATGGGTGTCCAACTCAATGTTATTTTTCATTGCAAAAGCATGTGACGTCAATAATGTTTCATGCCTCACATTTAGGTGGCAGCTAAGGCACGCCCCAGTCGCGGCGCGCAATTCGATTTTTCGATACAAATTTCCTTAGGTACTACCCCAAACAGCACACAGGGATCATTTTTCGTTTAACTCACGTGTATAACACGTAATTTATCTGGTCGAAAACCCATTTTTCAACGACTAAAAACAGTTGGAAACTGGTCTATATTCGGTTTACTGTCCGCTATTTTTGGTGTAAACACGTGTATCGACCACAACCTAGTGCCTAATATGCAAATTCCCATGCAAATGTATGTTTACCAACGGAAAATAAACTGTTAGTAGTATTATGACCACTAGACAGCATTGCCAGCAAAATTCGCGGCTGATTTAGATTCATAATTGACCGAGAAAAAAAATTGCAGCCGGAGAGCCGCGAACCGTAGAACCTGACTCATCCGGTCTCACGCCTTAACCCACTTGGCCACCAAGGTACTTGAATGTAGTTAGTAATGCAAAGAACTTATTTCCTCGGCATTCATGGCCAGACCATTATAAATTATTCCGTATTTGTGCTTGGCCTGGAGAGAAATACATATTTACAAATATTTGGTACCTAGAAATTAATGCAGATATTCACGTGTGCTTGAAAATGGCTGTCAGAATCATACGAAAGCAGATAATATTATCGTGGTACATGATTTTATATCTGGTTGGTTACAATTGTACCAAAATGCAACGTATGATCAAAAAAGGAAGTATTTATCGCATGGAAAAATCATCATTTTTTGTAAAAAATATATCCACCCATTGTGTACAAATAAGGTTTTCACGATTATCAGGATTACCGAATAGACAAAGTTCTTTGGTAGATTCATATTGAATTAACATATGTTACATACATACATACATATGTAATAACAGTGATATCTCTTCGTAACGGAATAATAGCGTATAGCTCATCTTTAATATGCAGTTATTCCCATGGAAATGTGAAAAAAGGCAAAGTGGCATGTTGTACATTAATTAAATTCTATAAAATAGAGAAGTCTTCTCAGATAATTTGGACCAAAATTTACACTGAAAGAACGCGTGTAAAAAAGGGCTAATTTTGGAATTATCCCATATATTGACCGAGAGTACACGAGTATATTTCTCCCCGTGCTGTATGGGACGAATGGTGAATACCACAATACAAAGCAAGTTATCACTGTAAAATTTTAATTTTTCCTTAAACATCAAAATCAGACTACATAGGAACACTGAAAACTATTGTTGAAACGAGTGCTGACAAATACTGAGTAAAGAACTTTTGATGAAAGTGGTTTACTAAAATGTGAAAATATTTATAATGGGAGTGTCGTGAAAATATTTTAAATGGCATTAACGATGATGGAAACACAATTTCTAATGATATAAAAGAAAAAAAACTATTTAAAAAATATAAAAAAATAACTTCCAGGGCAGGGAATCGTACCTCAGACCTTGCTATTATGAATCCTCCACGTTTCCATTAGGCCACCACACTCTTGTAACAGATGTCATGTCACAGGGTTATTTGTAGTTTTTCATTATGTCTGACTTAGGTTAGGAGACGATTGGTCGGTAGTACTATTCCAGCGATGGTTATAATTAATCATCGGTCGAACTGAAATGCACATCTGGGAGAAGTAAAGGGTAGTATTGCAAGTCAGCCAATTGCATTCTAACCCCGCTCGCAACATATGATTTGGCGAGGTTGGAGGTGGCGAGGCAGATGGGCCATGGCAGGCATAGATGGTTTGAAATAATAATTTTAAAACAAAGTTTTAATACCTTAATGTTCACAAAATGGATTTAAATAATTCAATGAAGAAACTATTAACATTATTGTTTGAAAGTATTACTTAATAAAGTTTCGGGTCGCGCCCCACTTATAGGTGGCGCTGTTAACAGGTGGAAATAATTTTGAATTCCAGTTGGACCCCCATGGTTTCGATGTACTGCATCATCATCAGGATGATGCAGTACATTGAATTTCGACATCGATGATGATGCAGTGCATCGAAACCGGTCGAATTATAGTTTATATATTGTGGAAAATTGCCAATATCATTTTATTTTATTATGTTATTCCACGACATCAAGCCTGAAACAACTCTTTGGACGTTAGATATGCTCAACTATGTGTTGTGTAGCTCATACTGTTATGGATTAAGAAAAATCACCCTTTAGCTACTATCCGGCTGCAGCAAACCTGAGCAAATGATGAATTCCAGAAAACTAGTCCAACTACATACTATTTTTTTGGGGGGCAATGATGGAATAATTATATTTAATCAATGGAAGCTGGAAGGTGCCAAATGTAATTTGCTTTGAGTTATTTATCAAATTAAATACCAGATACCATCCTGTATGTGGCATTGTTTATAGGGATTTTTAAGAAAGCAGCAGAAATGCCTCTCTTATAATTATATTAACCCATTACCGCCCAGAAAACTTTTTGCTTGTGATTTTTAATATTTTTTGGTATTTTACTCCTATAGACAAAGTAAGTACCCATGCTAAATATTTCGGAGATATATCATACCGTTTCCGAGAAATGACCCGTAGCCATATGGCTACGCTGGGCGGTAGCGGGGTCAAAATGTTGCGTTCTGTGAATTCAACGTAAATGTCCGAGAAAATGGATTTATGTTGTATGCAAACATATTTTTTGATTTAGAAGTAATAACAAACCATACGTTG
Organism: Pyrrhosoma nymphula; assembly: GCA_963573305.1. Classification (NCBI taxonomy): domain Eukaryota; kingdom Metazoa; phylum Arthropoda; class Insecta; order Odonata; family Coenagrionidae; genus Pyrrhosoma; species Pyrrhosoma nymphula. The sequence continues at coordinate 5,691,861 of OY754331.1, read as the reverse complement.
CATAAAAAGTATGTAATTATCACAAATACTTGTATTACAACATATTGAAAAAAACGTAATCTTTGAGGAAACATGTATTTTTGACAGCTCTGTCCAAGTTTTGCCAGAGGAGTGCTAGAATTATTGATTTGTATGAAAGTTTTTGAAGCATGGTATACAAAGTCCACGGAGACACTTTGAACATGACGTTCGCACTTGGCTGCTGCAGTACTCACCGGCACACCGCAACCTCCTGTTGTCTGGGTTCTGAACGACAAAGTGATCTACACAATCAAAACGGAGAAGATTCCGTGCAGAACTACCGACCGCCAAACTACGACCAGGTCCCCGACTTTGTGTTTTATACCGCACAAGATACGTCTGCACAATGGTACGAAGAAACTCAATTTTAGACTCATCTCTACCAGTTTTTCGCCTCAGTATCCAGGCGTTGTGAACGCTTGCTCCGAGCAGCCAAGAAAAGAATGGCCACCACCACTTTTTGGCACGAATGCTGATTGCGTAGGTAGCAATGTCTTGGTCCATTAGATCTGTTCCTCCCATTCCTTGGTTGTATTTTCTAATGAGATGTGGTTGCTTGACTTTTATTCTCCTTTTCAATAATCTGCAGTAACGAGGCACATCTGTAACAGGTTCAACTCCATATGCAGTAGATGCCATGGTGACAACACTATTATCTTTCCAGCGTGCAATTAATACCTTGCTTTTTTCGTCGAAGCTGAAGTCATAAGATCCTCTATTTTCCTTCTTCATCTCTTTGACTGGACGGATCGAGCAGCTTCGAGGAATTCTATTCTGTCGTATTGTTCCAGTACTTCCATACCCTCTGCTTTTCAAATCGACCAGAAGTTTTACACCAGTAAAGAGATTGTCGAAAAAAAGTTGATATGGCAAATCCCGCTTTCCGTCTGGTAGATCATCAAGCATAACGAGTAAGGGTGCCGCCGCCTTCCCATAGAGGTCTTCATAGATTTCATTGCAGGCCGGACCCCTACCCTGGTAAGGCTCGAAGGAGACAAGGTATCCAGATTGTGTGTTCAGGCACCAAATTTTATATCCAAAGCGTATGGGTTTTCCACGTATGAATTGCTTGCAACTATGGCGGCCAAAGTATTTTACCATACTCTCATCATAATCTAAGGTCTGCTCTGGAATGTATTGCGCCATGAAGCGTTGTTGGAGTTTCTTTATAAGTGGCCGAACCTTCCACAGCTTGTCACCGTCCATCGGAGGGGGAGATGAATTGTCGGCACAGTGGAGAAATCTACATATTTCTAAAAATCGATTTCTTCTCATTGCATCGCTAGCTAAGATATTATGCACGTCCGGAGCTTCCTCCCAGAATGTTCTTTTTTCCGGAAGCTGTACGTACCCAGACAACAGTAGTATAGCGAGGAAGGCCTTCATTTCTTCTGGAGTTATGTCGGGGTTCGTTTCGTTGTTGAATACGGCGTACTTATTAGACTCAGTTACCAGGAAATCGATCACTTCTACATCAAAAAACAATTCAAACAAATCTACAGAGGATAAAGAGGACAAAGCAGTGTAATTTGGCTCTGGGAATATACCAGTATCATGTTGTGGAAGATCCTTCTTCTCCCATTTAAATGCAATTGCGCTTCCTTTAGCTTCTTTTGGTGTCTTTTTTCCAATAACCCTTTTCTTTAGTGCAGATTCCTCCCCTTTTGAGAGAGAGATTTTTTTCCCTTTTCGTTTGGTTTCGGGTTCATAATTAGAGGACTCAGAGTCCGCGCCGTCCGAAATGAGGTCTTGGTCATCTCCCTCATCTTCTTCAGTAGATTGCGCAAACTGGAACGATGCGCAAGCCCTTAGTTGACGGCCGGAGAGATTATCAGCTAATCCGCCAGTATCTTCATCGCCGGAGTCTTCGTCAGAAACGGTATTTATTTCTGGGGGTTCGATGTAAACGCCTTGTATATCACAAGATTCAGCATTATCCTCCAAAATGTCTAAAATATCTCACACTGTCAGATTCCTGCGGAAAGAAAATAATTAAGTAGAAGTTACGATAGGTATTCACAAAGCTATTAATTTTTATTCACGCTAAAATTCAATGAAAACTAAGCACGAATCAAACAAAAAATTTTCAACGACAGGTAGGTAAGTCTAATATCGTTGATGTTGTCTTAAACCAGAGAGCTATTTATAATCCATAGAAAAACACTTCAATTTTATATTTAAATACGCAACCAACAGTAGAAAACGTTTAAAATGCAGTAACCCCAAATAAAAAAATGAATTTGCCATCTTGTGTAAAATGACCCCATATCCGCCCAGCGTAGCCATATGGCTACGGCGACATGCAGTCTACTATCAAAGTCGTATGATCTCATAATTTCACAAACCAAAGTAGTCACATGACAACTCTATTCCTAATAAGTAAGGAAAACATATTTTACCTTCATGACAAAAGAATACACAGCAAAAAGATACAAACATACCTGCAGCGAACGTCCATTTTGCTCCTCTGAAACGCACACCTCTCTTTCCGCTCGTAGATAACCGCACCGACTGGCTTCCGAAGCAATCAAACACATGAAATAGGCGAGCGTGACCTTAAACAACAATGTGTATACAGTTTGACTGCGATTATGTATGTGACTCTTCCGAAACAGCGTCTTACGCTCCGGGCGGCAGGGTGTAGCCATATGGCTACGGTGGGCGGTAATGGGTTAAGTACAGTGAAACCTCTGACTCACGGACACCTCTGACTTAAGGACAGTATTTAATTCCCCGGCAGAAGGATATGCATTCGTATAAGGATCGAACCTCTGGTGTACGGACTCTCCCACTTACGGACACGGGCACCTTGTTGGGCACAATTTTTCTCTTTTACGGACACCATTGCCGTGGGATTTCTGACCCATCTCTCAAAAATGGAAAGTTTTTTCTCTAAAAATAGCGTTTATGAATAGCTGGGGGAAAGAGGACAGCGAAAATGGTCAAACCAGTGAAGATACAGCAATGTGCATATGGTGGAATGAACGTAAGGGTGTCCTGGAATGTATTCTTAGAAATGCTAATCCCAAACGAAAGAGCACCTCGGCCAGACGCTGAGAGGGGAGGGAGGAGTTACAGATGACACAAATCGTGGAGGGAGAATAAACAAAAACGTTTTCCTGTGGTGGAAAGGGAGGGAAAATGACGGTTCCTCTTCAAATGTGAAGTTAAATGGGCTGACTTGTTTACGTCCACGTGTTGTCCAGGTCGGCCAAGGCAAGAGCACTGTCAGAGAAGAGGTAAACCACGTGAGGCTTGAAAACCCTCACCCCTTGATGGGCGAAATTGAAAGAACAGACTAGTCCGAACCAAAATCACTTACTGCGCATGACGTATGGCGCGCTGATTCCCCTCCAACAATGTTACAGATAAAGAAAAGAGTGGTGTCCGTAAATTAGCGGTTCATTTTGGTCTGAGTAAGACTCAAATCACTGATATTCTGAAGGAGACCATCATGAAGTTGTGGACAGAAAATCGTAATGAAAACGTTGAAAAAGTGATTCTTTCGGGAAACAAATTGGACGCTGTTCTCCTTGAGTGGTTCACGAAAGTGAAATCAATTAATTTGCCAGTCTCCGGACCACTTTTACAAGAAAAAGACCTTGAAGTTACAGTGGCATTGGGTATAGAGAACTTTAAGGCCTGAAACGGGTGGCTGGAAAAATTCCGTTTAAGGCATAATTTCATGTTAAAGCTGTGTGCGGGGAGGCTGCAGAGGTGTGCAAAGAAGGTGCTACGGAGTGGATTGAAAGGTTACGTGTGCTGCGAGAAAACTTCGAACCTAAGGAAATCTACAATGCAGATGAAACAGGATTGTTTTTTAGAGCCTTACCTAACAAAACCCTTGCCCTAAAATCAGAAAAATGGTCTGGAGGGAAGGCGTCTAAGGAGAGGCTGATGGTCTTACTTGGCACAAACATGGAAGGTGATTCCCTGAGACCACTGATTATAGGAAAAGCTGAAAATCCAAAGTGCTTCAAAGGAGTTAGTAAAGATAAACTGCCCATTACGTGGAAATCAAATAAGAAGACTACAGAGATAATGACAGAGTAGTTGCAAAAACTCGATAAAAAAATGGGAAAGGAAAATAGAAAGATTTGGCTATTTCTTGACAATGCTCCTTGCCATCCTGATTTAAAGTTAAAAAATATCAAATTAATTTATTTCCCTACGAACACTACAAGTGTATTACATACAACCAATGGACCAAGGCATCATTAAAAAATTCAAAGTCCTCTACAGACAGTTCATTTAAAAAAGCATGATATCTAAAGTTGACCAGGAGCCCACACTTGTGTGGGGAAGTTGATAACTGTTCTTGACGCAATATTTTGAATTGATCGAGCGATCAAAAACATAAAAAGTTCAACCGTGTGTAATTGTTTTGTTAAATCAGGGTTCTGTAAAAATTGAATTATCACCAGAGGGGGAAGATATTACAGATGGCTTGCAGTTCGACATTTTGTTAAATGATACTGGCGAAAGTGACGAATATGTGCACATTGATTCTAATTTATTGACCGTGGACCATGAGGTTGACATGGAAGAAATTATTAAAAGTACTCTTGATGAAGGAGACGACAAAATCAACGAAAGTGATGACAGTGAGCTTGAGCCTAGAGTGGAAGAGATGCTTGATGTGGTAACGTATGCCAGTGCGTTGCATCAAATTGAACTGTTAAAAAAATTTTGCATTTCAAAAGGCAACAGCGAGGCATTAAGTAGCCTTATTGCTGTACAGTTAAATTTTGAAAAAGAATTTGTTAAAAACGAAATAAGCAAACGAAAATCAATGATTTCTTAACACCTAAGTGAGCTATGTATTTGTATGTGTACATATTAAAATGTGTAAATACTTCGAGAATTTTAAATATATGTGAGTAAATGCATTACGTTATTTTATTATTTCCAATTTATTTTTAATTATTCAGAAGTGGTATTTGAAATAAGGATTTCTTTCAGCTGCCTTAAATTCCTACAGTATAATATTTGCGTGGCAAAATAAAGAGTAAAAATGAGGTTTTCCTTGGGTCACCTCCAACTTACAGACACCCCTTCACGGACACATTTTCTAGGACCGTTACTTTCCGTGAGAGATTTCACTGTATTAATATCAAGTGATTAAATGATAGTAATGCTTTATTTAAATGCAAATTTATTTGGTACCTACTTTCATTCTACAGTAGCCTCTTTTCTTTGCCATCCTTCCACTTTATTTCTTCTTTCATTCCTGGTAAAAGAAAATTTAATGCAAGCAAAAAACAAATAAGGTTGTAAAAACGTTTCACCGTTCAACTTAAATGATTTTAAAGGAGAAAGACTGGGAAATGGACAATATGAATGCTGGAGATTATAAAGGTGTATCTTTAACGTTACACCATATCTTCGTACATACTAATTTTAGGTAAAATGAGGAGACTTCAAATTATGCAGCCTTATTATTACATACTCATTATTTATATTGTTACAGTTGTAACATGACCCTCCGAGTCCCCGGCAAACATAGTAATCGCAGCTGCGTCCGACGCACATCGGATGAGTGTCTACGCTGCGGTCGGGTCATGCGCCCGCAGTAGATGGAGTGACCCAAGGATGACTGCCTTCTGCATGCGTGCAACTAGTGATTCCGCCTGTGCCACACAGGACGGAATGCACTGGATGTTATTTATCAGCGAGCCCTTGACTCCACCGAGCACACCTATGATGAGGACCACTAGTTTCACAGTCTCCAGGGTACATCTGTCAAAGTTCGAAAAGCAGGTCTTGATATTTCGTCCGTTTTTCCACCTCTTTCGCATCCATGTTAGTTTCAGCCAGAGCCAAAAACTCGATCACGAACATGGAGCGTGTGAGGTGGTCGAGAAGAATGATATCAAGCTTGGTCGTCTCCAACTGCCTGGTGGTCGAGAAGGAGTAATTCCACCAGATTGTGCATTTATCATTCTCCACAACGGACTCAATATCTCCGGGGGCATAGGGCAGCACAGGTGTATCGTCGATGCCATAATGGTGTTGAAGTTGAAAGTATAACACCCATAGGGCCGCATTGTGCCGAGCTAAATACGCTGACTTGGCGTAATAGCTACAGCCGGAGAGGAGATGACTCAAAGTCTCCGGCTGGGCTCGGCACACCCTACATCTTGTGTCCGCACCCTCCGCCTTGAATATAATGCAGTGGTACACGAGTGTGTTTATGACACCATCTTGGCACGTGAGGACAAAACCTTCGGTCTCGGACTTCAGACCTGCGGAGTGTAGGAAGGCAAACATCAGCGCCTTTGATAACCCATGCTTTTCGATGTTTCAGTAGAAACATGCATGCATGAGCTTATTGTAAATGCACCTTGAGCAAGGTCTTGTGTTCGGCTCTCTTTTTATTTTGAGCTTGAGGACCTCTGTCTTAAATGACGAGATGGTGGTGTCACTGTCGCTTCCGTCGGATGACGGGTCGAAGTCGAGACCGGTTTCGTCCGCTGCCCTCTTTGCCACCAGGAAGAGAAACGCCCCTGCTCCTGCGCTCTCTCACGAGATTGAGCTTTTCAACACTCTGCATGCTGTACCCAGGACAACTCTGTTGTGGAGACACTTCAGACTCAATAGTCCTCTACCACCTACATTGCGAGGGAGATACAATCTGGCGACTGATGATTTCGAATGAAGACTTCTATAGATGGTCATCATCTTCCTCGTTCCCCTATCAAGGTTCTGCAACTCGTTGACGGTCCACTTCATGCATCCGAACGTATACAGTAGTGTAGGAACCGCAAACATGTTCGTGGCAAAAACCTTGTTCTTGCCAGACAGCTCACGACTCCAGATGTTCCTGAGAGTCTGTCTGTATTTGGCGGTGAGCCTTTCCTTCACTACTGCAACCTCCTGCATTCGGCACTGGGGGATGCCGAGATATTCATAGCTATCATCGTCCTCGAGGTGACGAATGATGCTCCCGTCAAAAAGTTGCATGTCTTCCTTGATCTCGGAAAATCTTCCTCTCGCCAAGTGGATGGATGCACACTTGTCCAATCCGAACTCCATCCCTATAGCCTCACTGTATTCCAGTACGGTGTCCAGGGCAGTGCGTAGGTCTTTTGCATTAGAAGCATAAAGCTTCAGGTCATCCATATAAAACAAATGGGTGACCATATGCTTCCTGTCACCTGGAACACCACACATGTATCCTCTACCTCGTCACAGCCTAAGGGACAGGGGTAGGAGGGAAATATAGAACAGTAAGGGGCTCATGCTTTCGCCTTGAAAAACGCCACAGTGGAATGTTACCAACTCTGTGGAAACTGACCGCTTGGCTGAGGTCAGAACAAAGCACGTTTTCCAGAGTGGTAACAGGCGTTGGATGCAGGGCACTACCTCTGGGTGGACTTTCATCAACTTCTGCATGGCGATCAAAAGCTCATGCTAAGTTGTGTCAAAAGCCTTCTTGTAGTCCACCCAGGCCATTGATAGGTTTCGCTTATGCCGGATGGCATCCTGGCATAAGCACCTATCAATGAGCAGATTGTCCTTGCATCCCGCGATTCCCCGCTTTGAGCCCCTCTGCTCATACACCTCCTCCCACACAGGCTGGACGTGGTGGAGGATAAGGTCGCTCAAGATCGAGGTGAAAGCCTTATATACAGTGTTGAGGCAGGTTACAGGGTGGTAGTTCTTTGGATTGGACATGTCTCCCTTCTTAGGTATCAGAACCGTGCGTCCCTCAGTCAGCCAAGGTGGAATTGGTTCTCCACCATTTAGAAAGGACGTGAAGATTCTGGCGTGGTGTTGGTGGGTGGAAGTAAATTTCTTCCACCAGAAGTTATTCACGGCATCCATTCCTGGAGCCAAGAAGTTCTTCATGCCAGAGAAGGCCTTCTTCACATCGCTTTCTGTGACTGAAAGAGGTCCGTCCACATCTTGTAGGTGGCGGTCACAGAACTCTTTAAAGAGGCCTAGGGCCGGAGTGTCTCAGTTGAATAGCTTCGGCATTTCATAGATTTCCTTCAAGAAATGTTCAACCTCTTGGACGGGTGGCGGAGATTCAACGACAGGCGGAGGGGTCCGAAATAGACGGAACGGGTGAAGGAGAAAGGTAGAGTTCTCCCTCACGGCCTTGCTACTCTTGAGGAGTTTATTCGGGGCTGTGGAGAGCGTGCGTACTCATTCTACCGTGTGCTGGTTAATGGTGAGCAAAACGTTTTTTTTTTCAGTGTGTGATGGTTGTACCTGAGGCTGCGTGCTTTGCGCCGAACTTTGTGAGTGAAAGCTTGCCCAGATGCAATGTATTCCATCACACACTGAATTCTCGACGCCTGTCGTCTCGCCTGCGTTATCTTGGCCTCCAACTGTTAGCCTTTTTTCTGCTTTTTCCTCCCAAGAGGCGTTCCTGTGGGAGTGAGCCATGATTTTGGCAGCAGCGTAGACCACGCAATTGACCGTCCATAGGTCCGACATCTCTGTCAGGATTTCTTTGATGAGGCCATTCAACCGGGAAAGGTGGTTACCCTGCAGAGAGAATTTTCAGTGGATATCTCTCTGCCTTTTTTGTCCTTCATCATAGGATACTGTGCTTAATAACCATGATCGTAGTTCAGCGACGGCCTGACCAGCTTCCTCCCCATTTGGCAGAGACTGTAGCCTTGGTGCCGTTCTCGTCTCAGGCGGTGGAGAGGCTGCCTGTGTCAGGGAGGGTGGTTTGGCTGGTGGTGTGTTCCTCTGAACTGGCGGTTGGTGGAGAGTTTCCTTTTTCTGCAGGTGGTTGGCATAATCGCACAGATTCTGCTGCGATAGGTGGTCGTGTTCTGGATGCATCTCACACGACAAAGAGTGCATCCTTGCCATATTTTCCCTGCATTCGGGCTCGCTGGCAGCATGGCATGCGAGGAGGTCGCCCCATAGGGCTTCCGTCCACTGCATCTGGGCTCTGGTAATGGTGTTATTGTTATTGCCACTCCCAACTTCACTAGGGCCCCCATCCGAGAGGGGCCAGTTGTGGGTGGCTTTTTCAGTATTCATTTTTGGAACCAGTTTTACTGCGTGTGGGGTGGTTAGCCCCACATGCAGATGTCCACCATTAGCCGGCAAGAGCCGTTACCAGGTATGCCACGTGGAGGCTGGTGGTCTGGCTTTCGTACCCATTACATGCTTACATTATTATAGTTTTCAAAATTGGAATTAATGGGCTAAGCTTACCAAATGTTAAGTCTGATGATGTTCACAAAGATCGTGATTTAATCCTGATTCACTCCCAGCATGGCAGTCATAGAATTGCTCTCGTGGGCGATCTTTAATCTTCAAGTGTCTAAAATGTTCTGAGAACCTGGCTAGTGTCCCTCTTGCATAGTTCTCAACATCTGGAAATCATTGAATGGAGCCCTTCCTCCCCCTTTACAAGCCGATAGAAGCATTACCCTGCGTGTCCCTGGTGGTTGCATGTGCCTTAAGCAATGGGGCACTGCCGGGACCGGAGGTAGTGAGTGCCTTCCTCTGGCATCGAGAATGCAAGTGGTCAAGGGACAAGAGGGTGAGGTATCTGGCAAAAAAACCTTAGCCCTTCGTTGGGAGAAGACGACAGGTAGAGGCTGTCTAGAAGCTCAAGGACCGCAAATTGTAAATGTGATACAGCAAGTCCTCGACTTACGCGGATCCGAGATACACGGATCCAGAGTTACGCGGATGTTCAGTTAGGTCGGTGACATACTTGCATTTTCTCCGCATTTCAGTTGCCGCGACAGATACACCGGGTGACGACCCGCGACTCTTTGTCAAGCGCGCAATCACGGCGCGATAAGCAGTGACTCGCCCGCCAGTCCTCAGTATTGAGAGCGTACATCGGCTATTTGTCGTATCGCACCATAAAAACGACATGCAGCGCTTTCATATCTGTCGCTGGTCGCAAGCCTGGCCGGCTCCATAAGAATCTATGTGTTTGAGAAAACATAAGCCTGTCACCGGCCTTAAGGCCGAATCACACTAGCATTTGTCGGAACGGTTAACTCTTTAACCAATTGGAAGGCAGCGGTTGGCGTGAGCGGGTGCAGGTGTGAGAATAGCCGGCTGTCTATTTTTCTGACCAAGAATCACAACCGCAGCCAATCACGGACTCGGATTTAACCACGTGACCACGTCGTCTGCTGCCGTTGCACGCGTTTTTGTTTTATCAAAAAAATGCCCCCTAGCTCGCTTCTATAGTTCATGAATGACTCAATATGGGGCTGAAAAAGGACAAAGGTTTGTTTTATCTTGACAAAGTATGTTTGATGGTTGAATAAATTGTGATCACATTCCTTTCGCCTAGCGACCCAGTGATGCACCCAGATCCTGCTGTCGGGTAGGCTGTCATAATATTCTGCAATTATTACGAACAAAGCGGCCAACTTCAGCCTTCTCCTTCGTTGATCTCTTCGATTAAGCCATAACCTCTCCATTGTCTATTTCAAGTGACAACTGCCTTTCACAAACGGACTCGAAACGTTCACGCCTTCTATCAGAACGTTCTCCGAGAGGAGTACAAGGCAGTACACGGGAGCGGCACCGACAACCGCATCGCGCAATGTGATTGGACGAACCGACACCCGCTCCAATGAACACTAGAGTGATTCGGCCTTTACACGGCATCAACGTCTTTTTTCGGTGAAGTTTGACCTTCCCGCGTAAGTCAACGCGTAGTCAATTATCTACTCCATAGATGACGCCTGTTCTACATCACAGCAAAACAAAAAGATCGCGTTCATGCAGCAAACAGACGACCTTGTATTTCCGTTGTGACTTGATCATTGGGATCGTTATTTATCAAGTTTGAGAAAGTTGTATCATAAAATTTTCAGCTAAATACCTAGGTATTTATTAAGAACATTTCCAATTACGAACAGGCATTCACATGAGTATGATAATTTAACAAAGTTTCAATTTATTCATGTTTTGTGTAATTATACTTATGTTAGACTTAAATTTCCAATTAAATAAAGATTGGATGTGTTACTCTCGGAATTGTTGTAATATGATAACCGAATAGCCTCTCGAAAGATGGAGTTTTCTGTAACCGTCGCAGATTTCCGCCAATCGCAGTAAAAGCGGCACTGCTAATGGTTCAAAAATGGATAGGTAAGTTGTTGTTTCGACTTACGCGGAAATTTTTGGGAAGAATTAACCGCGTAAGTCGAGGACTTACTGCATTTAATACATTATTTTGCTAATTGTGATGCCTCTATGGAAAGATCAGACTTCATATTTGTCATCCACATCATGCATGTCATAGGAGTCTCAATCACATTTTTCAAATCTTTTTCTTCCAAAACTAATATCCCTTCATCCTGCAGGATTCATACAGGTCAGGGAAATAAAAATCAGGACTGGAAGTCATGGAAATGTCAGGGAAGTTAGGTTCTGGTCAGGGAAAAACTCCAGAGGTGCAGCAAAAAGATGAAAATCATGGTTGAACGTGCGGAGCGTTGCTGCGCTTGAGGTGCACGTTTTGTTGCCATCAGGTTGCCGTCCTGGCTGGGCGGTATGGGTTACGTCCTGGCTGGGCGGCTCGCTCAGGTCAGGATCTCGCTGCTTGGTTTGCTCGTCAGTCGCTCGCTTGTGGATGCCACTGCGCCAGCCGCTACCTGCAGGAATTGTGTGGTGTCTCCATGCTGTCGAAAATCACTTTCCCTGTCTGCAACTGGAAAGCAGGCGTTTGTTCCCTTGCACCTTGGTGCAAGCAGAGTAGGTTATTCTATTAATTTTGGTTTGGGGCCGTATTTTTTTGAGCAACTCCTCAATGACGTCCGCCAGGCCGATTGTTTCGTGATTGGCTTTGATGAAAGCCTCAACCAGAAATCCAAGAAACTTCAGCTGTACATGTTTATATCATATTGGAGTGCAAATAAGACCAACCAAGTTGAGTGTCGGTACTTTTTAACGGCCTTTTTAGGCCACTCTGGAGCCAAAGATTTAAGTAAGGCACTTCAAAACTATTTGGAGGGGCTGGCCCTCAGTAAGATTCTTCAAGTCTCAATGTATGGTCCAAGTGTCAACTTCACAGTTATGAGGGAGCTTGAAAATGACATAAAAAATATCCGCAGGAATAATTGTCCCCTTTTTCTGAACCTCTGATCCTGAGGGCTGCATAGTGTAACACAATAGCTATAAACAGGGCTTTAAATCTGTCTGTCTGCTGGGAAAGCTATCCCAGCCATGGAAAATTTTGTTAAATGCATACAAGAGGAAAAAGGAAAGATAGATTCGAAGAGTGTTAGGGACATGGAGCACGGGCTCACAGCTGTGCTGCTGCCCGCAAAACCTTCATTTTTTGCATACGTTGCACAGCAAGTGAAGCCTTTTTTAAAGGAGTATCAATGTTCCCAACCAATGATTCCTTTCTTGTACACTGACCTCTCTTCAATTGTGAGGGACAACATGGGGCATTTTGTGAACCAAAAAGTAATTGATGAGGCTTGGTCCGTGGCAGACATTTCCAAAGAAGAAAATTTGCTGTCTGTGTCTTGTGTATAGTTAGGTAATGCCGTAAATGCAGAGCTGCGAAAAGTAACCGTGAGTGCAGAGGTTATGAAGTAGTTTAAGACTTGCACTATCCTAGTAAAAATTTGTACAACTCTAGTTGATAAGTTGCCTGTAAGTCATAAATTCAGAGTAGCTAAGTACGTAACTTTCTGTGATCCAGCTCTCACTTCTACGAATTTGAGTGCTAGTAAGACGAGATTATCACTGGCTGTGCTGTCATTCATGGCAAGAAACTGGTAGTCTGGACAAACCTCTGACTGGATTGAAGCAGAGTTCAAACTCCTAACATCAAATGCTTAGTTTAATTCTGATTGTAAGAGTTATTCCAGAGCTGACCAAAGAGTCAACCACTTTTGGAGAACTTTCTTAGAGGGTCTAGAGAAGCACAAAAACTTGTTTTCTTTCCTGAGAAAAGTACTGATTCTCAGAGCCATGACCAAGCCTTCGTTGAGAGGTGGTTCTCAGTCAACAAGAACCTTATTGTAGAATACCCGTTGGAAGAGTCGCTTGTTGCCCAGCGTCATGTTTATGATGCTGTCAAGTCAGCGGGGGGCATCAAGTCGCTTGAAAAGAACAAGAAACTCATCGCTGCTTACCGCTTGGTCAGGAGAAATCACAAGGATGTCTTGCAAAGAAAAAATGAAGAAGACCAGAAAGAGAGTGGGAAGTAGGCGAAGAAGAGGTCACTGGCGCAGCACTTGGCTGACCTGAAGGCCAAGAGGGCTAAGTTAGCAGCTGAGGACGCTGCGGAAATAAGTGCAACGGCTGAGCAGATTGCTGCAATAATGGCAAGCTTAGGATAAGTTTCGTTTTTTGTGATGATTTGTGTTGTTTTTAATAATCTCAGATTTTTATGCAAAGATGGCTTAGATTTAACATTTTGCTTTGTTTTAGAATTTTGACTGGAATATGGTACTTTCCTGGAATAAATACCTTGCTGCATTTGACTTTAAAATCCCTGTATACGACTGCTTTGCCATTGATATAAAGTGAGGGAAATTTCAAAAATTCGGACTGGAATTCTGGGTAAAGTCATGGAAATTGAAAATGGAAAGTTGGTATGAACCCTGTCCTGATGTGAATGTTGTGTACGAAATAGAATTTGGTATTATCCAGTCGCATTGCAATGGTGATACATGGACACTTAAGTACCTAATACTGAATTAAACCCTTGTGCATGACTTTAATCGCAAGTATCTATTCATTGTACATTGTTCCCTAATGTCGAAGATTTTGTGCATACGTTAACTGGATTATTTTTAATGCCCTAGTGGCTCTTTGAAATTATTCCAATTGTTGTTGTTATTTTTTTATTCAGCAAACTACATACTAATAAGGTACCATGCTTGAAGTAGAAAAGAACTGCTGGCTTAATGAAATAATCACTTCTTTCTACCGCATGGTTCAGAAACCTGGTTGAAATATGAACGTGAGAAAATGTGAACGTGACCGAAAGTAATTTTTTTACCATACTAAATTTGTGGCCTGTGTAATTTAAGAAAATTTCAAGCACTGTGCGGAAGTAAACATTAGTGGAATTAATGGCCCTCGAAAATGGTCCCCCGGATGCGCAGACTTTGACATACTATCGAGTACATACTTAATGTTGATGGATATAAAAAATGAAGCTTATCTGCATAATCTTCACTTATTTACCGTTCAGTTTTTACATAAAAATTACATGATATTCTGTTAAGAAACATCAACTTCATCGATTTATACCTAAACAAAACGAACAATGTCAGGGGTAACTTTGTGAAATTTCTCCATGATGGAAAAAGAACAAACTTTGTGAACTTCACTTGTAAGTTTTTATTCACGACCCAGGTTTTGACAGTTTATGTCATCTTCTGGTGCAAATTACAAAGTTTTAGTCCAATATATGCTCATCGGGTGGGCGTGGCGGCCAACTGAGGGGTATGGGGGGGGGTGTGTGTTGTTGGTTGGAGAAGGGAGGTGGGGGAAGAATCGTTGCATTGCCGGGGATTCCACTGCTTCCATGACCGTCATCGCTCGGGCGTTGGCTCCCTGGTGTCGTCACCACTACGTGACAATCTTTGGGTCTCCGCTTAATCCTCCTCAGGGAAGACCGGCAGTGGGTGGGGAGCGGGGAAGAAGGGTCACTCCTCTGTTTGCCTGTGATGTCTGGTCACTATCCCAGCGGGTTACCTCGAGGGAGTCTGAAGAAAGGGAGAAGAGTGGGGGGGGTAGCACCTGCTCGTTGACTAATAAGACCTTTTTCGGGTAAGGTTTTCCCATGTATATAATCTTTGGCACTGCACAAACGGCTTCCCAGAGAATAGGCAGGCAAGGTAGGCCCTCAAATTGTAGTAGTGATGTGTATCGATACTAATTGGTGCAATTTAACTTGGAATCATGTATCTTCCACATTTTGAGGTGTTTTGCAAAGCTACAAGTCAAATATTCTTCTGCAGTGAAGATAAGTATAATAATCACACTTAAAATACTTAAGAAATTAATTTTTTCCTTCTTAGGAGCTAAACAGGACCCGCACATTAAAAAATTCTACGGTTCTAATTTTTATACTTGATACTAACTTCTTGTCATGAGAATTTGTTAATGCATTGAAAACAGAGGTATTACATTTGTCTGATTATATTTGTGGGAAGGCTCAACAGTGATGATTACAATTGTGAAGCGCACTTTTTAAAAAGTATTTTAAAATTTTTTATCTCAGAAAGCATGCAAAAAGCCATGAATTGTATTTTTAGAGGTGGTGGGTTATATCTTTAGGATTATTAGAAAAAAATTTTAGCTTGATTAACATATTGCCTTTGGTCAATAATTAATGTTTTATAGAACCTTGTTTTATTCCTTAAAATTGCTCAAATCTTATGAAACATAAGTGTATAGAGATTTTTTTATATCTCTGAGGATATAACTCAATTTATTTCTGAAATCCTCATAGTTTTTGTGATAAAACTGCAAATTTTCATAAGAATTGGTTGAGAAATAAGACAGACAATTTTTTTTCCTCTGGAGGTGCAAGTGCTCTCGGAGACCTTGGTCATAGAAAAACTGCAGATTCACCTAAACTTAAAATGGCTGTGAAAAAAAATCTAGTATAGATCGACCAGAAAAACTTCACATGGTTTCATATCTACATGAAAGGATGAAACATACCAAGTTTCATCAAAATCTGAGATGGTGGGTGTCATGGCCTGGATGAACTGCCATGGAATGACCCTATGTTCAATATTCAATATGATAGTTTTTTTAAAGATTCGATGGAATCTATGCATGCATGTGATTTGACTCGATCTAATCCATGGATTTGATAAAATTTGATCGAATCCTAATATCCTGACTGCATCACTTGATATTTAGTTGCAATATTAAATAAAATTGTTTCATTTCAGCCTCAATACCACATACTGTACTCATTGCCAGTGCTTGAAGGGTATCCAGTCATACTCTGAAGGTAATTATGAGTAACTAGAATGAAAAGCATGTAACTGAAATCCTTTACTTTTGATCAACATTATAAGTACCTGACCTCAAATTATTTTATTTGGGACACTGGATGATAAGCTATGAACTTTAAGACTCCATACCACAGCAACAGCATTATTCCTCTCAAAGTGTTCCAAAAGGTTTTAGGCTTATTTTTCAAGGCTTATTACTCCCAGCATAGTTCAACATTAGTTTGTCTCAAGTCCCAACGTTAATCGTGCAAATGCAATAACATGCTGTAGAACCTTCCTGTGCATGCCTTCATTTCTCAAAGCATATGCTTATAATTACTTTTGTCTTAACTTCATGGTATTTAGTCTTTACAGTACATAATAAATCTCTTTATTCATCCAAGGATTTTGCTACAGCAATATATGGGACAAGTCAATAGTAAGACAGCCCAAAAAAAGAACACGAGATTAAAGACAGCAGATGCCATGTCCAAGATTCTCTTCTTTAAAGTCCTTCACACTATAATAACATCTGTCGAGTAAAAAAAGTTTGTTTGTTTTTACAAGTTCTCCTTGAGGGGGCATTTAAAAAATATCAGATGGCAGATGGTTAAAAACTTTAGTAGCTACATGAAGTGTACTCTTATTATACACAGCGGTGGAATGACAATGTAAATGTACATACATCCTCTCTGGCAAGTGTTATGCCCATGTCTTTGCTTTAACTTTTGACGTCAGCTTGATCCTGAGGTGTTGTGCATAATGGGTTAAGGAAGGAGTGAAGGAAATTTACTAATGTAATTAGTCATCTACCTATAAGAAATACAAATAATCGAATGCTCATGGTGAGGATTCGGAATAGAAGTTCTTATGAGTGGGTTGGGTTGGGTGGTGTGGGTTTATTACTGATGAAAGTTGCCTCCTTCAACTCGAAAGAGAGAAATAAGCTAACCACAGGGTGCAGCATAATCTGGATTAAGTACAGGCAGTCCTCGACTTTCTTACCCAATGCGTTCCTGAAGACTTGTATGAAAGTCAAACAATAGTGTCCCATACTAATTAGGGGTTACGTTCCCGGAGAGTTAAATATACATAGTAAAACCTCATATCAATTGTAAGGAAATTTTATTTTTTTATACAAAAGTTTAAAATACATTAACTATATTTAAAACAATACGTAATTACTTAAAAACTACACAGTCTTAATAAACGGTTCTAAAAGAATACCGTTGTGTACTGAGTAAACATACGCATTTCTAATTTTTCTCAAGCAGAAATTAACATTTCACTGATAACGTCCACTATCACTATAAAGACACAAAACGAGAAGCATCACGACGTTTAATTTTTGGAACCTTGAACTCGATGTCATTTAATTTATTACAATTAACTAAACAACAAAACTTCGCAATTTCCTAAACTGGACAAAAGACAAGCGAAAATAGAATGATGTTTCCTAGGTACATGCCATACACAACTTTGTGAATTTTGCATTGCACTTCCCAGCGTTTCGTACATGGTCTATAATTTTATCTTTCCCCTTTACTATTGAAAACGCAGTTGAACGGCTTAAGTTCAATGATTGTCTTGCAGCAAAAGATCCTCCCAGTTCAGCACGTCTAATAATTCCCAACTTTTCCTCGACAGTATTAAGTTTATGCGACCTAAGCATATTTTTGTTGGTCTCAGTCACATCATATTTACGTTTTCTACTTCTTATCATACGACATTAATTAAATTCAGTAAATAAACAAGTTATACCTTGCTCTAAGTTAACACTGCCCACAGTCGCATATACTAGCGAGCGAGAATGCCAGATGAAACAGTTGAATGCCGGGATGCACCATGCACCATTGTGGGAAATTCAAAAATATTGGTCGACAAATGTCCGAAAGTCCGAATTTGGTGTTCAAAAGTCAAGTAAAATGTATCAATTTGGAGCGTACGAAAGTGCAAATTGTACGAAAGTCGAGTGTACGAAAGTAAAGGACTGCCTGTACCTAGGTTGATTCAGGGCCCCTTCTCAAGAGGGGGGGCTGTGGTTACCTGAAGTGTGACTGCATTTAATTGAGTACAGCCTGTAACGAAACCTCTGACCCATTATAGTGCTGTGTGTGACGTTTTTAAATTTTTTTGTCGCTACTCTCAGAGTAAATATGAGAAGTGCACCCGTCGAGACTGCAAAGTAGCTGTGAGCAGAAGCCAACTCTGAAACCAGGTGACTTTGGAGAAATTTGTGGGAAATTTGAACTTGGGACTCCTTATGTAGGTGCTTCCCGTTGCAGTTGAAAATATGTCCCTGGGAGGCTATATAGACTATTCTAAATTTAGTTAAAAATCCCCAGTAATATAAGAAAAGAATTTTCTGCAATGCTCAAACAAATTTGAAAACTAATGATTTCCCTAATGTTGCTGTGATAAATTCTCGGGAAGCAACTGAAGAGGTAAACATTGAGAAGGTGTTCACATCTGTTTGCTTTCGTCCTATAAACATTTTCCTTCTTGGTATCTAAGTTATTCGACCATGGAGAAAACTAGAGTTGCCAAATTAAGATAAATTACGACAGCAAAGGAGTAACCATATGATTAGAACCAAATAATGATAATAATACATTTGCAAAAAACATAATTTTGAAATAACAGAAATGCAAACAATCTATATCAGTTACAATGTCTATGCATCAGACATGAAGAACAGCACGAGAGACTTCATAAAGGACTTAAGCAAGGTTTATGTGGTTAGCCTAGAAAAGAACAGAGAGGCTGGAGCAAATCAATCTTCGGATTGAAGGTGTT
This sequence comes from Pyrrhosoma nymphula, assembly GCA_963573305.1. Classification (NCBI taxonomy): domain Eukaryota; kingdom Metazoa; phylum Arthropoda; class Insecta; order Odonata; family Coenagrionidae; genus Pyrrhosoma; species Pyrrhosoma nymphula. Next base: position 5,673,121 of record OY754331.1, on the reverse strand, counting down.
TAAATTAGCAAGTGTCTTTCCCAATGCAATTTAGAAATGAGTCCACGATGAGAAAACCACCTTTGTTATTTCCACAGACTTTCTTACGCTGGCACGACGCGCGTTCCACCACACTACTGTGGCATACTCATGTGCATTTAGCGGTAGGTTGCGTGGGAATATATAGCCTGGGCTTATGTTGAGGGAAGGAGAGGGGGTGGGTGGGGATGGGGGAGGGGAGAGGATTTCCGTTACGTTTAAATATGAGTACCAAAGAGGCTATGGGTTTCTCAGAAGACTGCTAGGCGACTCCGATGGCTGGGGGAAAGGAGAGGGGTGGAGTGTTTAGAGGGGGTTTTTAGGGGTGTAAGGGTAGTAGTTAGTGCAAGGAGGGGGGTGGAGGGGGTGAGAAGAGGTGCATGGTGTAGGAGGATTTGGGGACCAAGCGCTTTAAAAACCGCCGTGACCACCCTCTTAAAGAGGAAAGGTCTAATTATCTCTAACAGAATATCTCTACCATCACATGCTCTCAGTACCTCTCTTAAGGATACAGGTGTACGATTTTTCTGTTAAAAATATGTGTCAGTATTGCAATACTTCTACCTGGAGAAGCTAATGATGATACATATTGACTGATAAAAGCTTTGCTTATTGCACAGAGATCATTTAGAGTGGATAGAAAATGCAAGGTGGAAGCTTGGTCTGAAGGAAGACCAAGAGACAAAATTGTGGGATAAGTAGAAATAGATGAAGGAAATGAGAATGAATGCAGTTATAGGATGAGACAAGGAAGAACAGAAGGTGGTGGCCAATCATTTTCTCTGTCATCTGAGCCTTCTTGCCCCACGACCCCATGATTTGTATAGGGGTAGCCATTTCCCATACAAAAGCAATTGTTACAAGCAATCTAGACCCCCTTTGTTCCCACCCATCTTGGTAGTTATTCTTCTGCTATAAAATAGAATGCAAGTTTCAATCTGCAAACTGAAGAAAGAGATCAAGTAGGTCTTTGGTGACATCATAATTAGAACATAAGCCTTGTGGACTGCTGTTAAGGCTAAATAATGTATATGGTAGTTTAAGTAAGATTTTTGATTAATAAATAATCTTCAAATGTAACTTGACTCACTTGCTCATGAAATTACTTTGAAATCTGTGAAATTATATTTTTTCAGATCACTTAAATGTTGTTGTTGCATTTACAATTTTCAATGCCTACTTGTACAAATTGTATGCAAATAATGTATATTTTGAGTTTTTTTTAGGTTGTGTATGGGATTCTGAGTGTCACTCCCAAAGTGGTAAGGGGTCAAAGGAAAATTGTGTGACTCTTGGCAGTTTGCCTCTCAAGAGTCTGAGCACAGAGCCATATATCCAGAAAACTGTCATCCCTGTACCTGAAGCTCATGGTTGTAGAGAATGTCCCCCTGAAACTAGTGATGGAGGTGGACCAGTGTTACAGGATCGTGTCAGTGTGGCCCACCCTGTATTGAATGTGCATGACACTCCTAAACTTCCCTCATTAACAAGAGAGGAAGGGATTTGTCTGCCTTCGTATGAGAATTTGCTCACCTCAGAAAAAACTAGTCTTAAAACTCCAGAAAAAAAAATTTCACCTGATCACTCCATTCGAAAGTTGAGTCCTGTTCTAAATTCTCAGAAGAGGGCGAAGAGGTTCACAGTTTCTCCCTGTACAAATGGAAGCAATTCAAAGCCACCCTCTAAAAATGCCAGGTCGCCTTCATGTCTGATGCCTGGAGTTGAGTCTTCTGAAGTGGAGGCATTGTGCAGCAAGACAGCTTTGAATTCATCATCCAAAGATAAAGGGAGATGCTTCAACCCCAAGAAGAAGCAGAAGATATTATCTCTGAGATTGAAACAGGAGCAGCGAAAAGGCTCTCAATCAGCACAATCCATGTTGACCGTAAGCAGAGCGTCTTCTTCAATGGAGAGATGTCTTCAAGCTGCATCTGGGACAAAGGAGGTTGAGAGTTTCCCGAATACTCCTCCCACGAAGGTGGTTCACGGGAGGCATGGCAGGATGGGGGAGACCACGCCGCTGCCCACTGACAAGAAGCCCACCTACAGGAGCAAGGCAGGTGGAAAGCCAGCCCCCAGAGACAAAGTTAGCCCGAGGTTGTTATTTGTCCCAAAGAGCACGGCAACCGATGAGGAGGATGATGAGCTAATCATGCCCAGTCCTAACTCATTACAGGGTCACAATGCTTTAATTGATGCCAGTAAGCTGGGTGATCTGGTCAGTGTCCCGTGCGATAACACATCCATTGAGATAAGAGGTGGAGCCCATCAGCTAGAGAGCCATGAGAAGGAATGCCACAGGACCAGAGAGCCACCGCAAACACGCCCAGAAACTGACACGGAGGTGACGTATTTTGCTCCGAAGAATGAGAGCAGCGAAGAAGAGGAGGAAAGTGGAGGGGACAAGGTGATTGTCAGTGATGGAAACATGCGTGACGAACTGCCCCATTGTCCCCACTCAGATGCCGTTGGTGTTGGATTGCGTCCTTCTCGCTGTCTCCTCACAAGTTTTGACAGGTTAGTTACCTCTGGTTGCCCTTAAATTAAAACATTTGACCTTCAATCCAAAATAATTAGCTGTACAGAATGATAAATGAAAGATGGATGACTAAAATGCAGAACAGTATGCACTGATTTTGGTAAACTACATGAATCATACCTGTGTGTCTGCATTGGTCTGTGGATTGATGAATGGGATAGCCAGGGTAGGTTAGTAAACCTGGTAGAATATGAAAAGATCTACCATGTTGGGAAAAACCAACTTTGTTATTTCCGCAAACTTTATTCCGCTGGCACGACGCACGTTTCACCACACTATGTGGCATATTCTTGGAAATGCCACTGTGTGGTGAAACGCATGTCGTGCCTGTGGATTAAAGTTTGCGGAAATAACAAAGTTGGTTTTTCTCAACATGGATATCCATAATTTCCACGAGTTCAGGCCTGATATCATGTTTTATTTGACAAGGGGCCCGATTCTGATCTTCCACCAGTCATTGACTGGTGGAAAGTTCCACCATTCGTTCATTGAACGACTCTTGTTTCGTTCAATGAACGGCTCAATGACCTCCTCTGGAGAGCCGAACGTCACAAACTTTTGCCGATGTCCAACTTACCTCGAAAACACGAACAAAAAAATGTCTACCTTCCGCACGCTTACTTCCGTCGGAAAGTTTCCACCACGACACTAGCGCTGTTCCACCAAGTGGATGACGGGTGGAAAGGAAGCTTGACTTTCCACCAGTCATTGAATGATGTAGTGAACGATTCTATGGTGGAAGGTGGAACATGATGACGTAGTGTCGGAAAGTCATGACGTTTTGGTGGAAACTAATGACGTTTTGGTGGAAAAGTTGAACATCGGGAAAGCAACAGAATCAGGCCCAAGATCATAGTATAATTTAGTAGAATGCTTGTACATATTCAGTTAACTCAATAATGTATTTTTAAATAACAAGTTCTTCAATAAAATATGTAGCTTGTCTGGAAAGTTTTTTTGTCTTTGATCAAAATTTTATAATTATAAGCTAAAACAGCACATAGATTTAAAAACATATTATTGGAATGAGAATTATGTGAATTCATTGCGTAACAGCAAAATATTGACCTATGGATGGGAGTTGCAATTCAGGTAAACCACTTAATATTTCAATTTTGAGGATACCGGGACTAGCCATGGTAGTAACCTTTACGGAGTCACCCGCAAGTGCACATGAGTGCGATATTCCACAGAGGAAAAATCATTCGACAAATCATCATCTCGGTCAAGGAGAATGATTTTTCCTCTGTGGAATATCACACTCACTTAATATTTGATGGATTATTGTACAAAGTGAATGTAAGAATTGAATTATTTTTTTTTGTAACGGTATGGGTGGGTGGTTGAGCAATTGATTATGGAACCAAGAAATGAAGTTTGTGAAGTGCTCCAAAAAGTGTACTTATCATCATCTTATCAATCCTATAAGACATATTTAAAACTGAAAGGTGATGAGCAGACTTACTTATGTTCTGTGGCCACCATTTTCAAAAAAGTTTGGCAATAGTTTTAGGAGACATATGGAAACCAACTGGTCCAGTATTGCCATGATCCACGTATCACATAACAAGTTCAGAGGATTCATACTGTTTTGTATTTTACCCATTAAACTAACCAAAGCACCTAGCTTCACGCAGAACATTTTGCATTATTTAAACTTTTCTGGAATTGAACCTGCCTTCAGTATAATATTTTTTAGTTTACTGATGTCTTTTCAAGTAGCCAATTCATGTAAAACATGAGTAGGTACTAATTTGTAAAATATTTTAAATCACATACCCTATTTAGTCGAAGACTTGCGCTGAACGTTTAACTTGGATTCCAGTCATGTAAGAATTTTAATTGTGATATATCCAATAATATTTCATTATTATTAAGTTGTCAGCCCTCAGAAAATGCCTGATAAATTTACTGCATTGAGAATATTTTAATTATGCCAGATGTCTTCCGAGAAATTGTGATTGATTGCTGTTTTAATAATAATAATGTATATTACGGGTGTTTACCCATTTCACAAAATGTTTAAATTCATAATACAACATTATAAAATATATATACTACTTAGTAAAGTAATTACACAGAAGTGATATTTCTCACATAAAATGAACAATAATTAAGCAAAACAATGATCGCAAAAGATTAAAGAGAATATGACAAACAAGAGCAAGACATGATTGTCACAGTCATATAAAGTTACCAACATGATTTAAGTAAAACATTAATCAAGTTTACAATAATATGTCGTTTTGTGCATATGTTTTATTTTTGAATTCCTTATCTACTATTTAAACAAAAGTTATAGCCCATTCAAGTAACATCTTTTATTTATCAGTTTAATGATTATTTTTTAACTAATAGGTTCATTAGTAATGCTTCAGATAGTATGAATACCTGATTTCTGGTTGATTGGTTATTTGGGGGACAACTTAGTGGTCATTTGCACCATTAAGGGTAAGAGAAGGGGGATTGTTAAAGAAAGGATTATTCAGGGAATGGAGGAAGGGTGTCAAGTAACCTGCTGTAAGCACCTGCATGTTCTTAACAGAAGGCATGGAGGAGTCCACAGGTCAATGTCTCATCCAATTTCCAGAGCACTGTACTTGAAGTGCTTTCCACATAACATATCCAGTTTAGGATTGGGATTCCAATGAAAAATATCCTACACTACTGGGTTTTGAACCTGGTCCTTCTGGATGGGAAGCCTATCAGTACTCTCTATCTGTCCACCCACATCACCCTGATCCTCCACTGATTTCACGCATGTATCATAAATGTATATTTCACCCAGGTATGTCTCCTGAGAGGAGGAATATCTTTTTGTGATCACTGATGAGGATTGACGTTCTTTTGTGCAGAGTGCCGCCCAAGAGCCCCAATTTCAAGCACCAGCGAGCAGCCGTGCGCAAGAAGAGGGACAGAATGCAGATGGAGGGCTGGGAGTGTAAGGCGTGCAAAAAGGTCTGCACCGCCACCTTGGCTCCATTCTCTCTGTGTGTGTGACTTCCGTGGGTGTGCTCCCTTCAGTGGTGGTACCGCGACCGCTCTTCGATGTGGCGGAACAATGTGTGTCGGTTCAGAGCTAGACTCGAGACGTGAATATGTACTTGCCATTGATGGTGTTTGGAGTCTATCTCTCCTCACCTAGATAAAGGAAATGCTGGCAGCAGAGTTCATTTCCTTCTGCATTTCTTATTTATTCTCAGTAATTTATTTTAACTCTCTGAAATTGTTTTTTCTACCTTGGTCTTTTGGCAAAACTAATCCATTACTAGTCAATATTTATGTACATTCCTTCTTTGCTATCTTTTATTTAAATGGGAGGGGCAAATCATGCCCTTGTCCTTTTACCCCCACACCCTCGCTCCCCCCATCCTCCAGCTGGTGCAGAGGGCGCAATGTTCCCCTTGCACCTCCCCGTCACCTACTGCACCGCTGGCGTTGTTCCATTTTCTTGAACACGATTTTTATCTGAAGCACTTTTTCTTTTGATTTCTCCAGTATTATGATGCTGCTGGTGTTGAGGCCAAACCTCACGAGCGCAAGGGCCACGTGAACAAGTGCTCTCGTCATCGGGACCGCTATTCTCCTCGCAAGTGCACCCCTCAAGGTAAATGCAATTCAACGCTGGGTCAATTTCTCTGTTGAATGGGAATTGAAAGTCACATGTGTGGTTGTACCTACCATTCTGATGAATGAGGGCTAGGTAAAATAAGTAATGCACTCGTGATTTAAATTTCAGTTCGAAATCAGAGTTTATATTATTTTTATGGGCCTGTCACTGCTAATAACGTTCAGATTATAACCAAATATACACCTTAGAAACTAAGAATTTGCACAAGAAATTTTAAGAACAATTGATTGGTTATAAAAAGTTGCTGGAAAGCTTGCTGAAACATAGTTTTATGAATTTCCCTCCCTGATTTTTGTGTTTTCCATCGTACTTTCTTGTGAGTACTAACATGACTCTCAAGTTTATGCAAAGTGAGTCTCATATTTATACATATGTGGGAGTGAAAGTTTTCATGGCATTAAGATTAGGGAGTTCTTCAGAATGCCTAATTATTAAAATCAACTTTCCGATGGCACCTGATGAATGTTCAGGGTGTGGCCACTCAGCTGGGAAATCCTGGAACGACCTGGGAATCAAAAACTAGCAGGGTAAAAAGTGGGACCTGGAAAAAACCCACACGAATATCGTTGAGTTTCCAGGATAATTGCTGATTACTTAAAAAGTATCAAAGTCACTGTGCAGTTATTTTCTAATTTCTCAGTTGGCAATTATATGCAGAAACCTTGCTGTAATTAATTTCCTGTAAGAATAATTTTATTGTATAAACAATGAATTGGTGGCGAAAAATGGAAAGTTTCATTGAGGTTCTGAATAGGTAAGATGGGGTCGTATGAACACCATGGCTTTGGCTCTCTCACCAAATATGTATATACATTTTAAATATGTTAGATTTGGAGATGTCGTTTCAATTTAGAAATTTAATATGTTAATGTCTTGGTATCACTGTTAATGGTAGAATTATACCATCTAGCTTTCATTAAGGTGATTGAGTATTGTCATAGGTGGATTACTTTTGACATTGACAATGATGTTAAGACATTGAACCACGATCAGGATAACAATAAAAATAGACGTTTTTCACAGCTGTTCCGTTAATATCTCCGACGTTTGATAAAATATGCCTGAGAAAAGTATGTTTTCAATATTTTTGGAGATCTTTGTTCCTATGGTTCACATACTTAGCTGTTTATGATTTATTAATTTGTATTAACATTGATGATGTGCATAATGAGCTCATTTTACTATATAATCTCATTTAGATTATTTATCTTATGTGTATCAGATTTTGAAATTGGATATTTTATTCCATTTAATGTTTAATTTTTACTCGAACACAATCTCATTGATAAATTTACTATGGCTATGGTTGCTAATACTGCCAAGCTACAACATGTTCTGTAGATTTTTCTGATCAACGTGCACAAGAATAAAATCTTCTGCTAAAAACCAGCACGGCCCACTTTACCACCCTTGGGGTTGATTCTGGCCCCTTACTCCTTACCACGTCCGACGAAGGAGGCAGCCGTGCCTCCAAAGCACCCGCTCCTGTTCCTCTCTCATACGTGGTCTCTTTGGGGACATCTCCCGTTCTTGCCAAGGTGGACGGAAGACCCACCCATGCGCCTCCAACATCCCTGGTCCCTTTGGGGACTACTCCTACACCTCCCATGATCGAGTCTGTACACAGGCAGTACCTCGCCTTATTCCTTAAAGAGAAAACCAGATTTAGGAAAGCAGCCTACAACCTTGTTTACCCAAACGGCCAACCTCCCGCACCATCCGATGTCTTCACCAGCCCTTCGCTTGCAGCCCTACTACCTTTCCTGCACCTGGCATCCCGTCTCTCGCCTCTGTCCCAGTTGCTCCCCCTCCTCCCCTCATCCCAGGATCCAATGTGACCTCAAACCCACTCCCATGGTGGAGTGAAAGAAAATTGGCGACTAACTAAATAGTGACCTGCTGAACCTGCCAGGAATGGTGGAACAAGTGACGGGCATTGGATTCCAGGTTCCCTTAAGATAGAAGAAGTCATCTTTTGAAACTAAGGAAGTATTGGAGAACCTGACATAGCAATAAACCCATGAGATTTTCAAGCAGAAGATTCACCAGGAAAGATTGAAATCATACATTAGCTGCCATATCTTTGTATAAAAATTATCTGCCATAAATTGCACGTATAACAACAGAAAGAAAAGTAACATACAATTTTAGTATTTTGTTGTCCAGCACTTTTCCCGAAGGAACTAAAGCCAGTGATGGACATTGATAATGCTTCAAATATGCCTTTTTAAATTAGAGATAAAAAATCTTCTAGGTCCTCCCTAACCTCCTGAGTTCATGTTACGGTAGAAATCCAGAGGAGTGTGCTTCAGTTGCCATTAGCCATTGTCACCAAATGACACCATTCCCATCGCTTGGGAAAGCTAGTTATTAAATTAGAAACATGATGGTATATGGACGAAAATTAACATTTAATGTCCCAAACAATAAGAATCTTGGATACTAAGCGTATGGATTAGGTAGTTCACATTTCTCTCCTAAGTCACCATGTTGATGTTCTACTGAACTAGGGATTGGAAAATCGATTTCGATTTTAATCGAAAATCGATTATCACACTCCGATTTTCGATTTAATCGAAGTTGACTTTTTGTTTTGAAAAACCGATCAAAATCGATTCTAGCCGATCGATTTTCGATTTTTAGCTTGCTAGCTAAAGCTAGCGTTTAAATTTTGCCAATCGAGCTGCGCCAGTTCGTAAACCGCCCTCCAGTCGACCTCAAGTCCAACTCTAATCCACTACAAGCTTGGAAGGAGATTAAGGGAGAATATCCTCACGTATTCAAAGTAGCCAGCAGGATTTTATCTATAGTTGCCTCTACCGTGCGGTGTGAACGACTATTTTCTCACGCCGGGTTAATTGCAACTCAGGTGCGAAATCGATTATTCGGAGAACATTTAAATATGTTAAGTTTTCTTAAGGTCCATCCCTGAGGAACACTGGTTCCACGGCTTTGCAAGCAATAAATAAGTAAAATTCTGTTTTTCATTTTGTGGTATGCCCACTTTTCAATATACAATTCTTATTGCTACTAAACTATATGTAATTTGCTAATTATATAACCTATGTGTTTATAAGTGTCTGTTATGGATTATTACTTCCCTGTATATCTTATTAATATCTTTAAAATAATATATTGTATTAATAAATTTAACTGTATTCAGTTCTTATCCCTAGTGCTTCCATTAACCCTTATTTTGCATTTTGTTACAACAACACATCCGTATTTCAGCAGACAATTACTTTACTATGTAAATATCGATTTCGATTTTTCGATTATTTTGGGCAAAAAATCGAATTTTTAGAAAATCGATTTTTAAAACCAAAATCGAAGGTCGATTAATCGAAAATCGATTCTGGATTTAAATTTCCAATCCCTATACTGAACAATATAAAATCGTCATTATGGCTACCTCTTCTTTTCTTATTACAATCTGTTGAAAATATTAAAACTACAACCAATTTCCTGGGATTTTCCTTCTTTCCTTGTTTAACACTCAACATACATACACTCATGTTGTTACTGCACTGTATTGTATGCTCAACTTCAGCATAATAATTTATTTGCTACATGTTTAATAATAATTCATTTACATCACTGTCATGATGGGAATCTCATAACATGTAAGTTCCGTACTCTGCCTACCTGAAGTGTTTGACTGACTTTATTTTTTACTTCCCTGTTCCCATTTTTGAAGGTCCTCTGCTTTGAATTTTTTGTTTTTACCACTTTGTATTTCATGTCCTCAACGTGTTCTTTCCACTTGAGGTCTTGCAATATAAGTATTCCAAGGTATTGGACCATATTTTTGAGTTGCAGAGCACTTCCGTTGATTTAATATGCGTAGTTAATTTTACTTTTCTTTATTATTTGTGCTTGCTTTTGGTTGACATTATTCTTAGTTTACTTCTGATTACCTGATCAGCCACACTGTTGAGGTTATTTTGTAGTTATTGGCAGCCTTGGACACCTTTTTGTTAATCTATAAGTGATGTAATCATCTGTTAACAGCCAGACTTGATTTGACTTGGCATGTCATTAATATAAATTAAGAATATGTTTAAGGGGTCCAAAATTCTAAGAATATGTTTAAGGGGTCTTTTCCCTGCCAGTTTACAAATATGGAGAAGGTTAAGATAACTTGCTGTTGCTTATCTGCCTTGTGTCCTTCTTTGGTGAATTCCCCTATCCTGTCTAGTACATGAAGATCCCCACATGGTCTGTGCACTTCAACAATACATATTTTTTTCTTTGTTGGGGAAGTATGCATTTATTTTTATAATTACTCTAATGAAACAGTTTGACTGTGGAAAGGAACTTTTCTGTATGTAATATATCTGAAGTCTAATTTTTAAAATTGGTATTTTTTCATTTACTTATTTACATATTCTATGACAGTATGAATGTTATCATGTATTACACCTTGTTGCTACAACTGCTATTGCCATAACTGCTTGTACAGTCCCATTAGAGCCCAAGGCTCATTGGACGTCCTTTTTATAACAAAAACAAAATAAATAAGTAAAACCTCAGCAGGTAGAATTTTGTAATCCCAGTCTGTATTACATCCTAAGAAAGCTTTGGATATTTATTGAGACTGCAGTGAAACCTCCCTTTTCTGTCAACTACAAAATTCTCCGAGACCCAATTGGTGACATGGTTGAGAAGATGACCTATCATTACAAAGTGATAGCTTTGAAAATAGCTTTGCAAAAGCATCTGTGGAGAACATGGTTCATATTTATTCATTTTGGATTTGTTGTTGTTTTAGGCTTTTGGGATCCATTGTTTCCTGAAACTCCTGAAGGTTGATGTGCCATGCGGACAGCAAGTGCAGTTTGTGCAAAGGCAATACATTCCAAGGATCCTTGGGCGGACATTTTCAGTCTGGTGAACCATCATGCTTGGTATGCTCATATATTAAACAATTATTTTGTTGCATTTAATGCAGTAAACATCTTCCCAAGTGAATGACAAAATTCTGAAGCTTGGGTGCAAATAAATTACTTCTGTGATTCACTTGCCTTTCCTTGTAGCTGTGCATGATGTATTCTTTTCCTTACCATTCTTGCCTGGTGGAAAAAAGTATAGGTAAAGATACTTATAAAACCTTTTTAATGTTGTTAATGTAAAGTATAGTAATAAAATAAAACTTGTATGTAGATAAATTCAAATGAAATGTGCTTGGTGGGGAAACACCATTTGTCTCCGGATGAGATCTAAGAAATTCAAAATCATTAATTATCCAGATATATATATATTTGTTTTGTAACTACTTATTGTGCTTTCAAGGTGGCATTTGCAAATGCTAATGTCTCATTATGGTATTCTGTGATAGGTACGTGGAAATACTCCAAGTATTAAAGCTCTGAAGTGTTTTGAATGTAATTTTGTATTTGTATCACAATATTTAAGGAAATAAAAGCCTATGAGTTTTTTTTCTGATTTCAAAGAAGAGTTATGCCCCAAGGCTTGTTTTTTCATCTTGGAATCTTCAATTTTTCAATAGGTATATGCAAAATCCCTTCGGATGGACTGTATCTTTAATTTATTTCTTCCCAACGTTGCGTGAACGCAACGCAAATTTTGCATTTTTTTTCTCCTTATTTGTTGACAATTCGTAGTTCATATTTTTTACATACGTAGTTCAATGCTTTTTAAGATATTATGAATTTTTTTATTGAAGTTATTTTATCAGTTTTGTTTTTACAATGACCTTTTCATTCAATGGTAAGTCGTTATATCAGGGCACCTTCTTAGGTTACATATTATGTAAAGTCTGAGGCTGTTGATGAGAATATCTCTCTTAATATGCAATTATGCATCTGTATTCTAGGCTACTGCAACAAATTGGGCAAAATTGACATAGTAGTTCTTAAATTATTCAAGAATAAACGAAGTGTTGCATTCACGCAACGTTGCGAGGACTCCAGTAGTAAAGGGCAACTGCGGTAGTCGTTAAGAGCATTTCTTTCGGAACTCAAAATATAAAAGCTTTTCAAGAATATGTTACATTTTTATGGCGAAAATTTAATTTCAGGCAGTTATAAAATATTTTGGTCCTACATTTACATCTACATAAGTGCTGGAGTGTCTTTACAAGGATGTTTGGCAGGTGGTGAGTTTTCACCGAGTGGTGATTGTGTTTGATATTTTTAACTTCACATGTCGAGCAAGATTAAGTCAACGTTTACTTATACTATAGCGAGAATTTACTATTACCTAAACATAAAAGATGTTTGAAAACTATACCATAGAGTCGTCCTGAAAATACAATGATTTCTGAAAACATCTCCAGTTCCAAGATGTACTGGCATCCTAAGGTAAGAATGATCTGTTTACCACAGTTTACAGGTATGCTAAAAGCAAGTGGGTGAGTATATGAGGGTTAGGAAAGGGATAATTGTAGTTGCGTGGTGTTGTTGACTAGTATTCCAAGGAAAGGGGGTGGAGGGGAAAAAGGCATAGTTAGGCTGGGCAGGGATAATCTGGCGCCGATGGGTCTCTGCGCACAGCGGTGGTTGGCGAGTGAAGAAAAAGGATACAAGAATTAGGAGGGATCACATAATCACAGTATTTTCTGAGAACTTCATGCACACTGGTCACTGACGATAATGAGCTACTCAGGCTCCAAATGAGGGTGCAGGTTATTTAGAGAGAAATATTTTGAGAACTATAGGTGAAAATTAATGCACTGTGATTCCAAGAAAAATATTTCTGGGTATATTGACTCAGGTAATGGTTCAAAGGTATGGAAGGCTTGGGCACTGGGAATTACGGTATACAGAAGGGGAGATGCTCTTTTCCATCTGCTTTTACTATATCTGTTGTTGTCTGTTGAACAATTGCTCCCTCCAAATGACCTGAACCCACATTTGCAGCCTAAGTTGCTCACTATCGTCAGTGACCAGAGTGCGTGAAATTCTCAGAAAATATTGCGATAACGTGCTCTTCAGTAATCCTTCCATCCTTTTTTCTCACTTGTTAACCCCCCCCCCCCCCCCCCCCATGCAGAGACCCATCTGTGCCGGGATATCCCTGCCCAGCATAACTAGGCCTTTTTCCCCTCCCTCTCAGGCTCGAACCCAAACACACCTCGCAACGACGACTACCCCTTTCCCCTTCCACCCCATCCAACCCCACCCACCAGGTTTTTACACACATAATGTCGTGACCTGATCGTTATTCCTTTTAGTATGCCACTCTGTGAAAAACGGGACAGGGCCATACTGAACCATTACTAGGAGCAATATTTTGAAATTCCGGACTTGAGGAAGTTTATTGGCATTCTGTTGTTTAGCGGCTATCACACCTTACCTCAAACAAAATATTGCTGGAGTAAGGACGCTGATAAAGGCGTTCCGATCGTACGTCAAACTATGTCCCGGAACCGTTTTGTTGAAATTAAAAAGTTCTTACACCTGTCAGATAACAACAGTTTGGATAAGGGGGATAAGTTTTCGAAGATACGTCCATACTTAGACGAGCTCAACCGAAGATTTCTACGGTTTGGTGTGTTTTCACATAAATTATCTATTGATGAGGAGATGGTACCTTATTTTGGCCGTCATTCCCCTAAAATGTTTATAAGAGGTAAACCAGTAAGATTTGGTTTTAAATTGTGGTGTATAACATGGTTATTTATATCAATTTTCTACTGATGTGGGAGCATCCCAAAAAAATTATACCTCTTCGTGTTTAGGGGAAAGAGTAGTAGTTGGCCTCACAAAAGTTATTGAAATTCCAAGAAATCACTTATTGTATTTCGACAATTTTTTCACAAGTCATTCTCTACTTGTTCTTGTGTCAGAAATGGGATTTTTTGCCACTGGTACTGTGAGAGAAAACGGAATCGCAAATTGCCCTCTTCGCAGCCTAAAGGAACAGTCCAAAGAAAAGAAAGGTTCTTTTGATTATATGTTCGACAAAAAGAATGAATTATTCTTTGTCTGTTGGCATGATAATTCAGTAGTAGCTGTAGGAACAAATTTCGGAACATTGGACCCATTGGTAAATGTGAAAAGATAAAATCGCAAAGAGAAAAAACACGAAATGGTTCCTCAGCTAAACACAGTAAATCTATATAACCAGGGAATGCGTGGAGTTATTTGCATGATGCAATTCCTAATTATAGGATTTGAATTAGAGGCAAAAAGTGGTGGTAGCCTTTATTTGCGAATGGCCTTGATAGTTCAATGGTAAATGCCTGGAAGATATACAAAGTTGCACCTGAATCAACCATCAGCCAGATAGATTTTCGTTCAGAAATAGTGTAATGTCTCTTCAAGAAAGAGGAAGAAAGTGAAGGTGCAACTACCCTTAAAGTGACTGAAAAGTGCCATAATATGGGACATTACGGAAAAAATAAATGCCAAATGCAATAAGGAAAGACAAGGTTGAACACATTATTGTTCGTGACGAAAAAAATTCACGACGAAGGTGCCGAGTTTGTAGCAGCCAGACGATTTGTGTGCCAAAAGTGCAATATTCATTTACATACTGATTGCTTTTCTAAATTTCATGAATAAAACAATGTTTAATCAATATTTTGTGCAAATTATATATTTCAGTTGTAATAAAAAAAAATGCCTTGTAAAAAGAAAATAGTTCTGAAAAAAAGAGATATCGACTCATTGAACCGGAGAACTCCCAACGTTGCGTATACGCAACGTTTCACCAACGGCAAACTAATAGCAATAAAAATGGATAATTTCCCTTATTTGAGTCTGTTTCATTGCTAATTCATCAAAATATTTGGAATTTTTAAGTCATTAACATGCTTGGGATTTAATGGGTTAACACGGTGGAAGGGGTTATGTGTCCCTATGAGACCTTGACTTGAGCTGATAGGAGCGATGACGAATACTCTGATAGACCACCTTGAAACACCAGGGGAAGATGTGTCTACAGACCAGCCAGCAACTTGTTCCAAGAGAAGGTTGGGGGCGGGATAGAGATATTATGCTCGTGGAAAATTATCTCTGGCTGAAAAGCACTTTAGTGCGGCTGAAAAAGAGGTCTTGGTGCTGTATGTGCAATATATGGGTAGTAGGCTATTTGGAAGGCAGGAAATGACAGTTGTACACTGATAAGGTTTTGAATTGGTAAAATTCTGTATCTGGTACAAAATCCAAACTAGGGCGATGGGCATTGCTATTAGCAGAATTTGACTTTGATGTGTACCATGTTCCTGGGATCAATAAAAAAGGAGCTGATATCTTGTTGCGGCATCCAGTAGTGGAGCCGGAAGCATATAATGTTATTCCAGATAGAGAAATAACTCGGATACAGAAGCCCATGTCCAGTGAGCCTGTCCTAATGATTTTTCAAGAGGAATTCAATGTGGAAATGTGAGGAAAATGCCAAGATGGCCTGTGTGTGTTTTTGGATTGGTAGAATACAGGGCTCTGAAAACTGCCTTGTCCTCAAAGACTTAATGATACATTACAAGGACTTCCACTTGAAGGAGGGTCCCTTGATGTATTTGTCACACATTACTAACGTGTCTTCCATAGTAGTTGTTCCCAGGTCTCATTCTATGATTATCCTGGAGAAATTTCATAACAGCACTGAAGCCGGTCATCCATGATGCGAGGAGATGTTCCAGGCCATCTGTAGAAGATTCTGGATTAACATGCAAAAAGACATCTAGGGCGCTAGATCTGCACTTGCACCAAGGTGAGCAACCAGAAGGTGAACTCCAGCCAGTGAGAACGACTACCACATCGGCCTTGGGAAGTAATAGCTCTTGATCTAATGGGTCCTTACCCTTGAACACCGGGGCACATTCTAAACTTTGGTAAACCGGGGTAAGACTTTGTAGTCACCAATCTCTTTATCAGAGGGATGGAAGCTTTTGCTGTTCCAGAGGTTACAACAGGGCAAATCGTTAGCCTCCTGCAGGATGAAGTATTCAGCCCCTACAAGTATCCTCAATGTATTCTGTCAGACAATGGAAGCCAGTTTGTATCAAAAGTGTGGCAACAGACTGGGGTGTAGAGCACTGGACAACCTACAACCCAAGAGCCAACCCTATAGAGTGAAGGAACGAGGAGCTGAAATGGATGCTGCAGATCCATTGATTGAAAGAAGAACAAACTGGGACCATCAAATACCACAGTCACCTTTCGCCTTAAGGCAAAGGATAAAGCCTTCCAGCGTGTGCAACGAAGCATATGCGTCCACTCAATTCCATGTCTCTTTCATGACTTTAAGCCCACAACGGTGCACTCGGTAATACCTCCGAATGCCCAGAATTCCAAAATTGTGTTTTTGGCGTACAGGAAGTTAATTATGTATTTAAATGCTGTACAAGTGACATATAAACTCTGAACATTTTAAATTTTAACCATTAAATTTTTTTTTCTGGTGAGGTCGAAAACGACCACTTGGGATAATGGGGCATCAAAAGACACGTCAACTCCCACTTTTCCCCAACATCTTTTTCTGTCATATACATAAGAAAACTCATTATAAAATTACCTTTGCTAACTTAGGGGCTTTATTTCTTTCATCCAATGTTTAAATAATAATAAATATTTATATTTTATTGTGGAAAGAAATGAAGCATTTATCATGTTAGGGGACATTACACATTTCACATGCAGTTGCAGTTTTTTTTTTACAATTAACACAATTCCTTCTTGGTTGAGCAGTTTCCACCAAACACCTCCCCAACTCTTTCTGATATTAACTTTCTCTACTTTTGTTAATGGACCATTGACTTTTCGCTTTGTACCATAGGTATTGCAGAGTGGATAAAAAAACTTGCCTTAAAAACTCTAGCTTATGCCACCTACTCACATACGACCTACTGACTAGCTATGCTTTGTTTACGCAAACAACTATGGTCCAAAAGAAAATAGGCATAGACCATTTTTTACTGCGTATACCTATCTGATTTTTGGAAATATGATATTCATTTTATCCACTCCACCCATATATGTGTTGTACATTTTAATTATATTTGGCTCAGCAATCTCAATTTTTCGTTTTTCTTTCAAGGAATTTCACGTTGCTTATGATAAAGGCTCTATGCCAAATTGGTTTGAGAGAAGTAAAACTGTATTGCTATCTTTCCATTCCACTGCGATAATATTTCTTTTTCAACACATTTGTCAATCGCTCCTCTTTCCATTTTCTTCATGTCTTTTTCTGATATGATGGCGCATTTTTCCGTTCGATTTTCACGAACAGTACCAGTAGCACCTACTCCTCTTTCTGAGAGTTGTGGTATTACTTTAGAGCTGGTAAAAAATTGTCAAAAAACAAGGAAAATTAAAATCCTGGGTATGTCGTCTTTAGTAAATCTACAAAACTGAAAAGAACACACCCTCCAAAGCGAAATTCATTCTTATTCTTGCCATTGGAAGACTTTTCCCTGATATTATATAAATGTCAGACAGTACCCTGATTTGAATGCCAATGACCAAGCTTTATAACCAAAACGTACCGGCTTTTCCTTCAAAAACTGTTTGCACGAATGCTTTCCAAAATATTTTATCATTATGGATTCATCAATTGATGAAAAATGCTCTAATGGAGCTTATCGTATGAAAAATTCATTAACGTCTAATTTGAAATTATCGCAAGTGTGAAAATTGCGAATTAGTTCAATAAACTGATTCCGTCTCATGGTGTTACTCACAAGCATATTTTCGGTGTCAGCTCTATTTTCCCAATGCATTCTCCGGTGAGGGCATGAATTGTAGCCCGATAGAAGTAAAATCCCTCTGAACGCATACATATCATCACTAGTCACATGGAGGATATTGTTTTTTACAGGAATAGATTGATGTGTATCACACCAAGTCCTCGAATACTTCTCGATTAAGAACTAATTTCACGAAGTCGATTGGCTCGGAATATTCCGAAAATTGTTAGAGGAGGAAGGAAATATTTATCTCCAGGTACTGGTATGGGATGCACATCACTGATATCTCCCTTGAACCATTCACTAACTTTCAGCTTCATAAGAGCATTTGCACTTTATACGTAAGGAATGTCTTCACACTTATCATCACGTTCACCGAAAGACACTTCCGCCAGAGCCGTCAACTGATTACGGTTCAATCTATATGGATCGAAATCGTCCTCCTCTCCGGAGTCTTCATCAGTCTCAGCTGAAGTTTCGATTAGAGGCAATGCATAAATGGAATCGGGAATATCATCGTCACTCAAGCGTTCACATTCCTCTATTTTCGAAGTTTTATCATTGTTTTGCGGCGGTGAGATATTTCCCTCTAAACAAAATAGAAAACACGTGCATAGTTTAGGGTATATGAACATAAGAACATAAAAGTAATAGGCTGTACGGCAATCTAACTATGTAACAAAGGGTTTAGAGAATTTTAATCTTTCAAAGCGATGGGTAGTCTCGAACTCATGGCCAAAGCAATGGGCCGACAAATCATTCACCTCGCGATTCGCTACGATAAATGAGCAAGTATAGCATGTATTATCCCAAGTGGTCAAAAACGACCACTATGCTCTAGGCTGAATAGGACTCTAGATAAATACACAATTCAAGCTTGTACAGTGAAACAGATCATTTCTATTATAAAAATAAGTTATTTGATATTGAACAAATGAAAAAAACAAGACTTACCAAGCCATTTTTCCTGACATGTCAATGAAGAAAACGCTTCCCGAAGTTCACGAGTCAGAAATCTCTAGTACACTGACTTATTTGTGGGATCTCAATCCCACATCATTCCCAGATATCTACAGTTACATGTAAGTTGTATCATAGGTACATAGGGAGATTTCCGGCGTGTGGAGCAAAGAAATTCCACCAAGGTCGATTTCGACCACTTGGGATAAAATGGCACCGTGGTCATTTTCGACCGCTTGGGTTTAAATGGGTTAATCTGAGGTATTTAACCCCTTCCCTGACAAGGACGAGTTAACTCGTCCTAACCAGGTGTGTCAAATCACGTCAGGTACAAGTTAACTCATCCAAGACCGCACTTTCGACTTCCTAGCTTCCGAAGACGAATAATCTCGTCCCCTTCGTAGAAATTCTATCTCTAGGCAGCAGATGGCATTTGCGAACACACTGGCTTATTTTTAGCCAGTTTTTGAGACGTATTTTGTTGCATTAGCGTATGGAATTGCGTAATAATATTCGTAATTTTTACCTTGGTATTTGGACAATTACACGTGAGATTTAGTGCATTATCTGCTCTTGTTTTAGATAAATTTATCTGGTATCAAATTCATACATTTAGACGTAATATCAATGCATGTATACCGCATTCAAATGTTATTACATTTACAAAAATATTGCATTTGTTTTTTTTATTTTTGGGTTCATAACGCTAAATATAATTGATTCCGACATTCATGGCAACTGGCCGGATGCAAAAGTAACAGTCATGCGATATACACTCGTGACGGTGATACTATGTATTAGGAAAAATAAAAATAATCCCTTACAATCGCTTCTAAACAATACATTACATATCTACCTACCCGTAAACTGCACCACGGACGTGTGGCAGGGGGTGTTATGCAACCAGCCATATAAAAGCGAATACAGGATAAAGGAATATTCGGATAAAGCTATGACTAGTGAAGCGTGTTTTCGCATGATTAGTCTAGATATGTTCATGCTCTAGTTATTCATGGTGTGGGAGTAGAAAGAATTGTTGAACTTATGCATACCTATTACAGCAAATTTCTCAAATACTTAGCCTTCCTTTCCTGTCCTTCGAATGCGGTGTTGTAGTAAAATAAAATCTGCCATGTTGACGTGAAACTCGTGATTTCTCAGACTCGTAAGTAACCTTTCAGTCTCTAGTGGCTTCCACTTATGCAACAAACGGCTTTTAGAGGTTGAGATTACACGATGATAGTCATTTTATATCCAACCCCCGTAAATTTCATTTTTCGGGAAAAATCGGAAGAAATCTCTCGATTACTGGTAGTTCAAAAAATGTTCAGGAAAGTGGCAGTGGCTTGCTCTCCCGTTCATTACATTACTTTCAGGTTTCCTCTCGCGCTCATGTACTACGCTGCAGCCCTCTTTCTTCCAAGGTCACCCGAGAAAAAAGGGACAATAGATAAGCGGCGCACCGCCAAGAGTGCATTGTCCGTCTGGGAAGCCCCAGGAAAATGGTTGGGCGTGCGGTCGCTTTCCGACCCTGCTTGATTCCTGTCATAATAGGGCCATAATTTCTTCACTCAAGTGGGACAGCGGACCCTTATGAATGGGAAAGATCTTCTGTGGAAAAGAATGCCTTCATCCTCATTGCTTTACGACCT
Organism: Pyrrhosoma nymphula; assembly: GCA_963573305.1. Taxonomy (NCBI): domain Eukaryota; kingdom Metazoa; phylum Arthropoda; class Insecta; order Odonata; family Coenagrionidae; genus Pyrrhosoma; species Pyrrhosoma nymphula. Next base: position 5,652,668 of record OY754331.1, on the reverse strand, counting down.
CATGTGCTTGTTTTGTGGTAATCTTTGAAAGCGAAGAATACGCACATAAGGGAAAGGCATATTTTCCCTCAGACGTGCATTTAGCAAGACTTTGAGCAGGAAGACTCCGCCTTTGTTATTATTCCCCCTGATTTCCATCTTTCTCGGTACCCCTCCCTTCTCTCTAAATCTCACCGATTTGTCTTATCCTCTTCGGGAAGGTACTGTATACAAGCTTATGTCAATATCTCCGTGGATATTCCTAGTGTACCCCTGAAATTCTTTTACCTTTATCAAAGGGTGTCGACATAAAATCATTTCAATTTACATATTCTAAATTTTCAACGGAGACATACATTAGTTCTTCACTCTCCTCCTGAGCATTCACGTCTAGTGTCCCTTCTCCATCAGCGTTTCACAGAAATCCGTTTTTATGTGATTAGATGTCGATAGCAATTTTTGGTTACCTCAGTGTTTTTTTACTGTTGTGCTTTATTCATTCTGCAACAGAAAGTGAGAGTGAAAGGGTGTTGAGGTGGAAAAAGGAAATTTAGAAACTTTGGGATCTGAATCGTGCTTCTCCGAGCACACCATATCAGATGCAGAGTGCGAAGGTGAGCCTATTGAAGACGACCCATGGAGAGAAATGAAAAGTAGCGAATCTCCCCCTCCTGCACCCGCTAGGTTCAATTTTGAAAGTGCTTCATCACTCAATTTTGAAGTTCAAGAAGACGGTGGTGTACTCCAGTTTTTTCAACTGTTCTTCGGCAATGAATTTATATAACTAATTACTGATGAGACAAATTGGTATGCTAATCAGTGTCTTCATGAAAAACGCTCCGGTTCCAGAGAACAATGGCGTGAAGTGAGTGCTCCCGAAATACGAGTTTTCTTGGCGCTAATAATGCTGCAGAGCATTGTGAAAAAGCCTGACAAAGAGCATTTTTGGACAACACGGTGGATTCTGTGTATGCCATTTTTTTGGGAAACGATGTCGTATAGCCGATTTGCAAAAAAATCTGGAAAAATTTACACTTCACAAAAATGAGGAATATGTTGCAGAAATATGTACTATTCCAAAACTGAATAAGATTTGAAAAATCTACCAAATGTTGAACAGGTGGAAGGAAGTCATATTTGAATAATAGACTTGACCTCATCGAAAAAAATTATTGAGGAGTACATCCCCAATTTCTGGCTCCTGAAGTGGGTAGGCCACCCGCAACACCTCACCCTCTCCACCCCTTAGAAATGCACTTTACTGAGTTGATCCTAGCCACTTATAAGAAGGCAAGCCCAACACGCAAGTGCTTTTTATGTACTAGAAATAGAGATGTGCACGGGAAAATTATTAGAAGGGAAAGCAGATATTTTTGCCCAGATTGCGATGTAACTCTGTATTTGTAACGCTGTCTCTCACCATGTTTTAGGACTTACCCCAAAAAAAAATCTGAAAATAATTAAAATTTGTACTAATCGATTTGGATATATGTTAGGGTTGTAGAATTTTCAATAAAAATATAGATATTTTGGCTTAAATACTTGTTCTAGCTGAGGTAGAAGTGAGTCTCTCTCACTTTAGACAATTGATAACAATAAGGGTTTAAATTGAAATTATTAATAAATAAAAGCTCAATGCTCAAAATAAACATGTTTTCCCATCATTATAACATATAAATAATTAAAAAATGCAAAAAAATATGATCCTTTTTGGAACCATTTCCTCAAAAAAATGTGTCAGGGAAGGGGTTAAATTGCTCAGGTTGCCTTTTTTTCGCAAGCAGCGAAGAACTTGTGCAGACATTAGCCAAAATATTTTTAGCATTGTAATCGCTAAAAAAAAAAATTCCTATTATATTTAAAATTGTTTCTACTGTATTATTAAAAATGTATACATACTTACATTTTGTAATGCCGTTTATTTTTTTTCTGCTCTCCATATCCGATGTTTAATAGTTGACCTGAGTGTAGTGTTGCTCAAAACAGGGGTCAAGGCAGAGAGACTGTCCCTGGGCAGTTTTTACACATGTATCTTGTTTCTTTTCTCTTTCCTTGTTTCGTACACCACACTTCTTCTTCCAACTTTATAAGTTTCTGTTTTTAATAATAATAATAATACATAGCTTTATTGTTCTGTTGGTCGTGGTTGACATAGAACATATTCAGAAACATTAATACATAATAACCTTTCACAATGGATTCACAATATTGTCTGAAAAAAACTCATCAGTACTATAATAACATTTCCTAAGCATTAGTTCTTCGAGTTTTAATTTAAAAGAAGATACAGAGGACATACATTTAAAGTTTGTAGGTAACTTATTGTACAAAAGTGATGCCGAGTGAATAGGGCCATTCTTACATACAGCATGTGATTTTGCTCGCAGGTGAACATTCTCCCTTCCACGAGTCATGTGACTATTGACTCGTGGAAACCACCACCGAGTTAGGAATGAACATAGATGGATTCTTTTCTACAAATAAACATGAGTGAAAAATATATATGCTGGATAAAGTCATGATATTCAGTTGCCTAAACAAAGGCCTTCCAGGGGTCCTGATGGACTCATCATGGCCTTTATAGACCTCTTATGCATAGAAAATACCTTCATTGCTGCACTCGAGTTACCCCATAAGACAACTCCATGGGTCAAGTAAGCGTGAACTTAAGCATATTATACTAGTTTCAAAATTTCCACGGAAGTAGTAGGATTTTGGATTTTCTTGAATTAAATGCTGACCTGTCAATCGGGTGCATTCAGTGTCGGTATCTGAGGGCCGTCCTTTGCGTTTTTCTAAATTCTGCCCATGGTAGTTGCCTATGATCTTGTTCACTAAGTCTATTTTGAATGATAGATGATCTTTCTTGTTTCCAGCCTTGCAGTAAAGAATGTAAGTATTCAACACAGTCGTATTTACTAAGTGGTTGAATAATTTTTTATACCGCACTTTAGTCCTTTTCCTTCCTAGCAAGAACGATTCTAAAAGTTGATCTTTCAAGTCTACACCACCCATATATTTATTATAATCTATTTCACAAGAAGGCTTATTTACCAATTCTAACCAACCCTTTCAACTTATGGGTTGCATATCGTCTGAATGTTTAGAAGTCGGTATTGAGACATCGCACTTATCTGTCCACTCCAACACCACCAATTTACCACACTTTGCACTAATAACTTCTCCTTTCTTCAGTTTCTTTTTTAGATTTATTGTTTTACATTTGTGATTCTAACTGTCCCAACAGCATCTGTTGTCCTCTGAACCAATCTCTGGAAAAGATCGGGACAACTATAATAATTGTCCATGTATACACGTCTGCCCAAATCTAATAGTTTCTCACACAAACTTAGGACAACTTTTGTTGAAAAAAGATTTGGGTCTTTGGTAATTTCACAGCCTAATTTTGTTCCTGAACCACTGTAAATTATAAAATTCCACAAATATTCAGTGGAATCACAAAGTTCACTCATTTTTATGCCAAACTGGGAAGCTTTCATGGGAATATACTGTTTCCACGAAAGCCTACCTTTCCACAATAACAAAGATTCATCGAAACTGACTTCTTTACCTGGCACATACACTTACTGGAATCTATTTTTTCAAATATTCACTAATTGGCAGAATTTTATACAATTTATGATCTCTTTCCGCAATTTCCTTTTCGGTGTTATCTACAAAATTAATAAATTTGGTCCGTAACTAAAACTTTTCTTCACTCATTACATTGGGAAAAAAAGGTGTTTCTAATATGCGTTTCCTACTTAAATACATCCTGTGATTAGGTTTCTGAATTATTCCCATCAACATAAGCAAACTTAGGTACGCCCTAAATTCTTTCGGAGTTGTGGGAACCCACTTTTGAAAGCGCGATTTTTTTTGTATCAAGATTTTTTCTTTCTTATGAGCAAGAAACTGTTCTGCGTAACGGTTTGTTTCAGTTACTATAATCGTAATTAGATCATCGTCAAAGTACAACTCGAAATATTCTAGGAGATCATCGGCACACTGAACTTTCACTATTTGTTTCCCAACTAAATCACACGGGAAAGGAAGAGGAGGATTAGCACTGTCGATTTCCTCCCAAGTATTCTCTTGATTATTCACAGAAAATTGAGAAGGTTCTTCCTCTTCAGAACTGAAGCCCAAAGTGTATCCACTAGAATCATCAGAAATTGTATCTAAACTTTCTACTCTTTTCTTCCAAAGCATGAAGCACTTCCTGGTCAGACAACTCAGGAGAGCTAGACGCCATGGCAAACTAAAGAGGGGTTCAGCAACGGTCCAAAGGAAGAAAAAAATTTAAAAAACCACCAATGCTGCTTAGGTCGTTTGCCAATAGGCGTCAGGAAACCTCGACCCTTCAACTCCGTAAACATCGTAAATAAGATAGGAGATGAGGATAGACCTTATGAGGTCCTGAGAAACATTGAGTGACCAAGCCTGGATGGACCATGCCTGCGTAAGCATTGCCATGATGAGAGGAAGGGGAAAATGTTGACATAGAAGTGCAGATAACAATGCACCACAGAAAGAAAGCTGTCAGCATCAACACGCACTCATAAGCTCTCCAAGAGTAATAAATTAGAGTGTGAGTGGAAAGATCTGTTTGCATGCAGGCACAAGACGCCATGTCGCGAGTAAGCATTTTCTTTACCAGGCATGAGTTAGGAAAAAAAATTTTAAAATACGGACTCATATATGCAGGCAAGAAAGAAGCACAGAAAGAAAGCAGGTAGCTTAAGCTCACATATATACTCACTGGAAGTATATATATCAGAGCGTGAGCGATAAATGATCTTGATGAAAAGTGTGGACGCAAATGGTGCGTCGCACACGCTTGAGGCATGGATTTAACCTTTTTCAGCCGAGCATGCCTCTCCAGCACAAAAAAAATATCCCTAGACTGCAGAGCGTGTTCATATGGCACACTGTGTCCTCTTTTCACTCTCAAGGCCCCTGAGACTTTCAAATGATAGAAAGTCATATTTTTGTAGGGGCATTTGACTAAGAAGATATCTTTCTTCCATCTGAATTTTTTTCTGTGGATATCTCATGGTATTATATGTTGTTTGACGTAATATAACATGAAGAATCTAACTCCCGTCAACAAGGTTTGCTTGCCGATTGTATGAGGAGGGAACCGAATACTTTCCTCAGTACAAATGAAGTTATAGACCGCACAAAGTGGACCAAAGTGTAAATATATTTCTATAATAGAAGCATTCAGAATATAGAAAGGCCTCCAATCATGAGAATTTTTTCTTGATAATGTCAAGATAATGAGATTTTGTTCAACCATCTTTCGCCTAAATGATACATTTCCTTACTCTAGGTTTGTTTACTTGGTGTGAGACCAGGAAGTGCCCGGAATGTGAATTTGGGCTGTGTGTAGACCTCTTTTTCATGATCTATCGCACAATTGTCAATATATGAAATGCGTAGCTGGCTGACATCACTATGATAATATTCAGCTCGAAGGAAAATGTGCAGGTATTTACGAAATTTACATGACTTCTCATAAATATGGGTTTTATTGCCAAAGTTGCTATTTAAGTTTTTGAACTACAGTAATTTTCCGTATGCAAGGTGCACTCATGTTTTCGTATCAGAAATATAAAAAAATATCGTCGTACGTTCTAAGTTTTATCATCAACCCTCAGCAGTACCTTGAGCCTCCATCTCTCTCCCTCTTGTCTCACTTCTTCATATCTGTCTATTACCTCTACTTCCCCCTTCCATCCTCCACTTATCTCTTCCCCCTTCTTATCAAGAATATTTTCCTTCACTCTAACCCTTTCTTTTTGAAGACATCGTCTCTAAAATAAAAGGGTTAGAGTGAGTTACTACAGCATCAGCTACTACAGCACCGCTCAGCACACAATACCGACTGCGGTTTTTCACTTATGATGCAATTAGAACGGTCCACTAAAGTGAGCTAGAAGAGGTCTATCAATGGCTAAAAACAATCAATTTATGTCGCATCTATTGCTTGATTACTGCGCGTAGGATTAATATCCATAATGTGGACACAAAAATTTTTTTTTGTATGTTGAAATTTTCTTAGACTTTCAGAACACGAAAATAACATTACAACCCTACATGTGTTGGAACGTAATTACATCGAATATCCGGTAAAATATTGTCTAAAAGGAAGTAATGAAACAAAAACAGTAGATGGAAAATTAATTAATCAATTCAAATAAAGGACTTAATTATCCAAAAAACATATAAGTATTATGGTGAAAAATTTGTCTTTCAGTGTGTTTGGAAGAGAAAAACGGCGACTCTCGGAAAAAGGCAGTTGTCATACTTAGGATATTTTCCATTTTTTTATGGTTATTTACCATTCCATTACTTGAAAATTTTAAATTGAACTAATGGTGTTGTGTTACACCATTTTTGTAGAGGAATCGCTCGTTCTCTGGCAAAAAAGCCTTCACCCTCGAAAATAATTTAAATTGTTTTACATAAACAATAATTAAACTTTGATTTAAAATATTGTTATATTTACTATCCCTATAAAATTAAGTCACATGAAAGCCCTGTAAAATCACTATAAAGCACTTTTTACTTTATAGTGATACAAAAAATACTTTTCTGGTAATAAATTTTTTTCTAAAACACTACGTTTTAGTGGCAGAAAGTTTAGAAATCCTCGGTAGTCTAGATATACATCCGGCGAAAAATCTCGTAATATAAAGGTTAAGCAGACGCTTAGGGATTCAATATGTCCATTTAAAGTCACGCTTGAGGGGTTAACCATTTCACTGGCTACTCACCAGCGTAGCTATTCTTAGGTTGACAACTGCATATATAGTTCTGGCAGTTGGATGATAACTCCTGGACAGAATGACAGTGCAGTCTCCCTCACCACTTGGTAGAGCTCCAGAAAAGATATTTGATAAAAGATGTATTGGCTGAGAAAAGAATATTTGACCAGGCTGAAGCACAAGACATTCGTGAAGGCCAGGTGTTCCAACCTGGACAGAAAGTACTGTGACACTATCTTCCTGTCAGCAGTAAGATCCATGTAGGACTAGCATGGAAGTGGATTGGGGTGTTCGAAGTAGACAAGAGAGTGGGGCATGGTGTGTATATGCTGAGAACCACTCCACCAATTAAAGTCTATGCAGCGTAACTTAGGTTGGTAAATCAACCACTTTATGGACATTGTCAGACATCCGATCATGCGGAATCACACCAAGGAGGTGGAGCTGGATGATGTCCAAAAAATGACTGATGAAGACGAACCACAGTGTATCATCTACAGGGGCAGATCTAGGATTTTCTTGAAGGGCAAGTTTTGAAGATGCGCCAGAATACCCACCAGCAAAACGGGAATTGTGAATTCTCCGCATGAAAATTTAGAAAACGTTGATAGCCAAGCTGAATTCCCTAGCTCAACTTTTCTCTTGACCTTTTTTTCTCTCTATGGGGAGGAAACTAATTTTTTTATAATTATCACTTATGATAATAATCTGTAGAATGTTTTCATAATTTTATGCATGTTTTTCTGCACAATTTTCTACAAAATTCTGTAGCCATTTCGCACTATTTTTCTTCATACATATTCTGCTGAGTTATCTACAGCAATTTATGCAGAAATTTTTATATTTTATGCAGTACAATTGTTTGGTATTTGAAAAATGTTTTTTGAACAATTTGGAGAGAAGCATGTTGGAAATATCCATGAAATGGTTATTTTCTATACTAGTATGTAAAATAGTTTAGTGGTACGATTTGAGTTTGGGTTTTTTCGCCAGAGAAAAGTGAAATGAATCGAGGGTGACAATTACAAGAGTCGATTAACATCTTGCACACGAGTATTGAACCCCATTTTTCACTATGTGCGTTTTACACACGGAGTGATGAATGATTTTTTAAAATTCCCTTGTATTTATTCTTTCTTGTGACTTTAGTTCTAATGTTTTGGTATAAGAATTTAAGTTTAAGATAAGAATTTAGGTTTGGTATACGAATGAAGGTTAGACTTAATCCAGGCATATAGGGTAATGAATTAAGGGATAAATTGTTCTTGCAAGGGAGTTAGTTACTTTATTTTTATTATTTAAAAATGAAAAGCAAAGCCTTTGCAGTGACAGTTACGTAGAGATCGATTCCTTCAAATTATAATAATATTGTTAAAAGTGTTGATTTAATCTTCTTAATGTAAAAAAATTGAAACTTTAAATGATTAAGTGAACTCAATGTAACATAAGTAAAAAGTAGCATTTACAAGATAAATTCTAGTCTTCTTTTATGTGATTTTGCAAATTGATTGATTACATTATCAATATTTACTTCGATGTCACGATGAACATGAAGGAGAGCAAGACCCATCAATCTATCTTAAGTCATCCTTGATCTTATCCACGTTTTAAGTCTCCGCAATGTAGAAAAACTAAGTTCCTTTGTTGCACTTGAAATTGAGAGTGTTGAGAACAGCATTAATAAACAGATCATGATCGAAAAGAATTTTTTATCACCATTATTGTATTCAATTATACTTCTATTCAGTCTCTTGAATTCTACATAGTTATAACTCCTCATAATTTCATTTAAAAGTTTTGTTTTTAACGTCAATGAGTCAATTTTCATTAGAGCAGAGTATTGTTCACAGATAGGTTCCAGCGAACTTACGTCAAAAAGTCAGGTATTTTATCTAGGTTGGTTGGAACTAACACGTATTTGGAAAAACACTTCATTGGTTCATCCTTGAATCTTGTTTCCAAATCAGCAACGATATAGTCAATAAGGGGAACCTATTCCAGTAAATTGAAGGCTCGTGTGGAGTTGAGCTATAATTTGGACGGTGAATTTGTATCCCTACTATAAGAGGTTGACATACCTCAACATTCATTTGGTCCATAGTAATTTTTGCAACTTCGAAAATCAGGGAAAACATTTCATCACATGAGCTTCTTTTTCTTTTAAGTGCATCTACTGCCTTGTTCACTCTCTCGTAGTCGTAGTTGATGTCTATGTTTTCCGCTTGAAGATACTTACTTAGGCTAACAGTACTACTTGACTGGTGGCAATAGATTCACAGTTGGTTTCAGCATTGTATAAACAATTTTCCATGATGGCCGTGGAGCTATCGTTCCAAGTGGAAATCAAATGGAGGGCCTCAGCTATTTCGGGTAGATCTGTTTTATATTCAAATATGATCTCATGTCTTTCAACCCAACGAGTTTTACTGTAACTCCTGACTTGATGTCCCATAGCACTTTTAAGAACATGATTACCTTTAGCTGACCTACTGAAAAACGTTGACACTTTTTTCATTGTGCCTAAGGCATTTCTCACAGTTTGTATTTTGCTACTTTTTAGTAATATTTTTTTTTGTTACCTATTTTTTTAATACACAAAGAGTGCTATTTAAAGTTCTTTTCGTCATTTCCCGAGGAGCACCATGAACGTCAGAGATGTTGATGCTAAAGCCTTCACATCCAATTCCAATACAATTTTCTATATCTTATCCCATGCCCTCAATAGCCTAAATAACACTAAACCTCTGGCCTAAAACCTCTCCAGTGATACATAGTTGGTTCACAAGTTGGGTTACTTGAATCATCATTTTCTTTATGTAGGTCAATAAACCCAATTAATTATTCTCTTACTGTTGAATTTGTGTCAGAGATTGTTTGCTAGACATATCGCAGTGAAATACCTACTCAACTGAGACGTATTCGAAATATCTGTAGTCTCGTCAAATAGAAGCGAGTAGTACTATTCTATCGATTCTTATCCTTCTGGCCAATTCTTCAACAATTTCATCGCCGCAGCATTTTATCAATTCATTGGCAGTTGCCTTGCACTGCATAGTTGCTTTGCATATGCAGCATTAGCCTTAGAAGAAGTCAGGCGGTCCTTAAGCTGTATTGTAGTGATCAGATTTTGGCCACAAAATGAGATTTGTTACAAATAAAGAACAATAAGTATAGAATGGCATATAAGTAAAATATACCAAAAACACCTACAATGCAAAGCATTGGTTTTTATACTCAGCGACTTGACGACACTGCTTGACAGCGACTTTCCGACGATGCTTGCTCATCGTCGGAAACATCGCGCTGACTCATGCATTTGCCAGCGATCGGATTTTGCCCACAAAATAAAAGTTGTTGCGTAGAAAGAACAAAAAGTATAATATGAGAGAATGGTAGGGAAGTAAAAGATAACAAACCCACCTACATTACAAAGGTTTTAGCTTTCATACGCAGTGGCTAGAAGGGTTGCTTGTGCGGCGTCGGAAATATTACGCTGACTCTGCATATTTTAGCTGTTGGATATTTCTCATAAATAAGATTAATTACAAAGGAAGAGCAATGTGTATAAAATAAGAGAATGGTAGAGAAGTAAAAGATAACGAACACACCTACAGTAAAAAGTATGGTAATTACTCAGATATTTGATTATCTAAATGGAATATAATAACTATGCCACGAAAAAAATACAAAGTGAGCAATATTTACTGTATCATAAAATTAATTTTACAATAAATATTTCAAAAGTTATTTTCATTGAATAAAAAACAGTACCAATATATATATACCATCAAAGAAGAAAAGAATAGCATTAGACCATTGAATTCCCTCACAGAAGCAACAATAAATACGTTTATAACCGGACTAGCGAATCGCTGGCTTTTTACCTTGAGGCAAAGTAAGACGTAGACCGGCGAATTGCCGGCGCCACAGTCTATAAACTACTGTGACTTGTTTAGACTGTGCCAGCGCTTTACTGCCCAATGGGTTAATATTTTTCGGTAACTTTCCCAACTATGTTCCCCGCACAGCAGTGAACCTCTCTTAATTCCGACGTTGAAAATGGTTACATGATGAGAGAAACTCGATTTGGAAAAAGTAGTGAGGACTGTATGAAGTGTTTAATATTTAGCCACTCTAATTGGAGTGAGGCGGAGGCAACCATTGGAGACTTGCCGCTGTACACTCCATTTTCCCGTCTTCCCTGTCATTGCCTGTATTATGTGTTTTTGCATTGTACTAATACTGTTTCACATGTTGCATGCAGCACTTTGAAATGCTTGCGTATTACACCTCCCCTCCACTCTTTCGCACCTGCCCTTCCCTCATTCAACTCACCCTACGTCAACGCCGCCTCACAAGTTAGCGGCAGTAATGGCAGTGCGGCATTGACTATCGCCCAAAAATTGTATCATAGTGTGTATATTGTGCTAGATGTATAGAACTCGCTGTTCCTTCGGCACATAAGTGTTTCAGATAATTTATCTACTATATTAAACAATTAATGCCTAAGACATACCTGTCTGCTTTCCTCTGGACTTTCTCAGGCTTTTTAAAGTGTGCCTTTTCCTTTGGATCCCATGTCGCTGTAGAATATTCCATTGTAGGGTGGACAATTGATTTGTAGGATAATCTTTTAGTGACCTTGGGACTCCCCTTTAGGTTTCTCATTATCCAATCCAGGAATTTGATGCACTCAATATATTAGAGTTTTAAACTACCGATGGATTGCATCGCGCTTGGCCATCAATGCAACATTTCTATTGAAGAAATACATGGCTTTAGCCTTGTATGTTAGCTTATTTTATTATAAAATATTTTTTTTTCTTGAGCCTGAGGAGGGTGGGGTGCCCCCTGGCTGGATCCGCGCCTGATCATCTATGGCTTTGAAGTTCGAAAAGTGTTTTGATTTCTCAGAGATAAAGACATGTTGCATGTCAATTTTGTGAAGTGGCAGTGCATGGGCTAATAGCTCAAATCACTTATAGTTATTTATTTCATAATATATTTGTCGGTCAATTACCATAGAGGTCTTGGTTCCCTAACGATGTGATTTTAAAGAAAAAGAGCATTGCTAATTGAGGAGACCAATTGGATTAGGATGGTTGTGAGCCTAGATTGGAAAGAGGAGTAAAATTAAGACTAATTATAGCAATACATATAAATATTTATTGCCAGTGATAGATACTTAAAATTCATTGCTGGACGAGATCAGATACAGATGACAAGGAATGAAAGTAGAACTAGCGGGACTTTATGATCAACGACATGGCTCACTAGATGGATCGTAATTACATCATTAATATAATTCGGAATATATATATATATATATATATCACCATTGTGTCATCACATTTTATGTGTTTCCTATACTCTTTCTTTCACCACCTGTTTGAACGAAATATTTATTATATATATATATATATATATATAATTAACACATGATTGGATAACCTAGTTTTTTACGTCAACTTTTGCCTTTGAACATCGGTATACGTCCGATCCATAAGCATAAAAGATATCGTTATGAATTATTTATTTTTTGAGGAAGATATAACAGATATCATTTTGGATTTACACCTTTGAGTATATAAATGGCTAAACATGTAATAATTGACGTTGAACACTGAATATCATTGTAAATCGCGCCGGTCGATATCAAAATCCAACGCTTGATCTGATTACCTTGTGAGCAATTGGATGATATAATTCGACAGGTGGTCTTTTAAGGGTAAGCCCTGCTTGAACTGCCGCGTAAATCGTACTAATATCACGTGACTTTGTTGTTTTTCCCCGCCGCGCTCAGCATTGATGAAGCCCTCTACCTTTTATTAACTCGATGTTGTTATCGTGTTATATGAACAGCTGATATCGCGAATGAGTAGAATCGTGGAATGAGTAAGTCTTGGGAATGAGGTTGAGTGAAGTTGTGGGATGAGGCGGAAAGGGGAGTGTTGCCAATACGTGATGACGGAACAAGTTTTGCCTTCGAAGTTTGACATCCGGAAAGAGTAGACACGGCGGAGTGGTTTTTGTTTTCATGGCTTGTTTCGTGTTACAGGAGTCCATCCAGTGGAATATTGTTTACGCCTAAGATTTTAGGTAAGTAAACTATTGCCTATCTGTTTTTATTTTCCGATTGTCTATTTTCTACGAGTTTCTTCCTTGAAATGTAATTAATTATTTCCCTATCGCACCAATTCCTAACTGCTTTTCCCGCACTTATAAGTATTAAAAGGTTTTTTTTAACGGACGTACTGGAATTTCACCTTTGTATCCTCATTGCAATGGCAACTCAAGATGTATGTCATTGAAGGTGTTTTAAACTCTGCATTCTGTGTACTATTATCATTACTAATTGAATATTCGCCTTAGACTGTACCCTTACATTTGTTTGAGAGCATTTGCTATTGAGTGATAAGCGATGTAGGTTGATGTTGTCATCTGTGCATAGTTGATCCATTGTGTAGTGGGTCACTACAACTGTTGTCACATTTTCTCTATTCAAGGTTGTCATGCGACTCGTTCGTCGTGGATGATCGGTTTTCAAGGTTTTGTTCACCTCCCAATTTAAGAAGCGCGTCGTTAGCCTACGAACTGTTGTTCGGACTCCGCGGTTATGTTCTAAATTCGATGTTGTTTCTAAGGAACATGATCCAAGTTGTTCAACCATTTTTTGTGTGCTTTCTTATTTGATGTCTGACTCGTTGTTTGAGTGGAGACGTCGAGGTTGTCATTCTTATAAGTATGTTCTGTCAAGGTGTTGTAGTGAGAGCCATTTAATTAGAGGTTATCTTTATTTTAAGTCTTAGGAGAATCCAAAAATTGTAGTTTTTTTATAGAGAAGTAAATTTCGTTTTTAAAACACCGCTGTTTGTATTTGGGAACCAAGCCATGGACTAATCTCGTTAAAATAATGAACAGTTTTGTTAACTTAACAACAAAGATTGGGTTTGGATGGGCATTCAAACAGCTGGACTGAAAATCCACTGAATGGGTAAAACTGGCTTGAAACTACCTTGCAACTGGACTGCACTGCCTCGGCCTCAACAAGAAAAACCGTTCAACTGAAACTCCACTACACAATACTCCCTTGAAATAGAACTGCTCCTCTCTTGCTCCATGAGTGCTCCACTGAACTGGACAGTTGGCGCAGGTCATCTTTAAAAATACATTGCTTCTCCCTTGTCGCATGTTTTTATTTTCTTGCCACTCAGCTGCTGCAGAATTTAGGTATCCCCACTCCCTCATCAATTTGAACTCCTTCTCTCTGTCTGCTCGAGTGTTCCACTGCCATAGAATTGGACAGTTGGCCCTGGCCATCTTTAAAACTACACTGCTCCCCTGTCACTTGTTTTTATTGCCTTGCCAATCTGCTGCCGCAGCCAGGGCGGTCCCTGGGGATAGAGGGGCCTTGTGCAAACAAAAGTCAGGGGCCCCCTTAACTTTGCATTCCCTTATTGATATAGTAGATTTTTAGCATATTTCATGGAAACAAGGAAATTAACCGACAAACTGGCAATTGATTTCAAGAAATTTACATGTGCACTAAGTAGTCAGTAATTTGGGTAATAGGTGGGTTTCCCCGCACCATCTTAAGTGGGCAAGCCTAGGCAGGGCCCAGAGCAGCAGCACCTGTCTAACTACCCTAGGGATGGTACCCTAGGTAGGGATGGCACTGGCTGCAGCATTTAGGTGGCCCAACTCCATCACCAGTTCGAACTGCTTCTCCCTTGTCCATGAAATATATGTCCTTTTGCCCAATCGTCTACCAGGAAGGGAAACATCATTGCATACGCTACATTGTACATAACACAGCTTAAGAATAGCTTAAGTGCTTTCACCCATGAATCCAATCCAGTAGAATTAGAGAGACATGGATGATATTCATTTAATTAAAAATATTACGTTGTCAAAGGAAACATTTCCATTATTGGTGTACATTGATAAATTATTATGAGCTGATGATGCAAACATTATTTTTGTGTGTTGCTGTAGTCGCTGTAACATACTATGAGGTCTGAGCAATAGTATAGCTAGGGGGGAGCGTATTGTGAATGTGAATTACTACTGCAATAGTTCTAATATTCTGCCAAAGAGGCATGGACATCTCATAGATAATCTATGGTAATAAATCAATAGGGGAACTATGTCTGTCCTCTCATAACTCTGAAAATAATGAACCGATTGTGATATAAATAAATTTATATTGGATTTTGAATTTGTAAAAGCTGTTTTAACCTAGAAGAAGATTATGGTGTTGAGTGTTCTCCATTGGTTTCTTTGTTGGCCCCGGTGGCGATGGGGTAAAGTCCTCGCCTGCTAAACTCAGGGGTTCGAGTCCCACATGAGTGGATTTTTCACGACTCAGGAATTGGGTGTTTGTGTTCGTCCATTGTTACATGTTACAACACCCAATGTAAAAGGCTGTTAGTGCTGTTTTGGGGGATGTGTAAATAAATAAATATCTTAGACAAGATGGGTGGCAACAAGGAAAACCCATGTGTCCCGTAGCAAGATTTTGGTAGTTAATGTCAAATATTATTTACACTAATCTCGGAATCCAAGACAAGAAAAGAAGTGGCAAAGAATCCAAGCCAAGGCAAAAATCAGACAAGAAAAAGAAGTGGCTAAACAGTAAACGTAAGGAAGACAAGGCAGATTATAAAGGGACATAAAAACGAACTCAAGATTTCTGAGAAGAAAGAAAAGGGAGTACATTAACAGCTTACTAGAAAAAGCTGAAAGTGATTTAAGAGCAGATAATGCTAAAGAATTCTACCAGTGTATAAATCATTTTTGAAAAGGATCCACCCCAAGTACTTACGGAATGAAGAAGGCCAGATACTGACTCAAAAGAATCAAGTAATTGAGAGGTGGAAAGATTATTTCCATGACCTTCTGATGCACAAGCTGCCTAAATTCAGTCCTTTGCAATTCTTTTATGAACATGAGTTTTTAAGCAAACAAGTACTTACCATAATTAAGTGAAATTAGTGCTATTAATTTGTACCTGATCCACCTCATTGATAAACATTTCCAGAAAATAAGTCTATTCCAGCACCTATCAGGTTAAAAATTTACAATACATACTTCCATTATCACATCTATGGTTGAACTTAACAGTGAGCAAAAATCAGCCTTCAAAACTACTAGACTACCACTCGTTAGTATAAAGGAAATTACATTTTATTTGTAGTTCATCCCTGAGCTCCATTAATAATTACAAACGAATTTTAAGAAGCGTGTACCCAGCATGCTTAGCCCGTGGTTCATCCTTCATCAGAAAATTTGGCAAAAAATGGGAAGCCTGCAAAGAATCGGAAAGGTACACCAAAGACTTTGGTTCAGCCAATGTATACTTCATTGATAGCTTTGAGTAATTAATTTCTGTTATATAGGTATTAGATTATTTGTACATTCAGTAGTTTTTTCCTTTCCACATATGTAGCAGTCAATATACATATGTGTTGAAATGGTAATTATTTAGTACTGTAACGAATCCGTGCTCCCGAGACTCGCCCGGATGAGTCCCGAAGGCACAAACCGACATACATTTAAAAAATTTGAAAAAATAAAGATTTTGGGGGGTTGCCCGACTCGTGTTCAGCTAGTCAAAAAGGAAAACGTAATTCAATCTAGGGGGAAGTGGGCTCAGCATCAGGCATGAGAACAAGTAAGCACAATTACTCAAGACTTTCATTTAAACAATATATTGTTCGATTAAATAACAACACAAAAAAAACACTAATAAGTTGCTCTGGTGGGGGGGGGCTTCTCTTCGTACGGACCATCTAGGACCACTGATCACTTGGAGGGGGGGGGAGAATGGCAGTGGGTGAATCTGGCCGCGGACCCTGGTCGCCTTTCCTGCGTCCCGCGGGTCCTCGTCAGATTCCCCGTTTCTCTCCTCCGTCCTGGTAATCAGATCACTTGGAGGTGGGGGGAGAATGGCAGTGGGTGAATCTGGCCGCCGCAGATCCTGGTCGCCTTTCCTGGATGCCGCGGGTCCTCCCAGATTCCCCGTTTCTCTCCTCCGCCCTGGTGATCTGCCCAGCTCCGCCTCCCGTCTTCTTGTGCACAGAGTCCCTGGCTTCGTCTCCCCTTGCGCAGTACAGTGACGGCGAGTAGTCTTAGCTCCTACTCCGTCACGCGCCAGTATCAAGATAGTCCTCCCGTTCTTCACCTCGGGCCTTTTTATACCCGGGTGAAGAGGGGAGGGGGGGGTCACACAATTTGACGGTCGACTGGGATGTAGCGGCGGCACTTAACTGGGGTCGCCGATACCTCCTTAGGTCCCACTTGACTCGGCGACTTTCGAATAACACTACTCCCATGCACTCACACATACACGCACACATTGAGTCGTCGTCGAACTCATGCCTGATGTGGAGGCCAACAAAGGGAAATATACAAAAAAAAACTGCGATGGCCGCAGACCATCACAGTACCTAGTAACATTCGGAGCAAAAATAGTTCAAATTTTTATTTTTTTATCTTGAGAGGGCATTGGTGTTTCAGTGAAGAGGGCAGGGGAGTATTTTTCTCTAATAGCAATTTGTAGAAGATATTCTATAACTTGCCACCTCATCTTAGAAGTTGTCTCTTGCATTAAAATTGAAGCAAATGTTGTCTAGATTATCATTATACAGCAATATGGCTTGCTGTTTTCTCCTAATTGAAGCCCAAACCATTGAGCTTGTATTTTAGTATGAGGCTGCATTTCATGCCTTTCTTCAATTCATGAAATGGATGAGTATATTTCTCATTGTGAATCCCACTAGAAGGCAACCTTAGCAGCAGCACCTGTCGATATAACTTCTGTTTGTGGCTGGTTGACGTTTGATGTTTTAGTTCCAATTAGATACACGTTTCCAAGAAACAGCACTTTTCTATTGAAAAACATTTTATTAAATCAAAAAGTAATACACAGGTTGGTCATATTCATTCATTACTCTAATTCACCGTGAAACATCCAATTAATGATGTTTCACTGATTAGAGTAGATTTTCTTTGACAATTTTCACTCACTTTTGTGACTGTCCTTGTCTTTTATTATTGAAGCAGTATGAATAAAGGGAAAAAAGCAAGCACTCAAAAGTTTATCTGGGTAAATAAGCAAAGCCTTCTTTCTTCAAAAATGCTAAGAGAATACGTGTGAGAAAATATCTTGGATTCTTGAGTTTTATCCACCTTCCTGAGTTTGCCCAGCCCAGCTTTTGTTTCCCCAGCCCGTATGATAAGTTGTCTTTCTGCCGAGATGATTCAATGAATAAATTAATTAAAGGATATAATAGATTGGAAATGCAATTACCCCGTAGTTCATTACTGCTCACATTCAAGTGCTTGTTAAAAATAACTCTAGCTAATCTTTTTAATGCTTCTCATGAAAACCAGCAATACCCTTTTCAGTTTCTTAAACTTAGCCCTCCCTATTAAATAAAATCCACTTACCACCTGTGAAATGTAATTCTTACCGTAGCCTCTTCTGATATGTAATTGCTGTTTGGAGTTATGTATGTATTTACTTTTTGGTGTTGGCAGCCAAATGCACTGCACTATGTCATACTGTGGCATAAACCAATCTGCATTAACCATATTTTGCTATCCTATGAATAAAATCGAATAACCTAGGTATAGGTGTAGCAAAACTTGGTTGCACTCGTCTGTTCAGAAAATGATGTTAGGGAGAGGAGATGATGCTAGAGAGGTGGGATGAAGATGCTCAGGCTCTCTCTCAGAGACCCCCAACTGATCCCTTCGATAACTCTGCCCGCTCATCAACGCTTAATTAGTTCTCAGTGACCTTAAATGCTCTGCTGGCGAGTGCCACCAAGTTTTGCTATACCTATAGTTGGTGGATTTTGTAGATTGGTTTCTGGACACCTTATCTGCCCAGTGCCTAGATGGACTCAGTAAAGCCATGAAACAGGCATAAAATCAAAGGCATGAAATTCACAAGTTCTCAATACTAAAGAATAGGGACCAACGTTGTGATACTCAGATAAAGGTTAAATCCACTAAAGAGTTACTTTGGTGACCGTGAGCAGTACGACGGTGAAGAATTCTATCTCAGTATCTTGCTCTTTCTTTCATTTCTATAAATGATACCAATGATAAATTAAGTCAATTATATGATGGTCGGAACATTGGAAGTACGCCATGCATTTGAAAATCTGCACAAAGCATATGATGCTGCTGGCTGGATATATTTTGGCCATTAAGCGTAGTGTACATTAATTATTTGCAGCATCCAGGATAAAGGATTTGATCCTGATGTGAGAGCTCGAGTGACAATCTTATTACAAGATGCCAAAATATCTCTGTTTCAAAGTTTGGCTGAAAACCCAAACGTATTAGGCAGGTAGTGAGCTGCACCGAGCGATCACTTTACCAGTATGTTTCCTGAAAGTAAAATTTGTCTATTAGTGCTCCGAAGGTATATTGCTGTGTCTGATTCCATTTAACGTTGCCCCCAAAGGTTGATGTGACAGGCGTCAGATCTTTGCCCCAGTGGCGTGGTGATGAGGAGTTGGGACTTGCTTGCGTTTGGGCGAATTCTCCAGAGCTTGGACCATTTTTCCATAGGCGATTAGGCAGGTTTTTTTGCAGCTGCCCTGGTGGAATTTCCAAAGCACCATATAGCAGTATCATCTGCGTATTTGCATAGTGTGACTGCGTTTTTGTGTTTGCAATCCACTGGCATGTCTTAGCATTAGAGGGTAAACAGTAGAGGGGGTAGCAGGGTGGGTCCTTGGGGGACACCTGTCTTAAGAGGAAAGAGTGCAGGATATTTCCAATAATTTATACATTAAACCATCGTGCCATATGGTTTCAAAGGCTCTCTCTATGTCCAGGAACAGTGATGGGGCATACATGTTCCTGTTGATTTCCTTCGCTGCCGTACCTGCGAGGAGACAATGGTGCGTCTACATGGTCGAAAGCCATATTGGTGCTGGGGCAGGTTACCGTTTCCTTAGAGGGCATAACTCATTCTCTTAGTGAGGATGCGTCCGAACCACTTTCCAATGGTGCTGGTGAGGCTGACTAGTTTTCAGCCTTCTAGCAGTTTTCTGCCTTCTTGTAATCCTTTCCCGGCATGGCTATCATTACCATTGAGATTCTCTTCCATGTATCCTGCCTAGTATCCTATGTTGAGAAGAACATGCATCGTGGCAATGCCGTCATCACCAGAGGCCTTTTTTCTCCGTGGCATAGCCTCAACCGTTTCATCTTGGGTTATGGGCTGGAGAATTGTGCCATTTGCTGTCGTGATAGCCTTTTGGAGCGGCTTCAATTACGCAGCTGTTGCCCATGCCGCCCTTGCGCAGTGGTTCTTCTGCTGGGATATAGATTTCCTTAAGACTCTACGGAATTCATCTGCCTTATTGGCTGCATCAGATATTTGTACGCTATCGGTGCCAACCAGCGGGCATGCTTGCGTCTTATCTTGTCCCGTCAGTGTTATAAATTGTCTCCAGAATTCTATGCCATCCTTGTAGTCAAGGCTGTTAGAGGTGGCTTCTCAGCTCTTCTCATTTAGTTGTATCACTTTCTGGCAGGTCTCTGTATTCATCCAGTTCCATTCGTTTTTTAGGTCAGGGTCCTTTGTCCTAATCCATTCCCGCTATAGCGACCTTTTATTCCTAATCATCTGCACCACGTCCTGGGGGAGTGGTGGCTTAACCAGGTCAATAGTTTTCATTGAGATGGCTTTGGTTTCTGTTGCGAATGTCTCTTCCAGGGTGTCTTATGCCTTATCCACGTGTTATCTTGTAGTCAGTGGTCCGATTTCGCTGTTTTGTTTGTACTGTTCTGTTGAAGGCCTCCCAGTCTGCCTAATCATAGTCTGCCTGCGAGTGATGGTAAACGCGGGAGCGGGTCCACCGACTGAAAAGGAGAAGGGTAAGTTGACGGAGGTGAGGCAGGAGGACAGGACGTGGTCGAACAGCTTCACCAGTAGTGGCACGTTGGGTCTGGAATACACCACGCACACGATCATCCTCTTCTTCCTCATGTGGAGGCTTGCCTTAACTGCTTCATTCCCGGTTGGCAGGTAGTCTGTTTGGACATCTTCCCGGACGGCGGCCGTGTCGTTGCGAACCAGGAACGCATAGCCGCCGGAGTGTAGGGCCATCCTCGTGGTGCAGAATTCCTGGAAACCGGGCAAATTAATCTTTGAGTGAGAACGCAGATAGTTCTCCACAAGCCCTATGATGGTGACCTTCTTTGTCCTCATGTGTTCTTTGAGTGAGGGCCTTTTCTGGACCACAGCTCCGCGAATGTTTAGAAAAGAAATGGGGGGGGATATGTCCATGGAGTTTTTCCGCGTACGTGAGGCACGGGATGACCGTGTTTCAGGAGTACAGCGGAGTCAATGGTATCCCTAACACGACCTTGGCTGCGCCGTCCATGATTGTCCCAAGATGTTCCGCCTGCGCGTTGCAGAAGATCGCCGTCAGTCGCCGCTGTATGTCCCCCTTGATGACTGGCTGCTGTGCCTCTTTGGGCTCGTTCGGGACCACCTGCAAGATAGAAGAATCAGGGGTGTGAATAGGGGCCGTGGCGGCGAGCGAGGGGGGCTGACGGGGTCGTCTCCTGCCCTGTGCCCGCCACCGCAGAAGGGAAGCGCGTCTCCCGAGTCGCTGCTCTGGCGGTGGCCAGTGCATCGCACTCGGGCCGTACGTTCCCTTCTCACGTGACCGTAAGCATGGCAGCGGGAGTAGTGGTTGGATTGGGCGGAGGCTGGAGGACTCGCAACGGTACAGCCGTCCGTAAAGCGGGAGTCCTCCTCTCAGGATGGGCTGGACCAGCTCCGCACTATCCACCCGGAGAACTGTGGTCGGCTTCCTGCTCCCGGCGCGGGTGATTAGTGCGCCAAGTTCAACACCTTGCATGCAATGCCCCTGGTTACATTCACGTCAACAACGGGGGCTTTCCATTCAAAGTGTTGAAGTAGGCGCACACCATCGGAACACAATATCAGCGCACACGAGTGACGTCGAATGGAACGATGTGCGCTGGCGAAATGTTTTGTAACCTATGCCAGTAGGTGTAGCATTCTAATGGGTGAACAGCAGTCACGACCGAATGTTATGTGTAAATGTGTTGAATTCGTTCAAAATATGTATTTAAAAACGTTAGCTTTTTGTCGATGAGTAATTAAAAACCTCACAATATGCATGTTTTACGCCTTTAATGAAAATCAACAACTTGGCAACGATCACGGATGCCATAAACCACATTCTTTTGTTGTTTAGTGCTCGTCAACTTTGCTCCATGTCTGTTTTGAAGTGCACTATAGTGGGCAGGGTCTGTAACGAATGGAAGGCGAGTGCGCTGTTGTGCTGCGAAGTGATTAGCATACTACTAGAGAGAGAGAGAGAGCGAATGGAAGGATTCAACGTTTGGATGCCATGCTCGTCATTGAATGGAATAGAAGAGCAACGAATAGCTATAAACGACTCAAAAGTAACGAATACCTAGGGCCGTATTTTTAAACCATACTCTTCCTCTTACTCTTCGCCGGAGGAGGAAGAGCGCGAGTTGTGACTCTACCCACTATTCGTATTCTAGAACGTTCCTACAGCGAAACCAAACTCTTCCTCTTCGATGGAGGGGCTTGGAGGGACTGTTGAGTAGATCGCTGAAATTCTCATAACTACGTAATGCTTCGATGACGTTTCGTGTGACGTTTGCTGCCCACAGTTCATTGCGGCTTTAACGAAACAGCAAGAAGAAAAAGAATAATTAAAGATGGAAAAAGATATTTTGAACGCTCGTCGGCCTCGGTGGCGGCGGGGTAACGTCCTCGCCTGCCAACCCAAAGGTCGCGGGTTCGAGTCCCGCCACTGGAGGATTTTTCTCCTCCCTGGACATGGTTGTGTGTATTGTCCTTTGTTATTGTTACAACGCCTGATGTAAAATGGCCCTCGAGGCTGTATTCAGGTTGATGAAATAAATAAAATAAAATATTGCGTGATGTGTCTGGAAAAAAATGCCTAAATCCGGAGGTAATCGACGCATTCCGCCATATTAGGCCTTGGAACTGTTCCTTCTATTTTGGAGGATGGTCTGAGCCATGCTACTAATAGGATCAAGAGATTCGTTTGTTTGTAGAGAGCGTTGAGCCTACAACCGAAGAGGTACGTTTAAAAAACGCTTGGAGGTTGAGTTGTCACCACAAACGCGTCATAGAGGAAGAGTCGTTCCTCTAGGAACGTCTTAGAATACGGCCCTAGGTAACCCAAATAAAGCCTTATTTGGTCATTCGAAAGGGATCCCTATCGAAAATTTCTTATAGGTCTGATAGAAAATTCTTTTAGCTCCAAAAGGAATCTTATAGATCCTATAGGAATCTTATAGTTTCAATTGGAGGTCTATTAGATTCCTATAAGAAGATCTGATAGTTCTTATAAGACTCCTATAGGCCCAATGGGAGTTCTTTAATAGTGATCCCATAAGAAGATCCAATAGTATACCTAATAGTAACAAGACTATATAGTCCTTGATATCTTATATGCTACCTATAATATGGGTGTAGACATCATGGTTCTGGGTGAAGTATGATGGAAAGATAGCGGCGACTACTGGAGCGATGGCTGTGATAGTGATATATAGCGGAGGGAATGAAAGTCAGCGCTGGGTTGCATTGGTAATGAACAGGAAACTGGGTAGAAAAGTAGTGTATGCAGAACAGGTGAGTGATAGGATAATAGTCGTGGAACTAAAGGCAGATCCAAGGAATTTAGATATAATCCAGTTATATATATACCTTCCTCTAATCATAGAGGAGAGGAGGCAGATGGTGTATACGATCAGCTAGATGAAATAATTGGTAGGATACCTGAGAGTAAGCACTTGGTAGTAATGGGGGATTGGAACGCGGTGGTGGGTGAAGGAAGAGGTGGGCGATTACGGGCTAGGAAGGAGAAACTACCGCGGCGAAAAAGCTGTGGAGTTTTGCCGGAAAAATAACCTAGTGATCACAAATATGTGGTTCAGACATCATCCTCGACGTAGGTAGGTACACTTGGAAGAAGCCGGGAGACAGATAGGTTCCAGATTGATTATATAATGGTCCGTCACAGATAAAGGAACAGTGTTAAGAACTCTCATACTTATCCAGGAGCTGACGCGGACTCGCATCACAACTTATTGTCATGAAATGTCGGGTAAAACTGAAAAAGATAAGAATGGGAAGAAGGGTATGAAAGTGGAATACGGAGGCATTAACTGGGGCATTGGAGAAGAAGTATCGAGTGAAGGTTGATGAGATAATGGGTGAGGATCATGGAGTTAGATCAGTGGAAGATGAATGGAGAAGCTTTAAAAATGGAATTGTAGAAGCGGCGAAAGCAACGGTAGGCGTAGTCTGCGCAACTAAAATTAGAAAACCGTGGATCACGAAGGAGATGATAATGGAGATGCAGGAGAGAAGGAAATGGAAGAGTGTAAACTCAGAGCTAGGCAAGAGAAAATACCGAGAATTAAATAACAGGCTTAGAAGAGAAAAAAGATGGACGAGAGGTGTGTTGGAGAGAACAGATCGACGCGTTAGAGAAATACCAAAAAGAGGGAAGAGCAGATGCATTATATAGGAAAGTAAAGGAACTGACGGGTGGTAATAAGGGAAGGGGAATTACAACGATAACAGACAAGACGGGAAAGGTGATCGTAGAACCAAAAGAGATCCAGGAGAGGTGGAAGGAGTATGTTGAGGAGCTGCATGGTAAAGAAATAAGGCCAAATCGTTAGAAAGAGAAGACGACATCGACATGGAGAACAACGGAAGAGGAAAACTTTTTGCGCTTATTCGTAGGATTTATGAGGATGGAGTGTGGCCGGAAGACTTCGCGAAGACTATTGAGTCCTTTTCCGAAGAAAAGCAAGGCAAACACGTGCGAAGACTATAGGACAATAAGCTTAATATCCCACGCGGTAAAAGTAGTTCCAAGAATTATAAACAGAAGGCTAGAGAAGAAGGCAAATGAATACCTGGGTGACGACCAGTTCGGGTTTATGAGAGGGACGGGAACGCGAGACGCTATAGCGGTGATGAGGACGCTAGTAGAAAGAAACATATAGTATGGGCAGGATGTTTTTGCATGCTTCGTAGATTTCGAGAAGGCGTTTGATCGGGTGGGCTGGACGAAATTAATGGGAGTGTTGAAGAAATTAGGGGTCAATTGGAGGGACAGGCGTCTGATTCGGAATTTGTATATGAACCAGACGGCGAAGGATAAGACGACGAAAGTGATGAGATCTTTTAAAAGTAAAAAGGCGTATCTGAATATAAGGGTAGGATATCACAAAAAAGAGCATGTTGATCAGTTAACGTGCCTGGGTAGTATTTTGAAAAAAAAATGGCTTTAGTGGTAAAACATCAGAGGTAGAAGAATTAATGGCTAAAGAAGAATTAATCAGGGGGTCTGAGAAGAGATGTAAAGAAAAGACACGTGAAAACTATAATATGGAGCATGGCGCTATATGGGTCGGAAACTTGGTCATTGCGAAGGGAGGATGTACGTAGACTTGAGTACCGTTTGAGATGTTGGTTTGGAGAAGGATGGAGATAGCCTGAGCTGGGTGGCGAGGAAGACGAACGAGGAGGTATTGGATATGGTCGGAGAGGAGAGGAAGCTTGTGGCAGAGGAGAAGGCAGAAGAGATGGATGGAGGAGGTATTGAGAGGAGAGGGCATGTTGAAAAGAGTGATTGAGGGGAGAACACTGGGGAAGCGTGGAAGAGGAAGGAAGAGGATAGGAATTCTAGACGAAATAAGATGATGTAGAAGATATGAAGAATTTTAGCAACCTCTTGTTGGATTTTCTTCGGAAATCTCTCATGCTGCCTATCGTGGTGCCTCGAGTTGTTTTCGCGTGTCACTTGTGTGAAGTGGCCTTCTTACGGAATTATGCGTCGTGGCAATTATGCCTCGTGCATAGATGAATGAAACAATGTAGATGTGGGCGCAGCCGTGCAACGCCGCTTCCCCTTTCTCGAACCCCGCCTAGTCCAAGAAATTGAGAAAAAATAGCGATTTTAGGGATGTAATCCGGAAATGGATGGGACCTGTTTCACGTTGTTTGGGGGGTGGGGGGGATTGAAAGAAGATCCCTCTGTATATTTGCAACTCGAGATTCGGTGCACCGTGTATGAACAAATTTGATTCACGTAGTTGACATTAGTAATTTTTAGAGCTAGTATCTACTTAAGTTGTCTAAGCAAAACTAAATAGCTTAAAATTGCGAATAAAAACCGTGTAAATACGCATTATTATTAAATACCGATTATGTGGTTGTTAATAATTATTGAAGTTACACCGCATTCAAAAAAGTCGAAAACTGTCGAGTTTTAACGGAGATACGGCGAATTTTTCCGCGCTCCGCTGCCGTTTTGAAGTTGCCCTTTCTGTTTTTGTGTCGCGCGCGAGTCTCTCATCCCCAACAAAACCACCATTTCCCCCCACTACGCTGCTCGCTCTTGAGTACCTACGCTCCACAGTTTTTACGCTATTTTAAGTAACTAGAAAGCTCTTTTTTGAAAAACAAATTATATCTTTTCATTATGTCTTTGACTATCTAATGCCGTTAAATTCGTTTATTAATTGATTTAAACAAAGCGGCAGCGAGATTTTAAAAACAACTTCCTAACTCGGACCCTATGGATCGTAGGGCACTTTTTTTTATTTTATTTTGAATCCAGCTTTCTATTTATCTAAGTTTGAATCTCGTACAAAGTACGAGCAATGCTGTGGCTCTAATTGTTTATAAAAAGTAGCCCCTTTTTTGAAGCCATAAATAAGAAGTTAATATTTAATTTTTTCATTGATTTTTATTAACAATTAAAAATATGACTTCCAGAAGAGAGTCCTTTTTGAATTGACCTGAAAATTTGATAAACACATAGGTTATGGCTTGCGACATTTAGCTTCTTGGGATAAAAAAATTGAGCAGCAAATAAACTGATTGACATTTACAAACTCTCGATCTATTTGGAATTGGAAAAATCTTCATTTTAATATTCTCAAAATATTAAAAAAATTGCTTCTGTGATAAATAATTCATTTTTTAAATGACCGTTTTGGGCGGTTTTTCGTTAATTTTGTAATAAAAAATTAATCAAATCGAACTTACCACGTCTCAAATTAATGGTATTTAGATTACTTACTAGGATTTTATGATTTTAATTATCTAAAAATCAAATATTTAGGGATCTTCTGTTATCCCCCCTACAACGTAAAACAGGTCCCATAAATTACTCAATTACATATCCCTGAAATCGCTTTTTTATCTGTTTATTGGACTAGCCATACCACCGAACCCTTGGGCGGGCGGCGCGAGTACGATCAATTGTTACCGTTGACACTTAGCTAATCAGCAAAATACGACTGGAGGGTCCCTGGACTCTGTAACGTGTACTTACCTTCTCGGTAGCAACCAGAAGGCCGGGACACTAAAATTCGGTGATTTGAAAGCTAGAACGTCTTCAGCCAATTACGCATGCCATAATAATTTTTTGCGTTCTTGATATCGTCAGACAATGTGTAACAATAATAACCAAAGGCTAAAATATAAAAATATGCGAAGATGAACCCGTGTTTTCGTCTGTACTAATATAATGTTATTATTTCCATATTTTTTTACTTTGAGCAGAGAAATTATAACTCTACGAGATTACACCTTCCATCTGGTAATTGCACGGGTAGCCTACAACGCGGGTGTATTTTTGTCCCCAAGACCCGCGTTATGACCGAATTTTATTGTGTGTTGTTGGAAATGGA
This sequence comes from Pyrrhosoma nymphula, assembly GCA_963573305.1. Classification (NCBI taxonomy): domain Eukaryota; kingdom Metazoa; phylum Arthropoda; class Insecta; order Odonata; family Coenagrionidae; genus Pyrrhosoma; species Pyrrhosoma nymphula. The sequence goes on along the minus strand of OY754331.1, from coordinate 5,625,135 downwards.
AGTTCAACTAGGGCCTCTATGTCAAGTAACTTGGAAGAGTGACTTTACTTCTAATAGTGAGTAATTTAGCATAATACATAAAGATTCAGGTGAGCATGTTCTTACCTGAATCAACTGCAAAGATTCCGATGCATTCAAGTCCAATGAATTGAATTGAAAAATCGGCTTACCAAGCGCTAAATCACAAGTCACAAGATATTTACACTACACAGTAAATAATTTCCAATTATTCTATAGACATGAATACTTATGCAGAAAACAGCGTCAAAATGGCGGAACAACTAAACATATAAACTTTCGAATGATTGTATTACGGAAACAAAACTATACTTTATGAGTATCGTACTGCAATGCCGTAAACTGCACCTGTGAGCTGTCGTAATCGTGGAAATACATTACGCGGTGGGGTAATGGGTGGCTGAGTCAGCTGAGTGTCTCGTAGTTTGACGACCTCGTCAAGGGCGTACAAATCTAATCTGCCACCAGATCTAAACATCCAGCTTCCACATCTTCTTGAACCATTCTGATTCATTAAAATGTTTCCTCCCCCTCCTTTCTATTAACAAAAACCACGCAATATCATGTCAGTGCGTGCGTGGGTCTTAGACTTATTTAAGTAAAACAAGGAAACAAAAATTTGTAAAAATATTAAAAGGATAAATTATACAAATGTGTAACAATAAATTTCTGAAAATATGTATAAATATGTACAAAACTTAAAATAACATATTTTTTCGTTTCCGTTTTATTTTTCTCGGGAGGCTAGGGGGGGCCCGCGCCCCCCCCCCCCCCCCCCCTAGCCACCCGACCGCATACGAGATGGATAGGGGGTTTGGTTCTATTTTTGTCCCCCTTTTGGTTCTATCGTTATCTACTACCTAGTACATTCTAAGAGCACGTCGTTCATATTACCTGTATAACTCTTGTGTCTCTGTCCATTTGTGTCCAAAACCTTAATACAATAGTTTATCTAACATTAGTGGCATGCTTAACATATTGCCATGCATGTTGGTGAAATGTCACCTCCTGACGTTGCGTGTTTTTTCTAATTCATCAATAGTGATTGGTTTTAATTTGTTGTGGTACAGAGTGGTGCATGTTGGTGACTACTCTTCCCCTGCCACACACCCCTGGGGTGGCTTTCGGGGTATGATGTCGATGTAGATGCATTGCCGTAGGCGTTTCATAAACTTGTATCATCATGAGCATCCCTGTGACCAAACGTTATGCTTAATATTATAATGATGAGTGTCTTTACATTTTTATAAATCCCACCTTATGTGGTGAAAGGTATGAACTCCTAACCATATTTTGTTAATGGTGGGAATATTAGTAAACTGGGACATTAATGAGGTCCTTCGATCGTATCACAGAGAATAGCAGAACAATTTGTTCCCGTTAACTGTTATGGAGTCATTTATCATACACACTCCAAAGCTGCACCTTTCACTCATTATTAGGGTGACGAAAGTATAAATATATATTCTGCCCTGTGGAAGAAGACACTTAAGTAAATGTTTCAAACCCATCCTTGATATACTCTTTCAGATTCGTCGTTTTGGAATAATAACGATAATTTTTATGAGGTGAATAACTCACATTTAGCTGGTCGTTGTAATTTATTTTCCGTCTTCTTTCATGGAATAAAACAAAATCAATTATGTAATTGAGAATACTAGTCCGTCTTCTATGAACCCAGGCGAGTAACTCGAGAAACCTAATTCATTGGTCTGCTGTCATTATGACAAGTGTGTATTTCTCATTTTCCTTTCCTAACACTTGGAATTTACACTCTTGGTGCAAGGGTGTGTAAATACACATGTAAAGTAACTTTCATTCATTATGTGTCATATGTTTTATCTTGGTAATGAATGGGTATCCATCACTTCGGAATTTTCTAAGGATTAGCCTAATTTATATCAAGGTTATTCCCTTCCTTAGTGTCTTGAAGGGTGGTGTGGATCATATAAATATTCCCTTAATCAGATCACTTAAATATAAATGGCAACTTTAGATAGTTACTCAAATTATACGCCTATCATTCTATTTTACCCAAGGAGAAGTGGCTACACTAATGTACCAAATGGATACTCAGTGGCGTCACTAGGGTTGTTGTCACTCCCTCACGACCCCATCCGACCTCCTCCGAGTCCGCCAGAGCCAAATAACGGGACCATACAGAATCCTTAGTAACGTTTGTAAATGTAGGTCCGATATTTACAAAAGGCCATAGAAGATAAATTGAATTCAAGGTCGGAGGTTAAAAGAGTGTAAGAAGTTAAGAACTACATAGGAAATATGTTACTTTTTTGTTTTTCTTTTTACATTAAACTTTAAATTTAGAGGAGATAAGTTTGTAACCGTTCTGTATTGGGTTCGCACAATCAGGAACTGCCCGAATAGTAGACAAAGGTACAAATTACAAACACGTTTTTGTGTTTATAACTAACAGAGCAGAGATATTTTTATACGTCAATAATAAATTTGTCGCTGGGCTGAAACAATGCATAACAATAATTTCATAGAGTGACATAGAATCATAGACAGTACTATTTTGAATGTTGGTGTCACCCGGTGCGGTCCGCAACCCTTCTAGTGACGCCGCCGTTTTCCAACTTGGTAAACCGTGCTATTTTCCATTTCGCATTTACCAAGAGCGCATTGGGCGGAGATGACATCAAATTCACTTCACCACCTACGCCGGAAGTGTGAATATTTTTTACATGTAGAGGAAACAGGCCCATGGCGTGTAGGAAAAAAAATTCTATTATCCTTGGAACAGATCGAGTGAATGAAACTTAAGCAGTCAACTTATGTTCACTGAATGTTAAGTTCGAAAGGGTGTGACAATATGGGCATGTGTGGCAAATAGAAGTGAAGGAACTATCAAATGTATATTTCATTGCTAATGAGTGTTGGAGGAAGAATTGCATTCCTGCTAGTGGAAAAGTAATTGTTTAGAATAACTGGGTGAATGTTCAATTTCTTATCATTGGGGTTTTTTTTAACTATTCCTATATTTCGTAGGTTTTTCCATGTGTTTTTTGAACTATGACTTTTTGAAAATAACGTCTGTTAGTAATTATTTTTTGCTTCACGTATCTTTTTCTTCTCAATGATCTTTCTCATTGCCTTTTATGAGGAAAACACTTCAGGGTCACCATACCTTCTATACAGTGCTCGAGCAATTATTCCTCCTCTTAATAGCCGACTTTATTTCGGGTGTAATCCATGGGGTTGGTGGGTGGGTCATGCGAATGGGGGGATTTAGGTCAAATGAATCTATAGTATTGGAGTTTAATATTTCTATTTTATCATCCGGTGAGAGTGCATTGGCTATTGCACTCCAGTCTCTGTTATTTAGGATTTAGGTCAGAAAGGAACTTGGTGTGGTCAAAACAGCCAAAGTCCCAAAAGGTTATGTATTTTACTAACGGGTCTGGGGCTTTGAATTCATATACAAGGGTAATTTGGTCATGAAAAGACATATTAGGTTCGTCAAATAGTTCAATGTTAACCACCTTCTTAGGATTATCAACACAAAATAAGTCTAAAACAGAGTGGGCATTGTGCGTATGGCAAGTTGGCCCGGTTTCTACAATGGTAAGGTGAAATCCATTTATTATTTCCAACAGCTTATCTTTTTATGAAGAGGATTTAAGCAGGTTAACGTTAAAATCTCCTATCACAACTACATTGTCATACATAGAAATATGATGCCCAAGAAAGTTTTCAAGTTCTTGTAGATTTTTGAGGTTTATACACAATTGCGATTAACATTTTTTCTGTCGATCGACGTAACTCTAAGCATAAATATTCTGGTCGGTTCGAATATATAGTAGGGGACGACCCAATTAGTTTAGCTTCGAGGGAATCGTGGGAATAAATGCCCACCCCTCCCCCTCTCTTTTCTTCACGGTCATTTCTAAAGAGACGATAGTTGGGAAGTGCTACAAAATCACTAGAAATAGATGATTTCATCCAGGTTTCAGTAATACCAATTAAATGAACGTCTCTATGAACATAATATAATTTGAATTCATCAAAATGGGGTATTAGTGATTGCGCATTAACAAGCGAGATGTTTATATTGTTAACAGAAACTGGTTTCTTGGTTTTCATCTTTTGCTGGGAAGTTTCATCATCCACAAAAAAAACATCAAGGTCTTTTTGTGAATAGATAGCTGAGACGGGACTGCCCTCCGACTACCTAGCAAGGATAGTGCCATTTCTCACCCATACAAATTATGACAAATATCTTCATTTCATTTATTTCGGACTTGGGTCTATAAAGTCTATATTTTTTGCCCTGAGTTTATGGGATGCATTTCCTTACTGTAAGTATATGAAGATACTTGGCTATAACTGCAGCAATAAAAAAGTCACCAGATACAATGTTCATTCCATGCTCACTGATAGCCACTCACGGTGTCTTAACGTTTCACTGCCATTATTCCAATTAAAAATTCCTGGTTGCCTCTGAATAGGAAGGTCCACTGATGTGTTCACAAAGAAAATAGTCCTAGCTGTGACGGAGTGAGGCACAATATTGAGTATTACATTCACGTGAGTAGGTGTGATATATTTACATCCAGGTGGATTCTTATAATTAGAGGTGACCACTGACCGCAAACGCCACTTAAGGCATGAAGGCATGGATCTCACTCTGTTCGGATCGATCTGAGATCGCTCGGTGAACGTGAATGGATGCGAATGTAACTCGCGCGTGTGGGAGAATGTGTTGGAAATTATTGGCGCTGGCAATTATGATTGAGTGTTAGATGGGTCAATTCAGTAGAATATCTGCGGTGCATTGTTAAGAAAGATTGACCTTTCTGGTGGGAAAATGCCGTCAATCGGGTTTTTTCTAAACCAAGTGGGGAAGATAACAGCCCACGCACTAGTTATCTAGGTATCTTCTATTTAGAGGTCAGTCTCAATCAGCCTGATAGAAATGAGCGTTTTCGATTCGAGGAAAGGGGGAGGCGCGCCATTGCCCTCTTTTGTCAGTCCCGCACCCTCGCCTTCATCAAAAGCGTCCGCCGCAAGGAAACGTCCACGAATTCTCAAGTCCTCGTCCTCGCGTCCACAACGTATAATAACATCCTCGACATTCGCACCTCGTTTGATTCCCCGCCCTGGCCGACTGCCGGCGAATGGAGATGATGATGCTGAGAAGTAGATGGAAGTGTGATTATAATGAATTCGAAGAAATGGCAATGATATGAATGAAATAATTATGCAATTGTTGTTATGAAAATCCCCTCGATTGCGACTATGAATATGTACCGTTTCTGTGCCAAGGGGTCCCCCAACACCCAGGTAACGACTCTGGACCTTACCCTCCTGCGAACTGCATCTCCAAAGCCAATATTCTTCCCCTTCCCACAGTAACAAAAGTTGTTATGTCACTTTACGTTTTTGCAAGGTTTTTCTCTTGCCATGACCATATTAGAATGTTATTTTAAATGTAAGCAGTCATAAAAAAGGATAAAAGTACTTGTGGTGTTATTAATGTCGCGAAAGCTTTGTTTATTTCGGTGAAGAATGATTTTTTTTACATATTTGAGAAAGATTAAGAACCTCTCGCAGTTACATATCGAACGCATTTTGTGCGTCAGAACTTCCTCAATTGTTTAACAATGTCTCTCTGGAGCTCACAGCCGTACCTTAACCAATAGGGGAAACGGCCGGAAGGTTTTTTTTGGAAAATACTTGAAAAATTATAGCGATGAGTGGCTGATATTTAGGCATCATTATAAAAACTGGATTTTTTTCTTAATGTATCTATTTGACCAAATTCGCTGAATTATTTTGTAGTGATCTCACTTCAACTACCTTCAGGCAGTGAGGCAGTGAGACAGAAACCCGGGGGGAGTCAAGGATGCAAGTTTACGTCCGTAAGGCTAGAACGTATGTCGTTAATTATTGATATTTCCTGCCTGCCGTATGCGCGGAATGATTGAATTTCTTTCGGAGAAATCGCGGCGAGGGAAGCCAATTAGTTTAATGAGAGTAGCATTGAGAGGGGCGACGCGAGCGGAGAGGTGACATTTGCATAAAGAATAGAATATACGAGACACTCATGGTCATCTGAATGGATTATGTAACACAATACGTATTCTTTGAAAATTATACTCATGTAGGTGTAATCGTCATCCAAGATGAATTTTCGCGTAGATGAAGCAGATTTTCTCTGATTTCAGATCAATTTCAACAGAATGTAGTATTCTCATTTGTTGGTGCGACCTTCGGAAGCAAGAAATGTTAATTCATTATCAGGTTCGCACGTCGTTGAGACACAATTATATGTCCCCTTCCTCCATACGTCCGTATTCCATATCTCCGGTGGCTTACGGGGATGGAGGGGGGGAGGTCTCTCCCCCCCCACCCCCCTCCTACGGTCGGTCCTTTCCCCTCATCCCCCTTCCCCCCACCCCCTTGGCCGATGATAATGCCAGCTTGTAATCAGCTGTCGAAGGCGGATCGTGTGTTTTTTTTAAGTCGCGGGCGCTGTTTCTTAATCCCGGCGGTGGTGGACTCGTGAACTTCAATCTCCAACCCATTTCCTGACTCACGGATTGCGGCACCGAGGAGTCCGCGTCCTTTGTCCTCTTCTCTCTCTCTCTTGAGATACGAGTGTACTACGTACGAGGGAGCGCCTTTCCTTACGCCCCTCCGCCCCCCTTTGCCCTTGCTTGCTCAGGAAGGGGGGGGGGGGGGGGGGGGGAGCGCGCGCCCTCCCTCCCACTGCCGCCGCCGTGCGAAGGAGAGCAGAAGAGCGCTGTTGAGCGCAGTTCAGACTTTCGAGTCGGAAGTAGTGAGCGAGTGAGTGAAGAGACAAGTCAGACGTCGTCCCCGTCGCTGTGCTATCCGCTGTAGAGTGTAGTGTGTGTAGCCGATACTTCACGCGAGTAGTCCTTCGAGCGGTGAGTCTTCCCCCACCATGTCTCCCTAGGCCCCAATTAATTCCCCCCACCCTCCCTTTGACCTCCGTGCCCGTCCTCCCGCCCCACGGTCGCACCCCCCTCCCCCTCTCCCCTATTCGCGCGTTCATGTCTCCTCGGCGACGGCGGCCACAGAGAACGACTGCTGGTGCTTTCCATTCGCCGCAATGCGCTGCTCACTTGGCAACACGACAGCGCAGTTGCTTTTCATTCGTTTCGCTTGACGCGCGCACTTCAAAACGGATCGGGAGCGGAGTTCACGTGCGCTTCCTATTTGTGCAGAGAGAAAAAAACAACTTGGATCCGCGTTAGTTTTTTGTGTGTGTCGATTTACAGTGAGCACGTCAAACATGGGTAGCAGAGGGTTTTTATTCGCTGTGCTATATTTATATTTTATTTTTTAGGAAATGGTTTATTTATTGTAGTATTTCCTAGCTTTTTACAAAACAATCGGCCGTGACCATTTAGTATATTTACTTATGGATTGCCACCTATCGACAGGCCACCAAACGATTCGACTGCTCCCATCGTGCGCTCGAGTGGTGTCGCTGAAGAAGTAAACTGACAATAGCTGTCGTCGTTCGAAATCAAGTGAGCCTGGCAAGAGTCTTTCCTTCGACCTGCTGCGCTATCTTCGAACGGAGAGAACGCCTTCGCTGATTCCGAGTGTGTCCGCTCGGAATCGACGCAGCTCCCACCACTGTCCGTTTGTGAGTGTGTCCGCTGTTTTTTCTTCTAGCTCGTGTGTCCCTCCCGCTCCATATATATCCACCCATTCCTTCGTTAAGTGTGGCTCTCTCTCGACTGTCGCATCGCAATCGCCCTCGTGGTTTCTCCGCCCCCGGTCCCCCCCGGCGTACTCGCCCCTTCCCCCCCGGCGGCGCGCCGCCGTCGCGACGGCCCGTCAGTACTCTTTCGCCATGCGGTCAGAGGCAGTTGTTCAGTTTATTTCCTTTTTTTGTGCAATTAACGTGAACAAATTAAGGAAGCATGTAGTGGCCAAATGAAAATTCACGATGAATGAGTAAATTCTCACCTTTTCTGTTTTTTTTTATTTGTTGCCCACCATCACTTTCATTTCTAAGGCCTCTGAAATTTCTTTTCGTGATATGTGTGCACATAATTAAAATAAGAGTGTATAAGAATATGTATAAACAACGAGTACGTATAAACAACGAGTATACGTATAAACAACGAGTACGAGTAGTATTATAAGAATATATAAACAACTGCAGCCATTTATAAATCAATGTTCTCTTCCATTTATTATACCTGGACACTATACACATGTGAACCACTCCGAGGTTAGGCGAGAGTGAATATGCTAGGATGCCCTCGGTTAGCTCTTGGTTGCTCTCCCTTTACCAAGCATCGCACGAATGTCTCGTCGGCGAGAGTTGACTGCTAGCAATTACACCTTCGAATGTATTCTTCGAAAGAATCGTTGCGCTGTATTCTAAGTCGGTGGATCGAATAAATCGGCAGGAATCGTGTAGACGTTATGCGTTCAATCTTACAAAATTATGGCTTTTTCAAAGATTGTCTCCAAACTTACGTTGTATTCATGGTGTCAGTCATCACATCGTTTAAAGTTTTCAATATTATAAATATACCGAATTTATGCGCTTATTTCAACCTAACACTTCCATGAATACAGTAATGAACTAGCGAAAGGTTTAATAAGGTTCAATTGAATCGCATGGTGGAATCAATGAAACACGTGTACTTATTCATGTTGAACCTAGAACCAATGAAATTTGAAAACTCCCTATCATACGCGTCCTATTGTGTACGAATGACATATCTTTTTTCTTTGTCGGGAGGGAGGTTCCCTCTATCCCTCGGAGGATGAACCGTGTGTAGTACGTTGAAGAAGAGGCTCTCTCTCCTCACAGAGGGATGCAAGAAATGGGCAGGGAGTGCACAGCACTATAAGGTACTCTTCTTACTTACGAGAGCACGTTTACCGTTCGGAAGCCCTCGAGTCGACGGCCCGTTCGTCTCGGAAGGGCGAACACTCTCTCGCGCGCTCGTGTCTTCTTTTTTCTAGTTCGTCCCGTCGAGGATTGCGTCGGTGGTTCCGCGTGGTGGCGCTGCACCACTCACTCGAGCGTACGCTCTGGTGCGCACCATTAAGCACCCGCGTTGCCATATTTTGATCATCAACGCGAGTAGGCTTAAATATTTATTGTGAAGGAGTAAGTATTTCTTTCGATTGTTTTCGATAAATCAGATTATGTTTGCGATTAATATTTGCCGGTAAAAAGATGCGTTAAAAAGGGGCAATTCTGTAGCTCAGATTTAGAAAAAATTATAGACAACTCAAAATCAATTATTTCTAATTTGGTGTAGGCAGTGGCGTACGCAGGATTGACTTCTGGGGGTGCTTTTGACTTCAGGGGGGGGTTCATTAATATTTATGTGCATCATCATAAAATGATATTTAGATTTTTATTCACAAAAAAAATAATTAAATTAATATTCTCTTTTCGTGAAGACAATTCAACTATATTTTTCAGTCCAATACGCAAAATTCTAAACGCTAGTTCAGGTAAACATGTTTGTGGGGGGGGGGTTTGAACCCTAACCCCCCCCCTCCCCCCCGTCCGTACGCCACTGGGTGTAGGTATCCAATACACCATGCGAGTGGTTGAGTCCCGGGAAATGGTACGAGTGCATCAGGGTGAAGGGAGCGCTCCTCTACAACCCCTTAACTCCTCCTCTTCCTCCTTCCCCACCCCCTCCCACTCCAGGCCCTTCTCCCTCTCTCTATCCTGTTTGCTCTCATGACCGAGACGACGATGAACACTCAGTATCACATGGTTGTGGACAGTTACTTTTTTTATTTTTTTAATCGAAATTTCATCTCGAAAAATAAATGTCAATAACGGTCGTACCATTTTAAATGCTAAATTAACTATAAAAAGCTTTAAAAGGACACGTTTTGATGCTGCGCTTTTGAAAGCACGCGGTCACGTCGTCTTCAATTGTGACGTCAGTTTGCAATAAACATATCGTACCTTCCTCCGTCGTTAATCATGTAAACCAACACTATTATGCGACATTGCATGGTGGCGTAGCACTTGTTTTATTTGAGATTTATGGAACGCTATGCTGTTCTTTTCTGTCGTACGAAATGTTTCACGCGTTTTGAATCCCGCTGAACTGAGAAACCAGAATATGAACTCGATGTCCAGCACAAGGCTGGTTCATAAGCGTGTGCCCTCTTTTAACAGCTCTCTCTCCCTCTCTAACAGGACCACCCATAACATGAAGGGCAAGCGGCGCACCAACGACTCGTCGCCCGCGGAAGGGGCCGGCGGAGGAGGAGGCATTCCCCTGCTGCCCACCACCGCCTCTTCGCCGGTGGTGGTCGTCTCGTCGGCCGCGGCCTCCTGCTCCGCCGCGGCGGACGTCCGGATCCCGATGGTGGGGGGCGGCGGCGCGGCGTCGGGCGGAGGGCAGCCGCTCACGCACCTCCAGAGGCGCCCCCGCGTCGACATCGCCTTCACCAACCTCACGTACACCGTCAAGGAGGGCGCCAAGAAGAGTGAGTACCCCCCGCTGCCGCGTGGAGAATTTAACCCGTCTCAATTGACGACGGAAAGGATTTGAAGATTATTATTTGACCGTGCACGACCGAGTGTCGTCAATTAATGCATGCTTTCGCGACACTGCTGGGATGTGGTGGAGGGAGAAATATTGGAGTGGAGGAACTCGGTTGACGGTTGGGGTCATTTGCACCTTCCAACGTAAGATGGGTTGGGGAAGGAAGGCGCAATGGGTAGAATTATAGACTGTGGTTTGAAGCATCACTTGTTAGTTGAACTTCATTAATGATTCAATTGAAATAAACTTTGCTTGATCTTAAAAATATATTTATGCAACTGGTTTCAGTGCAGAGGCAGAAGGGGTAACTAACAAGGAGGTAGGTTCGACAGCATCCTCTCGACTTAGAGTCCGTCACTTGGTCCCTCTCCTCAAATGTGCCGTCGGCTGGGTCTCTGACGTGACACGCATCACTCACTTGAGTGAGCACTTACTTATGAGTATGTATATCAATTTTTAACTCGTGAGTGAAAGGATAAGTTTAGGAAAAAACAAATTTCCTCAAAAGTTTGTCGACTGATTGAATAAAATTGTAGTTAGGCATAATTAGAGTAAAAACCTCTTTGCCAACATTCTCCATAAAATTTTCTATGTACATAGCAAACTCACTCTCACAGTCCAAGAGCCCTTTCTTTTAATACTGTACGTTAGTCGTCCTCTCACTACCAAACTCACTCATTGCCATGGGTTTCATTAGATTGTACATATTCTAAAAGTGTGCACGTCACCTACACAGAGTGGAAAAAGAATCGCAAATAAGGGTTAAGTTGCCGCTCTTTACTCTCATCCACATATTCTGTCACTCATTTGTGACTACTGTTTCGTGCCCACCATTCACTAAAGGTCTGTCGGAGAATGTGTTAAGAGACTCAAAAGTTTTTGCATCAAATTTTATAGATTTGCTAGTTGAAGAACTAAAAAATACATATTTGGAGGGTATAAACATGACGTTTTTCAGTTTATTCTATTTTTTGTTTGGGAGTTTTTTTTTTAAGTGTTAGCGAGGAATATCTTTGGGCACTCCAGAACTTCTTGCTTTCTCCCTCACGCATGTCCTTGACTAGACGGGACGGTAATCAGACTAGGTGGACTCAAGGTGTGTGAGGTGGGGGAAGAAGCTAGCATCAACTTTCTGGATTTTTTCCTAGCTTTCAGTAGCTTGCCATTGCCTCCAAATAGCCACTAACCTATCCACTGCCAGCACAGAAATAATGTCTACAAATCACTTACTCCCTCTCTCCATTTTCATCTTTCTGCTATCCTCTCTTCCTTTTACAAATGTTTCCTCTGAAGTTGCCTGGTCTCCCTTTGCTCATCTATACAACTAATGTTACATACATTGCTGCTTTTCTAACACTCTTAGATCTGGTTTTATAGTGTCTGGTTAACTTTAACTGCAAGGCGACATAGCATTGAGGGTTTGGGTTTAGGGTGATTCACTGGACTATCAGTTAGTTGGCATGAATTCATTCGATGGGAGAATGTATAACTTCAGCTTTCTCACTGAGAAAATATTAAACTGTGGAGATTATAAAACTGGGTCTTTCACTTGATGCTTTTTACCTTTTCCAAAATGATTGTATGCCTGAGGAAGTAGAAATAACTTTTTTTCTAAGCTGTATGCATTGTTGGGGTGGATGACTCATGGCGCGAGTCCAGCCATGTAATACCCTTTTTGTGTTATTCCACCGAAAGAAACTCCCTCAGAAAAATAGGTCTGTGTTGACAGGGATAAAAAATATCATTCATCATTGTTATTTTTATTCAATAGACAGTAAAAAAATGTCTATTGCATGTCAGAAGCCAGGAAAGACCAGCCTTCTCAAAATAGGATGTTTCCGTACATTAACTGCCAAATACCCCTTCCCAAACCCCAATGGTAGCTGGTGACGATGTAGATTTAAAAGTACAATTAAACTGTGCATACGGCTCTCCAGATACCACCTCTTACTTATGTCAGAACAAGGAGATAAAAAGTATGGTACTCTGTAGCCTCAATATAAAGAGAGCTGTTCAATTGATGTGCTTAGACAGCGAAGGTCATTTTGATTTTATTGTCTGCCAACTGTGGACAGGGGCGACAGCCTTCCAAGATGAATAGGAGGGTCACCCCTCCAAATTCGAGCTGCAGCCAACTATGCTAAACTGTAGTGATGGAGCAGAAACCAATGTGTTCATTGTGGCAGGCCATTTTTATAGCTGTTCAAGATGAAAAAAATGTAACGTTTAAGAAAATAAGGAAAAACTCTTACCCCTGCTATACCATAAATATTTATGAATAGAATATCTCATACTTAATTTTGAATGAAAAGGGATATCTGATATTTGAAAAATAATATTAAACTTTCCTCAAAAAATAATGGGAAATACGTAGGAGTGAAAGGTGAAAAATCTTAATGCAATGGGACAGCGAAGAGCGTAAAAATTTACTTTACAGGATAAAAATATTAGTAGGACTATATACTCAGATATTACCTTTGTAAAAAAACACTTTTGTGACTCTTGTGGAAAATGTTTCCTGGTACATACTGTTGTTAAAAGAGATGCAAAGATAAGAAAAGTTGCAGAAAATATGAGCCATAACAGATACTGGGTCCACAAAAGTGTTGCTTGAAACCAAGAGAGGCGGCGCAGGGAAAAAGAAAGACCTCCTGTTCAACCACTTAAACCAGAAGATGCCTCCTCCTGTAATGGGGGAGAAACGTTGTCAAGAAATGCTCACCTATGCAGCGGGAAGATCTTGCTCATGACGTGTAGGCCCATCATAGCATTTAATGGTGGATTCAATGGCATGATGTCAATGAATGACATTTGCATGGCTGGCTAGAATTCATCAGTGTCAACCTTCTTCAGTGGGTCTATCATGAAGAGATGATCTCAGAACAGTATTGTAACCAACTTTTCGCAATCAGCTAGCCTGGTACTCGCCACACAAGCATGGCCAACCCCTGCCCAGAATAATATTTAATATGCTTAGCCAAAAAAATGCATATTATTGATAATTTATCACATCATGAAATTCATTTCAAAATATCGATTTTTTGTCAATAATTAAGTTTTTTATTTTGCTAGAAAAGTTTTATTATCCTCAACATTGCACTTTAAGAAGCTATTATAGCCTAGTAGGTGTACTAAAATTCTTGGGAAATTTTTATTAAATTCTGTATATTTAATTACTGTAGCCATTTCATGATGGAGGAATTTACTGGAATTATGTCTCCCTTGACCTGATTTCTGTAAAAGACTCACTGAATTAACCTTAGTCCTGAGTATTTAGGTATAACGGAGGAAAATCTCACAGTCACACAATTCCTTCCTTTTGCAGTGGCAGCTCCCGTCACAACTTATGTCCTAATAATTGTTTATTGGCGTTATTTTTCTTAAACATTAATTGTTGCATTTACCAAAAAGGGGACTGCTATTAAGGAATGACCACTCAGTAGTTAGCTCAGATATGCCAGTCAGCTAAGAGTTTGTAGCCACTGTTATATATGTACTGCTGTGAGAGTAATAGGATAGGTATTAATAATGAAATAAAGGTACTAATGAGATTTTCCTAGTAAGGTTTGTAAAATCAAATGTTTATTTGGATATAATATGTAGATGTAGAATATGATAGAATGGATACATTGGTGGAGAATAGTTGGAGTAATTACTATCCGTGCATCAGTGCAGGATATGTTTGACAAGTGAGAACAGTAGTTTTGGTTTTGTTGAAAAAGGGTATGAGCTTTGTACTACTGAAGAGAGACAGGAAAGAGACATCGCTATTGTGTGAATGAATAGGAAGAGTGCCCATAACCCATAGCCAATGGAACTGCAATTTTAATGATAGTCAAGGTTGATAGTGGAACATAGTCTGGACAGATGATTTTTGTTATTTGACATGGTAAGGCTAACATTTTTACCTATTGGTCCATGTGGGAATTATTCACTATTTGAAGAAATGATTCCTCGCTGTAGAATTACTTGAGGATACCGGTCAGTATACAGATCCTTGTATTAACTACATGTTAATAGCTGTCTACATTATTCTCCCGACATCATTTGCTCTTACATCTTCAAAAAAAAGTCCAATATTTTCAGTGATCTGAATTCCCATTCTGCTAATTTTTTTCATTTTTACAGCGTGCACCTTTCTGTCGTGCTTTCTTCAACAACATCCATGATTTGAATGGCAAATCTGCTGTATTTTTTTTAAATATTTACAGAGTGTATCTTGCTGTCGTGCTACTTATCGTCCCAGTTGAATGCTTCGCAAGTGCGACCTTTTAGGCGTCAGGTAGGCAGTAGTATAAAAACGATGATGCGCGTCAGTGATATTCCGTCGATGTATGGCCTCCACCGGGGTTCATTAATATTCTTGCAATTATGGCGGTAATTTGACGACCTCATGTCCACGTGCTCTTTCTTCCTTGCGACACGATTTCAAGGCCGCCCTCCTGTCTCTAGGGAGAGTGCGCAACAATGGCAACCATCTCTCAGCGACGTTGGACGCCGCGCCGTCGAGAACTGGAGCCGTCGCGGCGTTTGTAGTGCGCGTTTGAGACTCCACCAGGCGGAATATATTCGCTGCAATCTAGTTCCGCGGACGTGGAGACGCGAAGGAAGGAAAAGTCGAGTCATGATACTGCTAAATAGTTCGTACCATTTATCTAAATGTTTATTAGTAGTACCATAGAGTAAGTAATATGCTTACTCTATGGTAGTACATATCATGACCCGACTTCCTTCACTCACGAGTGTAGAGCCGCCATCATTCTCCCTTACGCGTCCGCATCTTCACCAACCATTTGTGATTGTACGGGAGAAATTCGTTTATGTCCGGTATTTTAGCCGGTACAATTTGATACCATCTAGTTTAATTGGTTAGCCAAGCCGGCTGCTGTAGATTGGTAGTGAAATGGTAAGGCCGCGGTAGATAGATGATAACATGTCTTAAGAACCAAAATGTCGCGGGTTCGAAAACTGCTTTTGGCATAAATTTTGCTTTCTCTTCGCGTTGAGACCTTAGGATAAACGATGCGATATAACCACAGCCATTAGAGAAAACAAATAACTGAAACATGCCACTATCTGGAAGTCCATGCACGAAAAAAATAATAAAAAATAGTAGTATGAAGATCTAGATCTAGTGATTCTAGATTAGATCTAGTGTGGACATGGCATTTTAAGGGAATAAGTCCTAAAAATTCTCATTGTTTGAACCAATCATCCTCATTCCCCGGGAAACAGTAGGCAACCCTATCATGTGTGCGTGGCTTTTGTTCGTTCCGACCCGATCCAGTTCGTCTATTTTTCTAGCCATTCCGAAATTACAGTTTAAAATTGTATTTTACATTGAATGGTCTTCTCATGTCTCCGTTTTCATGCATAGTTTTGAAAATAATTTTGTTTATCAACTCGTGATGCAACAAACATGGAGTCGATTGACTCGGAAGTTCTGCACGTTGGGAAGATCCAAGTCCATATCCGCGGATGGACGTGGCGTACCCGCAGTCCCCACTACCTGTCCAGTCCGGAAGTAATGATTTCAATGGACTGTATGCCAACCTTAGATTTGAGGCTGCTTTGAAGATTTTCGCTTGAGACACTCGCTGTGTATCCTGAGGGACTATAGTGCGAGTAGGGCAAGGCACAGGTGAGAAATATGTCTTAGCCTTTGGTGGCCTTCTAGGTCTGTGCTATATTCGTATGTCACATTCGATGGGAAGATTACATCGCGAAGGCTGCGATATGTGACGTGCATATATCGCGTCTGGCATATCTTAGATATAGCGCATATTGCATTGCATATGATACTATCGCTGTAGAGATTGCATATCGCATTTGGTAATTTATTATTTTTTTGAAAAGTCCCCAAAAACGGCACAAAGGCCGTTATTACATTGGTCGACAAGCAAACAAATAAAAAGAATTTTTAACAAAATATACCCTAAAAAATGTAAAATATGACAGAGAAATACGTAGGAAAGAAAGGTTGGGATTTATGGACAAGGAGATGGGATAGATGGAGTCAACTCGGCAATATGTTTTCTGAAGACTGATTTGAAAACGGGAGTTGTGGAGAAGTGGTCAAGGGGAGGGTAACTGCGAGGCAAGGGAGTTGAAAGTTTTTGGGATACGGTAGAATAGGGAGCGTTGGGATATTGAGAGTCTGAATTAAGGGAGTTATTGCGTAGGGGACGAGGATCAGTAACATGAAGAGGCAAGAGAGGAAGAAGGCAGTTGGTGCGGAGAGAGCCACTCCAAATGCTATGGAGGAACTTCATGTCGCATAGTAGTACATGACGGAGAGAGAGAGGTTTGGAATGGAAAGGGAAGAAAGGATATGTATTCTTTTGATAAGTTTCTGAGGGAATGGGATTCGATGGCGGGCAATTAATGGCGAGAAAGAATTTAATAGGGCGATTGAGCGTATTCAAGGCTGTGGGGGGCAAGTGGTCGACCAAATTGGAGCACAGTATTCTAAAATAGGAAGGACACAGGCCAAAAATACCGTCCGGAGAGCAAAAGGATCCTGAATGTCCATGTGGCGATACAGAAGGCCGAAGGCGACTGACATCGCCTTTCTGGTAGTCTTATTTATGTGCTCGCGAAAGGCAAGTTGAGAGTCGAAGACTACCCCTAAGTCACAGTGGGAATTGACACATGGGATAGGATTTTGTGAGAGGGTATAGGAATACTTAAAGAGGTTTGCGGTTTAGTGAGAAGGTGTGTAGAGCTGACTTCGAGGCGTTAACATATATGCAGGTGCCAGATGGAGCACCATAGGAGTGGACTGAGGAGAAGGCGGAATGTAGAGGGAACTGCATTTCGAAATTTATGAGGAAATCTTAACATATTTTTATGGAGATCTTCAGGAAAGTGACCAAGAGATAAATATACCATCCTATGTGTGTAATTAATTCCCGTTATATCGAAAAGTTATTCGAGGACACGTGAAGACTCATGGTCGTGAATTTATTACTGTATGTTGATCCGAGCGAGTTGAAGACACTTGTCTTCTTAATCTTAGGAAAACGTCCTGGCGGATGAGAGCCGCATTCCTTTTTTGTCAGAGCCTCCTCAAGGTGTCCCAGCTGTCTCGTGTGGACGGATATAATTACCAGTGAAGACCAATCACCTAACGAAGATTAGAGGAGGGATGTATGATGAAAACCCTTAGAAGAAAAGATAAACGTATTGGACACGTTTTGCGACATTATGGCCGATTGAAAACTGTAATGGAAGGATGAGTATGTGGAGAGATAGGGGGAGGGGCGGCGGGGTGGGATGAAAATGCAACAGGCAAATTGTGAAGGACGTCGAAGCGAAGACTATATGAACTTAAGTACGTGCGTGGGGGCGGAAAGGAATTCCCAGATGTCCGCGTGGAGTGGAGAGCCTCGCAGGAAACTAATCCTCGGATTGATGCGACTGCAGATGATTGATGGCGCGAGCATTCTGCAGCTCTACCATTTTTGCTGTGTCACCGGAAGGGAAAAAACGTAGTTCTAATTAGAGACGAATTCTGCCGTGAGAAGTGTGAAATCGAATTTACTTTGTTTTATGAATGATCGTAGAACATATACACATAGAATTAAAATTATTCTGCTTTCAATTACTCCAAGTCCCTGTTTTATAATCTCGGGTTAAATATTTGTTTGGTATGAATACCGAAGTTCGTACCCTTTCTTATCGAGAACGATCACGGCAATAGTCTGGTGTGATATACATGATCCGAACTCTTGGCTTCGTCACTTCCCACATAGCAAGGCAAGCTGAATTCCTGCTTGAATCCAGTGGGAAAGTTGGAATCCAGCCTAATTTCCAGCTGTTTTTTTACACGATTTCAACTGGATTCCGGCTGTTTGAAAGCCTGGATTCCAGGCATATAAATATAAATTAGAAAAAAATATGGCGTGAGCGGGATTTGAATCTGTGTCACACGAACATCTCATCATATCGATTTACGGTAACCAACACAAGCCCCCACAACTCCCTCTAGGAGGTGGACGATTACGGAAAGAGAATGTGACGAAGAGCCGCCATTGTTGAGCCGAATTGTTCTGCGCGAACTTTAAATGAAACAATTCATTTATTGTGTAGTTCTGAGGTCACAGGAGCCATGTAACGCGTAATTTAGTAACCTCAATTAATATTTCTTATACCTTTTGCGTTGAGTTAATTGATGGCTTCATTGATACAGGTTAAACTCGCGATAGGATAGTAAGAGTATAACACGCATAATCTATTGCCTCATACATGCCCGTAGGTCACTATACCATATTCATATTAATATGCCTACGTCACGCGCACACACACTTCCTTAAGCTTAGCTTATTGGCAGACGCAGTCCTTTCCTCCCCTCCTTCCTCTAGAATGTCGAACGCTCCCCGGTGACGTCACCCCTTTTAGCGTCGGCGAGGTGGACGGGACCGAGGAAGGTGCCTAGGGGACGAGATTAGGGCGATTACGAAATCGAAACTTTTCAAAATGTTCACCAGCTGAATTGATTCTTGGTTCCAACCCGGTAAAAAAAGTGTAAAAAATAAGGACTCGATCGGACAACGCTTAGGAGTTACACAGCGGCTTCTAATAATGAAAATTTGCGATTTTTCGAAAAAAATGTACGGATATTTGCCTAATTTCCAGGGGTGTGGGTATTTCACCCGGGAGGTGATTCCACAGGGTTCCAGCAGTGGTATGACACCAAGTGGTGCGGCAGGGGGGGAGGGGTAATGGTGAGATGTTGGTCTTCTTTGCGGCAGGTGGGAACGCTGTCCATTGGGAAGGGGGGGGAAGTGGCAAGGAAACATATTAAAAAGTAAATGAGTGGTATTTTCTTTAACAATGACCACACCGACCAAACATCACTCGGACCTTTGTACATCATTTTTATCATGTTTTTTTCTATGCTCAGCTCCAACTGATAGCAAATATTGCCTTTGCTCTTCATCCTTCGTGGAAGGATGAACCACCCTTAGGGAAATTTTTAAAAACCCTGGCCATTTTAGTTGTTAATTATGGGGGCCCAGGGAATGGAGGAGAGGAAGTTTCGGAGGTGAGATTAAGTAGTAAAACAAAATAGAATTATGAAGACCAAAACAAACAAAAAAGATAGAAAGACATATAAAATGGAACGTAAAAAATAAGAGTAAAAATTGTGAATAATCAGTAGACAATTAATAGTTAATGGAGTAATTAGGCAAACATTGGTTTGTTAAGTTTGACACATGCTGCAATCGCTCCTCCTCAGGAAGGGCCTTTTTTTCCCTTTCCCCTCGTGCTGCGTCTTCTGTCAGGAAGGCGATGTAGGCGGTGGGGTGCAGGCCCGCTGATTGATGAGAGGTGGGGGAGTGGTAGTGGGCGATCTCAGGGATAGAGAAGGGGAAGGCACGGAAAGATTCTCACCCACGATCTTTGTAAACTGAAATTTTATTACAAATTATGAGATAAACAAAACATTGGCAGTTCTCTTATTTTTTTTTAAGAAAAAAATTAATTGAAATAGGTTTTTTTTGGCCCCGTCAAGGGGATATAGATAAGTCTCTGCACACACACATATGCAAACAAAAGGTCTCTTCGTCCATTATAAGACAAAAATAGGTAATATTTTCTCTTTAAAAAATTAGTAGAATCTCTTACTGGTCCCGTCAACGGGAATGTCTATGGCCCCACGTGGGGATAGGTGGTAGGAAGAGCAGTGGTGAGGGGCAGCTAGGGGTCCTCTCCGAACAGCATCCAAATGGCCTGCAGGTCCCTTCTCCGAAAACAGCAGACGGTGTCCTCCAACGGGTAAGGGGAGGGAGGGGGGCCCACGGGACTTAGGGAGAGACGTGGACTCTGGGGGAGGGGTGGGGGCAGGATTATCTCCCTGGGGGGTGGTTGGCTCCGGCATCCTCACAGGGATAAGCAACCCCTCATTGGGTGTCCACGGTGCCGAGTCGTCCGCCGCGTTGAGGGTGGTTGGGTTGCTGGTGGGAAGGGTCGCTCTGTCTCTGTAGGACCCTCTGCCAGCGGAATGGCCGCTGTCGGGGGCGAACTCGTTTGTTTCATAGCTGCGACCCCCGGAGGAGTTTCGCCGTGGGTCAAGGCAATTCTGCTGGGCTCGGTCCTCTCCCTCCGCCGTGTTCATTTCCTGCAGAGCGCCTCCTTTTTATACAGGTTGACCTCGGGGCGTGGGTGGGGGTAAGGGATTTTCCCTCCAATCACGGCCCAGGATTCTCCTTAGTTCTCCTTCCCCTCATTCTCTGCTTCTTTCCCTAAAGTCTTGAGTATTGCCTTTTATTTCCAAGAAATGTTCTGGGTTTTTACGAAATGATGCAGCCATTGGTTTTGGCCACATGCAGGGTCGCAGGCCAAAGGAGGGGTCGATGTTAGAGTTATCTCCCCTTGAGGAACACGTAGGGCTGAGATGCCGTTTTTGGTTATGGGATGGGGAGGAGGAAGAGAAGGAGGGCAAAAGGCTTCCTTAGAGAGCTGTGAGGAAAGGAGGGATGTCGACGGAGCGAAGAATTTGGCCCCTCAGCGTTAAACAGGGGGGAGTGGAGGGGGTTCCCTTAACCTTCGCTCATTGACATCCTAATTGCCCTGCTTGCGCTTTCTCGCCCTCCGTGTCCGGCCAGACTGGTGGGTCGTGGAATGGAGGCGTAGGGTGTGGGGAAGGAAGGCAGGAGGGGGGGGTTGTCAATGGCTCGTGGCAGGGGTGTAAGGTTAGGGAGAGGTGATGAAGATTTTCCACCACAGGCAAGGAGTTCCTTGAGACAGACACTGTGGGTGGTCAGGTGGGGGGGGGGAGATGCACGACCGCTGGGAGGAAAGTGGGGAGTGCCTGGCTCGAACTAGCGACGGTCTAGGAGGGAGAAATAAAGAGGGTGAGGCAGAAGGAATTGGTATTTTTCCGATCACGTAATTTTTTGGCATTGAAATATCAAGTGGCACATGTCAAGTTGATTATGATCACATCAGAAACAAAAATTTGCAAGTGATTAAGGAAATGAAAAATTTTCAACAAAGCAGGTGATGGGAGGTTTCAGTGACCCTTCACCTTTGAATACAGTCTATTCTGGAGAATATAAGTTTCATATCATTGTTTTAGTAGTTGGAAATGGAGGAGCATAGCACATGGCTCCCTCAGAATTGCAGGCAGTGCCATTCTCACACGCACAGTCCACTGGAATCAGTTTCCCTCCACCACCTCCACAGCTCATCTGCAAAATCCATTTGCATTTTGGCCAATTTTCAGTTGTTTTGTTAAGTATATGGTCCCTTTAATTATGCTGGTTATTCTTTGTGCTGATGCAATCTTCTCTCACTTTCACCCTGCAGAGGAGAAACTGATCCTCAAGTCAGTAAGTGGAAGGCTGAGGTCAGGTGAGCTGACGGCCATCATGGGACCCTCTGGAGCTGGGAAATCTACTCTCCTCAACATCCTCACGGGATACAGGTAAAATCATCATCCCCATGTGCTGCATTTATTTATGGGGCAAGAAATTCATCCCACCTCCTCCAATTCATCTTGAATTGGAGAGGGTGAGGTTCTCTCCACAAATCAGTGGAGGAGGTTGCGTCAAGAAATTAAAGATATGTCATTTTTTTTTTCATATTTTGGCTACTTATAGAAAAAGTGTGTTATATATACATATATATATTGTCACAAGGTCACTATGCTCGAAACGTTCCCTGTAAGTCTTCTCTTTTTACTTTTCTTTCCCCACCCCTGTCCAGTGTATTTTATATATATATATATATATATATATATATATATATATATATATATATATATATATATATATATAATAAATATTTCGTTCAAACAGGTGGTGAAAGAAAGAGTATAGGAAACACATAAAATGTGATGATCCGCAAAATCGGAAGGTCCGTGGTTCAATTCCCGGTCTAGACGAATTTTTTTCACTTGGAATCGGCCATCATTCCATCTTCACATCACCATTGTGTCATCACATTTTATGTGTTTCCTATACTCTTTCTTTCACCACCTGTTTGAACGAAATATTTATTATTTACGCCTGTGAGCGGTTTGAGTGAATGAATGAATGGTTATATATATATATATATATATATATATATATATATATATATATATATATATATATATATATATATATATAATCTTTGGAAGTTTTCGCCAATTGGCCACAAATATATAAATTCAAACTTACAGGAGGTAGGAGAAATAGGAAAAGATAAAGAATTCGTTCTTACGGAACGTTTCGAACCAGTTGGTCCTTCGTCAGCTCTAGAAGAGTTGACGAAGAGCTGACGAAGGACCAACTGGTTCGAAACGTTCCGTAAGAACGAATTCTTTATCTTTTCCTATTTCTCCTACCTTCTGTAAGTTTATATATATATATATATATATATATATGTATATATATATGTAGGCACACGTGGTCAGTTGGACCGTGACGTGTGACAAACGCAACAAAAAAAAGGGTTCAATAAAATAAAAGGGACAGATGGAGAAAGTTACATAAATGGGAGATGAGAAAAGGAATCTTGGGGATTGGCGCTTGCCAAGGATGAGTGGTACGACAGCTCCTTCAAGAATGTAGGAGACGAAAGTCTCGACTGGCCTTCTCTTGAAGACCGAAGCACCCGATGTTCTTTGATGTGCACTGAAAACTGACTGCCCAAACGCCGGGTTTTTTCTCCCCTCCTCCTCCTCACAAACTTACCTCACCAGCGCCACAAGGGAAGGTAAGGGAAGTTGGGAAGGGAATTAAAACAAACAAAACACCTAATGCACTTACGCGCGAACAATATATTTTTTTTTTTACCTCGCACACGGGGGGAAGGGGGAATATGGGAGGGTTTGAGGTGCATGGGCAAATACGGGTAAAGGTGGGGGACGTGTGGGTGATCACTGGTGGCACCTGGATCAGGAATGGAAAGGGAATAAGAGAGGGGGGGGATGTGAGGGGAAAGTCTGGGGAACCTTTCAATGACTGGAGTGCTAGAAAGAAAGAGAGCTTTTGACACAAATCTTTTGTTGGACATATATTTAATGAAAGCAAAAGAGAATGAAACACATGTAATAGTACACAAGATTACCCACATAATTAATTAAATTAGGTTGAAATTCACTAATGTGTCCACTTTCGAAGAGGTGTTTATCAAAATTAGACGACTTTTTCCTCACACTTATAATGTTCTTTAATTCTTGTGCGAAAACTCCGTCCAGATTGTCCTATTTAGTTATTTTGCTTGGCACCCGTTGCAAGACAGGGCATACACTCCACTCATCCCCATAGTCTCGTACTCATCTTTGGAATCACTGAGATCTTTCCCCACAGTAGAAGGATTGTAAAATGAATATTTAAACTCATCTTTCGGTGGCACTTCTAAAAGTTTATATGTCAACCTTGTTATCCGTTGTGAGGTTATCTGTTGAAACCTGGTTCGGTCGTGTCAATTAAGCAATGTGGATTAATACTTTTTGAAGTTTCTTCTTTCTTTAATCATGAACGATTTCCACAAGTTGAAGCCTGAAACTATTTGTTTAATCAACAACACTGTTTACAAAGAACAGCTGTTACTCCCCCCCTCCCCATAATTCCTGGTACAAATAGGAAAAATTGAGGTCATTAGCTATTCCTAGAGATGGGCCAAACTGAAAATTCCCTAGGTATTTTTCGTAATTTACCTTGCCTCTTGAAAATTACCATAATTTTCTAGATAATTCACCTACGTTTGAGATAACTTTTCATACGGATAAATTCCCAACATGTTCATTTAGGCCAAGTTCACATTTCCTACATGTTTAACTATAAATTGAAGCATGTGCAACTCATTTTTGGAATATTTTACTTAAATTATAACATTATAAGATTTAAGCTTTAGACTATTCTTCTTGAAAATTTCTCATACTTTGACAAAAGAAAGCCAGATTGCGTGTTGCTGCCGTAGTTCTTTTTACAATTTTAAAAATTTCTAATCGATTAATGTTGTAGTAGGTATGGTTTAAACATAGTTATTTCCTCCCTATTACTATTAGCTTTCTTATTTAACCATACATTTGCTGTTAACTGCTTAAAACTAAAAAATATGTACTGGAAAATTAAGGTAATTTTCGAACATTACCGTAATTTACCACGTGGTGTTAATTTACCTCAGGTGAAAATTATGGTAATTCTCTATGTATTCCACACACCCCCCACACCCTCAGGAAGTAGAGCAATCCACCCCCCCCCCACCCGCTTCCCCGCTAAACAACAACCTTAATCTGCCCCTGTGCTTAACGTAACCACTTCTTTGTTGTAAATTTTCATTGGTGATTGTCTCCTTTCCGAATGGTCTTCAGCATTCTTCAACAATGGTACATTTCAATGGCTGCCAATTCCCTTTGTTATGCTGCTGATATCATCCATACCTCTCCACCACCATGTAACAGTATACTCCATTTCTATATTTTAATGAAGTGCTTCTTTTCAAAAATGAAGTAGGAAAGAGTTATTTTTTGACCATTGGATCCAGGGGTATTGTTCATGTTAAGTGCTCTGATGAGGGCTGGGCTCTGGGAGAACCACATACTAACAGATGGATGCCTGTTGTTTCCAGGACAACGGGAATGGAGGGGTCCATCACTATCAATGGCAAGGAGCGTAACCTGAGCCAGTTCCGAAAGCTTTCAGCTTATATAATGCAGGACAACCAGCTGCACGCGAATCTGACTGTTGAGGAGGCAATGGGGGTGGCCGCAAGCCTCAAGTTGGCTCAAGACATCTCGTCTGACAAGAAGGCTATCATGGTGAGTGTCTCTTTGTCTTTTCTCCCCTTAATGACTTCTCTTGCTCCCATAGCATGTCCATTTACCTCTCACGGTCAAGTCCAGCCATGCCAATGTAAAGCATCCCCGAGGACATCAGCAAGTGAAGAATAAGACTAAGATAAGAAAGTTTAGATGGATGGAATTAGCTTCAACTCCATGAAATACATCTTCAATGACAACCGTATTCACCAGTGTATAATTTTCATGTACATTTTATTATGTTCAACCAAGAGCACACGTTAGCAGAGAGCAAATTTCACAGTATCAGCATGAACTCGTGTAAATAAGTGAAAAAAAGACGTTACACATATTTTAAAGAAGATACTAGTTAATTTCCACAGAATAATGAATGGGCTTAGGTATCATCAACTTCTGCCATTACCAAGGCCAAGAAAAATTGGGATTGCAAGCTAATATGGCTTTTGGAGTGTTGGAGAGTGAGGGCAAGGGAGGGGAATGAATGGTGCAGCGAGAATAAGAGGGACGCTTGTTTTGGTGAGTGGTGAGGATGTGGCCACGCAATAGAGCAGGGTCAGGAAGGTGCCTGCGGTGGGCTCGAGCTCAACACAAGGCGGAGAATCATCCAGTGGAATGGATAGTAAGGAAGAGGAATGGGTACACATGATAATCATTTACTGGAGTCACATTGTGTTTTTTACAAGATGAAGATATTTGAAATTGTTCTAAAAAATCATTGTATACCATTATATTGTGCATGAAGTACTACAGATTTAAAATCAAATGTTGAGCTCAAACTCATCATACCTTCGTCACTCTGATCTATCACGTTGACCACCATTTGTCATCTCACAACCTCAGCAATCATAAAAACAAACCCCCCATCCCCTCTTACATGCCTTTGCGCTGAAACCAGTTGTACCCAATAGAAATTCCGCGCAAACTATAAATTGATCTAAAACTATCATTCTATGATATTGATGGGTTCATTTCTGTCGCAAATCAATGTAAGAAGATGCGGACTGTGTTGTTCTCACCGAGTAACTCTCCCTCTCATTCTTTCTCATTTTTTCAAAGATTCAAGAAATATTAGAAACGCTAGGCCTGCAGGAGCATCGTGCAACAATGACTGGGAGCCTGTCCGGAGGCCAAAAGAAACGACTCTCCATTGCCCTTGAACTTGTGAGCAACCCACCTATCATGTTCTTTGATGAACCCACTAGGTTTGTATGAATGTAATCTAGGTGTCCAGTTACCCCTTGGTGGAACCATGAAATGCCCTTAGTAAATATTTTTGTGTGTTCTCATGAAGAATATGTATGTGGAATCTCATACCAGAAAGTTGTACCTATGGGATTCATTTATTAAAAATGGTGTTTTCAATATGGCCACTACTGCAGGTAAACATTTGCATATCATGCGATAATGATTTTGAAAAAGAGAATGTCACAATTGCCTGTGATTGTGGCTTTGAACTCCATTTAAATAAAGGAATTAATGTTTTGATGTAATAACTGCAAAGCGTGGTCTCCATCAACCTCCATCATGGTGTGGATGAGGTTTTAACCTTTGAATATATGATCGCCATGAAGTGTTTAACACACAGAGAGATTTAAAAATGCCATATTTTTTTATTTTGTCCACAATATCAAATCCATATCTCAAGTAGCTGCGATTTTAGTTGTAATTATACTAATAATAATATGTATTTTACTGTTCTGGAGTCATATCTACAGTATATGTATAGGGCAAGTAAAAAAAACTACAGTTATAAATAATGAGTCACAAAGTCACTATTACATGCTATCAAAGTACATATTCCTGTACAGCATAAAAGCAGTTCTTGGTAAGGTATTTGAATAATTATTTTTTTAACCTTGACAATATGGTGATTTCATTGATATATTTGGGCAGCTTGTTGCAAACATGAATGCCCGTATTTTTACTCCCTTTATGTGAGCTTTGATTAGGGATCTCTATACACAAATATCTCTTTTTCTCGTAGGTCATGTTGATGTACAGCTTCATTTAGACTGCTTTCAATGACATTTGTTTTGACAATTGAAAGTAAGCAAATAATATAAAAATATATATGCAGGATATAAGTAGAATGTTTTATTTCTCAAAGAGGGGCTTACAGGATTGCCTGTAGAGAGCATTAGCTATTATTTTCACAATCTTTTTTGAATTCTGAAAATTTCAATTAGCCTTGGGGAGGAACCCCATTGAACGTTGGTACGAGACACCCTAGAGTAAAAATATCAATAGTACATTTTAAATAATAAAGTAGAGCTGACTGAATATTTCAACACTGAGAATAGATAGGAAACAGAATTACGCTTGGCAGAGAGGCAGTCGATGTGGTTACACCAGGTTAGAGGTGGATCAATGTATAACCCTATACATTTTAGACCAGTGGACGGTATATATTTATGTCCATCATAGGTCAAAGAGAGACTATCATTGGAGGGGTTATTTTTACCAAATGAAATAACTTGGGTTTTCTCGATGTTTAATGATTGTCTGTTTTTCAAGCACTATTGTAAACTCAAGACATTACATCATTACCATGAGATATTAGGTCAGACCTTGAAGATTTTGAATGTTAGACTCGTATATCATCAGCATAGATTGTTGTGCAGGTTTTAGGGAAGTCAATTGTTTGGTAAATCATTTTTAAAAATAAAAAACAGAATAGGACCAAGAACTGAACCTTGCGTTATGCCACTAGAAACAGGCAAAGGGTTGGATTTAACAAAACCCTCTACTCTCTACTCAAGGTCTAAATGATAGGAGGACTGACATTTTGAAAATGACTGGGTGATTCAGGCATATGTGAGAGAAGAATGCACTATCACTCATACATTTCACACGTTTGATACATCAGATTCAGTAACACTGATTTATTAGGAGTCTGCAAAAAGAAGCAGTTTTTCACCAAGGTTCATAAAAACAAATTCTATTTTTTCATTGGGACCAGGCCGAGGTTCATAAATTTCATTTTGAATGGCGACATGCATTTAGTAGAGGATTTTGATCGGGACCGACATTTTTGCTTCATATAATCGAAACTTTTTATTTTTTGTGCTTTGTATTTTCAAGTTTCTACTTTACTTGGTCTGTAATACATCTACCCTCAAATCTATTCTACTTGTTGCTTCACAGAAGTTATCCAGGAGCCCCTGTAAATACTATGGACTCTCAGAGAATTACGCAGCAACATCTGTATTCAACCGAACTCACACGTTTAAATCTCCCACCATTACCCCAACACTATCCCTACATGCGACTCTCACACATTAATCCATAAAAACATTGAACAGACACAGTGACGTCATGCATCCTTTCTTTACAGAGTGTTTTATTTCTAGCTACTTGCTGAAGGTCCCATTCACTCCCTAACCTGTCTTATTCTTATCATGCATCACGTGCATAACGTTCAATATCTGCTCATTCACTCCGTATAGTCCTTCAAAACTTTCCACACCCTCTTATTTCTATTTGCCTTTTGTCATATGCCTACAACAATTTTCCTGGAAAATCAATAAGCTAATTTTGCTATAATTTTTACACTCCTTGCCGTAACTAATGCCCATTCCCTGAATATTGTTCCACAAACCATTTCAGCATAAATAATTTATCATGGCAAAGGACTACATAGTCATAATAGTTCTCCCAGCCCACATGTTTCTTGAAACCATGCATTTGCAAAGTAACATGCAATTCGCTCAAGAAAAAACACTGTTTACTGCAAAAAAACAATTATTGAATGAAGTGGTGTAGTTTTGATTTCATTCTGGGCCTGTAATCTGTTGTAAAACTAGCTTGGGATGGACATTTATGAGGGATTTCATGTAGCACACACGTGAGAATGCCGATTTCAAAAGAACAACTTGGCGAACAGGCTTTATTCCAAAAAACAAAAGAAGGTTCAAATCATCACAGATTAGGGTGATTGTGCTTATTATTATTTTAAAAAATTTGTACTTGACTTAGTGAGTGTACTGCACTTTATGTACTGCACGCTGCCTTTTAATTTTGGCTGGTTTTAATGTGCATATGTGATTTCTCTTTACAGTGGGCTGGACAGTTCATCGTGCTTTCAGTGTATCTCCCTGCTCAAGTACCTGGCCCTTGGTGGTCGCACCATCATATGCACTATCCACCAGCCGAGTGCCAGACTCTTTGAGAAGTTTGACCACCTGTACACCCTGGCCGATGGCCAGTGTGTGTACCAGGGGTCTACAACACAGCTGGTTCCCTTTCTTGCGACATTGGACCTTGTTTGCCCCAGTTACCATAACCCTGCATCCTTCAGTAAGTACTTGTTTGTCTTGCCTTACAGTTCAGGATCAAAGGAAATGCTTATTTCTCTGGTAATTATTTACCATTTTCAATTTAATTTTTTCATAAATATTTCTCCTCAAAATCTTCCCATGCCCTTAAAATTTTCCCTTGATGGTAGCATTTGAGTAGTGGTATCTTTGTCTAATGTGCTTCGACGGCTAAGGTCATTTTGCACTTACTGTCTGCCACGTGCAGACTGGGGCAACAGCACTCGGATGAATCGGAGTATCATCCCTCCAAACTCAAGCCAAGCCCAATGATGCTTAACTTCGGTGACTGATTGGGAACTGGTGTTTCTATTGCGGCAGGCCGTTGTCCAGAGCATTTGAATATATTCATGTATGCCTTAATATTTTCCAGATTTGCCTATTGCTTGGCGATGAAATTACTCACACTCTGTGCTAAGAGAAAACATTTTTTTGATGTACCTATGCTTGATTTTACCTAATCAGCACCATAAGCCAATGAAATGAAGTCAATCTCTGATCAAATGCTGGAAGCTCATTCATATTATTTTTTGGGCCCATAATTGGTGAATCATGTTACCTCATGGTTTTAAAAAAGTACAATAGACCCCCAATTTACAATGTTAATCCATTCCACAGGACCAATCGTAATGTGAATTCTATTGTAAAGTGATTCAGTATATGTATTACCAGACAAGGAATAAGTTTAGCTATGTACATCAAAGCCTGTGCATTTAGTGGATCACGGTAGAGTTTAGGTAGGTACGACATATGCTGTAATAAAATGATTTAAAATGTTATTTAACCAATATTTAAAATTAACATAAGATATAGTAAATTGTCAACACATCGAATATATCATTGCATGATTATGCAAGGTGTACCACCTCGCCCCCGTACTCACCGTGTAACTGTGAGCCAATCTCAGTGACTCAATATTTAATTGCATTTTCAAGCAATGGGAAGAAAACGTGGAATAGACATTATTCAACTCTCATTAAACCTCTGCTTACTACTTGGCATCAGCAAATGGGCATCTTTCTCTTGGTCTCACGCCATTATCTCTGCATCGCAATTACTTCAAGGATACATGAAGAAACACGTAGGTGGAAAGTGGCATTGTGAGCTTCTTGAAATTATGTACATAAAATTAGGCATTGAGTTATGTTACAAATAAGCTAAGTATGAGTGAGAAGTAGCTTATAGTAATACGTAGACCACAAATGGAGGAGTAGTCAGTAGCCTTTCCGTGAATAATAATTTACTTGCACTTGTGGTCACTCACTTGTCTTGTGATTCCGAAGATTTTACTTCTCCTTTGCCAGCAGCATTGATATCGTTCTCCCAGTCTAGATATCCCTTGGAGATTGAAAGCTGAATTCTCCCTCGAGTGATGCGGCAAAATCTGGATCATGACCGGGGGCAATATCCAGCACCAATACATGCTCTTAGTGGCAGTTTTATTCTCTCAAGGTAACTTTTGACAGAAGGGAAGAACTCCCAATTAGACCTACTCATTAAGGACTTGGCGTATCACCCAAGCTTACTTGTTGCAATGCGAAAAGACATCCAAGTTGGAGTTGTCGACTTTATTTTTTTTGAAGATTCTAGGATTTTCTGTGTGATAGACAAGCATAGGCCACAGTTTAAAGTCGCCGGAAGCAATAGCTCCCGACATAAGAATGAGTCTATCTTTCTTGGGCTTATGCCCGGTCTACCTACTGTAGTGATGTTAGTATTTCTTACAATAATGATTTGTCTTTTCAGTAATTGAGGTGTCTTGTGGGGAGTATGGAGACCATGTGAAAAGACTTGTCGATGCGATCCAAAATGGAAAAAATGACATCCATAACGGAATCAAGTTACCCGAAGTGAAGCATGTTAGTGATGGGGGAAGCAAGTCAAAGCAAGCGAATGGCTCTAGTCCCCGGGAGCGCATGGAATCAGTCAACTTGTATGAGGTGCAAAGGGATTCAGTGGAAGACAAATTTGCCAAGGGGGAGCAGGCAGAGAAGAACCTGGCCCTCATCAACCTCTCCTTGGCTACCAATGACATTTTGAAAGCTCCACGTGAGTACATTGTCTCATTACCATATTCCTCCTATCCCCTCTTTCATCAAAATAAACCTCCATTCACATACACTGCTCCAAGTTAATTCACGTACGTCATGACACTCAACCTACTCTAATTTGATGAAAACCTTTTCAAAGGCTAATATCAAATATGGCCCATGTAAAATTTTTCCTTTTTAGCTCTTAAATTTTCTGACTTCAGGCAGGAGGCAAAAGTTTGGAAGATTGGTTGTTTCCACAGTTCAACTTTTAGTGTGCTGTGCATAAGGAAAATATGTTCATAGATCGGGTGTCATTCTACATATCATGGTCAAACTTAGACATGCTTTTCATTAACTCACAATGGTGCAACTGTGTCATCAAATCTTGCAACCTTAATTTAACTCATTTCCCGGTGTCATACAATGATGAAATTTTGCACATCAACATAAGTCAGGACAATACAATATTCTATTGTGACTATCAAATATTTCTGGATATTCCTATGTTTTATTCTGTTAAACCTCAATTTTATGTATTTGGAGGAACCAAAAAAGAGGCAGTATGTAAAATCAAGGATTGATAAAAATCAATTCATTTATTTATTTCCACAACCCCGAAAACAGCACGATCGGCCTTTTTACTTCGGGTGTGTAAACATGTGACAATGTACGAACACAAACACCCATGTCCTGAGTGGTGAAAAATCCACTCAGGCGGGACTCGAACCCGCGACCCTCAATTAAGCTGGCGAGGACTTTACCCCGTCGCCAACGGGGCCGACAAATGGTATATTAAAAATCAAATATTTGACATTGATTGACATTTGAAATAGCCTTATTGACGGCCTATAAAATGCACCTTTTTCTCCAAAATAATCACCGGAAAGCCATGCCAGGGTCTTATATGTGAAGGTGACTCCACACGCTCTCTACTGAGGACGAATTTCATCCCAGATGGCCTCTGTACCACCCAGCCCTTCCCCTAGTATTAGTATTCATCATCGGTATTATTTTTATGAACAGTAGGTATGTACTATGCTTCATATGTACCATATTTGTCCGAATATATTCCCCCTCTGAATATGTATAAGCCTTCCCCCAATAAATTTTTAATCTATATTTTTGGAAATGGATACCTAATCGTATTTACTCTTGGGCAACAAATTTCCTTCGTATTAATTTTATTTTAATAAAAAATAAAGTTGTCTTTTTTTCAGTGCATCCGCAGCTCTAATGTGAGGGAGAATATTCAAGACACAGTTGTATCGTGGGTTATGTGTATGACTTTTCAGCATCATTGTACAGTCCATTCGCGTTAACCTGGCCGAGGACAACTTGCGAGAGGGGAAATAAGTGGAGGAGAGGGGGAACATTGGAGGGGTATCTGCCCACCATACGTCATGCGCTGTAAGCGATTTTGGTTCGGACTAGTCCAAGTTTTTACAATTTCGCCCATCAAGGGTTGGGTTTTCAAGCCTCACGTGGTTTACCTCTTCTCTGTCAGTGTTCTTGACTTGGCCGACCAGGACAACATGCGGGCATAAACAAGTCAGCCCATTTGACTTCCGATTTGAAGGGGAACCGTCCTCCCCTACTCTCCCCCTCCCTTTCCACCGTGAGAAAACTGTTCGTGCATGGCTCCCCTCTAAGTAAGCGCTGCTTCCCCTATTTTCTGAGTTGGACTAGGCCCACCTGGGCAGTAGACAACTGAGTGTCGGCCAAGTTACCGTGAATGAACTGTAGGTACATAGAAACATCATCATGATGGAAAATTAATAGGATGTTAAAAATAGCTCATAAATTCTTAGAATTATCATTGGATAATGAGCAAATTTGCTTGTCTATTTGTGGCGGGTACCTCAGTCTGAGCAGAAAAATATATGACTTTGGTGCGTTTCGGGTTACATAAGGTCTTTACCGATTTACCATACGGCTGTAACACTATTACAACGTCAACATGAAGGAAGGTTAATTAGATAATAAACTTTTTGTTAATTATTCAAAATGTTGCTTGTTTTTTTACTGATATGAGTTACATTAGCATATGGCTACCTATTTTTCTCCATTCTTTTGGACCATTAGCCAGGGAATATTTGAGTGGCTTTCTCATTCCATGCTGGAAAATAGCTTCTCTTTGCCCTTTTGACTAGCCATATTTGACCAAAAATTAGGGACATATGGGAACATACACGGCATATTGTTTTGATTGCTCCTGCAGTATTGAAGAGCAATATATCGAATGTCATATTATCGCCTTATATGACATTGCAATACCATGCCCCTAACTATAGCAAAACCGACAAAACTAAGAAAACAGTCTCCAAAATTAAGGCATATTATTCCAACACGGATTATGACATATGTAGTTTTTATAACTGCCAAAATAATGTTATGAATTTTGGATGACTGCTGTATGTTTTGCGCATGTTGCAGGAAAATGGAGTAGGTACTATGGGGGAAAAAAGTTTCCCAACAAACGGAGAGCCGCCACTATCGCTCTGGAGGAAAATCGACTTCCTCTCTTATGGCATATTATTCCTAGGTCTCGGAAACGACGAGGGAAGTATGAACACAGTAAGGTGATGGACTCATCGTAGAAGCCAGTGACGGCTTACTGGCCCCTTGCATTCCCCAAGCGTTATTCGTGCTGGCTTCCAAATTGTGGCGCATTAGACAGCCATGTATGCATTTGAAACAAATCATTTACCTCTCTCGTTCTCACCGTAGCTTCCTCTGCATTCTTTCTCTCTCTCTCTCCTCCCTTTTTATATCCTAGGTTTCACTCATCCTCTCGCACTCTGGCAAGGTCCTGGGATTCACCCGGCGTCCACTTCTTTCACTATAACCTAAGATACTTAACAAAACACCACCATGAACACAGGGTTTCCACTCTTAATCGTGAATACAAACATATGTTCAATACATCTTTCAAGCACGGCGGTAGATTTTCAATGGCTGCGAAAATCAATAAGCTGCAAATAAAAAATATATGCTCTAAGAATAAGCTGTAAACAGGCAAGTAAAAAAGACAAAAAACAGAAAGGAAGAAAGATATCACATTTTCCTTTGTACCACATCGTCCTTTGATACTACTTCGTTTATGTATGAGAGAGATGAAAATGCGAAGGATTCGAACGTAATCCTCAAGACGTCATTCTAGGTGGTGTTCTTAATAACTGTCCCGGCCCAACAGCATAAATTTCTTTCCAAAAACCGAACATATATGCCCTTGATGTATCCTTGTTATGTTGTTTTGCATTATACCTAACGAACAGGAGGAATATATTTTTTCTTAATTGGGAAATATTCTAAAGATTAGGTTCTTCAATTTGCTAAAGTTATATTTATCTAAAATTGCATGTTTTTCATTGCTAAAAATGTCCATGTTCAACATTTCTAATGTTTAATCATATATGAAAGTTACCACCTTCCATTACGATTGGTTCATATCCCGGTACGTAGGGGCAAAATCTGTCCTCGCCATTCAATTAGTTTCGTTTACTTACTGGCTTTCTTGTTGGCCTGCTATTTCTCATTACAGCTTCATGGAGGCAGTTTCTCACTACACAGGTTCTTTTTAGTTTCATGCCCTCTTTATCACGGCCAATAGTACTGGATTTTCAGGAGGATGCTAACGAATGGTGCCATCATCATCTTGAAACGTGAATCTTGGTTACCATTTTTTTGCCATGTTGCCGTCATCTCACCCTGTAGTGTTTTAGCCAGCAATATACTGTTTTATTCAAATCCATTGCCCGCAATACCTAAGCGACAGTTGAGCCTACCTAAGGCTCTATCCAATTGATTTATCCCCTCTCTCCTGGACTTGTTGGAATTTGGCGAATATCCATGGAAGTTGTCAAAGATAAAATAAAGTTTCTGCAAAAGCAAATGCATTCAAATCTGCATCCTATCTAACCTACCGACCAACTTCCATGAGTCTTTTAGCGATAAGCTGCCTGTTGTCTTACCTATGAAGTTTTGCAAAAGGAAGACTGTTTATCATTACCTGGTTTCGGTTGAGCCGTAGGAGAGATTTCAATGGAACATTTTAAATGCATACGAGGTTATATAATGCGCCTCCGTTCTCATGGACAGTGCAAAACAAGCTCGGGGCAGGCAAGTGGGCGGGAATCCATCAGTGATTTGGACGACCAGTCCATCACCTTATTGCGTTTGAATTTCCCTCGTCGTAGACGAGACCTAAGAATAATATGGCATCAGAAAGGAAAGTGGTTTTTCCCCTGGAGTGATAGTGGCGGCACTCCGTTTGTTGGGAAACTTTTTTCCCTCATAGTACATAGTTAGATATGCTTGTTAACATGTTGGGGTTCACTGTTATATTCAATGTAAAATCGGGAAACTACATAAAATCAAGCGTTTACCTTGAACATACCGTATGCTTCCCAGCCAGACCTTAATGTAGCTTTGCAAATTGAGTTACTGAAATCAAAGTGCATAAAATCGAGGTTTTTCTGTATGTATGTATATGAATATTCTTCCAACCTTATTTTAGCTCATTTCCCGAAATCATGTAATGATGAAATTTGGCACAGCAATGTAAATCCGGTGACAATACAATATTATATTACAAAGATCTGGTCCTTCGGATATTCTATGTTGAATGCCCTTATTTTTTTTGGGAAACAGTTTCACCGGCATTGCAATCAGCGTCTTCAGGTCGAATCTCTTTAATGAAATACTCTATGGTAGCCTTCACAATTGGATTTCAATATTCTATCTTTACTTTCATAACCTTCTGGATTACAATTCAGTAGTTTGATTATTGGTGATACACTTATATTAAAGTTTAGGCGCACTCAGTGAATTTAGACCCACTCTGTTTTCAAGCAGCCACTTTACTAAGTTTGAAAGAGTATTGTCAAATTTGGCTTGTAAGTCACCAGGTTTTGTTGCATGAAATAGTACACTTGTGTTATTAGCAAACAGCATAGTTCTTGTACGTGACACATAATGGTATTTTCAGAGCAATATAAACATTTTATGAATTAAGAATAAGAGGGGACCAAGAACTGATCCTTAGGGAACACCAAAGTTAACTGGTAGTAATTTGTAGTAAGAAGCAGTATAGGAATCATGGTTGAAATAGGAATTTCTTCCAGGTAATGCATTTAGGAGATATGAATGTAACAGATTTTTAGCTTTCCCAGAGAGGAAAGGACAACCCGCCTCTTCAGCTAAATATGATTTTTTAAACTCATATACTCTCACGTTACTGGGCAATAAACACCCAACACTGGGAATCTCTCTCAATCTAAGTAAAGCCTTTAATATTGCTGATCATAATACATATTTTCTGTAATTAATGTAGATTGCCTTGTTGGAAAAGTGTTGCCTTGTTATCTGATAGATCATGATAGAAAATAAGTTTTCCTTAAGATGGAAATTAAGTTGAGGGTTGAATTCAGAGGGGGGCTAATCTATTTGGACAAATATGGTAGTTGGCTGTGGAAAGCCGCTTTCTATCATTAACTGCTATGCTTAAGAATGAGGTGAAGCCAATTCTTGAAAGCAAAGCCTATTTTAGTGTATGCGTATACAGTGGAAGCCCGGTTTAACGAGAGCTCATAATCCCTCGGAAATCACTCGCTAAATCGAGCGCTCGTTGTATCCGAAAGTGTTGAATAAAGCCACCTAATTCTCATAGTCGTTAGTATTTACCATTATTCTTTTGTTTCCATGGTATTTGACGAAGGTATACAGCAACAAAAGTCGTTTCAGGCACAATTTGGTGGAATATCAACTAATTTTAAGAAAGAAACAGGACATTTTCCATTACATAAATTATTAATTCCTCCAGATTTGGTGTTTTTCTTCCAGTTCTTCTATTTTTCGATCACCGAAGAAAGCTGTAAAGACACCGTAACTAATCGGAATTAAAATATTAGGTATACTGTAGTTTTTGGATAATTTTGCGAATATGTCATGATGATAATATCAACTTTGTCGAGTTTTCGAATGTTAACCAGTACGTCCATCAGTTGGGAAAATTGGCCTGAAGGTTCACTGAAATACGGCATGTACCGGTGGTCGAGGATATTTCTCGCGTAGTCACCTATTCCTAGCAGTTTCTATGATTCAAATTCAATTATCTACCGCAAATTAGTGTCATCGAGTATTTATTTACACTAGAAAAGAAAATACCTCAGTCGATTGGCTAGCACATCATGTTTCGTGCAAGTGTAGTCAGCTTTCGCCTTTAACATCGGACCGTTTATGGGCAGTCCAGCAGACCTTTGCTGACAAAACCACTTGAATAGTGCAGATTCCATTTGAGGATGTTCCCCATGCCGCAAATGTTTTTGGCTGTTAGGTCGTCCTAGTTCGGTCACTGCTGCACGAATTTTATCTTTGTTCTTTAAATTTGTGAACAACATAGATGACGACACACCAAACCGCCTCCCGATATCAGTCTTTGAAGACCTGTTACTTTCGCACTCGTCTATAATTTTAATTTTGGTTTTAAGGTCCAAAGATTTACGTTTCGCGAACATGATGCTGCCGCACAAACCACATGAGGCAACTCCACCCCTCCGACCGAGAAAACGCCGCCCCTCCGACCGAGTAAACTCCGCCCCTCCGACCGAGAAAACTCCGCCCCTCCGACCGAGTAAACTCCGCCCCTCCGACCGAGTAAACTCCGCCCCTTACCTACATCACAACTCTCTGCTGCCGTGTGATTGGGCGCGTCGAGTTGACGGAATGGTTTGAGTTTTTCAATTGCTCCGACAGATCGCTCTCATTCTGCTGAATGTTCCCTCTTATACTCTCAACTTGCTTGTCGTCCGCCCACTCCCCTCTCACTGATGACTGGGCCTAACAAAAGAAGAACGTAAAATGGGAGCGCGCACAGCGTACTCAAGGCCGTAAATCACTAATGTTTGGACATAACTGGCTTTAGGTGTTGCAGATATGGCTCACATCTTGAATATTTAGTTTAATTAACAGGTAATACAAAACAAAATAGTTAAATTTTGCTAGGTGGTGCATCGCCCTCAAGAGATATCTGTCGTAATACCGGGAGTATACCGTGGAAGGAACTTTTTGGCCTCGCTATATCCACTTTATTTTACATGTAAAACATAGGCCTTTTGGCGGTACAAAGACAATCACTCGCTAAAAGGGGATTCTTGCAATAAGCCGTACTCACTATACCGGGCTTCCACTGTACATATGTTGTCTGTCTGTTTCTTTCTGCCTTTTAATTCTCCAATGGTGTTGTAAGATGATCCATGGGTTGTGGCATGGATGAGGTATACATTTGCAGCATATGGTGAAACAATGATAGTTTTTGTGTGCTAAGAACAGTGTTAAATTAGTAATTTTTTTAAGAGGAGGAATCATCTAGATATATTTTTAAATATTTGGATAAAGTGAATTCTCGTGGCATTGATTTGCAGTGGCTGTACCAGAGGCTGGCTCGCTTGAAGTGATAGTTGAGCCACCCTCAAAGGATGTCAAGCAGTTAGAGGTGGGAGAGGGGAAACTGGAGGAGATGCACACGCTGCTCGACGCAAGTGAAATCGTCAGCTCCAAGCCGTACCCAACGTCTGGCTTCACTCAGTTCTGGATTGTGCTCAAGAGGACACTGTTGTTCAGTCGCCGTGACTGGGTAATGAATACTCGCCCACCTTTCAATCATTCTCAAAGAGAAGGGAGCGGACATTTTAGATACTTTATTTCTTGAATTCATTTCTTCTTTGTTGTTCATTACTAAATTTGAATTGGATTTTATTTCCTCCAGAAATTCAATATATTTCCAGGAATTTAAGGAAAGTAAGGGCACTGATGCTCTAATGGAGAGGGGAAAGTCAATCAGATATAGCTGAAAGTGACGGATAATCCAATCATGTTCAATTTTGAGGTAGTTGTGGCTTTGGTTTCAGGGCCATGCCTTCTCAAAGTCTTTTGTTCATATTGCGTTGGAATATTCATTTTTCCTAGCATTTACTTTATCGTTCATTCCATTAACTTCTTCGAAATATTTCATCAACTAAAATTAATATCTTTTGATTCTTGAATGTTATTCATTCGGTTTTTATGTACCTTATACTGGTATTTGCCTACCACCAAGTTTTTAAATTCATGATTGCATTATAATTCGATCATCGCAAGGAATTTAGGGCTAAGCCAATCAGTAATCTAACCAGGAAATTGACTATGATTGCAAACAAATCTTAAATATTCACATATTGGTGCTATGCTAACAATCTGTCTTAATCCTAGTAAGACACTGAAGATTCAGCTTCTCTCTAAATGTCCAGG
Organism: Pyrrhosoma nymphula; assembly: GCA_963573305.1. NCBI lineage: Eukaryota > Metazoa > Arthropoda > Insecta > Odonata > Coenagrionidae > Pyrrhosoma > Pyrrhosoma nymphula. The sequence goes on along the minus strand of OY754331.1, from coordinate 5,585,192 downwards.
GGCCCAAGTCTGTAACTTGGGGTGCCGGAGACAGGAGAAACGAGTTCTCTCCCGAAAGTTTCACCCATCCATAGTCTGTAACTGGGTAGAGAAACTTCAGCTGCCTGAACCGGAAGGAGAAAAGTGAGGGTATGAAAAATTCTGAAGCCAAAGCTGACTATTGGACGTATTTCAGTGAACTACTTTTGGGAACCAATGAAATCGACTGTACCTTTTCACGTCTGTGGGAGGGGAGGATTGTTCTGCTATGTTTACAAAATTTCTTAAGACAAATATATGCAATATTGCTTAATTTCCACTATTGCAATGTATGTACCAGTCAGATAATTAGGTAATACCATTGTACCCTTAAGTTTCTGTTACACTTCATCTTAGTTTAAATCACTCCGAAAGTGCATATTATTAAATCATCTGGACAGAAAGACATCAGGTATCAGCAAACTTTAATGGATTTATATTTGTTTGAACAGCGACATGGATATTAAACTAAATAATTGTTTAATATGTACTTCGATCAATGAACACATTTATTTAATAGGCTACTTACATGATAAATGGATGATTGACAAGATTGAAAACAAAGTAATATGTAGCTATCTGTTAACTGACATTGAAATTGCGCAGCGTTTCACTACTGAAATTTCTGAAGACGAATATTCACGATATTGATTAATTTCTGCTATTGCAAAGTATGTACCAATCAGATATAATGAATACCATTGTACTCTCGAGTATCCATTACACTTCATCCTAGTTTAAATCACTCCGAAAGTGCATATATTATTGGCATATCACACCAACTGGCCAAACTTCATTGGAACTACATTTGTTGAAACAACAATACATGGATATTAAACTGAATAATTATCTAATATATAATTTGATTAATGAATACATTTATTTCATGGGCTACTTACATGATAAATAGATGATTGACAAGATTGAAAACTGTAATAGCCATCAGTTGCACAAAGTTTCACTGAAGTTAATCAGCTAAACCACTCGACAACACAAACGATTAAACGCCAAAAATACCGCACAATTTGTCTGAAATATCCAATAATACTTGGCCACAGTAACACATAACATAAAACACACAGCTTTTAAAAAGGAAAGTTCCTGATGATTTTCACTTATATTTTCAGGATAACACATATCACACTAGCATCACTCCAAGTAAAATATCAAACACAAAGGGCTCGAGGTCCTTAATCGTGGGGAAACGTATCAGCATAATCTGACCATGCAACGTTCAATGATCACTCGAGTGTATGTGCTCAAGTCGTTCTAGTCGATTCAGTGTAGATTTGGATTATATCAGCATCACACAAACTTAAAATGCCACGTTCAACCTGAAACTTGAGTTCAATAAAAATACATCTTGGAATATAAGCATAACAGAAACAGCTACAGAAATGCCTTCTCTTTGTCAGTGGAGCAAGTTAACGATTGAATTCTCACCCTTGTGTCAGTTGTGTAAATAATAAATGAGAATTAGTCGCACACACGGATGAATTAGAATATACTAACAAATACATGACAGAACTTATTCACTGCAATGCTCATTCTTCCATGTGCACAGCATGACATATTCAACTGACAACCAATATATGTCCACTTCAATCATACATGCTACTATCGCGGTGGGTAGGAACGGTCTGAATGATAGTTATACGATTAATCATTGTAAGGTAACTGAAAACTCAAATGCCCTTAAAACTGTCCATCAACGTGAAGCTTACAAAAATAATGGAGTTGTAGCGATTGCTACGCTGAATAATACAACAGCGAAGTTTCTGTAGAGGAGCGTTTATTTCCACTTCGTAGTACAGACTGAGACTGGCAGCCGAGATGGCCTGCTTATATATTGGCGGCGAACTCTCTCGAACCCGGCGCCAGAACTACCTCGAACATTCTAGAATCCTTCTGGAGAGAGGCAGAAAAAATATCGTCCGGCGCCGGGAATCGAACGCGGGCCGTCCGATTGGCAATCCAACACCCATCCACCGGTCCAACTCCGTGTTGTGGCGAACAATGCACCACACTACTCCCCCCCTTGGAAGAGAGACGGAGAGCATCGGCCACAAAACGTTCCGGAGGACGGACGGTGCGGCCGGAGCGAGTAGTAATATCTGGTGATGGTGCTGATGGAGTAGGCGGAGAGTCCTCCTCAAGAAGATGGGCTGGCTTGAGACGGTCGATGGAAACAGTGGAAGGTTTGCCATTGATGTTTAGGGTATAAGTCTTCTTATTGCGGCTGAGGACAGGGTAAGGGCTCGTGTACGGTGGTTGTAGGGATGGCCACACAGCGTCTTGACGAACAAAGACCTGGGAAGACGTGGCCAAGTCCTTGTGGATAAAGACACGCTGCGAGGAGATGTTGCGTGACGCAGGGGTCGGACGCAGCTGACTCATGTGGTCACGCAGCTGAGAGACCAGATCCATTGAATCCAAATGCTGGTCAGAGTCGACGAAGAAGTCCCCGGGAAGACGCAGTTGCTCCCCGAAGAGAAGTTTGGCAGGGGTTGTCTGCAGGTCGGCTCTCCAAGTTGTGCGGAGGCCGAGAAGAACTGCGGGTAGTGCGTCCATCCATGAGTTGGAAGAAGAGCACATGAGGGCTGCCTTGAGGACGCGATGTAATCGTTCGACGAGTCCGTTGGCCTGAGGATGGTAGCTCGTCGTGTGGTGTAGCGTTGCACCTAGAGTGGTGCAAAGTTGCTGAAAAAGAGAAGACACGAACTGTCGTCCACGGTCGCAAGTTATATGTTGAGGACAGCCGTAGTGAGCGACCCATCCAAGAAGGAAGGCGCGGGAGACGCTGTCCGCGGTGATGTCTACTAGGGGTTCTGCAACTGGCCAGCGGGAGAACCGGTCGATAATTGTGAGGAGGTACCGGTAGCCGGCGCAAGGCGGGAGAGGTCCCACGATGTCCATGTGTATGTGTTCGAAACGCCTGGTTGGCAGAACGAAATCTCCGAGTGGCGTTGTGATGTGACGAGACACCTTGCAACGCTGGCAGGAGAGGCAGCTACGAGCCCATGCGCGACAGTCCTTACGCATGGATGGCCAAATATATTGACGGGACACGAGTTTTATAGTTGAGTTTGCACCAGGATGACTAAGGGAGTGGATGTTGTCAAAGATTTGCCGACGAAATGGGGGAGTAACATAGGGGCGTGGAGTTGGCATGGAAGTGTCGCACCACAGCGAAATGTTCGTTCCGGGTACAGGCCTTCTGTGAAGCTGAAGAGCTGTACCGCTGTGGCGTAGTCTGTGTAGTTCTTCGTCGTCGTCTTGGGAGCGAGAGAGAGCAATGAAGTCAATCGGAGTCGTTGTGGATATGGTTTCTACCCTTGAGAGACAGTCCGCGACGACGTTGTCCAGTCCGGAGATATGTCTCACATCCGTGGTGAATTGTGAGATAAATTCCAAGTGATTAAATTGTCGTGGTGAGCAGGTGTCGTTACTCCTATTTCTGGGGCCAAAGGCGTAAGACAGGGGTTTGTGATTGGTGAAGATGGCGAAATCGCGGGCTTCTACCATTGGTCGAAAGTGCCTCACTGCTTGGTAGGCAGCGTAGAGTTCGCAGTCGTAAGTGCTCCACTTCTGCTGGGAAGGCGTTAGCTTGTGAGAGAAGAAACCGAGTGGTTCCCAAGAGTTCCCAGAAAATTGCTGTAGGACGGCGCCGATTGCGGTTTGGCTAGCATCGACGACGAGCGCCAGAGGTGCTGAGTTGATTGGATGTGACAGGGTTGCAGCCTGGGCGAGTCCAGCTTTAGAGGCATCGAAACTCTGCTGAAGTTCTGGTGTCCAGCAAATTGGAGTGGAGCTCTTGATATCAGGACCTTGAAGCAGTGCATTGAGAGGGGCTTGTGTGGATGCGGCGTGTGGTATGTGCTGGCGATAGAAATTCAACATACCGAGGAATCTCCGAAGGTCGTTAATGGTCTTCGGTGGAGGGAAGTTGTTGATAGCAGCTACCTTGTCAGGTAACGGCGAGCATCCATCAGCACTCACGTGAAAGCCCAGAAATGTGACCTTGGAAGATCCTAGGACGCACTTAGCTGAGTTTACGATGACACCGTAGTCAGAAAGGCGCTGGAATAAGATCCGTAGGTGTTGATGATGCTCTTTCTGTGAACGGGAAAATACTAAGATATCATCTATGTAAGGAAAGCAAAAATTTAGGCCTTCGAGAGCTTCGTAGATGAAGCGCTGCCATGTTTGGGCGGCATTACTAAGTCCAAATGGCATAAACAGGAATTCAAAAAGGCCGAAAGGTGTAATTATGGCTGTCTTTTCTATGTCTTCGGGAGCCATTGGAATTTGAGTGAAGGCCTTGGCACAGTCGATAACGCTGAAGATGGTGCATCCCTGAAGAGCGTGGGAGAAATCCTTCAGATGGTGGACGGGGTAGCGGTCCGGTATCGTACGGGCGTTGAGGGCCCTGTAGTCACCACAGGGTCGCCAGCTACTATCCTTCTTGCGAACCATGTGAAGTGGTGAGGCGTAAGAGCTGTGTGAGCGACGAACAGTGCCTTCGCGTACTAGTAGCTCGAATTCTGCCTGTGCATCTCGAAGTCGATCCGGGGCTAGATGGCGGGCACGGTGGTAGATCGGCGGTCCAGGTTGTAGGTGTATGTGGTGCTTAGTATGATGGTGGATCTCCCGAGGAATCCCTGATGGCCGGGTTATACCAGGAAACTCGGCCAGGAGGTCGTGGTAGGACGAAGAGCCCGACAGAGCGCGCACGCTGTATTGGGAAGATTGATCCCGATGACCCGATGTAGAATGGCCAGTGATTGTGTCGATGAGCTGAGCGGTGGCCATGTTGGGAACGAGTTGAAAGTGGGTTAGGAAATCTGCTCCGATGATTGGCTCGGTAACCTCGGCAACGATGAATCTCCAAAGGAAGTCACGAGGGAGGCCTAACTGAAGGCGTAGAAGTAAAGTGCCGTAGGTACGGATCCGGCTGTCGTTGGCTGCGGAGAGCTCGTAGTCAGTGCAGGTCCGTTGTTCGGGGCATAATTTTACTGGGTAGATTGAGAGATCCGATCCTGTGTCTACGAGGAAATGCCGTTGGGAGAGGCGGTCGGTGACGAAGAGGCGGCAGCCTGTGATAGAACGACTCGTAGCCACCGTTACGAGTCCCTGTTGGAGTTTACCGGATTCACTGCATTTGTGGTGCATGGCTGGATGCAACGTCTGGCTTCAACCCCAAATTTGCAATGGTAGTAACACATCACAGGTTGAGCGGGGCGCTGCGAAATATCTGTGGAGCGAGCAGGATGCGGTAGAGGGATGCTCCGAGTCCAAGTTGTTGGATGAAGATGTTTTATTAGACGAGCTTCTGTATCTTGCAGCTGCTTCGAGAGTTCCTCAACCCGTTGGGCCATTGCCGAATCAGTGGTATGGCGTACTGCATGGATGGTGGGTGCAGTTGGAGGCGGAACGACGGCGACGATGCGGTCAGCCATATTTGCAAGTTCATCAAGGGGAAATGAAGTAACTTGCGCCTGCAGGATGGCTTGAGCGTTGACCGGAAGACGTTGCAACCATAATGTGCGGAGGAAAGAGTCCTCCACATGTGTGGCGCCGATGAGGGACCGCATGCGTCGTAATAGTTGCGAAGACTTGGTATCACCAAGCTCCTCTGCTGTGAGGAGTTGCCGCACCCGTTGATCCTCGGAGAGAGAGACTAGCTTGTATTAATAGATTTTTCAGCGTTTGATAAAGATTTTCGGCCGGTGGATTCACTAGAAGATCGCTAATTTCCCTGGCAAAACGATGGTCTAGGTTTCCCACGACGTAGTCGTATTTAGTCTTGTCCGAGGTGATGTTGGCCAAAGAAAATTGTGCTTCGACCTGGGCGAACCATATTTCAGGCTAGGCTGGCCAGAAAGGAGGCAGTTTCCGAGTGACGCGGTAGACGGCAGCAGTGTCGACGCCGGAGGATAATGGAGGCGGGGAAACTTGCTGCGATGAGAGCGTTGCTTGCTGTTGTTGTTGCAGAGACTGCTGGTGCTGTTCTTGGAGGAGTGCTAGCTGTTGGCTGTGGTTTGTTTGCTGTGCGGCGAGTTGCTGCTGGAGTTCCGCGATTTGTGCCTGCAGTTTGGCGAGTTGCTTTGCGTCTGCCATGGTCGTTTGCTGTCGGGGTCACCACTGTAGCGATTGCTACGCTGAATAATACAACTGCGAAGTTTCTGTAGAGGAGCGTTTATTTCCACTTCGTAGTACAGACTGAGACTGGCAGCCGAGATGGCCTGCTTATATATTGGCGGCGAACTCTCTCGAACCCGGCGCCGGAACTACCTCGAACATTCTAGAATCCTTCTGGAGAGAGGCAGAAAAAATATCGTCCGGCGCCGGGAATCGAACGCGGGCCGTCCGATTGGCAATCCAACACCCATCCACCGGTCCAACTCCGTGTTGTGGCGAACAATGCGCCACAGAGTCAAATTTGTGTATGTAATTAACTTATGTTAGATATATTATATGGGACTAAGCTTTAATTCAACATGTGCTTCGTGTATGGCACATTATTACTTGTCAAATTCTTCTTTAATGTAATTAGCACAGCAGATTTTCATTTCTTGTGAACTATTAAAGTTGGAAGTTTAAACTCAAACATCAAATTTGAAGACTCTGTTTCTTATTAAGTTTACTGCGTCTGCCATGGTCGTAAGTTTCTCATGTCGATTTTTATGTAGTCTAAAATTGAGATTTCATATCAGTAATTCATAAACACTTCGTTTATAATAATTAATGTGGATGAGGTCTATGCTAATGTGCCAGCCCTCATTGCTCTTTCAATTTGAAACTGACAGAATGCATACTCATGTATGTGTAAATACGCGAAAAGTACAGACTTTATTGTTATGGACGGTGGATTTGTTGTTTTCCAAGCAGAAGTAAATCATCGTGAATTCTCTTATGCCATTGGGCGGAACTTAAAATCACTGTCATAATACATACTTTTCTCCTAAGGAGAAAACTTACGTTGGCCTAGCAAGGGGGAGGTACCTTGTCTCCCATCTGGGGTGCCCGGAAGGTGCTTCACCGGGTTACAGACTCGGGTCGGGCGACGCATGCTCTCCGGGAGTTTCGTGTTTCTCCTTTCTCCCGCAGAAACTCATTACAGACTACTGATGGGAGAAAAGGCTTTTTCAAGCACCCCACGAAACTGTTTTCTCCCGTTCTCGGGAGAACACCAAGTTACAGACTTGGGCCCCAGGGACGGTATTTATTGTTAAATGCACTTACGTGAGATGGTAGTTCCTCAGACAAAAGATATGCAAATGAACTTCGAAGTTCCTTATCATAAGTTTCCGGCTTAATATTTAACAGGAAATAATTACAATGATAGAGTATACTTTTTAACTCAAAGATCACTTTATTGAAGTTGAATGAATGCTTGGATGAAAAACTTATGTAAAACTATGCTGTATAATACATTAGGTATTGCCTATTGAGAAAAATTGTGGTAAAACATTTGTTTATAGAGAATCAATAAGATTTCCAGTGAATGTATATTAATTATAATTTATGAATAAACTCAGCTGTTATGATTAATAATATGATGGAGCATAAAAATTTAGCTCAAGTTATCTGTGGCGCATTCGGGAAAGAAAGTCCTTGAAGTATTGGAAACAAGGATAGAAATTTGCTCTTAAAAGGATATCATTGCCTCGGTGTAAATGATGGTCATCTTTTAATACCCCTCCAGGTACTACTTAAGTTTTTCATGGGGACTTGGGCATGCTAACTACCTGAGTCTGAGGCAGTCTTGCAAGCATGAATTGTTGTTGAAGTAAATATAAATTAAGTAATCAATGGCCAATCATAAATTTATGCTTATCATATATTTACCGCACAAACAAGGTATTTTGTACGAAGTGCAATGTTCTGCTGGACTAGTCCTTTGGCTTTCCTGACCTCGCTCCGAAAATAAATGGATTAGAGTACTAAACACAAGAAAAGCTCCGATAATTTGAATGTTTATGTCATGTTATTGTAAATATTGTTGCCAGTGAAATATCACTAGAATTTTCAGGTGACATCCAATTCAGACATTTAACAGAGACAGCAGTTGGCACTGTTGTTTATTTCTTTTCAAAAGCTCACTTAACATAATCGTACAATAAAAAGTACCAAGACACGTATCCTTGGAAACTTCAAATCTCAAACTCTCAAAAAACAGTCGATCATGTCTCGAATAATTGAACGAGATTTTACAATAGCACAACAGTTCATTTTTCTACTGTCAATGGAATGAGTTACAGGGTAGTCCAAGAGGTGCAATGGTCAAAAAAGAGAGTTAAATCAAATGAAAGTGAGAGGTCACTAAACTTTCTGAGAAGATAGTTCAGGAAGTGCAAAGGTCAAACAGAGCAAAGTCCAAATGAAGTAGTGGTCAAATAAATGCAAATTGCCTGAGTCACATGCAAAGAAACTGAATGGGGGCGTTTACCATTTTTTTTTAATTGCCGAATCTGATAGAGTTTGTAAAATAAAAAGACCTGTATTTTTCCGTTTTTCCATCCGTCACCTAGTTCACGAGTTATAAGCAATGAAAAACTGATGTACTTAACTCTTTCATTGGAATGGGCGAGCTGAGACTTCTTACGTCATCCCTTCGTCTGCGCCAGTCGCTGTGTAGGCAGACCTCCCCTCCCCAACTCCACTCCCCAAAACAGCCAATGAGGGGAGGTGGATGACGTAGGAGTTCCCAGCGCAGCTCATTCGATGGGCGTCACATTTTGCGTATTTTAAATTTCAATTTATGAGTGAATGGCTACGTTTAGAAGATTGATTGTTTCACTAAAATTCATTTTTTATTTCCATCCAACGATTCCGTGAATAAAATAGCAATTTCGGTTCCAATTAAATTATAATCTGATAATTTCCTTAAAAACTTGAAGTTGAGGCAGTGTATTTCAGAACCCTATGTCTACACAGCAGATCACCTAATTGTTGGGGTGTATGTGGATGACTTACTAGTGATTGGGACAGACAGTAAAGTTAAAGTGTTCAAGGATGAGTTAAGTAAAGTACTTGAATTCAAAGATTTAGGGCAACCTGGTAATTTGTTATCCATGAGTGTATCAAGAGAAAATATCAGTTTATTCTTTTGCCGGAAAAATAAACCAGTTACAGTTTACACTCACGCAGATTGGGCAAATGACCAGAAGGACAGAAAGAGTATCAGTGGTTATGTGATTTTTCTAGCAGGTGCTCCAATTATGTGGCAGAGTAAGAAACAAAGAGTGACAGCTACCTCAAGAGTGGAAGCAGAGTACATAGCCATGTATGAAGCTGTTAAAGAAGTGTTACAATGGTGAAGACAATTTTTGATTGAATTAAACCATGAGAAGTATGTGTCTTCATAGATAAGAATTCTAGTGGACAATTTAGGAGCAATGTGTGTTGCAAAGAATAAAATCCTGTCTGACCGCAGGAAACATATAGCAGACGTGAAGTATCATGCAATCAGAGAAAGGGTACAATCTGGTATGATAGATTTTCAATATGTTGAATCTTAGAGTAACCTTGCTGATATTTTTACCAAACCTTTTCCAGGGTCTAAGACAGAAGAAATTGTCAAATTGTTTGGTGTGAATTGATCAGTGTGATGTATAAATAACTGGAGAGGGTTGTTTTTCATTGATTGGCAATTGATTACTCAGGAGTAGTATTTGTGTTGTTTTAATTCATTCATATGTATAACACTTTAATTTACCTATTGTCCATCAAAGGGAAGTGTTAAATTAAGTTGGTTGGTAGTGCCGGCCATAAGAAGAGAGGTTGGCAGCATTTTTTTTTAGTGTGATAAGTCTACGGAACTCGCATACTTATCCAGGAGCTGATGCAGACACAGACCACAACTTATTAGTCATGAAATGTCGGGTAAAACTGAAAAAGATAAGAATGGGAAGAAGGGTATGAAAGTGGAATACGGAGGCATTAACTGGGGCAATGAAGAAGAAGTATCGAGAGAAGGTGGATAAGATAATGGGTGAGGATCGTGGAGTTAGATCAGTGGAAGATGATTGGGGAAGTTTGAAAAATGGAATTGTAGAAGCGGCGAAAGCAACGGTAGGCGTAGTGAGTGCAACTAAAATTAGAAAACCGTGGATCATGAAGGAAATGATAAGTGAGATGGAGGAGAGAAGGAAATGGAAGAGCATAAACTCAGAGCTAGGTCAGAGCAAATACCGAGAATTTAATAACAGGCTTAGAAGAGAAACAAAGAAAGCATGAGAGGCGTGGTGAAGAGGACAGATCGACGCGTTAGAGAAATACCAAAAAGAGGGAAGAGCAGATGCATTATATAGGAAAGTGAAGGAACTGATGGGTGGTAACAAGGGAAGGGGAATTACAACGATAACAGAAAAGACGGAAAAGATTATCGTAGAACCGAGAGAGATCCAGGAGAGGTGGAAGGAGTACGTTGAAAAGCTGTATGGTAAAGAAATAAGGCCCAATAGATTAGATATAGAAAGGGAAGACGATATCGACAGAGATGGCATTGGACCAAGTATCCTAGATTGCGAAATTGAAAGAGCTCTACGAGACATGAAGAGGAATAAGGCGGTGGGAATAGATGACATACCTGCAGAGTTTTTAAAGAGCATGGGGAAGAACGGAAGAGGAAAACTTTTTGCGCTTATTCGTAGGATTTATGAGGATGGAGTGTGGCTGGAAGACTTCGCAAAGACTGTACTAATTCCTATACCAAAGAAGAGTAAGGCAAAAACGTGCGAAGACTATCGGACAATAAGCTTAATATCCCACGCGGCCAAAGTAGTTCTGAGGATTATAAACAGAAGGCTAGAGAAGAAGGCCAATGAATACCTGGGTGACGACCAGTTCGGGTTTAGGAAAGGGATGGGAACGCGAGGCGCTATAGCGGTGATGAGGACGCTAGTAGAAAGAAACCTAGAGTATGGGCAGGATGTTTTTGCATGCTTCGTAGATTTCGAGAAGGCGTTTGATCGCGTGGAATGGACGAAATTAATGGGAGTGTTGAAGCAATTAGGGGTCAATTGGAGGGACAGGCGTCTGATTCGAAATTTGTATATGAATCAGACTGCGCAGGTTAGGGTAGCCAATGGAGAATCGGGATGGCCACGATAGGACGGGGAGTGCGGCAAGGGTGCCCACTATCGCCGTTGCTTTTTAACGTGTATTCAGAAGAAATGGTAAGGGAGGCATGGGGGGAGGAGGAGGTAGGAATAAAGATAGGAGGGGAGCTGATAAAAGCAGTGAGATTTGCAGATGATGAAGCTTTGGTTAGGCAGTCGGCCAAGGGGTTACAGTCAATGGTGAATGCATTAGAGGTGCAGTGCGAAAAGTATGGGATGAAGATCAATCACAAGAAAACGAAAGTAATGAGATTTTGTAGAAGTAAGAAGGTGGGGCTGAATATAAGGGTGGGAGGGCAGAAGATAGAGCAGGTCGAGCAGTTTACGTATCTGGGTAGTAATTTGGAGGCGAATGGGTTTAGTGGTAAGGACATCAGATGCAGAATTGCACAAGCAAAAGAAGCATTTTCGAAGAGAAGGGAATTGATGAGGGGGGGTCTGAGAAGAGACGTAAAGAAGAGGCTGGTGAAAACTTTAATATGGAGCGTGGCGCTATATGGGTCGGAAACTTGGTCATTGCGAAGGGAGGATGTGCGTAGACTTGAGGCGTTTGAGATGTGGGTTTGGAGCAGGATGGAGAAGGTTAGCTGGATGGCGAGAAAAACGAACGAGGAGATATTGGATATGGTTGGAGAGGAGAGGAAGCTTGTGGCAGAAGTTCAGAGAAGGCAGAAGAGATGGATGGAGGAGGTATTGAGTGGAGAGGGCATGTTGAAGAGAGTGATAGAGGGGAGAACACTGGGGAAGCGTGGAAGAGGAAGGAAGAGGATAGGAATTCTGGACGAAATAAGAGGAGGTAGAAGATATGAAGAATTGAAGAGGGATCTAATAACGGGACATCCTTAGGGAAAGCGAGACAATTTCTATTAGATTGGGATACAGAATGGGGACTGTCGAAGAACCTACCAATCAGCTGGTAGAATACTTGAATGAATAAGTCTACGGAGCCTAGCAGTTGTACTCAGTCAAGTGTAGAGCTACAGCTTCATTGGTGTAATGATTGTACGCTGAACAGAAGAAATAAGCCAGTGTTAAATGTAGACTTCTAATAATTACATCTCTTAATTTTAGGTGAAAAGTGCATATTGTTTGCAGATAAACTTGGTAAATTCTATCACTATCACATAATTTTAAGCAATTTTTATAATGTACATACTCCATAGTTTTAAATTTCATGCATGCATTGTTGGTATTCACATCCCATTAATCAATCAATCCCTACTGGTTTCCATGTGTAACAGACTTTTCCGACTACGTATCATGAGGCATATTGTGACCTTTGATAGTTTCTCCTGCTTCCTTGCATGCATGGATGCGAGAGCATAGAATTGCACATGACTGTACTAAATAATTTTCCCTCTGTCCCATCTCTAATGCTCAGACACTCATGTACTTGCGGTTGTTTGCACACATCCTGGTTGGATTCCTGATTGGGGCACTGTACTATGACATCGGCAATGATGGTGCGAAAGTCCTAAGTAACCTTGGATTCCTGTTCTTCAACATGCTGTTCCTCATGTACACTTCAATGACCATTACCATCCTTTCATGTGAGTAAGGCTGAGACAGGCCAACTTTTTCAACAGTGGTTTGTGTCCATTTTGTATGACTAGGGTTGCAAAAGTTCAAAAGGCACTCTCAAAATGGAAAATGAAAGTGTTTAAAATTCTTTGATTCTAACTCTAATTAAATATCCAATCAACTCTCAAACCATGTGAACAAAGTGAACAAAGTTACGTAAACCGGGACTCTTCCTCATTTCGTATTTTTTGATGGCGTCTCATCCGTAAGTACATATATGCTTTGAATCTTCCTACATCTTTTACATAAATTTCCACATTGTAAGTCCAGATATTAGAAGATTACATCCTTTTCTAAATGTCCCTGTAAGGTATACTAAATAAATTCACCATATATATTATCGTAATGAAATTTTTCCATTTGTACCATATTGTGCATTAATCTTAGAACATGTCTATACTTGTGTGTGTTTACCAAGTATTGACTGTGGTTTATATACCACACACTGATGAATCACTGGATCACCCCTCCAAAATCAAGCCAAGCCCAACGATGCTTAACTTTGATGACTGATCGGGAACCCGTGTTTCCATCGTTGCAGGCCGTTGCCAGTCGTGGTAATTGCACAGTAATGTTTCGTTGAGGTATTCTGATGGCTCTCCTTGGGTGTTTTCTATTCCAAGCAAAGCTATTTATCCCGTAAAAGACGTAATCACTCATATTGGGCCAGCTATCCCTGATTTCACTTTGGTCATCCTCTATAGAGTCTATTTCAATTGAAGAATCAGTGCTTTGTGCACTAAAATCTTTGTTTCCATCTTTGCTACTCCCATTGAAATAGATTATTTCTTTTCCTGAATATGATTCGTTGGTGAACCTTGGAAGACACTGTCTGATTTTTTTTGGCGATATCGAGAGCAGAGATATTTCTACTTTATTAGGCAGAGTTCTTGACACTCCACGCTTGCTATCCATGGCCAAAAAAAAGTAATAAATTAGAAATGTTTGCAGAGTATGTCAGTTTACATGCTGTGTGGATATATCATTGCAAATAAAATAGTCTTGTGTTTCAAAGAACTCTGTGAGGTTGAAAAAATTATGCTAACCTTGATGTCTGTCTCTCAGGCCGGGAATCCCAGAAAAAATTGAATAAAATATATTTTCTGCCAGCAGAATTTTGGCACTTCTGCAAATCATTCCTAGTGTAAAGTTAGGAAGCTACTAATGGGTAAGAAGCCGCACGAAAAGGGCTTGCGGTAAAAACTTACCAATTTAGGAGGCATAGCGGTCTGTGAGACAGACGTCACCATTTGAGGGTTAATGGTTAAAATAGAATTTTCACATTTAAAATTAGAATTCCATGAGGGAGAATTATTGCAACTCACAACTTCAGGTACGTTATGGAAATAATATTGACCACTTATGTGGTGGTTTCAATCTTTTTATTTTTCCTTAATAGAGAAACGTCAGAAATATATTTTGAAAGTTACTCGGCAACTGGCTGTGGTGAGCCGAAGTGGGTGGGGAGGGAGGGAGGGGAGAGGGTGGAAAGGAAGAGTTGGGGAGGGGGTCGTTGAGGGACTGATCACAGGATAGTCTGATCTGGTTGGCTGATCAAACGTCGGATAATCTGCGCTCTACTGTAATTGAATCGACTCACATTTCTTTCACCAAGAGATCCCCTACTTTGCTGAACTTCTCTTTCAATGAGGGTGGTTTAATTCATATTTCTCAGTGGAAACAAATTGTTGTTGGTACTGAAGATGAGCATCTTGAAAGGTTTTGCAGTAGACTCTTGTTGTTACGATGTTCACGGGATCAAAAAATTGGAGGTTCGTAATAATGAACTTCGTAAGAACGTTTATTTTTAGAAGAATAACAAAAAATACAGTAAAAACTTCCCTGGAGTCATGTTCTACATTATGCCGTGTTGCGCAAATCCACGTTGGAGTAAGCATTAGTCTCATGGAAATAAGGGGGTGACGTTCCTAGGTGGAAAAAAATACTCTTATCAGGACATTTTTTTCCATAAATATGACAAGCTGGCTTTTATTTCTTTAAGAAACGGTATTTCACCACTTAAACTATTTCAACTGTATCCTCTTTTACACAATAAAGCTTTAAGCTATAAATTAGAATCACAAGTTTGTGAGTTTTACACTATCTCGACTCAATGTCTTTAAATGTGTACAACATTTTTGCCACTCATAAATACTAATGAACATACGCTGTATTTACTCAAATTATCTTCAAGTATTTGAAAAAATAATATTACTAGGGATGGTCAGGTAGGATCTTTGGATCCGACCCGATATTACGTTTCACCGGATACGGCTGAAATCAGATCGCTTAATTCATTCCAAAGAATCTGATCTGGATCCAAAATATTAAATTTCACGCTTAAGCGAATGATGCGTATAAATGGAAGTTAAAAAAATCGAAGTTCCGATTCTCTCTTTGCATGCGCCTATGCACTATGTTACTTGTCCTATTGATGTGACGATGCATTTTAAAAATCTTTCGGGCACTACGCAACATAATTTCAGGTTGTGGGAAAATAACAAGGAAGTGCGAAATCTACCTCACCACTACCAATGGGGTAAGGTTACAATTTTAATCCCCTCAAATAACGGCTCCCCTTGTTTCCTTCGAGCATCGGCCGTATCAACCCAGTGTTGGCTGCGGAGGCCCACCCCTCCCCCACTAGTGGAAGACACCTGGGTAAAATCGAAGCTGGGCGAAGGCAGATAATTGCAGATAACGCGAAGGAGCGATCCTCTCGGGTTACTCCCTTTTCTTTCTCGCTGAATGAGTCCCGCTCAGATTAATTTCGTCGTTCCCTGGAATAAGGAACGAAGAACTTATTTTCTTGAAGGGTCTTCAGGGACAAACCATTTTAGACGCGTCAGTTTTTCATACCCGACTGGAGGATCAACGCGAAATCTGACAGATTTACTGTTTCCGGCTGTGTGATTGAGAGGTATAGTTGTATGGCAGGACTGCCTGATAGGCAATTACAGATACACTGGAAAGGATATTTAACCATTCATCACGATATGCTGAATCGAGCCTCATGTTGCCTGTAATAATCAATTGCCATCACAAAACGAATGCACGAATGGAATAATGCCTCTATTTGATGCGAAGGCATGTTGAGGCATGGAAGTTAATTTCCATTGAAATCTCAAGAGTAGCAATATCTCCAAATACATATATCACTACTTGCAGCAGGGAATCTTTTGACTTTCACCTTCCTTCCGAATCATCCGTAAAAATTTATGACGCAACTAAACAATGAACATTTCAAATTGATAGTGGCAAAATCCATTGTGTACTTAAGGCGAAGGAGCGATGTTGCTTGACTCCCATATCGTTCTCGCAGAATATGTCCCGCGCTCACGAATTTCGTCTTGTCCAAAAATAAGCAGTCATGTTTTTTATCTTGAGCAAGAGGGCATTACAGCCTTGGGAGGTGTAAAGGCCGTTTTACATGCTACTTTTTTTTGTACAATATATCGTGCGAATGCATGTATCAGGAAATTGTACCATGCAAAACAGCAAATGTGCGAATGACTGAACAGAAAATAGAACCTGTTCTAATTCCTTTCAGAGAATCATACAATTTCGATCAGGTTTTATACAACAGATGGTGCAGATATGGCAAGAACTGTGTTGCCTGTTTTACAATTGAAAATAAGGTTGTTTATAAAAAGGATTAACCCTTTCCCATCGAATAATATGAGTAACTATTATCCTGTGTATATAGTCTTTAATAAGTAAACTCTTTTTGGGCTCTCCACAGATTTAAACTATTCATAATTGCCAACGTTTCGAAAGACGACTCATTACTCATTCTCAAGGCAAGAATTAATTACGTCAGCAATTATGAATAGTTGAACTGGTGGAGAACCCGAGAAGAGTTTACTCAAAGTTGCTCAAATGTTTATAACATCATTTCATCGTGTTATTTGGTGTTCTGTTATTTCAGTGTAATCGTGATCTTTGGGTTTGTGTCCTTTTCCCCCAAAGTTATGACTGGTTGCGTCCTCAAGTAGAGTTCTTGATATCCCGCGTAATATTATAATAATCATTTTATTTCTGTTGGTTAGCAAGTAACATAGAAATCGTCAAAAAAGACATTAAAACACTGGTACTACAGTAAAACCCCCACACAACGAATTTGTTGGGAGCGGAAAATCATGACTTCGATGTAGGGGGTTTTCGATGTATGGAGGTGGTGTGCGGGTTGCGTCTCCACAGGGGCATCCAAGTGTTCCGCGTGCTTTACAATGCAAGTCGAGTAAATATCTCAATCTTGCTTTATTCACCATTAAAACCTTTCCTAGAGTGATGATAAACAATTTTTATTATTTACCATCAAATACCGTGGCTATCACCGCGTTATTTTCAATCTGCGTATTTATAATTGAAATTATTGTTTTTCTCGTCGATTCTGCTCTACGCCTCATCGCTTACTTTAGTTACGGTCTGAAATTAAAGGAGCGTCAAAATTAATGCCTAAGGATTACGTATTTTAAAGTGCTCCATAATTTTTCTGAGTATCTAGAAAATATTATTCTTAGAGTGCAATAATTTAAGTCGATATCAATTGGCAGTTTTATGCAGCAATTTTGCTTGAAAGAGCACATATTGCCATTTAGACTTCCGAAATAAAACGCACTGTTGGAATCCCATTGAAATACCAGTAAATATCAATGTTCGTGACCAGAATATACTAGATATCGATAAACGACGATGGAAGTTAGGTGGGGCGAGTTAGTTACCACAAGTAAAAACGTGGCAGTCGGCAATGCACTGAGGTCACAATGGCAATCTCAGATGATAATGCATTGACGATGCCGTTAACGCGATTAAGAGTCGCACCCCTCTTTTTATGCGTCGAAGTTGAAGAAAAAATTTTGGGGCATTTTTTTCTCCTATTGCAAGGTGTTGCGGGCCTAACTTCAAATTTTTGGCCATTATCAAAGCCGCTTGCGATATTCTCTTATAATTTACGCGGCATTTTTCATAGGCATGTATGGACCTCGGAGGCAAGTATTCACTTGTAGCCTTATTCCTACAATGCTTGCATAGTTTATTGTCCTTTGGAATGAGTGGAGTAATAGATATTCATTAAAACAAAAGAAATCCGACCTCGCTACAATACGTGTTTAGTTGGTAAGTGTGGACAGTCGCACCGAGCTCTGATTAATAATTCCGAATCCCCCCACCGTTTTCATCTACATCTACATGTTACCCTGCGAGCCACCTCTAGGGTGTTTGGCAGGGGGTGACAAGTCACCAAAATGCAGCATGCAAGCGGACCGCCACGTGCACACCGCACGGTCATGAATATTAAGGATACTAACCAATTCTATTGTTTTCCTAATACACAAGTCATAGTCGCTGTAAGTAGCCTTTTAAAACGTGGTTAACTTTTACAAATTATATTTTGCTGTAAACGATTGAGTGGGAATGCAAACACGTTGAATGCAAAATACCCAAGCGTCAACCGCGTAACAAACGAACAATAAGGCGTAGATACGACATCAAAACATGAAAAAAATCAAATTTTGAAAGAAATCATAACTGTCAATGGAATTTAAAGCATTTATTATTTCAATATGGTCAAACAAAAATCTTCAATGAATGACAAAATAACAAAATTTCATGATTTACATAAAAATGGCTGACTTACTAGTGAGACGGGCGTCGCAGTACGGCGGCACGCGCGCGCATGTCCTGTCTCAGCTCGTAGATTTTCCCCGAAAAGACCTTCTGTCCCTATTTCTATGGAATAGTGCAACCTTATCCTTCCTCCATCTTCTAATGCACGATTCCGGCACATCATGCCTTAGTCCGGCAGTGCAATTTCCTACATCCTCAGCGACTTTGATGACTTAAAGCATTTTAATTTTTTCAACTACCGTGAAAGACCACAACTTTTTGCCCTTATTCATTTTGGAACAACACTGACCTATGTTGACGCATGCACAAATGTTAATATTCACAGAATTCTCTCAGTTGAGCTTAAGGCAGGTGCATACAGTTGAGTCACTCAAAGTTGTCCGGTGACAGAAAATGAGAAAGTTAGGGGGGTGGAAAATTCCAGTGCTTGCACGTGTCGCACAGCCAATCGCTGTCCCCCAATTGCACCGCACACCCTTGCCTTGTCATACAACAAGTTTTTAAAGTTATTAGGCAACTGTGTCCCCCGTAAAAAAGCGAGCGAATGATACCCTCCCCTTGATGACTCACGCTAAGCACCAAGGTCACTCAGCTCTCCAGGGACTTGCCTCGGCCACGATACGAGCGGTAGGCAAGCAATAGAGTTGCAACGCTGAGTTTTATGTTCCTAACGTTTGACATGGAACACACTTGAACCCAGCCATGATAGACGTAGACGATAGAATAAATTACGTGGGAAAGAAAAAAAATAAGCCTTATGGCATTCGCGAAAAAAAATATTTCCACTCGTCAACTCATTTTTCCTTTGTGGAATTCTATTTTAACATTAATTTTTACTTTTCTATTCAAAGTTTTTTTTAACGAGTGGAAATATTTTTATCGCGAATACCATAGGGCTTATTTTTTTTTCTTTCCCGCGAAGTCAACGTAATTTCTCTATCCCCATTCTTTCACCACGCAAACTTGATTTGTTCCTTCATTTGCAAGACCTCCTGTTGATATCATAAGTGTTCACTCTCGCCATTTATAGCACGAGCCTTTCTCGACGAGCCTTATTACAATGTATTCATTTGTAGGTATGTCTTTAGATCATGAAATGGTGATTCGATTACAGAAATTAGTAGATAAGCCGATCACATTTCCCCCTCCTTTTTTCAATGCACAACAAAACAAGAAAACGGGGATCTTTGATTGTGGGTCTTATAAATAATGATGTAACAATTATTTAGACTATTGTATAATTATGATATCAACAGGAGGTCTTACAAATGAAGGAACAAATGAAGTTTGCGTGGTGAAAAAGGAAAAACAAAGAAAATAATGATGAAAAAAAATTATCGCCAACGGGAATGAACACGGTCCTTAGAGGCAGGTGGACGGTCTTACGATAACCGTCCACCTGCCTCTCCCAAAATAAAATCCGATACTGAAAGGTAATTTGAAACCATTTTAGAGGAAAACATGGAGCTCCTCCCATTCACGGGGTCCCGGGAATGTAACCCAATACGGAAAAGTAATCTGATACGATTAGAAAAGGGAAAATTGAGCTCCATCCTCACCACGTGCACCTTCGCAAATGAGGTGGGGTAGATGAGTGAGTGGGGTGGATGAGTAATGCACCAAGAGGGGAGGGGGGAATGCCAGTCGGCCAGCCGTAACCCAATACAGAAAGATAAGTATCTTTTTCAGAGTACTCTGAAAAGATCAGATCAGGGGGGCTATTCTCTATCTCGAAGCCACCGATGCAGTAGCTTCGAATAAGCTACCATAATTGGCTAACAACCGAATTCTCTAACTCGTGGGAGATTTCTCAAGAACGTAATAGGAAGTAGAGAGAGGTTTGGCGAAAGGCGGGTATGTGAACATTTTTAAACCAAATCCGCGAAATCTTCATTTCTGGTGACGTCATTCATAGAACCAATGGGAAAGCTCGTCTCAATGTTTTTCCGTGGATAAAACTGGTGAAACCTGAAAAGGCCGTTTTAGATGGGGAAGTTGTTCGTGCATCGTGTTCAGCGAAAAATTCCACGCATTAAAAATCATGCGAGCAAAATTCTAAAATATTTTATTTTTGCTCACATAATCTCGTGAACAATCTCGTGAATACGAATGCACGACGTCCATCTTGGCTGTTTTGATCAATTGAAATAAGATTGTTCGTAAATATATTCGGGAATTATGGTTCATGTCGATGATATGATTCAATATTATTCGTGCTATTTGCTTTCGTCAATTACTAGTTGCTCCAAATCATTTAAATAATATACGAAGAAGAAGCTTTTAAAAGAAATGCGAAGGTGATATACGCTACCACGGCCCAATAAGTATCCCATTATGGGCTGGAATCACGTTACTTACAGAAGGAAAATATGGCTTACCGTCACTCCAGTTAATATATTTTTTGTGAAAAATCCCGCAAATGGCGAAAATGACAAAGTAACCCAGTGAAAGTGCAAGGAATCCGCATTTAGTGAATGTAAGAAACATACCCGTGCGTTGGATAATTATAGATAGATAAGCGTTATAAAATGACCAATATTTAAGCAGGGTAGGAGGCCGCGCTTCGTGAGGTTACCGTGGGAGCTTATTGGGGCTACGGAAGTAGCTTCGTGACATTTACAGAATACGGGTGGGAGCCTAATAAGCTACCGGTAGCTTCTGCTTGCACTTTCTCCGGTAGCTTATTGAAGCATCTTTCCGCCAGAAAGCTCCGATGCTTCGAGCTAGAGAATAGGCCCTCAGAAATCTCAGATTACCTTTCTGTATTGGGTTACGGCTGGCCGGCTGGAACTGATATTCCCCAGAGTTGACGGTTCCCACCATAAGGCCTCTATTAGCCGAGGCAACCTGGACACTCCACCAGACGTTCCACCGGTGGAGTGTCTGGTTGCTCGGGTTTACTCCGCCCAGGTCACCGGTGGCGCCACCAGTATCGGTTCAAAAATTACCCAGCACACAGCAGTAGTTAAAATGGTGTTGTCTATCAATTTTGATAATTCTTTCGATAAATCTCTAGGTTTACTCGGTTGCCCTTTATTACTGTTCTTTAGTAAGTTTTCCTTTCTTTGCGTTACGTCACTTGGACAAGCGACACCTTCACCTTCTTGCAAATTGTGATCACCATCTTCATTCACCACCGCCCCCGGCGAAAACATATTAACACACAGAAATTAAATTCACAAGAGCGAACAACTCACCACTAGTTTGGACTGTGAACTGAGATTGTGTGTCTGCCTGGAGCGTCGTGGTCAGGGCAGTATGAGGAGTGTGCATGCAATATTCAGTCACCGGTGGCGCGTCTGGTCGCCTCGGCTAATAGGCTACATATACTCCAATGCCCCGGAACCTTGCTGAGCAACCCAAAGTGGAAGGTGCGGTTGCGGGGCTCAGTCGACTGGTTTCGGTGGCGCGTCTGGTTGCCACGGATAATAGGACTCATTTGATTCTATGCCCCACGACTGACAAGTTCCACCGGTGGAACGTCCGGTGGCGTGTCTGGTTGCCTCGGCTAATAGGCCTCTAAGAAACGTGTAAATGAGCCTTCATGGAGCCAGAGCGTCAAGTTTCCTTCATGCCCTCTGCTCTGTAGGTCTCGGATGGGAACATTTTCGAAGCCCGGAGCGGAAGGGTTAAGACGCGGTACTCTCCGCTGTGGTTCTACTTCCTGCTTATTACGAAAATGTCTATGGAAAAATTACCTGTAAATTCTACGTTTTTTTTCTCAATAATTCGTTCTAGAGGGGCACTTTTCATGTTTTGGGCCCAAGCGCAGACTTCGATGTACGGAGTTTTCGTAGTTAGAGAGGTTCGTTACGGGAGGTTTTTTTTGCGTGCATTGTCCATTGGAAGGGTCCGGGACCGGGCCAATGACTTCGAAATGGGGAGTTTTCCTTAAAATTTCGCTGTATGGGTGTTCGTTGTATGGGGGTTTTACTGTAATACAAGGGAGGGAAATTTGGAGGGACTAAACAAACGTCCAGTGTTCTGCTATACCACTTTATGATAACCATAATACCACTTCGTCACAGACACAAAAAATAAACCTACGAAATGAGTCTATCAAGAGTGGAGATCCGGCAAGAAACGTCAATGACTTGTTGCACTAAAATCCAGAAGAGAAAAACTGAAACGGTGCAAAGGTCAAATATAAAGCCAGAGATAAGAGTCCAAGAGAGCTTTGTCTAAACCGGGAGAGTAATCATTATGCAAATGGTCGAGTCTAAGTCCCGAATTTCAGGTGATCAGCTTTTTAAGGTGTCAAATACGTGAGTGAAACATAAACATGATTAACAAAACACTCATAAAGTCCGATCAATTTCTACCACTAAACTGCATGGAATATTGTGCGTTTGCACTCATCGTGTAAAGCGACATTCAGTCTGATTCAGTCGTTCGTACAATATTTTCTTGTACACTTGATTGTACATTCGTTTGTGCAAAAAAATGTACCGTATAAAACGGCCTTAAGTGGGGTGTTAGTTGTCAATGCTTTTTGAGTCAGTGAGCCTCGTAGCAGCAGAATGATCACGGGTGGTGTCAAGGAATCTTCCAAGCCAAAATAGGAGTCGAGAGTGGGAGACACTGTTAGCCTCTGTTCATATTGATGTACAATCATCCTCACCAAGCGAACCTGAAAAAAGTATCTGGTTTCGGCAGGGTTGGTGGGAGAATGAGCTACTCGGTGAAGACGAAGAAATCGGCTAAATCGAAGGTGCAGGTCGGCCTTGACGCTACCATCGCCGCAAAGTGCTAGTGAAGAAGTGCGATATGGTTCACGCTTTACACAATTTCTTCAATCGTATCAAAAATTCTTATAAGCATGGACAGAATTCAAAGAGCAAGCTTCATTTCAGGTTATAGACGATAAGTGCTTGGTCCAAAATTCGACCTGTTTCCGGGGAAAATCGGCCAAAAACTCAGAACCCGCAGTAGTCAACAAACAGAAGTTTTTCGTGTGCTTTATACCTCTCGTAATTGGGGGGGGGGGGGGGGGTTTGAAAGGGGATTAGGAGTTGGGGAAGAAAAAAGGAAGCGGGTAGGGGGATAGGGGGGTGGAGCCAAAGTCAGGTAGGAAAGTTGGCGGGGGAAGGAGGTTTAGCTGGGTTGCCCACATTGGGGAAGGGACAATGGAAACATGAGAGGTTGGGGCGGAAAGGAAAGAGGCAAGTCCTTTTCTTTTGCTTCTTCCCTTTCACCTCTCCTAATGTTTCCAGTGTCCCTTCCGAAGTTCACTAACCAATGGTAGTCCGGTACCCGCAACCCAGCTAAGTAGGTAATTCGAAGTATCCGTTGTTTACGTGGTAGTTCTCAAGTTCTTGGGCAAAGTACGTGTGGCAAAGCTTCCTGGTTTATTATGCAATGTTGCGGATGCCCGCATGAATGCCGTTGTTCATGCGTCAAACTTTGTAATAAAGTTCTTTTTGTAACCACTGGGACCGGGACTTAACTTCGTAATATCAGAAATTTCGTAATATCGTTTTTTTTACCTTACATTTGGGTACCCCTTTCATCGGGACCAACGATTCTACTTCGTATAAATGAAACTTCGTAAGAACGTTGTTCGTATGAACGAGAGTCTACTGTATGTATAAAAGTTAGAGGAGATAGTATTCCGTGGCCCTATTCAATAGTGTTTTTTACGTGACACCATCATGTGAGAGACTGCCCCACTGGTGACAGACAGCTATTGCAGCCACCTCACTGAGGTACAGAAGCTGCACGGACTACCATTTGTCTGTCTCCTAACGTTCGGCCTATCTGGCATGGGTGGTCCTACCAGGAGCATTGCTCCCGCCAGTTCAGCTCTAGGGATCATCGGAGCATGCAAGCCCTTCCACTATGACAAGGTTGTAGTCCAAAGGAAGAGGGATATAAAGTATCTCATGAAATTATTTAAGTCTCTTGCAACCAAATATGTGCCTATGCTAAATTCTTTAATAGTGCATGCAATGTTCAAGGGCCAACTTAAAATGCATGCTTATCCTTTCGAGAAACAATGCTATTTATATTATGTATATCCTATATATTTTAAACATTCTCTTGAAAATATTCCATGGGAATAATTTGTATCCTAATCGTACCCTCATATCTAGGTACAAATTTGGTTGCGGAAGTTGGAAAATGGCATTTTCATAATGTTTGCAGACAGTTTTTTTGAATATTTTTTTGGCATTGAAGGTAGTTGTTTTGCCAGGGAGTGTGTTCCCAATGTTAAGTTGGAGATTTTTAATAAATATACGTAGTGGTATGATAGGAAGATGTTTATGGCTGTGATTACGTACATTTTGGCGGACCTTAAAAAATATTGTAGAAATCAAAGGCTTATGACGAAAAGGAGGTTTTAAAGAAGGTTTCAATGTTAGTACAGAAATTCTTTGTATCACATTTCATAAAATGTTTCTTCTCATGAATAATGAGCTGTTGATTCTCTTTTGCAGTTCCTCTTGAGATGCCTGTGTTGGTCAAAGAGAATTTCAACCGTTGGTATTCCCTCAAGTCATATTATGCTGCCATCACACTCTCAGACCTTCCATTTCAGGTACATAATTATTTTGTCTCTATCCATTAACAGTTTATTTTAAAAATTTTACTGAATATACTTCTGACTCATTTTACCCATCTTTCATATTATAAATTGCACACATGGAATCAACCCTTTAGGTGGGAAGTCCATACAGCAATGGGCAGTACCTAAAATGGCACTTGCATTCACAATCATCGCAAATGGAAGAACTTCCATGAAATTTGAAAAGCCATTCTAAGTTTTTATTATTATATATTATTATTAAGTTCAAAATGTCTAGCAACCTCAAATTTTTGTGCCGGTTGTATGAGAATTTTGGATGCTTGAGTACCAGATAACTGAGAGTTTACTGCTTTACAAATTCACTCCTTTCCTTAATCTATGCTTGCCCCCAATTTAGATAATCACTCGAGAAGTTTGACAACTCAGGGTAACATTAAATTATCTCTCATTGCTTTTTACTGCAAACAAGTACAAATCTTGAAAAATAAAAATATGGGCTAAATTAATACATTCTGGTGAAAGGCCGGAGATTTTCACATTTTTAAAGTTATTAGTGGCCTCCAATTTGGCTGATAAAAAATGTTTTGTGGTCTGGCTTTTTAATTTCTCATCATGGTCTCTGACATTTCGAACACATTATTGAATGCCCTCAGAATTGGCAAAATAGAACATGGTGGAATTTTTTAGATTTGGAACAGGCATACTCTGTGTATGGGGAATGTTGCCAGTGGAAACCCCCCCCCCCCACGTTGCAGAATCACCCCTATCAGATTTTTATTGCCTTGCTGGAATAAGAGAGGGTGGAGCTCTCATTCGATTTTCAACTCTGCCCCCTATTATAAACTTTCAGATCCTATTCTTTGCACTCGTGCTGAGGAAGGTGAAATATTTGTTTCTCCTCAGATTGTGTACAGGTACAGTGAACTCTCGATTATCCGTGTGTGGATTATCCCGTTTGTGGTTTATCCATGCTACTTTATTTAAAGCCATTGGGTGTAATGACATGGGTTAATGCAGTAGTACCCGCTTCGAGGACAGTGGAAGAAGCTTATCCTTCATTTGGGAAAGATGATGAAGGACCCAAGGGGTTTTTCAATTTCCACCTGTCGGAGAGTTCCCATTCAGCTGCAGGGCAGGGCCCATCCTCCTCCTCCTCCACGCCCACATCTCAAACGCCTGCTGCCCAACCTCATCTTTTCCTCTTAGAGTCCAGGATGGAGAAGGTGCAGTGGATGGAAAGGATGACAAAGGAGGAAGTTCTTAGTATGGTTGTTGAGGAAAGCAAACTTCTGGGTGAGATAAGGAGGAGGTAAAGTAGGGGGTTGGAAGAAGTGTTGAGGCCGTACCAGGATTTGTGCATTCTCGGTGCCTGAGTTATCTCAGGCACATCAGGGTAGCGGTTAACATAAATGTTACCTCAATTTTAGTGAAGTGAGTGTTGATCCACGGATCACTGAGGTATCCCCCATCACTCATTTGAAGAAGGGCCATGACCCTCTTCTCTGCTTGTTGTCCATGACTCCTTGTGTGACAAATATAGATGGTTATTTTGCAACTAACCTCTAAGCCGACCCACCATATATCACCCTTGGTAGCTATGGCATAGCCTGGAGTGTGCCTTCATCCTGATGGAAATGCAACCCTGTGATGTGTATGTCATAAATATACGAAATAGAATTTGGTCGTGAGCATTTGTGGTGCTGCATCAACATCTCAGTGATATGTAATGGACCCCTATTGTTATTACACCTCGTACGCTGTTCATACATTAGCGTGCTGTGCTCCTTTTCTTCTGCCTTCTTTGATGAGCACACTTACCAAACAATGGGTAATGGAATCTCCAGGGAAAATGAAAATTTTGACCTGGGAAAACCTTGAAAAGTCGTGGAATTTCTGGTCTGTAGCAACCGTGAGATATCATGGAGCTCAGCATTCTACTTCAAAATTTCCTCTCTCTCTCTTCCCAGGCCGTGTTCTGCGTGATCTATGTGACTATTGTCTACTTCATGACGTCACAGCCTGCCGAGGGCTTTCGCTTTGGAATGTTCTTGAGTGCTTGCCTGATGATCTCGTTTGTTGCGCAGAGTATTGGGCTTGTCGTTGGAGCTGCAATGAATGTCCAGGTATGTGATAGAGTATTTACACATTGACAAGAATTTGTCCATCTCTGCGAAAGGTGATGTGCACCAGAGTGCTTTGGCATAACCCTTCCTTGCTTATCCTCTGCAGAATGGTGTGTTCCTGGCTCCAGTGATGTCCGTACCATTTCTCCTCTTCTCTGGATTCTTTGTGAGCTTTGATGCCATTCCCATTTACCTGCGGTGGATTACGTATCTGAGTTACATACGATATGGATTCGAAGGGACTGCCTTAGCCACTTACGCATATGGACGAGAAAGGCTGAAATGTCATCAGGTTTGTGTGAATTTTTTCTCAAGATTTGAAGATGTGGCTCTTTATATCTTTTATTTGCCCAGAGACCTGGATACAGACAACAAGGTGAATGTACTACAAGATATAAGGCACATCAGATACAGATATAAGGGGTGTCCAAAAGTACCAAATTAAGAGCAATGCTTGTGGTAGAAAGATAATTTGTGTGAGATGTGAGCACAGAATTCTGCTCCATAAAATAGTTGCTATCGTGTAAGTAGAGATAAATTCAAGTGATGTGTTTTCGAGACCTCTTTATATTTGATCGTGTAAATATCAGGAGTTTATGTCAAATTGATTCAAATTTAACTTTACTAAATTTTGACCTTAACGCCTGATATTTATACGATAAATCCAATGCTAAAAATTAGTCACGTTCGTGAAAGCATAATTTATACTTTTTATATTAATAATGAATCCATCAAAGAAATCAACACTGTGCCAATATTTAAAAAAACTATTATTCAATTCCTTATGGTTTGAGGTTTGTTTTTCCCATCATGGGAATATTTGGATAGTATGTAAATGTGAAGGCTTATGTGTAACTGTGATTGTTTCTTTTACCTCTCCTACGCATGTACTGTATGTTTCTGAACCAATATTTTTAAAAAAATCTCTAATTTCAAGGATTTCTTTCTGACGTGATGCTGCATTAAGAAATAACTAAGCCACTGCACAGCACTTCATAAAGCTTAACCATAAAAATGCATTTCATTTTAATCAAAAGCAGAACTAAGAAAAAAAAGATCATTAGATCAAAAGAGAGCATGATTATGCACTACAGTTTTTTCATCTAAACTACATACATAGTATCATCTCTCTTGTAATGTGTCCCCCTAAACATGTAATGCATAGGGATAGGAATTTTTCGGTGGTTTGAGAGGGAGAAAAGCAGTACTTTGAAATTAGGAATTCAGTACTTTCAACAAGACATTTTGGTGTTTTCACAGTGACCAGAAATTTATATATATACACATAAAATTCCGATTATTTCAAAGTCTAGAAAAGGATCACTTATACTATAGTTTAACCCAATATGATCTGGGTTATTATGCGACACTTCCCCTTCTAGCCATGTTATGACTGAAGACAATCACCTCGGTGGCGGAACCTGGAAAAGTAGTACTAGATTTAAAAATAAAATTTATTACATTTCGTGTATTGACATGTAACTTTAGAGAATTTCCATCCTTGTGAAAGTTTGCTGCAGTAACGTGCTTCGAAGATTTAAAATTTTTCCAATTGAGTCTTTCCCAAGCAACCTGACAATTGTAGAATATGTACATGACCGTACTTTTATTGATACAATAAAATCAATCTTTTTGATACTGGAAAGCCCGGTCTCTTGCGCATAATTTTGCATTTGGCATCTCAATAACTTGTTAAAATCACTTGAAAGCACAGAAACCAGGAATAAAACTAGGATACTTAACAATTGTCACTGGAAAACAAACGGAAATGACCAAAACTAGAGATTCAAACAATAAATTAATCTTGGTGCCACACAATAAATAAATATATCGAAAATTATATTGATGTCGTAGTTGGCCTTGATTGGTGCTTTAAAGCCAGCTACGCAACCATTACAATAAGGTCGTTCACTGTGATGCGAAATTGCAATTTAATTTACGAATTCCGTAGATTGATTGGAAAATATATTTTTGGTGGAGACAAAATTCTTCTATATTCAGCCACTCACTTTTAAATCAAAAACAAAAATTCGCGAAACTTGCCACCCATTCAAAAAGTTCGTGGCGTCATCAGAGATCCGGTTCAGTTTGTAATTCGCTCGCTGGAAAGCGAGGGAAGGGGAATGCTGCATAGCGCCCATCGTGATTGGACGGAGCAGCGAGTGACTTCAAAACTTTTCATGTTGGTTCTTTTACGTGAAAGGGTTAAGAACCCCGATTTTTTGCCGCCGATAATTTGAAAAGCAAGAGACGGATGAAAAAAAGGAAAAATACATCTCTCTTTATTTTTCAAACTCTATCAGAATTGGTATTTTAAAAAACTCTTGGCGAACAAGCCCATTGAAATGAAACAACTCAAAGCGGCTATTCACGCATGCGCAGTCCGTATCGTCTTCAAATCCGTAGTAGAGTCTAATGAACAAATCATAACAAAATAAAAAATCGGAAAAATACATCTCTTTAGTTTTCAAACTATAATTGGCATTAAAAATCTCTTTGTGAACGATCCCATTGAAATGAAACAACTCAAAGCGGCTATTCACGCATGCGCAGTCCGTCTCGTCGGTCCGTCAAATCGGTAGCACAGGGATTCCCAAACTATGTTCCGAGGAAGGCTAACGGGTGTTCCGAGTAACCAATAATGGCTTTATATGCTGCTACCTAAACGCAATGGTTTAATATATGTGAAGTCCACAAGGTGTTCCGTTAAAATTTCAGGATTTACGAAGTGTTCCATCGCAGGAAAATTTTGGGAAACCCTGCTGTAGCAGATTACTTAGAATAAATGCGCATATTGCTTTTCCTTTGTTCGACTCACCTCGGAGCGGAGAGCCACCGATTATAGATGCCGATAGGTGGTTATTCCACTAATTGTAAACAGAAAGCACCGCGGCGTGACAAGCTGTATATTGCCGGTTATCTCCGTAAAGCGAAAGCACCCGATGTCATCCTCCCACGATTGTTATCGGCACACCGGTTATGCTACGATTAACTGCAAACTTCTGCATACCTCAGGAATATTTGCTCGCGAGTTCATTTAAATCGAATTGAGAACATTTGCTTGCAATTTTAATATTTTTCTTGCGTTTGAAATGTACTTCCAACCATTTTCTCATAAAAAAATTAAAATTCGCGTTTTGGGGCACAATTCGTGACATTTCGCCAGTTCAAAAGTCATTTCCCCTGTCAGTATGGAGTATGTTGTAACTAATTACCACTCCTAGGACATTTTTGTCTAAATTCGCAAAATTAGCGATTGCGAAATTTTCCTATCCCTAGTAATGGCTATTTATTTTTTGTACAAAATGAAAGCACAGTGTACCCATCACAATTAAAAAACATACAATTGCATGTCAAATAGCACCAGGGTAACCAAACCCTTCAGTTGGATGCTACAGTGCTCACCTAGCATGCCTTTTACCCGCTTTACCACTCGGCTGTTGTCTCATGGCCACATGAACGCAGGGAGGGTTTTAAAGGTGTGCACTTTTATACTTCTGTCATAATACAAGTAAACTGACGTACATTAAAACCTGAAAAATTTATAATCTGTAGAGATAATAATTGAGACATAATTGAATAATAAAAATACTTAATTTTAGTGATTGGTAATATGTAAACTTCAAATCCAAATATCTTCTTTTCTCAAAACTCGAATCAAAATCCCTTTTTCACCAAATGACTAGTTCCTTTACATTACCAAATGCTCATTTGAAACAAATCTTATCCATGCTGCATTTTACTTGATTCCATCACGTATGGTTGTTTCATGCTCAATGTTTCACTTCTCATCCACGAGGCGTCTTTCTTGTTCAGCCACTCTTAGTGACTCTTAAGAGGTGCCAAAGGGTATTTTCAAATAAAATATGAAATCTTAGCAAAAAATATTATGAAGCCATTTTTGAAAACATCAACCAGCAGGAATTGCCACGAAAAAAATCGGCCTGGACAGTGAATTGAACCATGTACCATTGGCTTGCTGTTGCTCTCCACGTACTTCA
Source organism: Pyrrhosoma nymphula (assembly GCA_963573305.1). Lineage (NCBI taxonomy): Eukaryota > Metazoa > Arthropoda > Insecta > Odonata > Coenagrionidae > Pyrrhosoma > Pyrrhosoma nymphula. The sequence continues at coordinate 5,554,189 of OY754331.1, read as the reverse complement.
TCGCCGTATTTGCGGCAGTTATGAATATTTTTATACGTAGCCTAGCATGGCATAAGTGCTGGTACAGGATACAACCGCATGGGTTGTGGCTTCCTTGAGGTCCGTTGCTCCCTTGCGTTGCCTCCTTTGATGGACTGCAAGGGCTTAACATCCAATTCCCTTGTAGTATCCTCCTGAATTGCCAAGAGATATAGGAAGCTTGGGTAACATCTGCACATTGGTGTGGCAAGCATGGTATGATTCCCAGTCCAGGCCAATTTTTCCTCCCGTGGCTATTTCTATGTATTTCATCACCGTATTTACCGGAGTTATGAATATCTCCATCAACATGTCAGTGCATAGGTTTCCGTGACGTCGATCAGTTGGCATTGGCTTCTGGGATTTTACTGCATTTGTTGGCTTGTCTGGACAACAGTCTTGCTGACTGACCTGAAGACGCTGACTGGAATTTCAGTGAAACAGTTGTCCAGACAAGCCAACGAAGGTTGTGAAATCCAGCAAGCTATGCAGATGCCATCTTCATCAATGTTCAGGTTTTTTTTATTTTACCAAGAAGACAATTCTGTTTGTTCAATTTTTTTCAATTACTTGAATGAAATAATATTACTTGAATTAAACACAATGATTTTAAATGTGGTCTTCTCAAAAGCTGATATCAGCCATAGCGCTTCTCACCCAAGAACCAATGTCCGATCGTTCCGTGGCACTAAGAGGGTAAATAGGCTTTTTGGCCACAATATATATGGGATAGATAGCTGCTAAGGGGCTCTATTCAAGTGTGGCGATTTTTACCTCTCTTTAACCCTCCCCCCCACCCCGCCATACCAGACAACGTAAGATTTCACGAGCCCTCCCCTCCCAATCTTACGTAAGTCATCAGACATTTTCGAAACCATAGACATAGATAGTAGACTATGGGGGATTCTATGTCAAAATGTGCAAAAACTGACCTCTTCATGGATATCAATTACGGCTTTTGATATTTCGCAATTTGCAGTATGCACAACTTGCAAAACGTATGATCTATGAAAATGCGACATCTCCAAACTAATGAACGCAAGGAATTGGCTGTATGTTTTTCTATAGTTTAGCATACATTCAGGCATACCGCCGTGGTGGTGATCCTAAAAAGAAGATTTTGCCTACGAAAATAATTTTCAAAAGAGATAAAAATACAAATTCTGAAGTTACTTATGTCTTACGCAAGACTGTCTCAAACCCCCTCCGTAAGACAATGTAAGAGAAGCCCAACCCCCCACAAAACTTCCTCCACAAAACGTCTTACGTAATAATTGAATCTAAGGAGCATTTTTATTGGCTTCTGTATTGTATGAATTAAAACTTAAGCACCTTCCACTGGCCACTTCATGATGCCTCATGATCATTACTTACTTCCACTTGTAAGTGAGGATATAATGGTCTTCCTAGATGAAGTTTTTCAGGTTATTCAAATTGTAACCACAGCTTCTCTTATGAGCTTGGGAAAATAACAGTCTGAAAAGAGCAGCTGTGGAAATATTGAATGATCCAAAAAACTTAAATTAAGAGATGAAAAATAAAAGAAGTACTAATGTGAACTAAAACCCTAACTTTATTTTTAAGAAATACATATATAATGCTTTTATCGTTTTATTGACCCTGTGGTGACTCACTCAGAGAACATGAAGAGAAACAGAAAATTTGATGACATCTTTTTTTTTTAAACTTTTAATCCCTTAACATTCAGAATGACTCTGATAAAGCTATCTGACAATGAGATATGGTTCAGTGTTAGAGGGTCATTGGGAATCCTTGCACCTCATTTGAGAATAGTGACCAGTTTGATGCATAATTTTCCAGAATTCAGTTAACACGTTCAACGCGGCATATATTTTGCAAACTCTTGCCGGTGACTGAATTTTTTTTTCGCTAATTATTATGCAAAACACTAAGTTAATATGGGATACGTTTATATTTTTCGTTTTTTCATCCAAAATATTGTGCAAAAAAGGATTTTGTGAAGGACTTCATTTGACGTCCGCCGCCATCGGATAGAACTTTAAAATTATGTTGCGGGTTGCGTTGCAGCCCCTTGAAACTGCAAGCATTTAATTTTTTTTTCTCGTCAGGGTTTTATAACTATTTTCTTTAAATTTTAAGGATTAATCCTTGTTATTTCTTGGGGAATATACCTATTTAAATCTACTACATGCTGGCAAAATTTATCAACGTTCGCTGTTCAAGTTTCTGCATGCGAAAAATGTCTTATACACTAATATGATTATCGTTCATCGTAGTGAAATATCTTCTCGCATCTCTTTCACATACGTATTAATATCTCAGTACACATACTCCATGTATCACGGTCATAAACAAACTTTCACATAAAAGTCATATGATGAAGTGTTTTGAATCTTAAAATCTTGACCGAAAATAACGAAAAACGGGGATGAAACGTGGAGCACTTTATTGGAGTGAGTCTAAAAAGTCTGATATATATATATTTATTACGAATGTTTGCGTTTATATTTTGTTCCTTAGAAAATTGTGGAGGAAATCTATTTTCAGTGGAGTAGGATACAAAATGTACAACAGCCATCTCATCTCTATACTTTGTCTTTCTCCGCGCATTACTATCAATAGTGTTCTGTAATGTCTTTCTTTACCGACCTCAACACATACTCCCAATCTCTGTCGCTAAATCTGAGGAACTTCCTTTCATTCTCCCTTGCCTCGTTGATCCCATGCACGATACTTTCTTTCTCTTGCCTACCCCACTTCCAAACCTGCGGCAACCGAAACTTACCACTGTTTCAAAGATCTACTATTTATTGAAAAATATACTGATACCTGAAACGCTGCAACTTAAGCCATCCGTAATGAAAAGATTCTTTTAATTTTCTGCATCATTGAAACTATGCAACTGGAAATGAATATATTCTCTACCCCCCCCCCCCCCTCCCCCGGCCCAAAATTACCGTGGAAGTATATCATACTTCAGAAGTCATGCGTTCTTTTCTATTACATCATATTTCGGATTCTTTTTTGAGCTAAAATAAATTGAACTCACAATGAAACAATAAAAAATTCAGTAATTAATACCTTCATTTTGATTTTCACTAATCTAATAAGTATATGAATACGATTGAGTTTTTTATATTTACTACGAGATAATATTTTTTCATAAAACAATATTTAACGTTTTTAGACGTAATTTGACGCCTGCCAAAAAAGAGAAGGCTAGGATATGGTTATGCATAATTTCTACCAAATTGAAATTGCAGTTTTTTTTTAAATTGTTTACTTTACAAGAGAACATATTTATATTCTGCAGAACATATATGGTAGAATTTTCAAATAAATTTCACAGATTTGAAATTTTAGACACAATAAAAGCAAGTCAAAGTTACATAAATTACATTAAAATCAATTTCTATGAACAATAATGATGACCATGATAGAAGATTTAAATAAAGTTCATCAAAATTAGCGTACAATAAAGTTAAATAAAACATAAATTAGACCCTATTTTTAAAAATAACAAAGAACCCTCAGATTTAATTTCAAGTATTCACTCTACACTGACTATATTAGCGTAATTTATCCTTCTTCATTAGCCTAATTTAACATTCTAATACACACAATTTCTTGATGTTTAAAAAATACAGAATGCATATACATAAACAACAAAGTATCTACCTATTTATTTACATGATATGCTCTAAAACATTTTGATAGGCAAAGATAAGTAGTTCCTTCGCAGGCAGGACAAAAATATGTTGTGTCCTTACGTATTCCCTTGGAAGCGCATTCTTTACACTTTCTCTGGCTAGCCCGTTTCTGTCCGGGCTGTATTGGGATTGTATTAGGGAAGTGCTTTGAAAAATCTACGGTCCTGCGGAGTGGAGAGGGATTGGGAGGAAGTGAGGCTTTGTAAGATGGTAGAAGAAGAGATTTTATCACGGAAAATCTAAAGTCATGCAAGTAATTGAAATTTAAATGATAAGAAATAATACATTTTAAATCACCTCAAATCTATGCTTGCACAACGTCACACTTGCGCAGTCCAAAATCTTCGCACAGTCGCGCAGCGAATACAAAAGCCACACGCTACACGATATGAAGAGGACACTGAACTTCAAACACGGTATGAACAGAATGTGGAGTGAAAGACAACTGAGGCCAGAGAAGCAAGTGTGGGAGGTTTAGGCAAGAGTGGCACCCTACCCCTACCCTAAGGGTACCCCCTCCGATTTACAGTTACAAAGAAGGACAGGGTGCTGAAACTTCGGAGGGTAGAAAATCGGAAAATTGTGAATTTTGGAATTCTTGTAGAAAAATGGAAATACATATTTCGCGACAGGGACGGGGAAAATTTCTTTGCTTTGCCAGTACGGAGCTTTCACTACTCTGGGATCTTCTCAAGTACCTATTTCCCCAACTTGGGTCGGGGCCTAGAGGGGTGTTGAACCTTTTTCTCGACCACCAGGCGGAGATAATCTCCTCACTTTTCTACTTGGGGTGCCCATTACGGCATGCGGTCGCGGTCAAATATTTTTTATGCGTCGGTTTTTCTAAAAACATTGTTGCGACAGGATCGATATTTATTTATACTGAAATGAATCATTTTGGTTTTACAATGCCTTTACAGCTTTTAAACGAAATTCTACCGTTAATATTAAGCTCTCAAGCAACAAAAATCGTATAAATGGTTAAATAAATAATTTCGTCATTGTATTTCGCACTCGGAAATGATTTTTACGAGTATTAACGTAAAAATTATAATAAATTTAAAATGTCCTTATTCAAGATATTGGCATCTTCAGTGCAAAAATCAAAGAATTGGTACTTAGAAATTTTCACCGGGTTAATTCATGAGATGTACGGTCTACGGAACTCTTGTTTTTGGAAATTTATGCACAGATCACATTCATCAAGTACAGATATGTAAATTATGTAACAATTTTGGTATTTCCTCACATTTGTAGCTATTTATAATAACTATGTACAAAAAATTAAAATAATATAATAATTAGAAAAAATTGTTGACGTGTCTCGAAATTTATAATTTTCCTTCGCATAATGAACAAAATATTCAACAAATAAAGACGCAAAATAGGAATATATATGTTCAGAATGATATAAAGTTAATACAAAGGAATATACAATTGTAATTATTCTTAAAATAATGTTGAATGCTCACTTCAAGAGAAAAAAAATCAGAAAAATAAAAATTTTACAGAAAAAAATGTATAATAGTTATCTCAAAACGGCAAAAAGGACTACAAAGACCGGGTGCTATTTGATGGCTGAAAGGCAAGAGGGAGGCACTGAGAGATGGCTCAGCGAAACCCAAGGCCATTGAAAAAGAAGCAGAGCAAGACTTCAATTGACGTCCTCAGTCAGTCAATAGCATGGCGTAGGACGTCAATTGACGTCCTCAGCGTTGAAAGTGTTAAAACGTTTTCGAATGTGGGGTTATGTTCCACAATTATGCTGCATCATGTGAATCAACATTGAAGGATTCATTAATCTTGTGGGAAAAAATTGTTCTGTTGTAATTTATCGATAAAAAATACACCTTTTGGATTATTTAAATTATTATGTTGTATTTGCTGTTATTTATTCAAGAAAAATTTTGCAAGTACATAAACGGTGCTTAGGTACCTTCAGATGTAAAAAAATTTTAATTATCAAGCATATTAAGAGTTAAAGAGTTGATACAATTTTACCTTAAGTATGTATTCTCTATTCACACCCAGGAATGCAAATGAAAATACAATTATTTCTCTCACAAAGTGATTAGTATGAATCACTTGAAGTGATAAATACTAATCAACTTTTAGTGCAATCACTTTTAGCAAAAGCGGTAAGTCATTGATTTTCAATCTTGCTGTTTGTTTCTCCTCTAGGTGTACTGTCACTTCAAGTCACCTGAGACAACCTTGGAGGAATTGGACATGACTAATGGGAACTTCATGATTGATATCATTGCTCTTATTGTGATATTCTTTGTTTTGCGAAGTGCAGCCTATGTGTTCCTCAGGTGGAAACTCATGTCCACACGGTGATGGGTGAGAATGGGCCCGTCAAGATTGTGTCCACTATTTCATTAAAAACTTTTCACTCAAGTTGAAACGACATGGATAGGTGAAACACCTTTGAGTGGGAATTTGTATGTTTATGTACATGTGGTGGATGTATTCTGTGCACAAGACATCTGATCCAGTTGATTTGATGGAACAGTCTCTATGTGTGGGGTCGCCTTTGCAATTTCCGTCGGTGTCAATGAGCCAGCACGTATATGCATGCATGTACACTTGAATGAATGAGTCTGCGCATGGGTGATTGTCCATGTGAACACCTAATTGCAACAAAGCAATGTGAATCATGGGAAGAGGAACTTGAGAGATTACTTGTTTAATTATATTGGAATTTTATTTTTTATAATTGTTTATGTTTCTCCTCCGTAATCTGTTGGATTTTCAATATCACTCTCATTAATTCTTGCCTCGATAAGACTGGTGATGCCACCCACTACTACCCCCTTCTTGCTAAAACTATACATATGTACTTCTGTTGCTTTTCCTGTATTTTTTAAAATTATTTCATAAGAGGTAATCTGCTCAACTTATCCTAGGAGTTCATTGCCAAAGATTGATTTTTTTAAATGGCTGGTTGTTAATACTTTGCACCAAATTATCCCAAGGAATGGTGTCTTCCACTTCAGCTGTGTCAGACATTCTGTATGGTCAACATTAGATGAATACCGTATTTCCAGGCCAAAAAGACTCAAATATGCATTCTAAAATTGGCCTGCGTCTTATGGGCCGAGGATGATGTATGTCTTCATGCATCCTGATTTGCCTTGCTGTCCGAAGTGACCATCTCTCTCTATTTTCCCTGCAGACTGCATTGCAGCAGTGAGCTAAAGATGCACTCTCCATCATTCATTTATTTCTGGGATTCTATGATGATTAATTCTAATATAGTTGTTATTTTTGAAAGTAAACAATGCCAATTTAGATCATTTAGTGCCAATTTCTTCCTGTAAATTGATAATATTAATGGATGCTGATGATATATATTTTTCTTTCTCAAATCTAACTCAAAAAATCACTGTGCCTCGGTGTGCCTCCTATGTAGATATGGGAAAATTACCATAATTTTCATCCGAGATAAATTACCACAGTAAGTTATGGTAATTTTCGAAAATTCCCTTAATTTTCCAGTTTTAAGCATTAAAAGCAAATGTTTCGTTAAATAAGAAAGCCAATAGCAATAGGAAGGGAAAAACGATGATTAAACCATACCTAATACAACATTAATCGATTAGAAATTTTTAAAATTGTAAAAATAACTATGGCAGCAACACGCAATCTGGCTTTCTTTTGTCAAAGTATGAGAAATTTTCAAGAAGAATATTCTAATGCATTATTCTTATTATGTTATAATTTAAGTAAAATATTCCAAAAATGAGTTGCACATGCGTCAATTTATAGTTAAACACGTAGGAAATGTGAACTTGGCTTAAAAGAACATGTTGGGAATTTATCTGTATGAAAAGTTATCTCAAACATTAATACCGTACCCCTTGAAAATTATGGTAATTTTCAAGGGGTACGGTAAATTACGAAAAATAGCGAGGTATTTTTCAGTGTGTCCCATCTCTAGTCCTATGGACCTGGAAAAAGGGTATTCATGGCAAGTTCAACCTCTCCCTTGTATAGCATGCTTCAGGATATCTTGTATGATGTTATTTTAATTTTTTTGGTGCTACCAATTTCCTAGTACATTTTGCTTGAAGAACTACCCCTTTCATTGGTTGGTCGAGTCTTTTCAATAATTGCCAGCTGCCTCACTTAACATTCAAGGATGTTGCTACTTAAGGGTTGCTGGTTTGAGTGCTGTTGCAGCCATTTTTCTTCTTTCTCTCAATTGTTGGTTATGTTCACATGAAATTGTGTGTCATTCTTTGATTAATGACAAGTAAGATAGGCATAAGTAAAGGGTCATTGCAAGTCAAGTAAACCTAGAATCACTCCAATAAGTGCCTTTCTGAAACAGCTTACCTAGTTACTGAGCTACTATTTTGTTGGTGAAGGTGATGAAACTTAGATCCGTTAGCATAGTAATTTGCACTCAATAATACGTAGGATGAACTGCTTGACTCTTATCTGCATGGTTTTGCATTTACTAGTTTTTGGCTGTGCTTAAGAATGATGAAGGTGACCAGAGTGTAGTTGCCTTCTATCAATTGTTTAACCCTTGTGGGGGTAGCCCTGGATTAATTATGTACTTCAAAGAAATCTGTTATGGAAGCTGGAATGTTTGACGAAGGGCTCCAGATAAACTACATTTGGGAGTTATACGACAATTGTGGAGGGATGTGAGGAGGGCATGTGGTAATTCAAAACCTGATGGGAATGTCAATGTGGATTATTGAACATTCTGACGTATAGAGAGTATTTGTAAATAATACCAGTGGTGACAGTTCCAAAACTTTTAATTATAGGAATCATTTTATGAAGTGATGTAAAATTATTTCGCAATGAAAAGATGTCATAGACCAGAGATGTAGTAATTGAAAATTGGTTTTCATAGTTCTCTAATTCCTAAATCTATAAAAAATTTTCTTAAAACCTTTGTCAGCTGTGATCAAACTCAAAGCATTGAGAATAAAATGTGCTATGGTTCCTCTTTTTTAACTGTTGAAGACCCAGTCATGTAAATGCTAAGATAATTAAGTGAAATCCTTGAAGTACATGATCATGTGTTTCCAATTTCAGTGCCTTAGTGATGATTGTCTTGCCAAAACAATTGTAGAAGTCAAATGATGCCCACGTAAGCTAGTGCATGCCCTCCTCCCTGGCCTTGAACATTTAATATAGACTGTGATGAAAAGACCATTGAAGACGGAGAGACATATCCTGATATATTACAGAGATTCAATGTATTTTAATGCTGAACACACTATACTGTGGTAGAATATGGTCTCATATTTTTATGCAAAAGGTTTTCTACTAATTGAATAACATTGATAAATATGTATTTATATAAAAGTTCTTTATTATTTCTCGATCAATGAATTGTTATTTTTACTCGTATTTCTACAAATTTATTCTGAAATGTAATAAAAGTGTTGAACTGAAATTTTTTGATAATGTTCCATAATTTCCTTTTCTAGTTACATACTTACAATTATGTCGTTAATTCCTTACCTCCTCCTTTTCTGAGATAGAGAAGGGCAAATGCTTATGAAGTTATACAATTGATGATTACTTACAAATGTGATAGGTACAAAGTTGTTAATGGTATTAGTTGATAGGATTTCCCCATTAAAGATATTATACCTATATATGATATTCTGATTTTACCGAATCATGGGCAATATTCTGGAAGAAGTGATCTACTATACTTGAGCTCTGTTGACCTAATTCGTAATGCAGTCTTATCATCCAATGCACTTATGGTGCAGCTAGCTTAACCCTTCGGAACGCGCGCCCTGTGAGGTCCCGCAATAAATACGCAGTTTTTAATAATTAAGTAATGTTTACCGCTTCTTTATTCTATGTTTACTGAAATTTCCCATTCCTGAAGAATAAAAAAGTAGTTTTTGCTGAAAAGTGTAAAAAGACCTCTCAGTACATTGCTCGTTCCCAAGTAACTTTTTGATTGTGCGTTCCCGAGGGTTAAACCCTATTCTTGAGTATAGTATAGTATTTTTGGTTTAACGTGCTTTGACGGCTTTGGTCATTTCGCACACACTGTCTGCCACGCGCAGACAGAGGCAACAGCACTCGGACGAATCGGAGGATCACCCCTCCAAACTCGAGCCGAGCCCAGCGATGCTTAACTTCGGTGACTGATCGGGAACCGGTGTTTCCATCGTGACAGGCCGTTGCCCCCTATTCTTGATAAAGCGATAAATGCAGTCCATTATCTCTTCCTAAGCCTATCATTTCATCAAATCACTCTTTCTAAATCAAGCCATCCTTCCTAAGCCTTTCACAGTTGACCCATGCTTTATGAATGATTCACTTAACCATGAGGTCACTGTACGAACTGCACAGTAGGGTGGGTCGAAAAAGGTTTGGAAAAGTGGGTTTTTTTCTAAATCAGTCTGTGGCTAGTGCTTAAAGTTTGGGGTTGGTGGTCCTTAGAGCCCATAAAAAATTCCAACTCAATTGGATTATATCTTCAAGCTGTACTTTTTAGTCAATATTTTAAATTTTTATGAAAAAAATGTAAAAAATTTGCTATCTTTCCTGATGGTTTCTCGATGTTTCCATAGTGATTTAATGGCAAAAAATTACATATATTTTGTTTGTATATTGCTTAATATTAACAATTTAGTGTGTTTGAATTAGGGAAAATGGTTTCTTAGTTCGACAAAATTCGTCAAAAATGCCAAATATGTATACAGAAATGTTACGTATGTTGGGTAGGCAATAACCCGCTATAATAATTCAACCACACCGACTTGAATTTACGAAAGTAACGATAAGGTAAGAGGAAATAAAGTAAACTGCAAGCTCTTATTGAGTAATCGACTACCCAGCACTCACACCACGAGGAGGTGGCTGCAATCGAGTTCCGCCTGCCCACCCACTGGGGGGTGCTATTCGAGTAAATTTTAGTCTGTGTGGTTGAATTATTATAGCAGGTTATTGCCTACCCAACATACGTAACATTTCTGTCTACATATTTGGCATTTTTTGACGAATTTTGGCGAACTAAGAAACCAATTTCCCTGATTCAAACACACTGAATCGTTAATATTACGCAACATATAAGCAATATATGTAATTTTTGCCAATAAATTACTCTGGAAAAATATGAGAACGATATCAAGAAATCATCAGGAAAAATTGCAAATGTTTTACATTTTTTCAGCAAAATGTTGACTAAAAAGCACAGCCTGAAGATATAATCCGATCAAGTTTGAATTTTTATGGGTTATAAGGACCACCAACCACAAACTTTAAGCACTAGCCGCAGACCGATTTCGAAAAAAAAAACTTTTTTGATCCCTCCTACTGCTCAGTGAAGACAATAAGTGCACCAAACAATAAGACATTTTAAATTTCTCAAATGAATTTGAAGTATGAATGGGAAAGCAACAAGCATTGAAATAGACGTTTTCTTATTTTATTAGGCATTTTACTGATCTCATTGGTCAGCTAGGAGTCCCAAAACACCTTGCTGGATTTTCATGGGTAATCTCTGATACTGGCTGCTTTTTGTGATGGGTCATGTTAGGACACACTCTTTTCATGCCTTCTATTCAAAGTAACCTGCTTAAGAGTTACAGTGTAGTATGTAAAAATGTACTAGTACAGTTGAAATTATTCAATTTTTTAGCTTGTACATGTGTTTTGACAGCTGCCTCATTTGTAAGTGATGGAAGAAAGGTGATACATACAGTGGTTAGGCAGTTTTGTGGTGAAATAATTAAGCAGATTTTTGATGAATTAAAAACAGGAATGCCTTAAACCAGTGATGCTCAGCATGAAAATGTTATAAACTCTTGACATTGTTGGTTCTTCTCAAACAATAAAATACTTGACTCATGGGACATAATGAAAAATATCAGTGAATTTCAACTTAAAAGTAAATTCACTGACCCTAATCTCCGTAAAACATATCAATTAGCTCATAAGGAATTCCGAACACTCATAAACAACACCAGGAAATATAAAATGGAACAAACTATTAATAATTCCAGCAATATTATTAAATCTACATGGAATGTCATTAGACATCTTACCACTGCCTCCGCTAGAAATAAAAACTTTTTTTCACTGTGAATCGGCCATCATACCATCTTCACACCACCATTAATGGACTTCACAATTTTGTGTGTTTCCTATCCTCTTTCTTTCACCCTCTGTTTGAACGAAATTATTTATATGTATATATATAAAAATTTATTATATATATATATATATATAATAAAGAAGGAATGATGAGTCCGCTCTGTTCCCTTAGTTTTCTTTTGTGATTGTCCTTTTTGCGTGTTTCTGTGTTTGTTTAGTGTATCACTGTTTTATTTATGCATGTGCATCGTCGCCGAGAGCGATTTTCTACCAAGACATTATATATATATATATATATACTCGAACCCGGAACCTCCCGATTTCGCGCCGAGTGCTCTACCAGTTGAGCTATCAGGACACTTAGATTTACCATGATTTCGGCTGGGGCTTATGAGTCCCGGTCACGGCACATTTTTACCCTCTGATTTCTCGGCTGTACCATCTTCCATATCACCAGTGTCTTCGTCCAATTTTAGTTACATGTTTCCTATCTCTTTCTTTCACCTTCTGTTCATATTATTATATATTTATTCGCCTAAAAGGCGGTGTGTGAGTGAGTGAACGAAATGTATGGCCGAACCGGCTCTTTTCCTCTTCAGTTCATGTTCCTATCTCTGTCCGACTCTCTGTGTGAATGAACTCATCTTTGCTTTCTTCTTGTGTCCATGTCTAATTCTCCTCTCTTGGTGATGGAATAGCTGCCCTTGTGTGCCATCCAGAGGCCACGGCTACGGGCTCAAGCTTGAAGGGGTATTCTTTGTTATAAGCCCCAGCCGAAATCATGGTAAATCTAAGTGTCCTGATAGCTCAACTGGTAGAGCACTCGGCGCGAAATCGGGAGGTTCCAGGTTCGAGTCCCGGTCACGGCACATTTTTACCCTCTGATTTCTCGGCTGTACCATCTTCCATATCACCAGTGTCTTCGTCCAATTTTAGTTACATGTTTCCTATCTCTTTCTTTCACCTTCTGTTCATATTATTATATATTTATTCGCCTAAAAGGCGGTGTGTGAGTGAGTGAACGAAATATATATATATATATATATATATATATATATATATATATATATATATATATATATATATATATATATACGAGTTCGTGGAAAATCACACACGCGATAATTTAAATAAAAATAAACTTTGCCACAGGTGGGGCGGAAATAAATATAGAAACACAAAAAAGAAGAACACTCACACACTATACGTTCTGATATTTCGACAGCCGAAAAGCTGCCTTTCTCACAGAAGGAAGGATACAGAATGATGGATAGGCATGGGACAAGGGGTAGAGTGAGGTAGGAGGAGAGGGAGGAGAAAGGGGTAAGAAAGGGGAGAAGAGGGGGGGGCCGGAGGGGGTCAGAAGAGGAGAGCGGGTTGAGGGGGGGGAGAAGAGGGGAAGAGGCGGGAGAGGGTCGGAGAAGGAGGAAGGGATGTGGGAGGGAGGAAAGGGGAGGGGCGGGAGGGGATAAAAGGAGGAGAAAGGGGCGAGGAGAAGGGGCGGTAGGGGTCAGTGAGCCCGATTTAATCCGGGGGGATTATAGGCAGAATAAAGCCAGATACAAGCCAATTCTAATGTACGTAATTGAAGGGGAGAGGCAGAGGGAGGGAGGGAAGACAATATGCCTGCTCGGAAACATTTGTCAAAACTGACATTGTGGGAGGAAGCATGGACCGGGACGGGGAAGGAGGCATTGGGCGAGGACGGCTTACAACTGGCTCGGTGGCCGGTCAATCTAACACTTAAGGCGTTAGTGGTGAGACCAATGTAATAGGAATCGCAAAGGTTGCAAAGGAGGATGTACACAATGTTGTGGGAAGTGCATGACCGAGAGGGGACGGAAGGAAGTGGGTGGGAGAGGAATTTAGCGGGGAGGGGGTCGGTAATACGAATAGGGCACGTTTTGCATCTCGCGCGATGGCAGGGGTTGGGTGGGGTTTTAGAGCTAATATAGGGTTTAGTCAGCGGTTTGGTGGTTTTTAGGATGCTGGAGAGGTTAGGGGGACGCCTGAAGGTGAGAGAGGGACATTTGGGGAATGTGTTTTTGGTGGTGAGATTATCAGAGAGGAGTGGGAAAAGGTTTTTAATGATTTTTTTGAGGGCATGGACGCCTGGGAAGTAGGTGGTACAGAGGGAGAGGTTGTAATTCTCCTTATTTTGGGTTGGTTTAGGAGGAAAGGGTTTTTTGAGAATTCGTTTATTGAGAAGAGTCTCAGGATATCCTCGTCGGAGAAGGGATTGGTGCAAAGAGGAAAGGAATTTATCAAGGGAATCGGGGTTATTACATATGCGAAAACCTCGTGTAGAAAGAGAGTAGGGGAGGGATCTTTTAGTATGGGAGGGATGGCAGCTGTTATAGTGAAGATATTGCTGCTTATTGGTGGGTTTGATGTGGACTGAGGTGTTGAAATGGTGGTTGGAGAGAGTGATATCTACATCAAGGAAGGTGACATGGGAAGAAGAGAAATGAGAGGTGAAGGAGAGAGAAGAGAAATCGTTGAGAGCGGAAATAAATGAATTAAAAGAATCGACGTCATGGGGCCAGAGAAGGAAAATGTCGTCGATGTATCGAAGCCAGAGTAAGGGTTTCAGGGGTTGTGAGGATAGGAAGGACTCTTCAACACGGCCGAGGAAAAGGTTGGCATAGGAAGGGCTGAATCTACTGCCCATGGCGCAGCCTTTGGTTTGAAGGTAGAAGCGGTCATTAAAGGAGAAGGAGTTATGAGTCAAGATGAAGTGGGACAGGTCAATAAGGAAATCGGAGCTAGGGTTATGAGGAGTAGGGCGAGTATCAAGAAAATGCTTAACGGCGGATAAGCCTTCGGCGTGGGGGATGGAGGTATAGAGGGAGGTGACATCAATGGTGGCCATGATGATGTCGGAATCATTGGGGAGGGGGGTGGAGAGGAGGCGATCCAGGAAATGGTAGGTATCTTTGATGTAGGAAGGCAGGGAATGGACTAGAGGCTGAAGGTAATGGTCGACGAAAGCGGAGATGCGTTCAGTAGGGGAGTGGCAAGAGGAAACTATTGGCCGGCCAGGGTTGTTGGGCTTGTGTATCTTCGGAAGGATATAGAAATGGGGAGTGCGGGGATGAGCGGGAGAAAGTAGAGAAATATCGTTGCTAGTGAGACCTTCCTTGGGACCTTTGTCTTTAAGGAAAGAGATAATCTCCTCGTGGAATTTTGGGTTTGGGTCGTGAGAAACGGGAGCGTAGGAAGAGGGGTCCGAGAGTTGTCTGAGGGCTTCGTTGATGTAGTCTGAAGAGTTAAGTACTACCACAGTAGAGCCTTTGTCAGAAGGTGTGATGACTATGTTGGGATTGTGAGAAAGGTCTTTTAAGGCTTTGATTTCCGACGAGGATAGGTTGGATGCGGGTTTTAAGGAAGTGAGAAAGGATGGATCAGCAATTTTGGAGAGGAGGTTCGTGAAAACTTCTAAGGGATGATTGGAAAGCAAAGGTTTGGGTTCATGTGAAGAGGGCGGTTTGAAAATGGTCAGGGCAGGATGTACAGAATTTTGAGAAGAAGTATCGGGAAGTGGCAGTTGGGAGCGCTGGGATTCCCAAAAGAATTTCCATTTTAATTTTCGGCAAAAATTGAGGGTGTCTGTGAGAAGTTTGACAGGATTAACCTTAGGTGTCGGCGAAAACGAAAGACCTTTGCTCAAAACAGAGATTTCGGAAGGGGTAAGGGAAGAAGAAGAGAGGTTTATGACTTCTTGTTTTGTGGGATCGTAGGCGTCTTCGGCGGGGTGTTCGGGGGGCAGATTCTGTATCCTTCCTTCTGTGAGAAAGGCAGCTTTTCGGCTGTCGAAATATCAGAACGTATAGTGTGTGAGTGTTCTTCTTTTTGTGTTTCTATATTTATTTCCGCCCCACCTGTGGCAAAGTTTATTTTTATTTATATATATATATATATATATATACATACATACACTTTGAAAACACAGGCACACGAAAATTAAAAGGACACTCACAGAATAATTTACGGGATGTTTCGACAGGCAAGCCGTCTTCGTCGGCGACAAGAGACTAACTAGTGGTCTGTTACCTCGGGGGGTGGGGGGGGGAAAGCGGAACAGGAGAAGGGAAGGGGACTGGTGGGGAGTTACTAGCAAGGGGTTGCTATTGGTCAGTGGGCAAAGTTAAGCCCGGGCGATTCAAATGCCCTAAAGAACCAGATGAATGCCATCTCACGAGTCCTCAATTCAATATTAGTTGCTGATTCGGGGAGGGCTTCTAATATGGAGAGAGAGAAACATTTATTGAAGGTCTTACGATGGGAAGTGGTATGTTTAGGAATGGGATCAATGAAGGGAGGACATGTGGTGGAGTGGCGGTGCCCATTCATTCATATTGAAAGCGGGGTAGTACATTCGCCAACATAAACTGCCGGGCAGAAATTGCACGAGAGACGGTAAACGATATTTGTGGAAGTACAGTTGGCTGCTGAGGAAGATTTATTTGAAGAGGGCGTGGCCATTCCGACCATACAACCATTCATTCATTCACTCAAACCGCTCACAGGCGTAAATAATAAATAATTTCGTTCAAACAGAGGGTGAAAGAAAGAGGATAGGAAATACACAATATTGTGAAGCCCAATGGTGGTTTGAAGATGGTATGATGGCCGATTCACAGTGAAAAAAATTATTTATTTATTATTTACGCCTGTGAGCGGTTTGAGTGAATGAATGAATGGTTGTATGGCCGGAATGGCTCATTTCTACTTCTTGGGCTCTGCGTGCCCCGAAACGCCTGTTCTGTATCTTTACCACTGTCTGTGTGCCTGAGTCAAGCTTTCCTTTCCTCTTCTGTGAACGTAATTCCTTCTCTGCCGGTGGGTGAAAACGCCCTGTCGCCATCTCTCGGTGAACTTTACGGGCTACTCTTGGGTGTGTTTGATTCATATAAATCCCCTGCCGATTCCAGTGTTTCTCACAAGACTAGATAGCTTAGTGGTTCAGAACATCCGGCGCGACATCGGAAGGTCTGTGGTTCAATTCCCGGTCTAGTCGAATTTTTTTCACTGTGAATCGGCCATCATACCATCTTCACACCACCATTGGACTTCACAATTTTGTGTATTTCCTATCCTCTTTCTTTCACCCTCTGTTTGAACGAAATTATTTATTATTTACACCTGTGAGCAGTTTGAGTGAATGAATGAAAATATATATATATATATATATATATAATATTTCGATCAAACAGGTGGTTAAAGAAAGAGGGTAGGAAACATATAAAATTGGACAAAACAATGGTGATGTGAAGATAGAGTTGCCACCTTTTGATAAGTGAAATAAGGGACATGCTCTTAAAATTAAGGGACATTTCACAAAAATTAGGGACACTAAAAAATAACTCAAAATTAGTAATATAAGAGGATTTTTACATTCCATATGTACCTGTGTATAGTTTTAATCCTTTTCTCAATATGTATTTTGTTACAGAACAGGGTAAACTCATTTTTTCCATGTATACTTGGAATGTGATTTAGCTGCCTTCAAAACTTCTGCATCTGACTTGATCATGGAATGAAATTCTTTACAAGACATATTCATGTTTGTTGAAATCAAGAGTTCACTTTTGATCAGAGATACTGAACACCTGTTCCTCGCATCAGTCCATTTATTAGACATTAGTGAGAATATGCGCTCAACGAACGCATTTGAACCAGGAACACTAAGAACAAACGACACAAGTTTTTTTAAATTCCACTAGTTCAGCTTCTTTATGTTCATCGAACACTGCCACCTCTCGATTTGATTGTATCGATTAGAATATAATGATCGATACATATCTCGACTTGGCAATTCGAATTTTGAATATTTTGAAACAAGCAAGATATTAGTGGTATTTTACGGGACACTGAATCATAATACGGGACGCGTAATTTTTACCTGAAATACGGGACATCCCGTATAATACGGGACAGGTGGCAACCCTATGTGAAGATGGAATGATGGCCGATTCCAAGTGAAAAAAGTTGTATGGCCGGAATGGCTAATTTCTACTTCTTGGGTTCTGCGTGCCCCGAAACGCCTGTTCTGTATCTTTACCACTGTCTGTGTGCCTGATTCTAACTTTGCTTTCGTCTTCTGTGTACGTAATTTCTTCTCTGCCGGTGAGTGAAAATGCCCAGCGCCACCTCTCGGCCACCACGGCCCAGTGCCACCTCATGAAAATGCCCAGCGCCAACCTCATATATATATCCTGGGTAAGGTGAAATTTTTTCTGTCTGGATTCGACACATTTTCATCTTCCCCACCAAACCCTGTGTTCGCCCTTATATGTGTTTCTATCCCTTTCCATTTCCTATGATTGTATGAATTTATATATATATAACTTCTAGGAGAATCACTCGGGTGATAAATATCCAATATGCCAAGAGGGTGGCCGATAAAAATATAGAAACGGAAAAAAGAACACTCACAAATTAAAACTTACGATATTTCGGTGGAAAGTAGCTTCCACCTTTCTCTAGGTAGAGAGTAAGAATGAGGAAAGGGATAGAGATTGAGGTATGGGAGGGCAAAGAGGGGGAGACGAAGGTGTAGAGGGGAAGGAGGGGGAGAGGAAGGTGTAAGAGGGGAAGGAGGGGAAAGACGAAGAGAGGGGAGAGGGTGGGCGGAGAGGAGAGAGGAAAAAAGGGGAGCAAAAGGAAGAGGAGAGTGGATGAAGCAGGGAGAGATGAGGGGGAGGGAGAAACTAGTGTGATTTATTGAGTCCAGGGGGCGAGAAAGCCTGGTGGATAAGAATGCAAGAAGATTCAAGATCTTTGAGCTGAAGGGGAGAGGAAGAAGGGGAAGGGAAGCAAGTAGACCGACTTTAAAAGTGTTATTGAAAGTGGAGTTGTGGGAGGAGACGTGAATGGCGACAGGGAGAGGGAGGGACAGAGAGGGAGGGGCAATCGTTACAAGACGAGCGGTGCCCATTCATTCTAATATTGAGAGGAGTGGTGGATAAGCCAATATAGAAAGAAGGGCAGTATTGGCAGAGGAGGATGTAGACAATGTTAGGCGTGGTGCAGGAGGGTGTGAGGACAGAAGGGAGGGGAAAAGCAAGGAACTTGTCCGGCAAGGGCTGGGTGATGAGGATGGCGCAAGTTTTACATCGCGGGCGGTTGCAAGGGGTGGGAAGGGATTTAGTGGGTTTGAGTGATTTAGACAAAGGTTTGGTGATATTAAAAATGGCGGATAGATTGGGGGGGCGTCTGAAGCTGAGAGAGGGACATTAGGGGAATATTTTGGAAGTGGTTAGGTTGTCTGACAGGATAGGGTAGAGGTTTTTAATAATACGTCTAATAGAGTCCACACCTGGGAAGTAGGTGGTACAGAGGGAGATATTGTGTTGAGAAATGCTATTAGTGGGAGGCAGTTTGGGGGACTGTGGTTTTTTGAGGATTTTATTATTGAGAAGGTGCTCTGGATAGCCTCTGCGAAGAAGAGATTGATGGAGGTTAGTGAGGAATTTATCAAGGGAGTCAGGGTTGTTGCAGATTCGGTGGCCACGAATAGAAAGGGAGTAGGGGAAGGAACGTTTAGTATGGGAGGGGTGGCAGCTGTTGTAATGGAGGTATTGTTGTTGATTGGTGGCTTGATATATATATTTCGTTCACTCACTCACACACCGCCTTTAGGCGAATAAATATATAATAATTTGAACAGAAGGTGAAAGAAAGAGATAGGAAAGATGTAACTAAAATTGGACGAAGACACTGGTGATGTGGAAGTGGTAAAAATGTGCCGTGGCCGGGACTCGAGCCCGGAACCTCCCGATTTCGCGCCGGGTGCTCTACCAGTTGAGCAGTTGAGTATATATGTATATATATATATATATATATATATATATATATATATATATATATATATATATATATATACTATATATATATATGTATACACTATATTACAATACATGTATATATATATATATATATATGCATAAATAAAACAGTGATACACTAAACAAACACAGAAACACGCAAAAAGGACACTCACAAAAGAAAAATTGTACGTTTCGGCGTCAGGACGCCATCGTCAGCGGTAGAGGAATGATGAGTCCGCTCTGTTCCCTTGGGAAGGAAAGGGCAGAGAGGAAGGAAGGGGGGTAAGTGCGAATGGATAGTGGTGGGGAGAGAGAGGTGGCTATTGGGCTTTTAATTCAATGGGCTAGGTTTAGCCCGGGCTTTTCGAATGCTCTTGTCACCCAAATATGGGCGTATTCACGAATTTTCACGTCAACATTACCGGCGGATTGAGGAAGGGCTTCTATGATCTCTAGGGAGAAACAATCGTCAAAATTTTGAGAGTGGGAGGCGGTATGTTTGGGAATGGGATCAAGAAAAGGTGGAGTTTTGGTGGCATGGCGGTGATTGTTCATACGGATATTGAGGGGGGTGGTACATTTTCCCACATAGAAGGCAGGGCAGAAATTGCAGGAAAGGCGGTAGATGATGTTGCTGGTGGTACAATTGGCCGTAGAGGAAGATCTTTTGAGGGAGGGGGTGGCGGAGGGGCGGAGGAGAGAGCAGCATTTGCACCTCGGGCGTCCGCATGTTGAGGAAAGTGGCGGAGGGGGGGCGGTGGGTTGCAGGGAGGGTCTAGTGGATTTTAAAATGTCCCACAGATTTGAGGGACGCTTATAGGAAACTTTGGGACATGAAGGTAGGAGGAGGGAAGTAGAGGTATTGTTTTTTAAGATTGGATACAGGTCTTTCAATATGTTTTTGATCCTGTGTGCACCAGGGAAGAATGTGGTGACAAGGTTAATTTGGTCAGGTTGGTGGGTCTTGGTCCGAGGGGTATATTTTGCAGTAGGAGACAGGATTTTATTTAAAAGCAACTTCTCTGGGTACTCTCGTTCTCTGAGGGAGTGATGGAGAGTTTCGATATATTCTTTTAGAGAGGGGGCATTGCTGCAGATCCGGTGGCCGCGGATAGAAAGGGAATAAGGGATTGAGCGTTTGGTGTGAGAAGGATGACAGCTGTTAAAATGGAGGTATTGGTAGTGGTTAGTGGGTTTTTTGTGGACGGAGGTGATGAATTTACTGTCCTTAATTTGGATATTAATATCCAGGAACGTAATTAAGGAGTCAGAAATGGAAGATGTGAAGGAAACTGAGAATGAAGAGTTCAGTGTGGAAATGAAAGAAGATAAAGAATCACGGCCGTGAGGCCAGAGGACGAATATGTCGTCAATGTAGTGGGCCCAGAAGAGAGGTTTATGTGTTTGATTTTTTAAGAAAGTGGTTTCGAGATGGCCCATGAACAGGTTGGCATAAGATGGTGCCATGCGAGTACCCATGGCAGCGCCTTTAGTTTGAAGAAAAATTTGATTATTAAAGGAGAAAGCATTTTTTGTTAAAACCATTTCGGCTAGGCGGATGATGAAATTTGTGGAGGGAAAGTGTGGTTTTGGGCGTTGGGATAAATAAAACTTTAATGAATTTATGCCTTCATTGTGAGGGATGGACGTATAAAGGGAGGTAACGTCTATAGTGGCCATGAGTAAAGTAGCATTAGGGGGGATAGAGACGGCGTGGAGAAGGTCGAGGAAGTGGTAAGAATCTTTGATGAAGGAGGGAAGAGATATGACTAGGGGTTTGAGGTAATGGTCAACAAGTGCTGATATGCGCTCAGTGGGGGAATTGATGCTGGAGACTATTGGGCGACCGGGATTGTTGATTTTGTGCACTTTCGGGAGCATGTAAAAATGCGGAGTTTTGAAATGAAGGGGTGATAGTATGGCGATGTCAGAGGGGGATAGGCCTTCACTTGGGCCGAATTCCTGGAGGAATTTGCGTGTTTCTGTGTTTGTTTAGTGTATCACTGTTTTATTTATGCATGTGCATCGTCGCCGAGAGCGATTTTCTACCAAGACATTATATATATATATATGCATTGTAAAAATACTACTGGAGAAATAAATTTCATTTCATTTCACTACAACTGCCTCCTTTGAGCTCATTAACGAAATATTTCTTGGCCTAAATGACAAACTTCTCACCCTTGGTATTTTCTTTGACTTAAGCAAGGCATTTGACTTCATTGACCACAGCATTCTAAAATATAAGCTCAATGCTCTTGGCATCTCTGGTTTGCCCCTTAACACATTCAGCGCGGAGCACGTCTATTGAAGTGGTCCTTTAACTTTAGGCCATTTAAAAAATGGGTTCCGTTTCTAGCGTCCCCCTTAAATTCGCGATCCACATTGAATGTGTTAAATGGATCATGTCGTATCTTAGTGAAAGGTAGCAAGTTGTCTGCTACTTCAGTAGCTATTCGACTATTAAATCCAGTCCAATGAAACTCTCCTGTGGGGTACCTCAAGGGTCACTCCTTGGTCCGCTCCTATTCCTATTGTTCATCAATGACCTTCCGAACCACCTATCCCATAGCAAATTAATTCTCTATGCAGACGATACATCTGCCATCATCACTGCCGACAGTCCCTAAAATCTAATTCATCTCAGCAATGTGACTGTCAATGAAATGCAACAATGGTGCAGCAATAATAACCTCATGCTCAATGAAGAAAAACTGTCTTTCTGCAATTTCTGCATATGAGATCTAATAAGGTAGATCTCTTTCCCAGCAATAATAAAAATCTACACGGGAATAACATAAATACCACTAAGTTCTTAGGGCTTATCATCTCCGATACCCTAGATTGGTCACATCAAATTCAAGCCATAATCAGCAAAATATCTGTAGGCACCTATATGATTAGGAAGTTAGCACCTGTTGTGTCTCTTGATACTTGGAAAAAGTTGAATTTTGATAAAATCCATTCTCATTTATCCTATGGCATTTTGTTCTGGGGAAATTCAACTGCCTCAAGAAGAGCTTTTTCCACTCAAAAGCAAGCCATCAAGTCAATGCTTCAAGTCTCTATGTGAACCCCGGGCAAACCTCTTTTTTAAAATGCAAAAATCCTCACACTGCCTTCTTTATATAATTTGGTCTGTGCTTGCTTTATACACTCCAATCTGGACAAATTTCCTGCCAATGCTTCTTACCACAATTACTCCACCCGCTCCAGAAATAACACACACAGCAGTACTCGAGTTCTCTCTGCCTGAAAGGTCCCTACCACTCGGCCTCTACAATTTTCAATAATATCCCAGACGAAATTAAAGCTATCTCTTCACCTGCCTTGTTTAAATTAAGGGTAAAAAATCTCCTATAAAAAAGGTGCTATCATTGTGTCACGGAATACCTTGAAGACTCTCTGATAAACATATGATATCGTAATACTTATTGTATGAATTTCCTTTTTCTGTATTCTTGCTGTACGTATACATGGTGTACGTAACTCTTAATGTTAAATTGTATATTTATATTTCATTTTATATATGCAAACCTTGACATAGCCATTCATTGTATTTTGCCAACGGTGAAAAATAAATATTATTATTTCAGCATTTCACTGCCAACTTACAATAATTGTATATATGTAGTTCCAACAACTTCCATTGAGAATTGCTCTTTTGTGACATGGAGACCCCATTAAGAGTCATATATGTATATGTTTCTAAGGGAAGCTCTGCATTTTTGCAACATGGATGCTTCAGAGATGTTTCCACAACCTTTCTGAGAGTTGGTTAAGCATTGGCGTACTTAATGATGAATTTCACAATGCAAATGGTCATTTTGAACAGATTTATTTCTTAAAGGCCCTTCTGTTAAAGCAAAAGAGACTTCTTGATTTTTGATTCTTTCTCACTCTGTAATTAGTGAATAGCATGTCGTATTTTATGGATAATGGGAGAGTAAGGAAATAAATTGAAGATTTTTATATCCCCATGTTGCCTTCATCCTAATGCTCAAACTTCCTTCAATATGTTCAATCCAATTTGTATTCTTTGTTGTATAACTAAGTTATTAACCTTCATCTTGCATAAATCAATTTCTTCTCTCAGATTATTGGGCATTTGACCTTTTCTTGGATGACTTTTCTGATAGTTAAGCAGTTTGCTCACAGAACCAGTACTCCCAGCTCTATGCAGTGTGTCTACACCTCGGCAGTAATCCTCTTTATATTTCCCCATTGCTCCACTACTATTTCCCTCCATTGATTGCCAGTTCCCTCCACACAAAGTTGGCTCATCTTTCGTGTTTTCACTTAGATTTTTGTGCTTGACCACTCTCTCATCCTCTATTTTCAGTCTTTGGATTCCCACTTTAATCCTGCTGTCTAAGTTCAGTGTGTCTTTGAATGTCTTGACCCAGTCGCCACTATCGCTTTCTCCCTTGGCCTTCTCGTGACCTGGTAACTCAGAGAATGCTGACTTGGACACCGGTGCCTTCGCCCTCTGCATCCATGAAAGTGTCTCACTCAGCAGGTCATCTGCCTTCCTTTGCGCCTCCCCTGCTTGCAACCAAGGTCCACTCAGCTTCCCAATGGCACCAATCACCTCTCTCCATAGGCTCTCCCTATCCTCAGCTTGCAATTGAAGTCTCTCCTGATGCATTTCCATCACCCTCTCACTCATCTTCTGCAATTTTTTAGCTTCCACAAGGCCCAACAAGCCACTCTTCTCCAGCAGTCTGTGTCAAACAAATGAATTATATAAGTATTTTATTCAGGAGAGAGGATACTTTTTGAAAAGGCTAATATAAATTCACCAAAACACAGAAGAATTTCGCAAAGGAGCTAAGCAGGTTGTGGGGGGGGAGGCCATTAGTTTTTATTGCATTGTCCTGATGGGAAAAACAGTACTCTGTGCACAGCAGCTCACTGAGGGAGGCATAAGACATCCACCTTGGTTATCTATCTCGATTACAAAAATTCTATGGCACCTATGTTGATTGACTTTGGATGGGGTTCCCTTAGGGACTTGAATTTATAGGCCCATTGTACTATCTATCTTAATACACATTTTTCCACAGGCCTAAGGTCTCAACAAAGGCCACGATGTTCCCAAAGGGCAAATCCCTCATGTCCCTGGTTTAGTTGGGAGTGCCCAGGTACCGATTCTGAGTCCAATCGGTTGCTAGGCATTCTCACAATAGATGGGCTGTGGTTTCCTCATCCCCTTAACACCATCTGCAACTTAGTGTATCTTCAATTCCCACAGGGTGGAGGTGCTTCTTCACTTGATAGTAGCTGGTGAACAGCCATAGCATTGTTATCTATTTGTTTGTCTAATTATAGAAGCTTTCTTTCATAGCTAGAATTGGGTCTCTCAATAAATCCTGGCTTTCCTTAGCCCTTGGGGCTGATTGCTATACCTTAAGGTGTTGGGCTGTTGCTCACCCTTAGATTTCAGACTTACATACAGCAGGTGATATTGGTACTTTTGGCACTGGGCCAACAGCATTACAGTGAGCTCTGCTTTTTGCTGGCTTGTCTGCCTTTTCACTTCCAGTAATAGCTTCATGCCCAGGTGCCCAGAAGAGTTCGACTTTGTTCTGTTGAGCTAATCATCAAGCTTTTCCTGGCACAACAGCAACAGTCTTGATTGGCAACATTGAGAGTTTAGAGCTTTCAGTTTTTATTATTAATAGCCCCACAGATCTACTAAAGTATATTTAGGGCAAGTCAAGTAAGTACTTACATGGGTGTACAATTGGCATAAAATATTAAACAGCAACAATACAATACTTACAAGATAAATCCTAATAATTTTAAGCATCTAACATCTGAAATTCAATATTCTGTTCCATAATACTTACATCGATCTTACAAAACACATTGTTACACCAACTTCCAATGTCATATTCATGTCTATATTCTTTAACAAAAGCAATTGCAAGGTTGCTGTTAGAAATCCATGTACTTCATAAAAGCACTCCCTCATCAACAATGAATGCACTTTATTCTTAAATTGGTTTAAGTTATTTAGGCATTTTATATTCTCCAGAAGTTTGTTATAAAATTTCAAGGCCATTTTGTATGGGCCCTCAAGATGTACATTGATGCGACACGGTGGCATATATATATTGGTTTTATGCCTTGTGTCATATTTGTGTACATCACAGTTTCTCAAAATAGATGCATATGTTTGGCTGCTGGACTATCCATGCATATTTGTATACAGCCTAAGGTCTCTATCTCTTACATAGTGTGTTGACATGATAAGATGGCATACTGATATACCATCACTTATAATTTCCCAGTGGGATAGATTACCTGGTTTCAGGTACCTTGCTTAAGCTTCTGCCTTGTCCTCAATCTTGGAGCCACGTGTATATCATGCCTAGGCATCATGATATACCTACTGTATTTCCAGGCCCATAAGACACCCATTTTCTCCTTACATACAAATGTATTTTAAATTTAGCCTGCGTCTCATGGGCCGAGGGTAAAGATGTCTTTGTGAATCCGATTTTGCCTTCCAAAGTGATCATCTCTCTAATTTCACCGCGCACTGCATTGCGGGAGTGAGCTAAAGATGCACTCTCCATCATTCATTTTTTTATGGGATTCTACAATGATTAACTTTAATATTGTTGCTATTTTTGGAAGTTTTAACAATACCAATTTTTTCCTATAAATTGTTAACATTAATGGACATAATTATTTTTTTATTCTTCCGAAATGCATTCCAAAATATCACCATACCTCTGTTGGGCTGTTGTGTCCTATGGGCTGGGAAATAGGGTATTTCTCCACGGCCCCATTGTCATTTGTGATGGGTAATGAGTTTGGAAGGAGTGGGCATTTGAGTTGAAATTAGTAATCATTTAATCTTATTCCATCTCCGTTATGGGATGCGATTTTACTCCCTGACCTCTTTCCAGAGTTTTCTCTAACCGGAGATTACCTTTGCAAGACCACTGGCCTGTATGCTCTTGGCACTATCTACTGTCCTGACCTGATCCTTTTTTTTCACATCAAGTGGTGATAGATTTACTTAGGTTTCTAGTCCCAGTGTCACATTCCAGGGGTATATCTACATACTACCCTGCGATTTGCCACTGAGGCACGTGGCAGGGTGTTAGGACACATGAGAGGTATCAGTTCCAAAGGCCTTCAATAATCTTTTCCTTTCTTCAATTGACCAATCTTTTCTTAGCGACAGGGAGCACATTCTAAGATCACCCTTGTCACCATAAGCTGAAGGAGATGTAAACCAGATCTGACCAGATATAAACACGGCCAGCTTGGGGTGAAAGTGCTCACTTCTTTTGATGCTCAAGGTGGCTATAGAGTAGGTGCTTCCCAACCATGCACTGACAATCATGCATTCCTATATAGCATTGATAAGAAACAACCAAGGAAGATAAATTAAAAATCCCAGCGTCACAGGATGGAAATGTTACCTGCAGCAAATGATCAAAAATTTTCCATAGCAACATGCATAATCACGCCTGAGCCGAATAAATTAAAAAGCACTGGTTTTTGCCTACATAGCAGAGTATCATTCTAAAGACAAGAATTCATGACTTAAAAAATTCAGGAGTTCATTGCTGACAGTGCAGCTGTAATAGGCTTTCAAACTTTGCGTGCCTCAATAGGCTGGCCAGGCACCGAGTGGTTTTTTTTCGTGTCCGTATGGGTATGATAGACATTCAGAAAATATTCAACTGTACTTTTAAACTGTATGATTCATTTTTACGATAATGCTACAGTGTCTGTACTTCTACGTAGTCCACTTCTAATGGATTCAGATACTAACGGCCACACCGGAGCCATCGACTTGGGAAATGGGACGGGAGAGAAGGGGGGGGATCTAGAGAGAGATTGTCTTAGAACCGGCAACACTGATATCCATAAGTGCTGTGATAAAGTGAAAATAATGTGGTATGCACTATAGGCGAATAATCTGTGGGACTTACGAGTAGTAAAGATAATTAAGGTTTTACGCTGCTGATAAGTGGAAACATCGATCCCAAAAAAGTCACATTATTTAGTATTCGACTATAAGTCAAAGGTAAGTTTTCATCCACTGAAAAAGGAAGAAAGTCATCAACTTATACTCAAGTGAAAATGGGATATTCATGGCATGTAATGCTAAATATGGGCAGGGGAACAAAAGTGGATACAAAGTAAGTAAATCAGTCAGAAATTAACTGACCTTATTAGGTATAACTCTTGATCTTCAAAGTTATTTTTCTTCTCTGTAGCCTTCCCTATTATAACTGCAGCCATAGTATTCAGTATTCCATTTGTAATTGCAACCTCAGGATCATCAGTTGGGCCATCTACTGGATAGCAAGAAAGAGAGATGTTCGTTTCTTCTGAATAACCCATGATCATTGACAATCGCCCTAGCATTAATCCTGATTTAAGTAGCTACTGTTCCAGCAGACAATCCATCTGGGTTCAAAAACATTTTTGCGATGAAAGACTTCCAAGGTTTACCATTTTTGAAAGCAGTTGAGATACCCAAGTTTGAGATGCTCTTTCTCCTTTAAACGAGGAAACAGAATATGCAATATTCCACAGAGGAAGAATCATTCGCCTTGACCAAGATTGGAGCCGGGTTGAGGAAACAGAATTCATGAACTATAAATGCACCTGAAAGCCTTTTCATTTCTAAATTTATTGATTTTGGTACGTTCAAAACTCTTTGTTGCCCTAGCTATACTTTAAAAAAAATTTATTTGAGAAAAGTCACAGTTCTTTGGCACATCAAAACTGATTGCCCATGCTTGGGCCCTTGGTATCACGCTACTTTTCACCCCATTAACTTGCAATTTTTAAGTGAGAGAGCCATATTTGTTCCTAATAGTTTCCTTAACCCTTAAGTAGGCGCACAAGGGTCTGTAAGACCCCCACGCATTTATTATTGCTTATAGTTTTTTATCTGTATGATAAAATGTTTTCATATCTTCAGTACCTATCAGAAACTTGGGGTACCCCCCCTCCTCCGTGGGGTGTGACGAGTGAGATGTATAGGGACTAGTGTTTTTCCTGGTGGTTAATTTTTAGCAGGGTACGGCAATGACAGTGCCTTTTTTAAAAAGTTTATAGTATACTATTTTTAGTCACCATTATGATGGGCACGAAGTTCTTCTTGTATGCAAGTGATGAGTGTCGTGTGTAGTCTGTTTTATTTTTGTGTGGATAAACTGCAATGACAGTGATTTAATATATATGTTTTTCAATTGTCAATCTTTTCACCATTCTTACAATGGACAGGAGGTACATATTATGTGCAATTGACGAGTGTGGTATATATAGTGAAAATTTGTTTTTATTAATATTAGGCCATATAAACTCTAGATAACTTTGGTTGGTTAGTGAGAAGAATTAGTTTTTACTTGTTTGTGTGATTTTTAGTATGACACTGTAAGGACGGTGATTTAACATGTGTGTTTTTCAAATTTTCATATTGGCATCATTCTCCTGATGGACAGGAGGTACACATTGTGTGAAATTGACGAGTGTGGTTTATTTAGTTAATAGTAGATTATATTATCAGTAGGCCATTAACTCTAGATAATTTTGTTGGTTAGGGAGAAGAATTAGTTTTTACTTGTTTGTGTAAAGTTTTAGTCGGACACCTTAATGACGGTGATTTTTTAAAAATGTGTGTGTATTATATATTTTCTGTGAGAGATAATTAGATCTTTCCTCTTTAAGAGGTTGGTCACGGCGGTTTTTAAAGCGCTTGGTCCCCAAATCCTCCTACACCATGCACCTCTTCTCACCCCCTCCATCCCCCCCCCCTTGCACCTCCCCCATACACCCCTAAAAGCCCCCTCTAAACACTCCACCCCTCTCCTTTCCCCCAGCCATCGGAGTCGCCTAGCAGTCTTCTGAGAAACCCATAGCCTCTTTGGTACTCATATTTAAACTTAACGGAAATCCTCTCCCCTCCCCCATCCCCACCCACCCCCTCTCCTTTCCTCAACATAAGCCCAGGCTATATATTCCCACGCAACCTACCGCTAAATGCACATGAGTATGCCACAGTGTGGTTATTTTTCAAAATATTTATTGTATATTTACACTAAAATTTGTCATTTGCATATGAATTCATGTAATATCAGCCTGGAATTGTAAATAAAATATATTTTGCTTCCATAATAGTCATGAGATTAAATAAAAGTATTAGAGATATCAAAAAAAAACTTTAGGTCAAACTAAAATACCACGTCTTTTATCATAACTTATGTGGGTCAAAATAAAAAAATTGTTCTCATTTACATATTATATTAAGAAACTAATTTTTTGAGTAAAAAGAAAAGCATTGTTTTAAAATGTCATGGCAACCAAGTTATTAGATCTCCACAAAATGATATGCACAAATGGGGACATTTTCGGCAATAATGATTTTTAAGGTAAAATTTATCAATGTTGCTGTATTAATAATAATTATATTTGAAAACGATACTCATCAAGAATATTAGGATGAAATAACTTCAGAATGCACATTAACTCATTGGTTAATAAATTTAAATTTTGAGGGCCAGCCAGACCCCCACGTGCCTACTCGTGTGATAAAAACTGAGCATGCCCACTTAAGGGTTAAAACGATTTCTTTCGTGTTACAAATTTGCACAAGTTGTAGTAAAACTGCAGAACTCTGCTAATGGTGAAGGGAATGGCTTGATTGAAACTTGAGTAAGACTGATGTGTACGCTCCACAATGCCCGTGGTTATTACTTTCGTCAAGTACATAAAAGTTACAAAAATAAAAGTTTTACAAAATATTCACACAAAAAAAAATCTACACCAAAATTTTATTACAAAAAGAGAAGAAAAAATATTTTGTTTACTTTGCTATGAGTTTTCATCTCTCGCTATATACTCTTGAATGCTGTAAAAGGCATTTTTTACAAAAAATCTTTAAAATATTTTTGAACTTATTTTTAGGCTTTGCATTGCTTTTACTTCTGAAGGAAGTTTATGAAATAACATTTTCCCAGAAAATTCAGGGTTTTTTTGAAGCATTGATATCCTAGGATATTTTGAGTATTACATTTTCACATAATTATTTGTCCTTTAAAGGACGTTGTTTTGTATTCTTACATCGCTCAAGTTGAGATAAGTTGGCTATAAGGAATATGGAAGATATCCTAAACCCGCTTTAAAGCCACCCTATATTATATAGCCCTTGTGCCGGCTGGGCTGCAATGATCACTGAAAATATTGAATTTTCCTCTTACTTGAGTATAAGCCGAAACATTTCTTCCTTTTTAAGGTCAACGGAAGACCTAATGTTAACTTATACTCCAGTCACTGATTATATTGCCCTTTTGGAGTCAATTTACTGGGTATCGCAGCTGTGGAAAACTATTTGTATCTCTATTACTGGTAAGCCACTGAGAATATTCGCTGACAAATTCGATAGATTAACATTCCAAGTTTTGTATTATAACCTAGGTCATATAGCTATGCTGACTTATGCACTTGTTATCCAGAAGGCCCTGGCTCACCCATACAATTTACTTATTTTAAAATATCAACCACAAATACTGGTTCAGGAAATAACTTTGGATGATATGGTAATGTTGTTATCTGATGGCCCCTTGATAAATCATCCACACTACAGGCTTGTCTGGATTAATGAGGGGCTACTGTGCTTACTCTATGTTCTGTCCTCACCATGGTACTTTCCTAGCTGGAAAACCTGATTCGACCCTCAAAGAGGCTAACTAAGAATAGCTTAGACCAATTATAACGGCATGGCCTATTGGAGGAGATGGAAATTATGTTGGCATATTTACCTTTTTCTATTTCTTTCTCTGAGTCATCACCAACCGAAGTTGAACTGCTTGCTTCCCTTTGCTGGGTCCTAGCCAATTGACCCATCGCTAAGAGGCGAGTCCTTTGTACCCTTACTGGTTGGAAAGACACATCAGTTTCTAGTAGAGCATTCTTGAGGCCTTCATCATTAATCCACTCTTTTCCATGCCCTTTCAAGGCACGTTCATCATTGGTCATTTTATAATGATCATTCTGTTCATTGCTGTCAACATAAAAAGCTCGTCCTTGTGATCCTCCAGCATGTTGGTCATTCATTCTCAGGGTTTAGATAGTAGTGCTTTGATCTTCTTCACCTTCAAAATGGACCAGATACTTCAAAGGACCCAACCTGAAAATTCATGTGGTTTAAACATAAAAAACTTTTGCCAAAAAAATGAACTGATATTGGGACACACAGGTGACTTGTGTTGTAGACAGTGTCAGCCCAAACTATTTTATGATTGGGGCAAAATATTATTTGACCACCTCTAAAAAACAATTTATTGTGATTTCTAAAATCGCTAGTTAGTTTGAGGGATGCTCTGGGGATTCAGATCTCCCAACACCCGCAATGCAAAATGTTGGTGACTAGATTACTCATAGGTAGATAAAAAATAATGATTTTATTTCATACTCAAGTAATGTTTTGGTGAACAGAACTCTAAGCACAAATCATCAAAGTGAAAAGAAACTAGGGAATGGGTTAATTATTCGTTCACGTGATTCAATGAGGGATGAAACATCGCTAAGAACTGGACATGCGAATTGCCGTTATTGAAAGCAGAAGCATTTCCTGGGAGGGAGGTAAATCGTCGTCCTCGTAAACTTAAGGATTGATATAGATAACCGTTAATGGCAGTACTATTTTCTTCAGTATCATTCTCCACAACCTCCACATTATTACTCTACCTGACAAAAAAATCTTGCTCTTTAGAACTGAAAGCTTATCATGAACCGATGGTGATATGGAA
Source organism: Pyrrhosoma nymphula (assembly GCA_963573305.1). Classification (NCBI taxonomy): domain Eukaryota; kingdom Metazoa; phylum Arthropoda; class Insecta; order Odonata; family Coenagrionidae; genus Pyrrhosoma; species Pyrrhosoma nymphula. The sequence continues at coordinate 5,521,771 of OY754331.1, read as the reverse complement.
AATATGCAGAATCAAGCCCCATTCATCGTCAGTCAAATAGTACAGTAGAGCGTCTAATATCCGTCAGTCGGTTATCAATCCTGTAGATTCTCCGTGCATCACCCTGCAACAGCCCCTCCTCTACTCTCTCTTTTCATCCCCTCCCTCCCCTACTCTTCCTTTCCGTCCTCCTCAGTGTTCAATCACGCAGATGAGTGTTGAATTACCCTGAGCCGCCTGAATCTGCTCTCTGCTGAGCTCTGTGTTTGCCCGTCTTTGGCTTCCATGGGCATTTTATTTTTGCTGTTTACTTAAGTAGGTAAAACAACTGGTTGAAAATGTCCAATTATTCAAAAAATAGAAAGCACATCGTATTAGACATTTTGGAGAAGCTGAAGATTATTGAAAGGGCATCCAAGGGAGATCTAGTGACTTTCTCAAGCCAAACATTCCCAAAACAATTGTACACAAATTGGTGACCAATAAATTAGACATGAGGAAGGTGTGTGTCAAGCTGGTTCTCAAGCTGTTGATGGACAATCAAAAGAATCACCGGGTGACTGTCACGACTGAACTTCTGAAACGCGTGGAAATTGAACCTAATTTTTTGGAACGCTGCCCCAACCCCCGCCAGTCCTCCACTCCAGTCCAGGCTCCGACTGACTTCTTTCTCTTCCTGAGGATCAAGACTGTCCTGAAAGGAATCCGTTTTGGGTCGATTGAAGCCATCCAAGACGCCGTGACAAGGGCTCATGCCGAGGTCCCTGTTGAAGCGTTCCATGACGCGTGCTGTGCGTGGCAGAGTCGCTGGAAAAAGTGTGTGGCTGCCCAAGGGAACTATTTCAAAGAATATTAAATGTTTGTAACAATATCTTCAATACATATATTGATTTAAAAAATTGCATTACTTTCCGGACACACCTTGTATGCATTTTTTCTTTTTTGTCTCTCCCTTCTCCCCTCTCCTTGCCCTCCAAAATACCTTTTTTTTCATCCCTCACAGTCTCCCATAACATCCCACTACCACTCACCTATAGTTCTGAGTTGTAATGGAAGTATTTAACATTACAAAGCACCTTTAAGGAAACAAGCACATGAGTTACCTTCTTTTGAATAATAGCAAAAAACTTGGGATCAGCCAACTTTATGAACAATATTGTTTTGGCAAGTGTAAGAAAATTTAGCTGACCCTTCCAGACCACCCTTCCCCTTCTATTCGTTGAATAAACAAACTGTGGAAAAGAGGATAGTCATCATGTTTTGAATTTCTTAAATCATGCCAGAGTCTAATAAATCATGATTCCATTTTATCACTTTTGCACTCACAGCATTTGGCTCTTTCACTTCCTAAAATCTCATGTAAATTTTTTTTAAATTGCAAACCTATTTTAAATAATTTTTGCGAGAGACATGTCCCACTTAGAGCAGTGAAATTTTTACTGGATGCTGAAAAAAATTGCAGTTATATCAAAATAATGTTTTTAAAAAAATCATGCAATATTTTTCACTCAACAAAAGCAATTTTTATTTTAAAAAGTTTTTATTAGGAAAAAATTATGTACTTCAAAATAATATTATATAATTAAGTCAACATTTATCAATAATTAGCCCATATATTTTACAAATTGTTGCAACTACAAAAAAATGAAATTTATCATAAGCATGCATCCATAAAATTCATAAGATGTAATCCTTATACGAAACTATACATTTCATCACTCAAAATGTGGAGAGATAGAGAGAGAGAGTGGGGGAGGTGGAGGGAAGAGAATCGCAATAAGGCGGAGAGAGGGGGAGGGTGAAAGTGAAGAGGGGAGTAATGGTGATGGAGAGGTGGTAAATAAATAATAATAGTGACCACTTTATTTTCATCGAAATTAATACTACACAGTCCTTTCTTACTTTTAACTCATTTACGCATATATTAACACCCATTCCCTGAGGGAAGAAAAACGCACCCAGGCAGGAATTGATCCCGCAACCTTCTGGTTAGCAGACGAGGACGTTACCCTGCCGCTTCCGAGGCCAGCAATGGGATAAGGTGAAATCGAAAGAGGTGGTTGGAGAAACTAGGGAAGGAGTATTCAAACAGTTTTGGGCATAGGTCACCATTATACATTCAACACCAAGTCTGCTCTTAGTGGCAGTTTTTTTTTCTCAAGGTAATTTTTGACAGAAGGGTAGAACTCCGATAACACCCAGTACTTGAAAACTTGGCGTGTCATCCAAGCTTTTTACAATGCCATAAGAAACCCAGGTTAGACTTGTCAACTTTTTTCTTTAAGGTCCCAGGATTTTCTGTGCGATAGATGTGCATAGGCTTCAGTTTAAAGTCGCCTGCACACCTAGTTCCTAACAATTTTACAAAGGCATTTTTTCAATAAATGACCCATTTTATTTACTTTAAACACTTGCTCTGGGCAATAACCTTTGTTTTCAATAACTACATCAAATTGCATTAAATATTTTTCTGCAAGTTCTCTATCTTTGCCAGCATATTTTCTGTGCCTTATAACACTTTTGATGCCCGTCCCCTGAAACGATCGAAGTTTTTGTAGCATGCAGAACTTGTGGAAGCTGCCTTGGATATTAAATCGTCAACAGTCTGCTTGACTTTCTCAAATATATACTGCCCAGGAACAGTGCAGCCTTTCAACTCCTTCTCTCTGATCCACAAGCACACCCACATAGCAAGGCAAGCTGGAATCCACCTTGCGAAATCCAGTGTGCAAGCCAAAATCCAGCTGGATCAATCCAGTGGGTTAAAGCTGGAATCCAGCCTAAATCCAGCCGGTCTCTTTACACGATTTCAACTGGATTCTGGCTGTTTGAAAGCCTGAATTCACACTTGATTCCCGCCTGGAATCAAGCTGGAATCCAGCCGGAATCCAGGCA